>JAGUCJ010000017.1:0-600000 GCA_019670975.1 Acidiella bohemica
TCAATGGGGTAGGCTCGCTTGGGAAAAAAAAAAGACAACGTTCTGGCCTGCGGAGCAAGGAAAAAAAAGAAGAGTCTGCTGGAGAAGGAGTGACGGGAAACGAAGACACTGGGGAGTTTGCCCTACCAATCAAGCATCGAGGATGGTCTTATGGTCTTGATCGCAGGATTATCTTTGCGCAGGACCATTCATCTGGGACTAGGCTTTCATACCAGGTACAACATTCGAACCGCTCGTTCTGTCGCAGGGACGTCCTTGCTCTGCAGAGCGTTGGCGGCCTGTATCGTTGTGAAGCCTTGATTTTGCGTCGTTCTCCGAGATCCAGGGCCCCCCCAGCATAGCCGTTGTGTCAGTGTCAGCATTCATTCACGAGCGCAATTTGTCAATTGTCACTACATAAACTCTCGCCTTGCTTCTTTGGCATTTCCCTTTCGTCCTCAGACCCAGCATCACGATGCAGACCTACCACTTTGAGCGATAAGGAAACGCCCGGGCCGGAGAGTTGAGGGTTAAGACAGCAATCGTGAAGCCCAACACCGCCGCGATGGAGCGAGCCAAGATTGTCTTTGATGCTGTATTGCAGCAGGGAAGAAGTGTGACAAGGAGAAGAGGTTGAGGGGTTATGGTGGCCCGTGCACCTTCCCGAAAGGAGATGCCAAGACCGCTCGACCTCCAGAAGGTCCAGCGAAGGGACAGCCATGTCGGCCTCGTGCCCAAAAGGCGTGGCGATGCTAGGGATCCGATCACGACAGAGCTATCATTCAGACCGGCCGAGCGAGGATGACACCGTGAGATGCCATGCTGGAGGCTATCTTTTACGCTCGCTTCCACCTTGAGCGGGGTCCCAGCGTGGTCCATCAATATCCCCACGATGCTGTGGCGCACTCGAATACGGATCCAGCACTATTGTCCTTCGGCGATGTCAGGGCGTATGTGATACCGCCTTACGGGCTGTGTAATCGTCCCTTCTCCATTGTCTCCCGCGGCCACCAAGTGCTTGGATTCCCCGTCAGCCTTGAGGATCCAAAGTATGACCGCAATCGCTTCACCTTCAACGTCTGCTTCGTCTTGGCCGAGGAAGAGGATCCTGAGCCATGGCTGCAGATTGTAGCAAAGACAGCCGCCTTCTTCAGCTCCATCGAAGATGAGGATGGGCTTCTGCAAGCTGAAGAGCACCTGGCCGGCCTGAAGTGGGCCGGCGAAGAATCTTATCCTGCCTCAGAGGTTGGCGTGGTCTACAACTTACTGAAGACTGTGTTTACAGATCTCAATGCATATCAGGAGACTTGCACTCGCCTCGCTGACACCCACGTGCTCAATCTGCGTCTTGACCTATCGAGACCTCCAGCTCCGAACGTCCACGGCTGGGATGTGCCACTACTCATCAGATCGCTTCCCAGCGAACACGATTGGACATACGATCCCACGCTTGAGCGTATGCTGCCGCATATTGATGGCGTGAGATGCGTCAAGCATATTTCGGAAGTAGCCGATGTGGAGCTGAAGCTGGTCAAGCGAGCAGTCGGGGAGCTAGTCCACCATGATCGAGTCATCCTCCTCGATCTTTTCAATTTTGCTGCAATTTATGCGCCAACCGCGGACCTCGAGTGGCTGATCAGCGACGAGGAAATGCTAGACGAATGTTGCAATTACGTTCGCATCGACGCGACAATCAGCATTCCTACCCACGCTCAGCTCGTCAGCCTCTACACCGCCTTCATGCCTGGCCTCCCTCTGCAAGACTTCGTGCTTAGCCATCAAGCCGAGCTTCGAAATATCGACATCCGGAGGTTGGTGACTTACGGCGTAATTAAAGGGTTCTTGCGGCGGATCCAGAAGTATGGGCTTGCTACGCCGACCTCAACCCAGCTGCTGTCACCGGCCGATTCCAGGACGTCACCTACAAAGAGTAAGCCAAAGTCCAACGAAGATGCTGTCAGAGAGTTCGAGCGAGCATGGAAGCGAGCAGCGTTGACGAGTGGGTGGGCTACACCGCCTCAGCAACCGCCGCCAGTGATGCGCACCAGTGAAGCAGCTGAGGACGACAAGAAGGGGAAGTTGGCAGCTATGCTGGATGGGAAGCATTGCTTCGACCAGGTCTGTCTGGCCATGAGGATGAGACAGGGCAAGGTCACGGACAGACTAAAGGGGGCCGGCTTTGGAGATGTTGTGCTCTTCAACAAATAAACCGCAATTTGCAGGCTGCACTCGCTCGACAACAGCCGATGCAACACGCTCAGACAGGTATAAAATCCAAACCCCGACTAACTCTGAGAGTGCCGTCGGTCCATCGCGGTTGAGGATCATTCATTCCAACTCCCTCCCAACACCAATCCCGGCCCAACCTCCAAATATCATCCCGGCTACCCACAAGCTGAGCAGAACGACCGCATTCTTCCGCTTTTGCTCAAACATCTCTATCCTTACGAGTCTGAGCTCTGACTGAAGCTCATCGACTTGCCGCTGCAATGCTGCTATTTGGCGCCGCCCATGCGCGGTCTCGCTCGGTTCCCCGGCAGCAAAGCTCAAACGCCTCTGCAAGCTCTCCCTCACGGCTGCGCACAAAGCATGCTCCGTCTTCAGTTGCTTGTAGCGGCGGCAAATAGTCGGACAGTCGAAATCATCGTCTGCGTCGCGTTTTCGCTTGATGTCAGCGACTGGCGCGATTGTGCTGCCGCTCAAGGCTGGAGCAAAAGAAGCCTTGCCCGTTGATTTATCACCATCAGATGTGCTGTTGCCTGAAGATGGCGACGAGCCCGAGTCGCCAGGCTCGGAGGTATTGCTGTCGCGTGAGATTCGAACCAAGATCTCCGAATCGGACTGGGATGAAGAGTGGGATTCCCTGTTTCTTCCAGGTCCAGGTCGAGGCGGAGTGCTGCGAAAGGATATCGATTCGCTGCTCGCCGAAGCCAGAGAACTGAAGAGACTGGAATCAGACTGGCCGTCGATCAAGATTGCCCTGTCTTGCCGCTGGAGCTCGGCCTCCGCCTCCTTTTCGTCGCTGACATTACTATTTGTGCTGGCCTTTCTCTGGTCCTCGTGGATGGAGTCAGCATCTTCCATGCCTTCTTTTGGGCTTGCTGCGCCGCCACCACGATCAACGTCCATCTCCTCGTTGCGCTTGGACTTCTTCTCCGTGGTCTCGATCCGCAGAACATCCCTCTGAGTAGCCGGCAGCTTCTTCTTGACCGGCAACTTGGCGCGCTGGTAATCCATCCTGACCTGTCGTGGATGATCGCAAGTCTTGCACCCGATTCAGGCTGTGGATGTGGGGGTCTCCATTCGGCTGGAGAATCGAGCGACGAGCTTTCAGATTTCGAAAAAAGAAGCGCAAGGGGGGGTTGATGGCCTCCGCAGTAACAGAAAGGTCGTTGCAGCGCCGTATGGATGGAAAGCGTCAACTACTCGGGCCTGTTGCGACAAGACACATGTCTTGATGCAAGCATGTCTGACACTGCCATGATGCAACCTGAGATCCGAGACACACTCGCGCTTCCGCGACTTGCATGCAGCCTTGCCGCCGAGGTGACATGCATGGACACAGAGACAAGCTCTTCATTGTTCTCATAAGGCAGACCTATGTCTGCACGTTCTCACACGCCTTTCCCCCCAATCTCTCAAACATCGAGTTGTCAAAAGCTTGTCCGCTTGAAATTGTGCAAAGGCGTTCCGTTGAGCAATGCACTCATGCCTGACTGCTCAAAATGTCGACCCTGTCTAGAGCTCGCTAGCGATGGCCTACAACGTCTATGCCTCGCTGCTCTACCAAGCCACAGCAGGTGTCTGATTCAGCCCGCTGCGCAGGAGTCTGGGCCGGTGCTTGAGCGATCACCACAACCTTCGGCGCCTCGTCTTCTTTGTATCCAACGATTTGCTTCAGACATACTGCGCAGTGGGCTTGTAGGGGGGATAAGGCTGGGCCGTGACTGGGACAAATCCAGCAGGTCAGCCTACCAGCGTAGGTTTCTACCAGTTCTCCATTGGCTAGATGGACTCAGATAATGCGGACTGTATGAAGCTTCGATAGCCCCGGGACAGGGACGTGATGCGGGAAATAGCCCTTAGTGAACGCATGCATGAAGTCCTGAAAGTAGCCACTCCCAACAAGCCTGTACGCTGGGTCGACACCGGCTTCCGGCCAACCCGAGGATCACAAAGGGAGTCTCCAAATGAATGCCAGATGTGTATAATGACGTGCCGTACTCGGATACGGTGCAAAACTCATTCTTCCCATCTTGCGGAGGATCACATAGATTAGCCTGTCAGCGGTTAGCGATTGCGTGTCAAAGTTCCGGTGCGCAAAGACCCATGAAGGCAAGCAGAGACTGAGCGCATCCGCAGATCTAGATCTGGAGATTACGTTGTAACGTAGCAGTTGTCAAGGACTAGGATCTCCGTGTTGTACGGCGTACGCGACGAAGGTGCGATACATCGCCGGCGTGAGAGCGAGAGCAGTCTGCTGCCGTCAGCGATGTTCGAGCTCTTACGGCGGCGAAGAGCTCAACTGGGCTGATCAGACAATCTGGCATCGAGCTGAGCAAAGAATATATGCAGTAATGATAATCGGGATACTGCATGCCTGTAGCGTGCCAGAGGACGTCGAAGGGATGGCTGCTTTCTCTCCAGCGGGCGCCAGGCACCAACGCACAGCGCTGGCTTGAAGATACTCCCCGTCATGATAGCGACCTCATGAGGCTTTACGGCGGCGGCGTCTTACTTGTTCTATGCCGACGGCACAAGCCCGTAGCCAGAGTCGACCAAGATCGTCTACGGGTGTAGTGGCTTCATTTGTTTACGCTGGTTCCGGGAGATGAGGAGGTGAGAATCCCTTGTAGCCCTCAGCTCCACGATACCGAGCAACTGCAACGTTGGGGGAAAATGGCTGAGCATGCTAGGCTGTGCTTACGCCGATGCCAGAATCCAGGCTCCTCACCTCACAATTGCCAAATCTGTTGCCAGGCAACACCGATAATCCATTGATCCAAGCGAAGGCACACAGAGAAGACGTAGCCGGCCAGCACGCCCATTGTACACATCCACACTCTCAATCTACGCTGCTGCACGGCCATCGCGAGCCGACGGAACATGCCCTCTCTGCTCCTCACGAGTATACTCGGACACAGTCCGCCCGGTATCTGCACACCATCTACCCTCAAGCAAGCAGAAACACCCAAACGCCTCGCTCACTCGACGCAGCAGCCTCCGCTCTACCTCCTGCCCACCTGCGCAAGCCCTAAAAATTACAAGTTCTCCCTCGCCAATGACACACTCACCCTTTCCCGCCTGCCGCGGCCTCTTGTGCTGAATAGACAAATCACCCCTCACAACATTTCCCATCGTCCCCGTCCGAGCAACCACCTCCCTCCTCCTCACCCGACCCACTACTCCACAACTTCCTAGACAGCCTGTCCCCTGTCCTTGCCTCGCCTGCGGAAGAAATCCATCACCCTCCTCGCTCCCGACGAGCTCCCCGCATGGCCCCTCTCATACCCATCATCAAAGTTCCTCTGATTAGGTCTCATCCCCACACCACCGTAAAGCGGCTGCGTCCGATTGGCCGAGGACCCATACCCGTCATCTGCCTCAGAGTGATTCGAGAATTGGGGTTCCAGGTACGCGTTCTGGTTAGCCATCGGCCGCAGATCTTCGTTGGGCGTGTAAAACCGCTCCGCGGGCTCCGATTGCTGTGGCTGTTGACTCTGCGATTGCTGCGCAAAGGCGTTGCGTTCCGGATTACTCTCCAGCTGATTCCCGCCGTACCCATCATCCCCATATTGCTTCCTCTGCACAGGGAGGCTGCCGTTGTACCCCGGCTGTGCCTGCCCGGGACCAGGCGGCAAAGGCTTCTGATACCGCCCCTGGGGATCCTGCGGCGCGGCGCTCTTCCTCTGCTGCCTCTGCGCCTCTCGCTCGTGGTCGTAATGCAGAGGGATGGTGCTGTTCGTCGTACTCTGGCTGGGACTCCGACTCGCACCTCTCCCGAACGCCATGCCTTTGCTCTGCGGCCGGGCGTGCTGCATGCTATCGTGACGGCCGGGGACCCTGCTGTCCATGCCCTCGGATTCATACCCGTTCTCTTTCGCGCGGCCAAGGTTGTTGAGGCTGAAGTTGGCGGGGAGGAACGAAAATCTCCTCGAGTTGCGGCGCTCACTCGGCGCATCGCCGTTCTTGCGCATGAATGTGAAGCTGGGTCTGCGGCGGGAATCGGTGGAGGGCCGTGGAGTTGCTTCGCCGTCGTTCGGCTGCTGCGGCATCCTGTTGTTCATGCTCACTGGCGGATGGCGGCGGTCTCTCTTCTCAGCTGGCTGCGGAGGCTGGGCTTCGTTCTTCGACGAGCGCCGGCTATTGCTGCGACCGAGCAAGCGTTCGCTGAGACTACCGAGCGTGCTGGAGCGTTTGTGGCCCTTTGGCGGTGGCTGCATCTGCTGCTGGGGCTGCTGGTACTGCGCGAGGTCCTGCTGGCTGATGGGCCGGCTGGCATCGGTGCCTGGATCGGAGGGCATGGGGCTGGAGATGATGTAGCCGGTGCTTGGTTTGGGCTGCGAGAAGTGACCCCGAGCATTCTCCGTCGTTGGGGTCGCGACCGCCGGTAAGCTGTAAGAGTTACCCCTGCTAGGGAGTCGGCCTCCAAGCGTGGCTGTGGTGGGCCGGGAAGACGAGGTCATTGGCTGCCCGCCAAAGGCCGTCCCGTCCGACGCAGCGCGCGTGCCTCCAGGCCTGCCGAGAGGCGGCATGGCCGCAGAAGTCGGCGGCTCTTTGCGGAGCACCTCCCTCTGTCGCGGCGCCTCCGGATACACCTCCACAGGCCCTTGACCATCGGCCCGCGCGCGCGTCCTGCCCGACCCAGACATCGGCACCGCGCTGTCCCCGCGTGCCGTGGAGCCCTGCGGCGCGACATACTCCACCTGCACCGTCCGTCTCTTTGCATCGCGCTGCTCGCGCTGCTTGGTCCGAGAGTCCTCCGCGTCGCTGCCAGCCGTCGACACGTGCCGTTGCGAGGGCGTGTTCGCATTGGTCGCAGGCGAGCGGGTTGCCGGCTCCCTGACAGACGCGCTGCGGCCGAGCAAAGGCTCGCTGCCGCCTTGCACTCGGGCTGAATTGGCAATGTCCACGTCGCTCTTCGCGCTGCTGCCGATGAAGCCCACCACGTGCGCATACTCGCTCAGCCAGCTGTGCCGGGCGACTTCGAACAGATCCGCTCTTCGGTGTGGCTCGGGCACCAATATGCGGCGGAGGAGGTCTCGCGCGTGCGGCGAAACGTATTCGGGAAAGGTCAACGGGGTGGACACGATGTACTTGTAGAGCAGATTGATGTTATCGCCTTCGGGGTTCGCGGGGTCGTCGTCGAACGGCAGATAGCCGGCAAGCATTGCGTACTACACCCAGTCAGCCCTCCACACAGCAAGTTGCAAGTTCCATGGGCTGCACTCACCAGAATGACGCCACAACTCCACACGTCCACCTTGCGACCCGTGTACAGGCCGTCGCTGACGACCAGTTCCGGCGCAGCATAGCACGGACTCCCACAACTCGTCTGCATGAGATCGCCTCGCCGGTGATTGTCGGGCCCGATCACGTCCAGCTTCTCGCGCTTGACAAACTCCTTGTCCTGCACCCTCCGCTCCACGTCCTCGCCCAGCTCGTCGTGCGGGTTGAAGGTGTTGGCGAAGCCAAAGTCGGTGATGATGATGTTCTTGTTCCTATCGAGCAGCAGGTTCTCCAGCTTCAGATCGCGGTGGACGATGCCCTTCTTGTGCAGGTAGCCGACGCCGGACACCAGCTGTGCGAACAGCCGGCGCGCGGCCGGATCCTTCAAGTAGCGGTGGTTGAGGATGTAGTCGAAGAGCTCGCCGCCGGACGCATACTCCAGCACAATCCCCATGTGCCGCTCGGTCTCGATGAACTCGTGCAGCTTGACAATGTTCGGGTGCTGGAGCTCGCGGAGGATGCTGATCTCGCGATAGATCTTGGGCAGGCGGGTGGCGTTACCGGCCAGCGACTCCTTCCGGATGAGCTTGATGGCGACCTGCACCGTGCTGTCCTTCTTCCAGCCCATCTTGACCTTGCCGAACTCGCCCTCTCCGAGCGTGGAGCCGAGGATATAGTCGCCGAACTTGACCTCCTTGCGGTGAGACGCATGTCGCAGGTGCTCCTGGCGGCTGCGCTGCTGCACCGGCGCCGCTTCCGCGGGCATGCCCTGCATCACGTCGCCCGGCTGGTGCGGCTGAGCCTCGGCCACGCGCTGCATCTCGCGGTTGAGATCGGTGACGGGATCGCTGTCGACCACGATGCGGGTGATGATGGCGCTGTTCTCGCGCGGCAGCGACGTGTCCACTGGCGGCTGGCCGACGTGGGTCTGCGACCGGCTCGTGGCGGGGGCCTGGCGCGTCCGCTGACTCCTGCCGGAAGTAGGCGGAGCTTGGGGCTCGCGCGGCGACCGCTGCTGCTGCTGCTGCTGCTGTTGGCGGCGGCGGTCGCTGTCGCTGGCGCCTGTGCGGTCGCTTTCGCCGGCGTAGCTTTGATTGCCGGGGGCGGCAGACCGCGACGAGTAATGTGACCCGGTGCCGTCATAGGGGGCGACGGCGGCGGACGGACTTTGCTGGTGGGCTGCAGTCCGGATGGGGAGGGCCGCGGCCGGCGAGCCGGTAGCGGGCGGATCCGGGTAGAACTGCTGGTAGGTGGAATTGGCCAGGTCGCCGGCGGACAGGCCCTGTGTGCGTGGCGTGCTCATATTGCCGGAACCGGCGGGTGTGCCAAAGCTGTTCTGCTGGGGGGTGATGGGATATGAGCCGGCGTCACCGCCCGGCCTGCCACCGCCGCTACGCCGCGCCGAAGCGGGACTGGAGGCGAGAGGGTCGCGCTTGCCATCGTACGTGGAATCGTAGTGCTGGGGGGTGCCCTGCTGTTGCTGCTGCTGCTGCTGCTGCACCACAGCCTGCGACATTGTCCCGCCCTTGGCCTGCTTGCAACGGCCCCCGCGTCTCCTCTTCAACCGCCCACGCCACGCCCAGACTCACTCTTACCTGGTCAGACTTGGCTCGTCTCTTTCTCTCCCTGTCTCTCTCTCTCTCTCTCTCTCTCTGTCTGCGGGGGTGATTGTGTGTATGTAGTGCCTCAGCGAAAACAAGCGAGCGCAGCCACAGCTTCTCCCAACAAAGCCGCCGGACGCTATCGCTGGCTGTCGTGGTGGATTGTGCGGCTTGTGCTGTCGACGAGATCGCTGTTGTTGCTGTTGCTGTTGCTGTTGTTGCTGTTATTGTCGTTGTTGTTGTTGCTGTTGTGACTGCCGCCTGCCTGTCCTATAGATACGCCACGGCAGATCCACGTGGAAAGTCGCTTGCCTCGGGAAGGAAGCCGCCAACTGCGTGGCGGTACGGCAGGCGCGAGGTGCTGGGGGGGGGGGCAAAGGGCGCGCGTAGAGGGAAGGAGCGGCGGGTGTCGGTAGTGTACGGGGCGGCCGGCTGCTCCCGCTGCACGCAAGAGCCGGGGCGGGCAGGAAGTCGGTCGGAGGGGGTACCCGCGATCGCCGCTCCACGCGTGCGCGCCGGAGTGCAGCGAGGAGGTGGTGGAGGCGGTGGTGGGCACGGCGGACAGCAGGCGCGGGATGCAGCGGTCGTGGCAGGACGGAGAGGCGGCAAGAGACCAAGGAACCTCACGGCCGGCCACTAGCGCCAACGGCCTGCCCTTCGCCCTCGCGCTCCCAATCACCGCGCAACACCGGTGGCTGGGCTGCCGCGGCCGGGGGCGTGCTAACATTCTCCCACGTTCCCTCCCACACGCGCGACACCCCACCAGCACCACCGCCCTCGCCACCACATCCCAGGATGCGCGTGCGCCTCTTGCTGCAGCGCGCGGGACGATCTGCGTCGAGGCACCGCCCGTCCGTCCGCGTCCACCCACACACCCACACACACACGCGTGCACACACACGCACACACACACATATACACATACACACGTACACACGTACACACACACACACACACACACACACACACACACACACACACACACACACGCACGCACGCACGCACACGCACATGCCCATTTCGCCCGCGCACCGTGTTCGTGACACAACCTCCGGCAGAAAAACCAGCTGCTCGTGGCCCCCATCGGCTCGTCCACTAGCCCGACGATCCTCCTTCAAATTTCCAATTTACACCGCGGCGATTCGCCCGAACGTCGACGCGATGTCATCGCCGTCTCGCGTCCTGCGTGGTGAAGTCGATCTCGCTCTCGCGCCTGACGCGGCTACCATGCCTCCCCGCGCCGGACTTCATCGTCGTCGGCACGTGAGAGCGGTCGAGCAAATCCCAACTGCGCACCGCCCCCCCCCGCCCCTATCAAGCATCGCGAGCTCCTCCCGCTTTCGCGCCCATGACTCGCGTAAGCTTATCGCGGTCCGAAGCCAATCTCGTGGCGGCCTGCTGTCTCAGCCTTGCAGTACATTCGACGCATGATGCTGACGGAACCCCCCGCCTGAGGCAACACAGCCAGCTGACGCGGGAAATGATACGTGCTGCCTTGCTGCCTTGCTGCCTTGCTGCCTTGCTGCCTTGCTGCCTTGCGAGCAGGGTGTTGCGCTCACACAGCCTGATCGGATCAGCGCTTGCGGGCTTGAGCATGAGCATACAGCAACACCCAACGATCAACAGTCAAACACTATCTACCAAGCATGTCAACGTGATCCACCTTTCCCTCGCCGTCCAGCATTGCCATCGGCGCAGCAGTCGTCGAAGACTGTAACGCCGCTGTCGCGTATCTCGCCGCCGACGGGCGTCTATAGCACAGTGGGTCGGGGAAGCTACGGGGCGCTAGTTGCTGTCTGCGGTCTTGTTTATTCACACGGCTCGCTTCGATTCCATCAAGCCCCCACCGTCGCAGAACAAAGTCAGCAAGCCATTGTGGAGGGCACCGGGGTCGTCCGACGTCCAGATCAATGTCATGGGCCCGAGCATCTACATACCCAACCACCTGAGCCCACACCGATCTAAAACCCCGCGTCCCTCCCCTTCGTCAGCGTCCTCGCCCTCTCCAACCGGATCCGCCCATCCTCCTCCTCAGCCTCCGCATTCTCTTCTCCCGGCAGCAGAACGGCCTTGTCAATGGCAACCGGCAGTCCCCGATGCCTCCCTCGAAGCATGACCGCACACAGGATCAATTTACTCAGCGTCCTCCAGCTCCCGCTGAACGAATAAGCCGCCCAGGGCACACCCGTGGAAATCCCCACACAGCCGTACGCCGAGACGATTTCGAAGATGAAATTGAAGACGCTGAAGACGACCGGGTTGGCGGTGAAGGAGGCGTTTTCGATGATCATGATGAGGATGAGGGCGAGCACGATCCACCAGGCGTCGTGCGCGAGTTGCGCCCGGAGTTGTTGGCGGACGAAGTGCGAGTTGGATTCCTTGCCGGCGCCGGCGCCGTGGAGCATGGTCCTGAAGGTCTTGGCGCGGCGGGAGAGGCCGCCGCCTTCGATGCCTCCGCCAGACTGCTTCGTCGTGCCTTGCCCTCCATCCGGCCCGTCGTTCTGATCTTCGGAGTAGATGCCCAGACTCCGCTCTTCGTAGACGTTGCTGTTGCGCATGGTGATGACGACGGGGTAGACGGAGATGTACATCATGACCACGTACAGCACCTGCAGGCTGATGCGGATCGAGGTGATGGAGACGACGTAGAAGCCACCGCTTCGCACGGCAAAGGCTTGGAAGAGGCCGTCGATGACGCGGACGTTGGCTGGGATGCTGGCGAGTTGTTCGTTGCCGATGTTCAGGATCTCAAAGGCGGCCCAGTCCGTGCCGTTCAGGATGAAGATGGCAGCGAGGAGCCACCAGGTGTGTTGCGAGGGGAAGAGGTTGGTGTAGCAGCGCCGGGGGTGGTCGAGCAAGAAGCGGAGTGTTTTCGCACGCTCGGACCAGCCTTCGCCGGGGAAATACTGCTCGGAAGAGATGGTCTTCCACATGGTCCAGATGATGAGGCGGAGGAAGATGGGGAAGCAGGTATTACCCGCCAGGATCAGGAGCGACATGGTGATGAGCAGATAGTACGCGGTCTGGTAGGCGGTCATGTTCGCGTCGAGCAGCGACATGCCGGAGTTGTTGAAGGCGGAGATGGCGTTGAATGCTCCGACCCACCAAGGGTTCAATCCATTCGCGCGGGAGCTCTCGGGACGATAATTAGCCGTCCAGGCAGCGCAAGCCAGAGCGCCTAACAGCTGCCATGCGACAAAGTACGCTGGTACAAGCCAGGCAAGGAATGTGACGGCGCGGTACTCGTACCCGCCGAGCTTCTCTCGTTCCTTTTCCGTCAGACCGTAGAAGGTACTATTACGACCGACCCAGCCCTCGATCGAGTGCCAAGCACGCACGCGATCGTGCTTGTCAGTCTCCGGGTGGTATGGCGAGCTGTCGGTGACTTGCCTTCGAGGCATGACAGATGAAGTCGTAGCCATGGTGGAAGTTCGCCGAGCACCGACGCCATACATTGCGAAGATGCTAGTGCTTTGTCGACGGATTGATGGTGCCGGCCCGGCCGGAGTGTGCGGCGCGAAACGCGTGTCGCCTGCAAATCTGATCGTGTTGACAGTCCGCCCCAGCTGTTCGGAGAGTGTGCGCGTCAACTCCTCGCCAAGAGGCTGTGGTGGCGCGGCAGCGTCCTCGCCATCGACTTTGTTCTCGTCCGATGAGGGGCCGGAGCTCTTAGATCCTTGCGCATCAAGCGAGGCCTTCCTCTCGGGTCCATCGTCCGAATGCAAGCGCTCACGCTCAGGCGATCTGCCGCGCGCGACGTCTGACGTCCTCGCCCCCTCCTCATAGCGAGTCATGTCAGTCGAGTGCCGAGACAGACTCCAGCTCTTCGTCCGACTCATACTCCGACTCCGATGTTTCCGCCTATTCCGCTGCATCTCAGCAATATCGCGGAATTTCGTCTCGAACGCCTTCTTCCGCACATGCACAACAAAAGCGCTCACCCAAATCGCACTTCCGAGCATGATCAGAAGAAACAGCAGAATCTGCTGGAAAGTATTCAATTGGCTTAGATTAACCGTGTTCAGGCCCGCCAAAGTCATGGCTGATGTTGTCAAAAATAAACTGTCGGTAAAGTTGACCCGCACGGTCATGTCGGGCGTATTGGCACCCCAAAAGATGATGGCGCAGAGAAGACATGTTGCGATGAAGTACGCGTAGTGAATTGTGATGAAGTTTGCGGGTGGGAGGGTGCGTCTGATCATCCGCCATGGCTTGGCGAAGGGGCCGAGGGGGATCCTGGGCAGCCGTGGCATTGCGGCGGAGCAACACGTGCGTCCGGTGCACTCGTTTTGCTCGAGTGCCACGAGGGTTTTGTTTCAGCCCACCCGGGAGGCCGGTTTCGAGATTCTGGGAGATGTGGCGTCGCCACAGAGCGCCGAAGATCTAAGCGCGCTGGTTGCTGCTGCTTTTCCGCGCGAACGTCGCCATATCACGATGTCGATGGCGTGGAGGCATAGTCGAGATCCTGTAGTCCGTCCGCTATTTACCGATGTTAGTTCGAGAGAGACGATGATGCATGATGGAGGAGGTGAAGTTGGCATGCTTGAAGCCGGAACCGGGAGGACCCGCCCGCACGACTGCCCAAATAAGTCAAGCGCGCTTCCCTTTTCTGATGTGGCTGAGCGATCAGTGGCAATCCAGGTCGTCGGAGGGCGATTGCGGCGCAGTATGTATTCCCACCAGGTCGCACCAGAATAACACAGCGTCTGTTTCTCCTGCGTCGAAGATCCGCCTGGGGAGAGGAGGAAGAAGCAGAGGAGGGAGCCAAAGACGCAGGGGCGTGAGGCCAAGCCTTCACCAAGCCTCCAGGCTCCCGCGTCCGTGGACGGTGTGCCACGGATCCGACACTCGTCATCACGTGCCCATGGCACCACAGTCGACCAGCGGGAGACTGGGGGAACGGGCCTTGGACAGGCAGCAGCGCAGCAGGCAGGCATCGCCGCCGACTCCCCGGCAGTCTGAGGGATGACTGTCCGCGGTCGCGTCGACCATGTCACGCCGTCGACGCCACCGGCGCCACAGCTGCTAGCCGCCGCCAACGCGGTGCACAGCCACAGTGGTGACGTCGCGCGAGCATGCCCCCTCCACGCCGCCCGAAAGAGGTTGGTGTTGACGGCCAGGCTCTCGGCAGTGCAATTCCCATCGCCACCGGACCATCCTATAATTTCCTACGACTGAACCCGTTGTAGCGCAATCGATCCTCTCTCACTTGGTCCGCCACTGCTCCGCACAACCATACACCAGCGTCAGCCGCAAAGATGGCCTCCCAGCACGAGCCCAAGCTGCTGTACGCGATCAAGGGCATCAAAGCCTACCACATCCAGAATGGCGAGGAGCAGTCCCTCACCCCGTCCGGCCCCCAGACGCTCAGTCTGCTCATGGTCCCGACCAATTCGCCCTACAGCGACCTTCAGAGTCCCCAGAGTCCCACTGCCCACGACGACGAGGACTTCTACCTCCACCTCCACCTCCCCCCCGAGCTCGACCTTCCCATGCCCGCGACCACCCAGATCTACCACCAGCCTCCCAGCAGCTATCTCGTCCCGCGATGGGACCTCGGCCCGGACGCTGGCGCTTTCACCAAGATCGAGTTCCCCCGGATCGGCTACGGCACCACGCAGGAGGACGTCGACACCTTCGAGACCATCCTGGCCCAATGCACCGCCTTCCTCGAGCGCGCCAAGCCGCCTCTCCCCACTCGGCGTGGCGAGGAAGGAGGGAGCTACAACCCGGCAGACTACGCCTCAGGCGGCCGCTACAGCGATGAGAAGCGCGGTGGCTACGGCGACACAGGCCACGGGCAGATCGTGTTGGTCGACGAAGACGACGGCTCCGTAGTCGGCGAACTAGGCGAGGATGCCAGGATCATCGAAGACAGCAAACTCCGTCCCGGCACCAAAGACCCCGTCGAAGTGGAAGTCTCGCAGGACGGCAAGCGCATCGAAGTCCGTCCTATATCCGAGGAGTACCTCAAGATGGCCAAACACCCCGCCTACCGCAACAGCAGCCTCGTCCAACGCTCCGCCGCCGCCTCCCGCCTCATCGTGACGGGATCGAGCTACATCGGCAACATGCTCACGTCTGGCGCGGACAACTTCGCCCAAAAGACGAAGCCGCTCGACAAACCGATGGAGTTCACGCCCGCGACACATGAGAGGGTCCGGCGTATCAACACGCTCACGCAGTCGGCTGCAGGCATGTCAGCCAAAACCGTCGGGCAAGCGGCGTCGATTGTGCAGAACTTCGCTGCGACCATGACTGGACATAAGAAGGAGAGGGCGCGGAAGGGATTTGATGAGAAGGGACGGCCGTTGGAGGAGGACGAGTATAAGCCCGGATTGTTGAACAAGAGCATGATTGCCTTCTCGACCATCGGAGACGGGATAGCTTACGGAGCCAAGAACTTGCTGGCAACGAGCGGGGCGGCGGCGAGCCATGTGGTTGGACATAGGTACGGAGAGCAAGCCGGCAGCATTGCTACGAATCTTGCCGGAGGTGTGAAGAATGTTGGGCTGGTTTATATCGACGTCACGGGTGTCAGCAGGAGGGCGGTGATCAAGAGCGTGGCGAAAGGGATGGTTGTCGGCAAGGTCCGGGGTGGTGGAGAGGTCGTGGTGGGTGAGGGAGACGGAGGTGATGTTCCGGAAGAGGTGCAGCGGAAAGAGAAGGAGAGATGGGAGAACAGGGAGGGCGAGTACGCTGGAGTGGGTGGAAGTGGGAGCGGGAATGGAGGGTTTGCGCCGACAAGTGGGCAGTATAGACCCGCCGACCAGGCGCCGCCGCCGAAGTATCAGGAGTATGGGAATGAGAAGCGGTAGAAGTCAAAGGTACGGCAGGCATTTCGAGTGCTCCTGGCTTTGCGATACGAATGTTTATGAACATCATCAATCAATACAACAAAGTACCTACTCAGAAACCATTGCATGAACCCAGTTGCCAACCGACTCTGTCATCGGCTTGTCATCATCGTCCAGATAAGCATGCCCATTGGGTCTTTACAGCTTAGACTCTGCCCACGGCCCAGCGTCTTCCCTTAGCTTTGTTAGCTTTCAACTCCCCAAACCTTCTTTGCTGCCACAATGCCTCGACTTCCTGGCCCAGCCTTGTCACCTTCCTCATGCTTACCCTAGAGCGTCCGAAGACTCTCATTCCGCGAACCACCTATTGCACTTTGACTGAATTAAGTGAGCCCCGCATAGCACATCTGCTTTCGTGATCACTGTTGACTTCACGAATGTCTTTCTTGGGCCATCTGGCTAAGTCGACGTCGACATTAGCCACGGGCTTCGAGCGTTAATGCTCCTCCAGCCAACACTAGCTGCGGTCTTCACCGAATTTGCATCTACCGTCTCTGGGCCTGTGCCTCCAAAGCTTCCGGCAGTTTCTAGGGGCAGGATACAACGCCGTGAACTTGTCTGTGCGGCATGTCATACCGCATGCCGATCACCCCCGCCTCAGCATTCTTGAGATATTTTGGGAGAAGCGAGCGTGCTTTTGCTCGGCTTTGTCGATAGCTCCGTAGCAATGGAGGCTCCCGGAACAGGGTGAGACTCAAATCTCGAAGCTCCCGAGGGAAGAAGTCGGATGGGAGGGACTCGTAGACGGTGTTGCGCAACTCAACAGGTAAGTTGGCCAAGAAAAGGCAGCTTATATATTGGATCTCTGCTGTGCTGCCGCCACGATGCCTAGCAGCCGCCCGCCATTCCATGCACTTAGTTCCGGCAAGACATTTGGGCGGAACTTCGGATCTCGGCGAGCAGCCTGTCCTTTTTATTCCATTGAGTCTCGGATGCACCGTTGGAGTGGATGGGATTGGCCGCTGGCTCGTCGTCTGACGCTGACGCGTACAAGTCTGTCGGGGCCTCCTTGGATCTCTTCACTCTCGCAGCGCTGCCCTCGTCGGGGACCTGTCTACATTTCGGCGGCCTCCTGTAACTTGATCGTCCGCAACTCGGGCGCCGATTGTTGTCGCTGGCTGGTCAGTGGTGCCGGCGCTGAAGTGTCACGGACAAGGAAGGTGCGACATCGATTATGAGACTTGATGTAAGCCTCGTGGCTTGTGATTGCGGGAGTCCGTATCATTCGAACCAGAGTTCTTAGCACGCGGCACGAAAAACAGGAATGTGGTGGCTCGACGCGGCTTCCAGGCTCACAGCAGCGCAGACCGGATACGGCACATAGGAGGCAGCGGGTTTTCGTATCCAGCCTGGGCTTTTGGCTTTGTCTTTATTACCGAGAACAGGATCGCGTCCCCAGCGACACATTTTCCAGCAGGAGCACAGTCGGAAGGAGGGACGTGCAGTATCGGTCCCTTGAAAGCGTTTTTGCTCTACGACATCGTTTGCGCAATCCCTCCGCGTCTTGCAAGCGTGAGTTTTGGCAACGCGACACAGTACAGGATTGCGCCTCAAGGGAAAGGAGCTGGCGAAGCTCCTGGTTGATGAGAGATCTGAGAGCCTCGCGCGTATAATGTCGTTGACCGCACCAGCTCCAGACAGCGCAAAGATCGGACGCAACATAATGCTGCAGGCCTGCTTAGTCGAAAAGCGGCATAGACTGGTGTCCGCTGGCCTCCATTGAAGCGTCCCACAAACCAAGAGAACCAGACTGATTCGTGGCCTAACTACCGCACCACCCGATGTAATATCTTGATTTCAGTCCCCTCGCCTCCTCTTCCGTCCACTACCAACCCCATCCTCCTCCTCGCCCTCCCCATCTGCCTCCTCTCCAAACCCACCACCACCACCATCATCCCTCCCCTGACTCTTTCTCCGATACTGCCCCGTACCAATCGCCACAATCTCATCCTCACTATCACTCTCCCGCACATCAAGCAAAACCGGCATTCTAAACACGCCCTCGCCTCCACCTCCCGCACCCAACCCACCCACTCTACCCTCTCTCTCCAGCTGCTCCTCCTCCACCGTCAGAACATCTACATCCTCGTCCTCCTGATCGAGTCGGCGCTTTTTCAATTCTTCCACCGGATGAATGTCAAACTCATCTTCCTTCTCAACATACTCAACATTCTCCTCCACCTCCGCAAAATCGGGCGCCAACGCGCTCCACCGCTGCGGCGTATTAATCCCCCACAAATACACCCTCCCGCTCTCCACTCCCGTCGCTGCCACCACAGGCCGCTGTGGATGCCACTCGACCGCCCCCAGTTCCTCCCTCGGGCCCTCCAGAATCTTCACCAGACTCCCGAGCCCGCGCTCCCATATATAGATGTCGTGATTCATGAGCGTGGAAGCCATGACATAATCGGCATTGGAAGAAAAAGCCACGTGGTTCCAGCTCAAGCGATTCACGACATCCTGGAATTTATGCTCGACTTCCAATCTCACTTCGTCCTGGGATAGATTGGGGTCAGAGAAATCTGGGAGACGTAAGGTGCGGATGATCGTGTCGGAGGCGTTGACGAGTAAGTCGCGTCCAGAGGCCGAGAGGCGGATGAGGAGGATGGGCTTGGTGCAGAGGCGGGTGGAGTAGATGGTCTGTTTTGTGGTGGTGGAGATGACGTTCAGCCAGCCCTTGGTGGTTCCCGTGATGATGTGCGAGCCGGTCGGGGTGAAGGCGGCGACGGTGGTGAAGTGTTTGGCGTCTGCTTTCTCGGGGTTGGCGTCCATTTCGTGGGGGCGCGTTTGGGCAGGTTTGGTAGCGCATGTTGCACCGGTTGGTCCTTATTCGTCAAGTCCGCCAAGACCGGGCGGTATTCGTACAGCGCCGCCACGACCTCCAGATAATTCTGCGGATGCAGCTCCGCGATATACACTGGGGCGCCGAGAGTCACGACACGGAGTCTACTCCCGTCCTGCAGATCCCACAGTATCACCTTCCAATCAATACTGCTACTCAACAAGTACCTCCCGCTCTTCTCCCACGACAGCGACTGGACCGTGCGGCCCGGAGTATGGCCTTTCAGTTTGCGGGCGACGCCGTTGGTTTCCAGGTCGAAGATGGCGATGGTGCCTTTCGCCGTGCCGCTTGCCAAGAGGTCGCCGGCGTGGGAGAAGCGGAGACAGACTGCTTGGCCCGAGGAGCGGAGGCGGGCGGTCAGTGTTTCGGGGATATCTTGCGCGAGGAGGAGCTGCCGCATTCGGCGTCAGTTTGGGAAAGAGCGACAGGCGGGGCGGCGGCGGGGGACGGAGCGCTCACCGGATCGGTCAGTGGGAGATTCATCTTGGCGCGACGGAGCCAGCCGGCCTGGAGGCGAATTCGGAGGCGACCCCGGTGACGGAGGATTCGACTGTGCTGTGTCTATGTGAGTCGTATGTGGTCAGGAAACGTGCAGGCACGTGATGGAGGAAGGGGCTGCCTGGTGTTGGACTGGGCAGTTGGACTGCAAGTAGCTACTTACTCCGTGGACTATGTGGAAGGGCCTTGGCCAGCCATGTCCATCTTCCACCCACCCAGCGCATATAGGAGCCTTCACTCCGCCCACGCACTCTCCGTGAAGTGAGAACGTCAATGCAGCACGGGATGACTCGCGCGGTCGTCGCACCGTCGCAGAGCCGCTTGGGTGAGTGCGGAGGGGCTGACTCATGCAGCGGGAGCAGCCGCGGTGGTTCGGGATCTTGTAGGCAGCGGCCGGTCTCTCACCCTCGCCTCCACCGCGACATACACCACCTCCACCCGCCACACCCATCAGCCATCGTCCGGATACTCGCGATACTGTCCAGTACTGAGTCGCCACCACTCAGGAAAACGTCTACGCTCCTTCAAACGCAACCGCCGGCACGTGCCACCCCGAGCGGGCGCAAAACCCGCCCTTCCCATTATTCCATCCGGCAGACGCGCAGCGCGCGCATCGCCACCGTCACGAACAGCATCATCGGCACGCAATATCGAGACTGGCGAATAAGTGAGTGGCGAGGAGGGCGCTCGGAGTGAGGAGGCGGTCCTCAGTGAGGTCGCGCGGCGGATAGGGGTGCGCTGGGCGGCGTGTGCGAGTGAGGTGGCAGTGACGGAACGAGCACGCGAGTCGTCAACGCAAACGACCTCAGGCGCGAGAGTGCGCTGCGAAAAGGCGAAGAAGCCGCACGTACACCCAACCCGGGAACATCAGCGACATACGCCACCGCAGCCATGTCCAACTTCCACTTCCCCTACTCTGAGGCGCCGCTCAAGACGGTCCAGGAGATCCAGTTCGGCCTCTTCTCCCCCGAAGAGATCAAGAATATGTCCGTCTGCCACATCGAGTACCCAGAGACGATGGACGAGCAGAGACAGCGGGCGCGCGAGCGTGGCCTGAACGACCCCAAACTGGGCTCCATCGACCGCGGCAGCATTTGTGCGACGTGCCGGGAGAAGCCCGACGACTGTCCCGGCCATTTTGGTCATATCGAGCTTGCGCGGCCCGTCTTCCACGTTGGTGAGTCGGACGCGTGCGTGACGCAACTTTTCACTTCTCCCGCTGACGCGCACGTGACCAGGATTCGTCACCAAGATCAAGAAGGTGCTGGAGTCTGTCTGCCACAACTGTGGCAGGATCAAGGCCGACGAGGTAAGTCGTTTCTTCACCGCAGAGGTAGGTCTGTCCTCTCGTGTGCACATACTCACGCGCGAGCTCTAGCGCAACCCAGTCTTTGCGCAAGCCATCCGCCTCCGCGACCCCAAGCGCCGCTTCGAGGCCGTCCACGCTCTCTGCAAGCCCATCACCATCTGCGAGCCCGACGCTCCGCCGGAAGATGACGGCTACGGCGATCCGAAAGCTGCGCTCAAGGCTGCCGGTCATGGCGGTTGCGGGAACCTGCAGCCGGTGATCCGGAAAGAACAGCTCAAGCTTACCGGCACGAATAAGGTCAGCAAGGGCGACGATGAAGAGATGCAGAAGCAGGACGAGAAGTTCCCCATTACGCCGCAATACGCGCTCAATGTGTTCGCGCACATTCGGGACGAGGACCTGATACGCCTTGGCTTGAACGCCGACTACGCGAGGCCGGAGTGGATGGTGCTAACTGTCCTGCCTGTGCCGCCGCCAGCAGTCCGCCCGTCCATCTCCGTTGACGGTACTAGCCAGGGTATGCGCTCGGAAGACGACTTGACATACAAGCTGTCAGACATCATTCGCGCAAACTCCAACGTCCGCCGCTGCGAGCAGGAAGGCTCCCCGCCGCACGTCACCGAAGAGTTTGTGCAGCTGCTCCAATACCATGTCGCCACCTACATGGACAACGACATCGCTGGTCTTCCCAAGGCGCTGCAGAAGAGCGGCCGCCCTGTCAAGAGTATCCGCGCTCGTCTAAAATCGAAGGAAGGCCGTCTTCGTGGCAACCTCATGGGTAAGCGTGTTGACTTCTCAGCACGTACCGTCATCACCGGCGATCCCAACTTGGATCTCGACCAAGTCGGTGTGCCTCGCTCGATCGCCCGGACGCTCACATTTCCGGAAACGGTAAACAGCTACAACATCGACAAGCTGCAGCGTCTTGTCCGCAACGGTCCCAACGAGCACCCTGGCGCGCGCTTCGTCATTCGCACAGATGGCTCGCGTATCGATCTCCGCAAGGCCAAGAACGATCTCCGCCTGGAATATGGATGGAGGGTCGAGCGCCACATCGTCGACGGCGACTACATCATCTTCAACCGTCAGCCCTCGCTGCACAAAGAATCCATGATGGGTCACAGGGTCAAGGTCATGCCTTACTCGACCTTCCGACTTAATTTGTCGGTGACTTCACCCTACAACGCCGATTTTGACGGTGATGAGATGAACTTGCACGTCCCGCAATCCCACGAGACCAGGGCTGAAGTGCAGGAGCTCTGCGCTGTGCCGAAGAACATTGTCTCGCCGCAGAAGAACGGTCCGTTGATGGGTATTGTGCAGGACACCATGGCTGGTATCTACATGATGACGAAGCGAGATGTCATGATCGATTACGAAAAGGTCATGAGTCTCCTGATGTGGGTACCGAATTGGGACGGTGTGGTACCGCCTCCCGCCATCTACAAGCCCAAGCCACTCTGGACCGGGAAGCAAATCGTGTCGTTGGCGCTTCCTGCAGGCTTGAACTTGCAGCGCAGCGACGACGAGGCCACGCCATTCATCCCACTCAAGGAGAAGAAGGGTCTGCTGGTTCAGAACGGCGATCTGGTCATGGGCCGCATGGTCAAGAAGATTGTTGGTGCCTCGCAAGGTGGTGTCGTTCACTACATCTTCAACGACAATGGCCCTGAAGGTCCCCGCGCGGCCGTGGACTTCTTCAACGCTGCGCAGCGTATCGTCTGCTACTGGCTCCTCCACAACGGCTTCTCGGTCGGCATCGGCGATACCGTCCCTGGGCCAGAGATGGCGCAGGCGATCGAGACGTCTGTGCTGAAGGAGAAGGACCAGCTTGCTGATCTGGTCAAGCAAGTCGAGAATAATGATCTGGAAACTCTGCCCGGTATGACAATCCGCGAGACCTTCGAAAGCAAAGCCAAATCTTTCCTCGACAACGCCCGTAACAACGCAGGTGACATTGCCTTCAACGGCATGAAGGCCTGCAACAACGTCGGCGTCATGGTGCAATCCGGTTCCAAGGGTTCTTCGACCAATGTCTCGCAGATGACGGGTGCGGTTGGCCAGCAGTCGCTGGAGGGTAAGCGTCTGCCGTTCGGCTTCAAGTACAGGACCCTGCCGCATTTCCCCAAGGACGACTACTCGCCTGCTTCAAGAGGTTTCGTGGAGAACTCTTACCTCCGTGGTCTGACGCCGCAAGAATTCTTCTTCCACGCCATGGGTGGTCGTGAGGGTCTGATCGATACCGCTGTCAAGACTGCTGAAACAGGATACATTCAGCGTCGTTTGGTCAAGGCTCTGGAAGAAGTCATGGTCAAGTACGATGGTACGGTCCGGAACTCTCTGGGCGACATTCTGCAGTTCATCTACGGCGAAGATGGTCTGGATGCTGTTTACATCGAGCCCCAGCCTCTGGATATCATCACGGCGAGCACATCGAGCTTCGAGAAGAAGTACAAGATCGATGTGATCAACCAGACTAAGGATCTGGCCCTCACGTCGGAGATGCTGGAGATGGCTGATGAGCTGCGCGGCGACGTTGATGTGCAAGAACTGTTCGATCAGGAGTTCGAAGACATCGCCAACGACCGCGAGAAGATCCGTAAGGGTCTCGGCCCTGATGAGGCCGACCAGAGCAGGCAATTGCCGCTGAACATTGATCGTATGATCCGCAACGCCAAGGATCGATTCAAGATCAAGGAGGGCGGCAGGAGTAATCTTGACCCGAGGTACGCGATCCCGAAGGTGCGGGAGATGCTGGAGCGTTTGGTGATTGTGCGCGGAGATGATCCGTTGAGTGTTGAAGCCGATCTCAACGCGACGTTGCTTTGCAAGGCGAACTTCCGGAGCCGGCTTGCGTTCAAGCGGCTAGTCAAGGACGACTCGCTCACCAAGGACGCTTTCGACAACATTATCGGCGATCTGGAGTCCCGATTCTCCCGCTCCCTGGCTAGCCCAGGCGAAATGGTGGGCGTGCTTGCTGCGCAATCGATTGGCGAACCGGCCACGCAGATGACGCTGAATACTTTCCATTTGGCTGGTGTGACGGCCAAGACAACGACGAAGGGTGTGCCCCGTCTCAAAGAAATATTGAACGTGGCTGAAAACCTCAAGACGCCGCAGATGAAGGTGTATCAATTGCAGGAGGACAAGCTGAGTCAAGAGAAGTGCAAAGAACTGCGCAGCAGTATCGAGTACACGAGCTTGCGCAGCGTGACGGACGAGACGGAGATCTACTACGACCCGGATATTACGAGTACGGTCATTGAGGCGGATAGGGATATGGTGGAGTCCTACTTCATCATTCCCGAAGACAATACCGAGCCCATCGAGAGCCAAGGCAAGTGGGTTTTGCGTTTGGTGTTGGGACGGCGACAGCTGTTGGACAAGGGGTTGTCGGTCTCTTACGTGGCGAACGCGATCAAGAGAGAGTTCCCTGGCTCGGTGGCCGTGGTCTTCTCCGACGACAACGCTGAAGAGCAGGTTGTGCGCATCCGCTTGATCGACGGCGATTCGAAGGATGAGCAGGATGAGGAGGGCGAGGCTGCGCCGGCGGACATGATGAAGAACTTCGAGAGCTGGGTCTTGGATCGCGTTGCTCTGCGCGGTATCGCTGGCGTGAAGCGCGCATTCGTCAGCTCGGAAATTGTGATGCGGGTGAAAGAAGACGGGGCGATTGTCAAGAGCAAGACGGATGATCTGTGCAAGGAATGGTATCTGGACACCGACGGTTTCAACCTGAAGCAGACGTTGTCTGTGGAAGGCGTGGATCCCTACCGCACGACCTGCAATCACTTCGGCGAGATCTTCCGCTGCTTCGGCATCGAAGCCACGCGTGCGGCGTTGATGAGGGAACTGAGCGCGGTGTTGACGGGCGATGGGTCCTACGTCAATTACCGCCACATGGCCATCCTGTGCGATGTCATGTGCGCCCGCGGCCAACTCATGGCCGTCACGCGCCACGGCATTAATCGCGCTGACACGGGCGCGCTGATGCGCTGCTCCTTCGAAGAAACGGTCGAGATCCTCTTCGACGCTGCTTCCTCTGGCGAACTGGACGATTGCCGCGGTGTGAGCGAGAATATCATCCTAGGCCAGCTTGCGCCTTCAGGCACGGGAGAATTCGATATGCTGCTCGATCAGGAAATGCTGAAGACCGTCGTCTCGGCGCAACGCCCGATCGGACTTCCGACCGGTGCGTCGAGTCCTATGGACGGCAGCGCGACGCCTTACGATATGGGTTCGCCGATGGCTGAGGGTGGATACGGGTCTGGCGCCGGTCCGGATTATGGCGCGAGTTTCTCGCCTATCATCGATGCTGGCTCGGCGGATTCGGGCAGCGCCTCAATCTATGGTCCTGGCGGATTTGGTGGGATGAGTCCCTACTCTGGTGGCATGAGTCCGGGGTACGCGCCGACGAGTCCGTTCAGCAATGGCATGAGCCCCACGAGTCCGGGCTATGGCTACTCCCCCACGAGTCCCGCGGGCTACTCGCCGACCTCTCCTGGATTCGATGGAGCGACCAGCCCGGCCTACCAGGTCACGAGCCCGAGGTTCTCGCCCGCCAGTCCAGCTTACACGCCTACAAGTCCGACGTACTCGCCAACCTCCCCTGGGTTCCACGGAGGTGGAGGCAGCAAAGTCTCGCCAACCTCGCCGTCTTACTCCCCCACCTCGCCGTCGTACTCGCCAACCTCACCGAGCTACAGCCCGACCAGTCCAACATACTCCCCCACCTCTCCCTCCGGCTCCCGCGCCCTCGCGCCCGGCTCAGCGACGAGTCCGAAATACTCCCCCACGTCGCCGCAATACTCGCCTACATCCCCGGCCTACTCGCCGACATCTCCTGCCTACTCGCCCACGAGTCCCAAGTACGGTGGAGGGAGTTCGAGTGCAGTGGCCGCGCAGAATTCGCCGACCAGTCCGAGCTATAGCCCGACGAGTCCGGTGTACAGTCCCACAAGTCCGCAGCAGAATGGGGGAGGGTACAGTCCGACGAGTCCGGCGCAAGGCCATGGGCACGGCGTGAGTCCGACGAGTCCGAAGTACTCGCCTACTAGTCCGCAGTATTCGCCCAAGTGAGTCGAATGTGTGACTTGGAGGGTGGGATGGATGTGCTGACAATATACTAGCTCACCAAAGGACGAATGATTCGCCTAGCCGACTTTCTTCACCACGCGCAAACACGGCCGAGCTTTTCGCCATCAGCCACAAGCAGAAGGGAAGATGAAGGTACTCTTCACTGAGCACACTTTCATTCATTCCGGCTGCCATCCACCATTACATTACTTGCTTTCGACATTGTACAACATCATCATGCTCACTATCGAATCATGCAACATGCAAAAAAGACTGTGTTGACTGCTTTGCGGGTCTTGGAGCGTTCTGTTCTTTGCATGCGGAATGGCGTTCTGCTTTTTGGGGGAGGTGGGGCTCGGGAGGGGAGGGAGAGCAGAATGGATGCGGTACATGAGTTTCTGGGGAGCGCTGTGCTTGGTGGGGAGGAGACTGAGATATGGGCACGGTGGGAGATCTTGGGTGTGAGGAGGCGAGGACGATACCCGAGCGAGAGATATTGAGGGCGGGGAGATGCGATGAGGAGGCATGTGTGAGGCTAGATATATGGATGGAAATGGCAGTGGGTAGTCTGCTCCCTTTGGGGGGTGGGGCTGCTTGTCTCGCTCATCTGCGCTCCGCATTCCTTTGCCTCGCAGCGCCTTGCATGTGCCTCCGCTCCGCCACATGGAACATGGTCCCTTCGTTGCATTGCTCTCGCCCACTGGCTCTCTCGCATGTCCATGTCTTGTCTGCAGCCACGCCGCGAAGCAGCCTCGAACTACTAGTACTGTAGTATTTCCCGCCTCTCTTCCCCGCACGCCGGAGGCATGACGCAGGTCGGCGCCTGCCTGCGCTTCTTCCCCACCGTCATCCTGGTTCCTGCATTTCGAGCACGCGTCCCCGGTCCATGCTGGAAGGTGGTTGACACTCGTATTTGCTTCCTTCAGCAGCCGGTAAAAGGTTCGTCGGCTTGTTGGTTGATCAATTCTCCTTGCTTCCATCGTCATTGCATTCATCTCTCTCTCTCTCTCTCTCCCCCCCTTCCCCCCTCCCTCCCTCCCTCCAGAGCATCTTGGTGCGGAGCTCTCACACTCCATCAATTTCTGAATCCATTCTTTTGACGGCGAATAGGGGGACAATATAAGCCACGATGGACACCACCGACCCAAACGACAAGACCACCTATCTGGACTACCGGTCTAGTCATCGCAGCAATGCCAGCAGCCGCAAGCCCAGCAATGTCCCCTCGTCGGCAACCGAATACAGCGACTCCGTGGCAGCCGTGCCTCCGACGCCCGCAGCGTCCAGCCACGAGAATGCGGGCCCCTCGACGTACCTGACCTACCGGTCCAGCACGGCTTCCTCCAGCTCCGTGGCCACGGGCTCCGCGCAGAGTGCAGAGTCGCTCCCCGCGGCCGCCCCTTCGACGCCTCGGAGTGGCACGAGACATACGTACAGTCCTTCCTTCATGAACTATCAGAACGGCAAACCTGCTCTCCATGCCCGGGCGAAACTGATCGAGGTGCCGCACTCTCGCAACATCAGCGTGGCGACGACGGTGGCTGCGGACCCGGCGCCACCGATCGGTGGAGGAGGGCTGCTGCTTGTTTTCGTCCCGGCAGAAGTACGCGGGGAGATTCTTACGTATATCGAACAGATGCTGGGGAAGAGAAGATACGCGGGGATGTATGTCGTTGGGTTAGAGGAGCATGCAGCGGGCATGAAGCAGTTGAAGATGGATTTGTATGGTCTGCTGGGGAAGCTGGAGCGCGAGACGAGTTTGCAGGTGCAATTGGTCAACGAGTGGAACCTGGACGCTGTGCAAGGGGCGGTGAAGCAGGCAGGTGTCAGTGGGGATGCCGTCAGAGGCGTGTTATGCGGGATTTTTTTTGAGGGTGAAGGGAGGGACGTTCTGGATTTGGAAGAGAGTCAGGTGATTGAGGGATGGAGGAAGACGTTTGGCCTTTTGCGCTCAGTGGCAAAGGCGACGGTGCCGGGGATGGTTGAGGGTCGGAGGTCGGATGAGGGAGTGTTCCTGATCTTTGAGCAGGACAGCTCAGCACCGGCTGCCCAGGCGAACCGGCAGGCTTGCCGGACGTTGCTTCGACAAGTGCAAGAGAGCTATGGCGGACGACATCTACTCGTCGACTTGGCGGAGAACGTCTTGATCGCCGAGCCGGACAGGCCCGTCAGCCGCGCAGCACCCCACAACGGCCATGCCGACCAAGAGGATGACGGGTTCACTCCTTCCGAGAGTCCGACTAAGCTGTGGAATATGTGGGCTCTACACAACGAGATCACAGGCTAGACATGTACCACTACTTGTCGGTCGTCATCCTTCCAGCCCCATCGGTGCTTGAAGTATCTTATCACGTACACCAGCCCCACCAGCACTGGCACTTCGATGAGTGGGCCCACCGTCGCCGCGAGAGCCTGCTTGCTTCCGGCTCCGTAGACCGCTACCACCACGGCAATGGCCAGCTCGAAGTTGTTGGACGCTGCGGTAAAATATTGCGTGGCGCTGACCCTGTATCCGAATCCAGACCGCCACATCATGTACGCCGTCAGTGGGAAGATGGTCAAGAAGTAGACCACCAATGGCGCGCAGACCCGCAGGACCGAGTTGATCTGCTCTACCACATGCGCTCCCTGCGAAGCGAAGAGCACGATGATCGTGTAGAGCAGTCCGATCAGGGAGAACGGCGCGACGAACCGAATGAAGTTCTGCTGATATTTCCGCTCGCCAAGAAAGTACCGCAGCGAAAGCCTCGTGACAACAGCGGCGGCCAACGGAATGCCCAAAAAGACCGCCACGGAGATCGCCGAATCCCGATAGAGATCTCGGTTGTAATCGCTCGGATCGTGCGAGACCACCTTGACCAGAAAGACGGCCATGGGCGCAAACAGCACAATCTGCAAGATGCTGTTGAACGCGACTAGGACGGCGCAGTAGTCCCCGTCTCCGCCCGCCAGGTCGGTCCAGATGAGCACCATGGCGATACACCTCGCGACTCCAACGAAGATCAAGCCGTCCCTCAATGCCTGCCTGTCGGGCAAGAACGCCCATGCCAGCGCGGTCATGAACAGCGGAGCGACGAGCCAATTGATGCCGAATGAGATTCCGATCTGTTTCCAGAGCTCCTTGGTGCGGAAGAGGAGGTGCAGGGTTTCGAAGCGCACTTTGCACAGGATGGGATACATCATCACGAGCAGGCCTACGGCAATGGGGCCCGAGACTCCGACGAAGCGCCCGCCTTGGAGCGCGGGGCCGACGGAAGGCACGAGGTTGCCGAGGACAATGCCGATGGCCATGCTGAGGAGGATCCAGAGGACGAGGAGGCGGTCGAAGGAGAGGCCTTTGAAGGGGCCGGCGTGGGGAGTGGTGGCGGCAGTAGCTGTGGTGGTTGTGAGGGCCTCTGATAAGGGTGCATTTAGCCTCGAGGCCTGTACGCGAGATGTTCCACCGCCTGATGCCGGTTCCGCCGAATGTTCGGTTGGGTCAGTACTTTCCTGCAGGTCCCGGTGCCCCAGCCTCGACATCCCTATCATCTATCTGCATCTGCTCAAGGAACCTCGTCGCCTTCGCGTCCCCAGACTCAACCCGTCCAAGCCCTGCATCAGACTTAGGATCCTCCGCTACTGCTCGCTCGATCGTGTCCATTCTGTCCACTGAATCACCCCAATCGGATCCCTATGAATGCGGTATCAAAAGCAAGTGAGAGAACGATGTCCAACTATGCGCGTCACAACAATCGTCGTCTGGCGTGCCCGTCCGGCGTCGCGGCTGAGGTCCGTCGCATCCAATTGCGAAAGGATGCTAGATCGCCGCTCCGAAGACGCGGAAACCGTCTTGGCCAATGGAAGGCCAGTCTTTGACGGCCATTTGCCAAGCTTTGTCGGCCCGTGACGGCAGCGGCAATAGCCGAGGAATCGGTTCCGGCAGCGCGTCGATCATGCGATGAACGAGGCTGTGCTCGTCTCGCGTCATACATCCTTGCCTCCTCCGCGATATGGAGAGTACGTTGTGTTTAGGTTATTGGGCGGCGCGCAGGGCTGGGACATGGCTGCGCAAGAGTACCCATTGAGGTTTGCGACAAGATTCGCGTTGGATTCGGAAGTCATCTACATGCCGACAACGTGGACTTGGTGCTTCGTGTGAAGGGCAACAGCGGCGCGAAATGTCACAGGCACCCCGCCGTCGACAACATGCCTTCGATGAACCACGAGGGCGTCGTTCTCCTGTAAGGATGCCGTCAGATGCGTGCGTCTGGACTCGGTGCGACAGTCATAGTCCTGAAGCCTTCCATGCGACGTTTCTCGCCGTCCTCCACGCCCACGCCCATGGAGCACGGCGAGAAATGCCCGCGACAGGCGGTGGAGTTGTGGGCCAACCAGACCTCAATACATCTTACCCGCCTTCTCGCTCGCTCGCTCGCCACAACACCCTCCGCGCCGCCATCCTCCGCAGCTGTCTTCCGCAGATCAACAGGGTGAGGCACAGTCACGGCGCTGTCAACGAACCCCGCTGTCCCCGAGATTGTCGAACCGTCCTCGGTGAAGGTGACATAGAACCAGTACTCAATCCAATAGCTACCCGTGGGAGACTCGGCGGTGCCAGGGACTCAAGTTGCGCGCGCTCGCGTATACCGCGATTGCGGAACACCCGGATGCGTGAAGTGAAAGGGGTGGCGGTGGCGTCGTTGAGCCCTGCAGGATCTTGACGCGGCGTCAGACGAGCAGGAAGAAGTTCGCCTTCTATCGCCTTGCTGTCAGAGCCATCAAAGCCGACAGACTCATGCCCGAAAGCCAATGACCGCTTCGAGAAGCTGACCATCTCGCCTGTGAACTCGTCTATGAATTTCGTGTAGCGTGAGGTCCGGTCTGTGAAGTTGCGTGGCCGGCCATGTACGTGCAGGATAAAGCCATGTACGAGCTGCTCATCAACACTCCGAGAACTACGGTCCTGTTGAGCGCGTCATCGTAGAAGGAGGAGATGTAGACATTTGCTATTGCAGGTGCAGAATCCAAGCGGGCAGGCTCCTGGCGCAAAGTCGTGTCACCTTGATCCCGGATTCCCAAGAGCCTTCACAGACCTCCAATCTACTTGAGAAGCTGGCTGAGAGACATCCAGCACGGTGATTCTTTCACTGTCGGGAGGAGAAGGGGAAGAAGTACGAAGCTCGAGGCTCGCCGATATACGAAAGTTATACGAGGCTCGGCTGATTCCTATCGATTGGAACCAAAATTTTGGGCTCCAACCTTGTCGCTCGCTTCCTCCCTCCCTCCACCTCCCGCTCCGTACTCAGCACACTATTGCATGGACGCCCACGGCCTTCTCACCCGCCAAGGCTGGCTCGGTGACGGCCATTCCCTCGACCACACCGGCCGTGGCATCAAGAAACCCCTGTTAGTATCCAAGAAGGTCGATGTCTTGGGCCTGGGAGTCAACAGACACGCCGCAGTCTCTGACCAGTGGTGGCTGAAGGCTTTCGATCAAGGGCTGAAGGATCTCGGAAGTGGGAAAGAAAGCTTGCTGGCGAATGTGCAGAAGTTGGGGGTCAAGCGGGGTGGGTTGTACGGGAGATTTGTGAGGGGAGAGGGGATGAGTGGGACGATCGGGAGTGCCGAGACAAGTGGGATTAGCACGCCTGTTGAAATTGCAGATACGGTTCAGGATGCCGTGACGGGAAGTAAGAGGAAGCGGGAGTGGGAGGATGGAGGCAGTGAAGAGAGGAAGGCGAAGCGGGCAAGCAAGACGGAGAAAGTTGAGCGGCAGGAAGCAAAGCGAGCGGCGAAGCGCCAATCACAGCCGGAGTCTACGGAGGACGGCGCGGAGCGCAAGGCAGCTAGAAAGGCGAAGAAGGCCGAGAAGGAAACCCGATTGGCGCAGAAAGAGGCCGCAAAAGCGGAAGCAGCGACGAAGAAAGCTGCGCGGCGAGCGAGAAAGAAGGCCATGGTACCCAGCACTGCCTCCCAGCCCGCGACATCTGATGGGGACGATTTCCGCATACATGAGGGTACGAGCATGCTAGACGGCGACGAAAAAGGGGAAAGTGTGCCAGGCGGTAGCGCCGTGGAGCGGTGTCCCACGAAAGCCGAGAAGCGCGCACTGAAGGCCAAATCAGCACCCAAGCGAGCCGAGCTGTCACGCAAGATCGAGAAACTATCGAGCGAGAAGCGGGCACGGTATGAAAAGCGAGCAGCAGAGAAGGGCATCAGTCTTCAGCTGTATATGATCCAGCGTCAAGAGAAGTCTGCCGCGAAGAAGACATAGCCTGCCGCTGCGTCGGAACATGTGGCGGCTCTTGCGTACATAGTCGACATCACGAGCGACGCGACTATCGCGCCCAGCACGAATGATCCCAACACCGAAGCTCTTTCCGAGAAACAAATGAAGCATGGCCGAGCGAACCACATAGCAACCTTCGCCGAAGCCCGAGAAAGGATCGCTCAGCACCTATCCACCACCATCGTTGAAGGACACGCCGGAGAACTAGCTGACATTCTTCGACTACCGCCCCTCCGAACTCGTCCCCACAGACGAGGGACTCTGCTCCGACCCCCCAGCTCATCCGTAAACGCCCTTCTCAGGGGTATCCGCAAACCGCGAGCCCTCTGGATGCGCCACTAGCGCTTGGCGGAGGTGAAAATCGTGCCGCCGAAGCCCGGAGAAAAGCCACAGCCGAGCGCAAAATCCGGGAGCGTGAAGCCTTCGTCCGCGCAATACTGGATGAGATCCGGGAGGCTGATAGAGAGGTAGAAGGCGGGGGTGGATGGAATGAAAGATGTACCGCTCATCGACGTCAAGGCTAGGGAAGGAGGAAGGCAAGAAGTATGCGCTCACGAAGGCGGAGGTGGTATGGCGAGGAGGACGGCGAGCAAGTTTTTGAGGGATAGGAAGGGGGAGGAAACGGCTGAGAAAGAGAGGGGGAAGGGGTGTTGGAAGAGAATGAGTACTGATGGGAGTGGGCCAGGTGAGGGGCGTGCTATCGGGAGGAGGATTTCTGCGAAGCTGGAGAAGCGTGTAGAGAAGTACTTCGTGTTGAGAACGGTGTTGAGAATTACAGTGTAGATGACAGGCGATTTGTGCGGTCTACCGGCGCATCTTCTTCTCCATCCGTCTCCGCTTGACATCGAAAGCGTCACCGATTCCACTCCCGCTGCCTCTGGGTCCATCCTCCGTCGCCTTCCTCTTCCGACTCCTGTCCAACGCACTCTCCCGCCCTCCCTTCCTCTTCGTCAAACTCCCAATCCTGTCCACCGCATCACCCAAACCCCTCCACTCTTCGCCGCCAAACGCCCCTCCCCTCTGCTCTTTCCCGCCCCCTCGCTTAGCTTTGTCGGCTTTACTCTCTTTGGGCAGCCGGACGAGATTGGTCTCTTCGTACTCCCTCCTCTCTTTCTCCTTGGCTAATTGACGGGCATCTTTACTTCGCCGTCCTCCGGCCGAGATGGTGGAGCCTATACTCGGTTCGGCGACGGGAGCGGCAGAGAGCTCGGTACTGACGTATTCATCTAGAGTTCGAGACCTGGGTTGCCGCCGCTCCTTCTGCTCCTTGGACCCGGTTGCTGGCATGGCGGTGGCGGAGACGCGGGGCGGGCGGTAGATGCCGTCATTCTTGCTGGCGGCGCGCCGCATGTCCGTTGAGCTGGTGGCTGAGCCCTTGGCAAAGGCAGAGCGGGTGGGCCGGTAGGCAAGGGCGTCTTCCTCTTCGGCCTCGTCGTCAGATTCAGAGTCGCTGGTTCCAGACGCGTCATCCTCGTCTGCGGCTTTGCTCGAATTCGTCTTGGCGCCATCACCCTTCGCTTTTTGCGCAGCACTCCTTCCCGCATCATCGGCAGCTTTAACGACTTTCTCCACTTGGTACTTGATCTTTTGCTCTAACGGCCGCACACCTCTTTCCAGATAGACGCGTTGCTCGACCAACTTTTCAGTGAGCTTTTCGCTCAGACTCTGCGCAGACTCTGCATCGCTACCGTCTTTGATGCTGCGAATTACATGCAAGTTTCGCAGCGCTAGTGCCTGGAGGTAAGAGAGGAAGATGTCGTTTTTGGTGTCGAGCAGAGTTATGCCGTTTTCTGGTGGGAGAAGCGAGCTGGATTCCGGCAACCCAGCAATGGCGCTGTCGATCGCTGCTGTGAAGGTAGAGAGCGTTTCGCTCAGGCTTGCGGTGGTCGCCATGGCTGATGGTGATGTATCGGAGAAAGCTGCAGCGGTTCGGGAATTCTTCACATGCATAAGTATCTTGGGAGCGGAAGGCTGCCGCTTGCGCGAGTCATGCAGGCTTGGCGATATGAACCAACGACGACATCTTGTCATACATGGCACTTATGATCGGTGTAATCCTAGAAGAAGCGCCCACTGGTCGATGGATCCGCTGATACGCTCGTGAGCCTGACTCACAGCGCGTGGTCCAGGTACCGCCGAGCCCTCCAATAGCGATGCCTCAGAGGGAGCATCAAAATCTCATTAGCTGCCCGAATGTCTGCTAGGGCCGTGTTGACCATCAGGAAGCATGGCATTCAGTTTTCGTACCGTCATGGCCAAGCGATAGACTCACCGCCGTCTGCCCCTTGCGAAGACCTAATTTGCCCAACTTACGCTTCGGTTGAATGCTTCAAGCTCGCTGTACGTCATGCAAATCATTTCGATGAAGTGATAACACGTTTCCTGCGAACTTTACTGTTAAGAAGCTTTGAAAAAGGAAGATATGCCTTATGGTCATCATCGACGTCATTTCCTGATCCCATGTCTCTGGCACTAAGGCCCCCGAGATACAATGCATGCACGTGGAGACCGTGTGCTTTTGCAGTGCAGCCTATCAGTCCTTTCTAGAAGATGAGTGCGATATCCAACGATCTCACGTCAGCCCCTAGCTGACAACCGTCCAGATGTCCAGGTGTCTGCGACCGCAAGGATGCGCTGACACCTGCGAATGGGTCGCAGTACACGCCAACAACGGCGAAGCAGCCTGCGTCTTTCACAGCACCAATGGCCCAATCTTCATCTATAAGCCGACAGAGACCGATACCTTGTACCAAGGAGTGCTATATGATCCTGGTTCGAGCCCTTCGACCTCTCTCAACACAATCGAGTCGAGTGATTCGGAAAAGACTGGGAGCCTTTGGGAGGTGTGCTTGGTGAGCTCCAACAATCCCTCATGTCAGGCAGGCGACACTGCGACAATTGTAGATCCGGTGAAGAAAACGTGCAGCATCAACCCATGCTATCACCGCGCGCGCGTAGTTGGCGCAAGGGTCCCTGCTGTCTATGCCGACCGCAAGCCCGGAGCTATCTGGCTAGACAAGGAAGACGATTGTGCTTCAGGCGTAAGCAAGTAGCCTTGTGGAACTTTGATATAGGCCAGTGAAGACGAATAGAAGGGCAATGCAGTGGGCCTAAAGGCTTGAACCGACTGAAAGATCAGGGTTGGAGACTCCATTTCCTCTTCCCAGATGGTTGGCCGTCTGGAATGTCTCCATCGGGCTTCAATCCCTTCTTGGCATCCATCCAAGCATCTTCGATCATCTTCGCTTTCTCGCAGCTTCGACATTGAATCACGCACTCGAATGGCAGCGGTATGGTCATCCAGCCTGGCACCATCCCGCTTTCTGGCTCGACGACGCTTCCTTCTTCGTTAGTCTTCTTCGACAAGTCAAAAGCACAGAGCACCCGTGCAATATTCAAGAACAATGACTTCTCGGCGAGGTGTATACCAGGGCAGATCCGCCGACCAGCACCATAGGAAAAGTGATCGCGCGTGTTCGGATCAGCAGCCGTGGAATATGCTGCCGCAGAAAGAGGATAATTCATGTAGCGCTCCGGCATAAACTCTTCTGGGCTCTCCCATCGATCGGCGTCGTAGTTGATTGACCTACTGCCGTTCAGAAAATTGACATCGGGACTGATGCAGAGCGTGCTTACCACCAATCGCAGAAAACAACGCTCCCCTTTGGGATGAAGTATCCATCAAACCAGTCATCTTCTACACTGCAATGCTGTATGCCCACTTTGTTAGGCGGGCGGGTACGCAATAATTCCTTGATCATCGCACGAACATATGGCAAGTCTTTCTCGTCCTCGAAGCTTGGCAGCCGCCCTGGACCAACAACACAATCGATCTCTTTCTGCGCTTTCCGAAAGACTCTGGGGTTCTGAACCATGGCAAGAATCCAGGAGTTCAGGAATGCAGAGGTGGTTTCGGATCCAGCTTCTACGAGTCCACCTGTTTGGTAAGCTGCTTGTAACTCATCAATGCCTTGCTTCTCTGGGCTCGAGAGAAGGAAGTCCCGAGCAAAGCAGGGATTTGCTCGCCCTTGCTCAACCTCCTTCTTCATCTTCCGCCAGAGCGAAAGATAGATAGGGGAATCATGCGCGAAGCACTTCCGGCCGAAGGCCTTCCAGTTTCCGAACATCCATTGAGGGAATCTGGCGAGCTCTGGGAAAGAGTCGACCAACCACATACCCGGCGTGGCGAAGTTCTGTAAGTTGTTGATCACCTTGTAGATCGCCCTCACTATCTCTGCGTCCCAGTTTGGCATCCGGTGGCCGTAAGTTGCGGTCAAGATCACGCTGTTTGAATAACGACGATTGTGGTCGTAGAAGTGTTCCGGGTCGTGTAGCAGATCGTGCATGAGCTGCTTGGACTCAAGGTCTTGAATGGGCTCGTAGCTCTTCGTGACAGAGATGTTCAGAAGGTCGTGAGAGATCCTTCGAACGACACGATATGCCGGTCCATACGCCATGAACAATTGCCGCCGCCCAGCTGATGCAGTGTCTCCCGCCAGTGGCGTTGGCGGACGAGAAGAATAGATGGAGCTTCGCTTGTCCATGAGCTCTTTGACGGCGCGTGGAGATGATAGCCAAATGTAGTCGGAGCTGCCCATTTTAGTATACCAGATCTCGCCATACTGCTTAGACCACTTCTGGACCTGCCAGCGGAATGTGTCGGCTTTTGCAAGGTCGAGATAGTTTCCGAGAAAAGGCACGCCTTTCGGGCCTGGAGGAAGATGCCTCCGCCGACTGTCCTTAAGCGAGCTAGGTGTCACCCACGCATAGAACAGTAAGAAGCCTACTAACGGCAGGAGAAGCACAGCCCCGGCTAAAGCGGCTGGAGAGGCAGCCTTGTCGAGCAGAGATATCAGGGTCATTGTCGTTACTTGTCCTTTCAAAGAGATTTGGAGCTCATCTTAGCCTTTGATTGATCTCTGCATGTCAAGATATCGAGCTTGCAGTCGAGCGAAAGTGGAAGACATGACAGAGGGGTGGAAGGTAGAAAAGCGGCTGCGCAGTAGACGTCTGTTGAGGGCTCGTTTTGTCTCGGTAATTGTGCTCAAATGCGGGGAAAGGAGTTGTTGGACGTCCCGTTGACGCCGCATCTTGGCGTTGGGGTGAGGGGGAGAAGGATGCGGAGTAAGTGCGTGCGGCTGATCCATTGTACTTTGTAAATCTAGATGGTAGAATTCGCGGCGCTTGAAGGGTTTGCCGGGAATTTCGCTTTGATGATGGACTGGGTGCAGTCGACGAGACTGAAACGTGCAGCCTGTGTTAGCCCAAGAGTGCCCAAATTCTGGAACGCTGAGCTGAATTGGGCAGCCCAGATGGCTACAAAGAGTCAGCATGATTGTACGACGAAGGACGGTGACCACCAACTGACCTTGCCGCCCAATGAAACTCTGAAATTGGATGCCAACAGCAGAGCTAGCGTTGCTCCCAAGATTTATGTCTGCTTCTAGCCGACCGATTCCGGGAGCACCTGTAATCGTCTCGTTGTAATACACCACATCCCAGTTCTCCGGAGTGGTGTCCTGCGGAGCACCAGATGCAATGCCGTTCTGAGTCTCGAAGAAGGTCCGCGCACATGTATGGGCGCCGATGAGTGCCGCCAGATCACGGGCGCCAATTCCCTTGTCTAGGAACAGATTGTATATCACATCATGAGTCGCTCCCACACCAAAAGCTTCCGGCAGTAGGTTGGGAGGCGCGGCTACATCAGTCTCCTGTCTCCCGACCTTGATCAGGCCTACTGCACCGTTCTGGCAGGCAAGCACGCCTAGGGCGCCAGCCACCTGGATCAAATCTGCGGCGCTGATTGCATACCCAGCCGACTTGTACGAATTATACTTCTGCAGTAAGAAATCGTGGACGTCGTTCAGACCTGCGTTCTCGGTGCGATTGATTTCGGTCGGCGAGAGCAAGAGTGACCCATCAGCACCGCCACTAGCTGGACAGTACGTCGGGAGCAAGGTGGAGAAGGCGGCGGCATCGTGGAAGGCGAATCGAATTGCAGCGCGGGCGATGTTGTTGCAAATGTTGTTGGTCCTCATGGAGTTGGCCAAGTCTTGAGCTACGGTGCTCCAGAATGCAGGGCATGAAGTGTAGCTAGGCGTGGCATATGTGCAGGATGTCGAGGAGACAGTGGCGGTGCTGCTCGTAGGCGTGGTGGAAATTGTCGGCGAAGACGTGATGGTCGATACACTGCTAGTCGTGGATGTGCTGCTAGTCGTGGCCGATGTGCTAGACGTGGTCGAAGTTGGAGGAGCGCAGCTGATCACGGCCGGATTCTGGCCGCTGTAGAACATATGCAGGCGGTCTGGCCCTCCGCACTGTTCGGCGTTCTGGCCCTTGCACGGCATGTAACAGGTTGTTTGATCTGCTGCGCATCCGCCTCCATTCAATATCGCGTTTGAGCACCAGCATTCCTGGCCATACTCTAGACCTCCATAAACGAAGTTGTTGCTCTGGCAAACCTGAAGACAACCTTCGATGGTCATGTTAGTGTAGTCGCCGGGTACTTGCTCCATCGCTGACAATGTTCGGTTGCTTCCATTGTCCGTGTAGCATCCGATGTCAGTCCAGCCAATGGGCACACCACCGTTGGGAATGTACGGGGCGGACCCAGCAGTGCTCGCGTAGACATCGATACGCGAGCTGCCTCCACAGTACTCGCTGCTATTACCAGCGCAGAGCATGTCGCAGCCGCTGGTGACGAGCTGGGCGGTTGACCTGACGCTCGTATCACAAAAGCATTGATCCTGATACTCGACGCCAGAGACAGTGTAGCCGTTGGCTTGGCAAGCAGAAACGCATTGCGCCACCGTCATTCCCGACGAGCCCGCTGCCACACTCTGCGCGGTGCTGAGAGTCCTGGCGTTGACATCGTCGGTGTAGCACCCAACGAATTTCCAGCCTGGCGGTCCAGGATTGGTTGTGGGCGCCTGTGTGCTGCCGCTCCCTAGTTGATATACGGAGAGCCGCGAGCTTCCGCCACATGTCTCATTCGCCGCGCCCGAGCAGGCCATGGAGCATTCGGACTCCAGCACAGGCTTCATGCTTGGACTGGTCCAAGAGCAAAAACATTGCGTTGAATATTCCAAACCGGCGTATGCTGGTTGCTGTCAGTCGCGACATGCTCCTCGCCTGATCTCAAGACTCACTGTATTTGTTAGCCGCACAGTAGCTAGTGCACGATTCGACAGACTGTGTGTCGTAGTTTCCGTACTCTGGGTATGGCAGTGTGCGATTGTTCACATCGTCCGGGTAGCATCCCATATATAACCAGCCATCTGCTCCACGCTTTCCCAGGCCCAATGTGAAAGGAAGAAACGCTGCCCAAGTGACCCAGATAACTTTGAACTGGGCCATAATTCGGGTGCAGAATGACGCAAGGCGCAAAATGGCAGCAGATGAATAGATTGTCGTCCCCTACTCCAGCGAGGAGACGAGAGCAGGTTGATGGCATTCATAGTTCGTTGGGTCATCCCTGCGGGCGCCCTGAGTCCTGAACACCGAGCTGCCGGTCGAGAACGCGTGCCGGCGTGATTAGAACGCCGCAAGAGCCTCGTTGGCTGTAAGGACGAGAGAAAAGGGAAGTTCGCTGCGGTTTTGACTTCGATAAATCGGCTTTCAACGAATTAGCGTCCTGCGGGGAAATCAGCTTTGGCACGTGGCGCGAGCGTGGCACGCGAGAAAGTCAACCTTAAACGACGGCGGACGAAGTGTACTATATTTATCGAGATCGATAAGAACACATAACTGCTTTTCGAGAGCGCTCGAAGGACACGCGGGAGTGTTACGCATGGTTAGAGGACACTACGGCATTCAAAGATCTGACATCCAGCAATCTCCGTCAAGCCAGGATGCTGGGCATTTTCCGGCGACGCTTGTGATGGTCGGTTCAGGGTACACTGTACCAAGTATCGTGCGCCACATTCGGACAGTCGCTACCCTGAGCGAAGCCGCTGGTGGCTTGCGGCGAGGGCAAGGCAATCTTGGCAGCGGTGAGGATGGTTGTGATACAGCCACCTCGCCACGGCGGAGCTCTACAGCGCTCCATATGCCCAAGCTTCCAGCTCTTCGCCGCGTGCCTTACACCCTAGAGCCCTCTGCATCGCGAAATATCGCCTTCCGCTCCCTCTGACATCCTCATAGCAGCACCTCTTTGCCATCTTCGAGTGGATATCAACGTTGCTCGACGGTGTGCCCATTGGTCCGACAGTTTCTCCAACACGTGCTTCGTACATGGTGACGACCGGGACATCATTCCGGCGTTCGTCAGGAACAAGCGTGTCGCAACACTGCGGCAGGATCAGACCAAGCAGCATGCTCAGTAAGATCATCGTCGATAAGATGAAGCCTGTGATCATCATCGGATCGTAGTTAAGACTGTGAATCTCCGGGAACGCGAAGTTGTAGACAATTGCGAGCACCGGAGCACTGAGGTAGCACAGAAGTGGCGGCCTAACGAGGCAGCTCCCAATTCTTGCCCTGCCCGACGATCTGCATCAGATCTTGCGGGAGCTGGTCGCTAGCGTAGAACGCTAAGTACCAGTAGTACTAGACCCAAGTGTTGACGCTCCAGAATCTGGGGGCGGGTACGTCTGGGGTCATGGCCAGGACGACAGAGACCGGGGACGCAAGGACGTAGAAGTCAAGACCGGCTACGACTCCAGATCCGACGCTATTCATCGTGTGCCCAACTATGGGGATCAGAAAATGATGACCAAGGTAGCCTACGTTATCAGTCACGGAAGACGGGAGCTCAGTCTGGTTTGCGATGTCGCGGACGCGACTTCATCCCACAACACTGAGATGAGTGCGATGTTGCTGATCCATGGTCGAGTCCGTTCAGACGTTAGTACCCGAGTCGCGTATATAATGCCAAGCAACTTCGCAACGAGCAGAGAGCGAGTGTAAGGACCAGATAAGGCCGTGATAGCTTGACAAAGCCGAAGTCAAGCAGAAATATGGCTACCACATAGAGCATCACGAAGGCGGAGGAGGAGCCAAGTACCACAAGGGTAGAGAACAGAAGCACAGCCCAGAGGTTTGCGCCGGGCATCTGCAGTACAGCTTCCGGAAGCGCAATGAAACCAATGACTGTAGATCAAGTCGATGAGCTCCCCTGGGTATCGAGCATCAGACGTACCAAAAGCGCCCAGTCGTTCGCTGTCTTGTGGCTAGAGCCCCAGGAAGCCGACGACTCCGAGGATGGCGAAAGCGGCAAAATTCTCAGAAGGAACGCCACTTCCACAAATCAGGATAGCATCCTTGAAACGTACGATTAGGATGTCGTTGGCACTGTTATGGGGATGGATGTGTGAACGATGCGTGTCTTGGTTTTGCTTAACCAGCATGGCCGCGTTGGAGTACTTCTGATTGTAAGAGGCATAGGAAGCGAAGTAGCCCAAGCCGATGCCGGTTGAGAAAAACACCTGTCCAACGGCAGTCTGCCAGGCTGTTCTAGATGCTAATTGATTGCCGCGCCAAGAAGCCCACAGCAATGGGATACCATCGCCAGGGCTTTTGAGTGAGACGGATCGACCCACGAAGATGATGGTCGTCACGACCGGCAAACCCATTGTGAAATACTTTTCGGCTCGGGACTATCGATCGCGTCTCGATTGCAGAACTCCACGAGTCTGTTCTCTCACCGATGTGGGCTTTGGAACGAGTCGCGGAGGTATACCATACTCCAGGCAAGATTGGCAGCGGCGAGTATTAGCATGCGAACGAGGCACTCGAAGGTTCTAAGATGTCTCGGGACGGCGCAGATCCTCAAGTGTGAATCACCTTACCGCAAATCCGCGACAAGACCACAATGACATGACATCTTGCTCAGATATACTCACCGTTGAAGTACTGCACCACGATGAAGCTAACCAGAACCGGGCCCACGCCAAACCCTTCAAGCCGCTTGTGGACATTAATGCAGGCGATGACCGTTCGGCCTCGATATGCCTGTCCGATGCACACCTCCAGTATCAGAGCCGCGACCGCGATCAGGAAGACTGCCAGCAAGTAAGGAATGAGTTATTGTAGCTCGTGATTGCTGTAATCGACCGATGGGTAACGCAGTGGATTGCCTTGACCGACGCAGCCGCCCATGGCAGCTAGAAGGAGGGCCGCCCGAGACGGCCACCGATCGCGTCCGTCTGCATTCTTCTCCGGTGCCTGGGCCAGGACATTGCCGGCCTTGGGGGCGTATCTGGGGAGGAGACTCAGGTTGCCCGGCGGAGAGGGCAAACGTAGGCTCAGTGAATGATGGCCTGAATAGGAAAGCAAACGCTGGAAAGAGAGGTCGACTACCCATGGCGTGCTTCTCGCGGCCAAGCACAAAGCTGTCCGGGGCAGAAACGGGATAAGATGGGCCCACGTCCACATGGACCCCGATGTCTTGGAATGCAGAGCTGCTGCTGACATCATTTGCAGAGGCATTGAATAGTCTGCCGTATCCCCAGAGTGCCTAGAGATAAGGCTCTTGTCTGCCAATAGACCAGACTTGGCAGGGCCGGAGACGCGTTCCAGAACCGATCTGCGATTCGAGGATGTCCTTGGCTTGAGTATATATGCCGCTTAGCTTCAAATCGCATGATAAGGCGTTGTTGATGAATATGCCGGCATGGAGTGAGAAATACACGAGCGGAAGATCAGGCGAGACCTGAGAGTTTGAGAAAGTATCGACCCCTGGCATAGCATGTGAGACGCCAAGACACGCGCGTGACCGCAACTGCAGAGCATGAGAAGAATTCCGATGGCGAGGGTGGTTGTGCTAAAAACAGAGCAAAGGCGGTAGGGAGCAATGTAGATCATGGATACTGCCAGCCCAAGCGCTTATCGCGCAGCCCTGGCGTAACCTACCTATCTGCCTCCAGTCACATCGATATGCGTCCCAGTGACATAGCTTGCCGCTGGCGACAGGAGCCACACTATGGCTTCCGCGGTTTCCCTTGCTGTGCCCGGTCGTTGGAGTGGCGTTTGGTTTCCAATGCGCTGTAGCCGATCGGGGTCACCGGCGGAAGCATGTATATCGGTGTCAATGATACCTGGACGGACAGCATTGACACGAATGCCGTCAGGGCCCAATTCCTTCGCCAGACCGGTGGTGAGTGTGTCCATGGCGCCCTTAGAGCCGGCGTAGTCGACATACTCGCTCGGTGCTCCCAAGCGCGCAGCCGCAGAGGACACAACAACGATACTGCTAGTTCGCTCCGGCGATGAGTGAGCAGGGTGACGGCGTGCAGCCTCACGAGCGCAGAGGTACGAGCCCAGTACGTTGGTGTCGAAGACCTCGCGTAGCCTCTCCACGCTCATGTCTGCTAGGCGCATGCTCTGTGCGGTGATGCCTGCATTAATCACAAACCCATTGATGGGCCCCAAATGCTGTTCCATTTCATCGCACATTCGCATGACATCGTGCTCCCGTGAGACGTCCCCTTGCAACATTACTGCCTTTCCACCGGCATCCTCCACTTCCTGTATAGCCTCTGATGCGGCGGCCTCATTGCTTGCATAGTTGATGCCGACATTCCAGCCTCTTTCACCACACAGACGCGCAGCGGCCCGGCCGATCCCTCGACTGGCGCCGGTAATGAGGATGTTCATGCTGCGGTGATATGTGTGCTGGGCGTCTTACTGTAACTCGTTGCGACTTCGACACGCCAATCAAGCTCCGACCCTCTACATGTCATATGAGAGAAAATCAGAGTGACCTTCCCACCAACCAGTTCCGACGTCTTGCAAGCTTACAATAAGAGCTGGATCGTTCGCAGGTCTGATAGGCTCATGTTCGTGCCGCACTTAGACCTCAAGCATCGTTTGTACATGGAGAAGGCGGCGGCGCCCGCAGCTCCCCCTTCGCGAGAGGTTATTTCCAAGAGCGCTACCCTAGAGCCGAGATCGACCCCCTTACCCGAGCCTTTGTAAGAGAAGCCGACTTTTAGATGAAGTTACTTGGAGAAATAGAGTTCGTAGAAGACTTGATATCCATATATAAGATATCGTCCAGGAAGGAACACATTGTTAAAAGATGAATTATTGAAAGCTTGATATATATAACCCTATATATAGGTCGTGGTAAATAGCCCGAATCTTTCTCTCGATATCTGAACGTACAACCGGCCGTTAGCGAAGCGAAGTTTTCAGCATGAATCCGGAGCATGGTGTACAAGGGCCACAATAATCGTTTCAGCCGACAAGCAATGGCGAACGATGCCTCCCCGCCTTCGCTGGCGTCGTTCTCATTTCGGCGTGGTCGCTTTGTATCCCCATTCTGATTTGAACATGTGGTGCGAACTGCCATCACGGTCTACGGCCGTAGCGACGAGACGCTCACGGGGCTGGACCTATTCGACATGTCGTGCGGCGACCGGACGGCCTGCGTGTGTCCGATACGGTGGATCCTCTGGCGATTGCTCTGCACCAGCAGGCTCACTTGGACATTACCCTTTCTCCACGGTAAAACTCAGTCGCCGTCTGCGGTAGCGGCGACACGACGGGCATTCGACGGCCGATCTGCTACGGCAAGCTTACCGGCGTCTAGTCGCAAGAGAATTCTACGCTTGGGAGACCCCCTATGGGCTTTGCATGACGAATGCTTTGCGCGAAACATGTCAGGCTTGGCACGTACTTCCCTATGCCCTTTTCATTGGCCCAGGCGGTCCTCGTTCATTTGTGTTAGTCACATCATGTCCTTCTCCGCGAGCGACCTTTTCCGCAGCTTCTTGTACTTAGACGAACAGGAGACAATACTCCGGCTTGATACAATGCTGCGCGCAGCATCTGACACATCGTCCGCAGATGCTGAAGGGTAAAGCATAAGACTGGCTGGGCGCGTTGGCGGTACGGATGTCACTTTGGGCTTCGACTGTCAGCTGGGGTGAGTGGATTTACGGATCTCTCTAATGCCTAGATCCAAGCCGCTAGTACGTAAATTTGTCCTCGCCGCTGGCAATGAGACTAGCATCCAACGCTAGCGCTTCAGACGAAGGCTTTCTGCAGACGCAACAATGGTGGCAGTTAGCGCCTCAAACTCGATAATTGCCAGTCCGTCACGCATGCGCTCCTGCGCTGCAGAAGGTGCATCGGCCGGCGTAAGCATTAGTGCGAACCACGAAGCTGCAGGGCCCGCATCTTTGGGTGGATCTGCGAGCACTGCAGCAATCAAGAATGCGAGACATCGATAAATTACTCAAAAACATGCGGCCAGTCTGCAGTGTACGTCATCAAACGTCCGCAGTTATACCAGAACCATATCAGAACTCCTCGAACGCGAAATAGTATCTGCATTCTGCTCTCCCCAATAGGTACTGAGTCCAGTCGGGAGCGGTAGCCAATTCTTCCATCGCGAGCAACTCTCTACGATGACCTATTCACGATGTTCGACGTCCGAGTCGTCTCTATCAGCTTGCGAGATCAGCCGAAACGGGCGGCTGAGTCCATGCGAATGCCTTGACCACTTTCGCGGTCTCAGCCTGGTCAGTACTTCGTAGCAATATGCGACTATCTCTCGCCGCACGATGGACCCTCTCCACTGCGTCTCGAGCATGTAGAGATCTAAAGCATCTGGAGATCTTAAACGTCATTCAAAAGGCAATGGAGGCGCGCATTGATGATGTGATGGCCGTGCCGACGAAACGAACGGGTTCCGTGCCGGACGGCGTAGTATCCTGCGATGGCTGTACTTATGTACTTCCAGAACTTGACCTGGCTGGTATGAGTTCATTCGTTTGCTCGGATCGTTCCTTCGTTTGAGCTCCTGCCGGCAGGAGAGTCGCTCTCTGCATTCGCTCTCTTCGATCTCGGGTAGAGGATCATGGACAGACTGGCGGCTGGTCTGCTTCCACAAAAAAGAGTCCATGGCGCTTCCACCTCAACTGTGCTTCGCCATCTTTTTCGGTCTGCTGGCCACGGTCTGTTACCATGCGCCATGGAGCCTGGAGATCAGCGTCGATGGCGTAGCTGGTCATCTTGATGAGATGTTTCCACAGCCTCGCAGAGCTATGAGGAGGACGGGGCACTGCGATCATGTGGGAGGTAGCCGAGCTCATCACTTTGGACTCTGAGTAAGTGAACGATCGAGTTTCTCATCAAGCATCTCAGGCCGACGAGCACCAGCATGTGCACCCTCGCCGCATTGACGCTGTGCTTCTTTTTCATCCACGGTGGGTCTTTCGAGTGCCGGAAAGGGTCGGGTTCAGCGGCTGCCCGGTGAAGGTGGATGTCGAGAGAACCGCCACAAGAATGTCGTGCATAGATCTGATCAAGGAGGCCTGCAACAGCACGCTACGAGTGACTCTGAACGGATCTTTGGACGGACTGGGAGGACGCGGGCGCCTGATCTGTGCGCGGAATGACTTGGCTTGCACGGCACGCAACATATTTGCATCGACCCAGATCATTCTCCGCTACGTTGTGCGGTGATCAGTGAACACTGGACGTTATGGCACACTTGATGAGAATCGCCTCTGTCTGTGGGGAGCTTGAGTGATCCGAAGCATGTGACGCGGCCTTCATTTCGTTGCCCGTGCTTTTTCAGCGAATATGAACACGATGCAACAGGGGCGGCTTCGGTCCACGGGATGTCCCTCCGAATGCGAGCGGTTCCCGAACTCTGTCCAGCCACTCTGACAACTCTCGACCGCATTGACCAGACGACGAAGGTGCCGGTCTCGAAAGCCGAAGGCGTCTTGGGACGTCTGCTAACGTGATCCCTCGGCAAACGCTACCTGCTCCAAGACGCTGTCCCAAGCCCGTAATGCATGTCGCGACGACAGGCGCATGGAGGTGGTGGGGTCTGGAGCAATGCGCCTGGCTTTTTGGTGCTTCCCCTCATCACGCTATGCCAGTAATATACAATGCTTTGGCGAAGCGCGCCCCCATCCGAGCGCAAGGAAGAGATAATCTAAACCATCTCTGCCGGTTAAAATAGCCGTGATTTTATCCCTGCCGTTTCCCCTCGATCCTCGTATGGAATCAGGCGCAAGTTTTCCAGACGGCGCCACGTGCTCGGCAAGGCTCGGGTCATGCTTCCAATTAGATTTGGTCGTGACAGGAGGCTAGGCGGATCAGTCTGCACGCTGCTCTGTCACGGCTTCCGCCGAGGCCAATATATCACCAAAAATCTGCCGTTCTGTGGGGTGAAACGGGGCCCACCCACCTGGTGCGCATTTGTCCCCGTAAGCGCCGACGAATTCAACAACCATCCTCGCCCGACATCCCACTCCTCACCGCTCACTCCTGCGCCGTCCACGCCGCAGCCATGGGGATGTCTGGCCATGCCCCGGGCGGGGCCGTCGTCGGCGTTACGATAGGCATGACCATTCTCGCCGGCCTGGCTGTGGCGATGAGGTTGATGACCCGGATTAGAATCGTCAGAAACGCAGGAGCGGACGACTTCTTGATCGTGATCGCGCTTGTGAGTTCAACCCGATCCCTTCGATGCAAGCCTCCAGGGACTGATCGTCATTCTACAGCTGTTCTCCATCGCCACGACAGTGACCATGTGCATGCAAGTCAAATATGGCCTTGGTCGGCACCAAAACACCCTGAGCGCCCAGGATCAGCTCTACATCCTGAAGCCGTTCTGGGCATCAGTCTGGCTGTATTACGCCGCTGGCTCATTCACCAAGTTCTCCATCTTGGTCCAGTACCTGCGGATCGTCTCGGTCGGCAACAAATTCCGGAAGGCTTGCTATATCATGTTGGGTCTTGTCACAATCTGGTCTGCGTGGACGATCTTCTCTGCAATCTTCGCGTGTACGCCGATTGAGCACTTCTGGGACGCAAATGTGCCTGGAAAATGCCTGAATCGATTCGCGGTGTGGTAAGGAAGCGTTTTGAGTTGCAAAAATTATTTTATCATTGCTAACGATCTCCTCATAGGTTCTTCAACGCCGGGTCGAACATCGTCACCGACTGCGCACTAGCCGTCCTTCCCATCCCCATTTTCAAGTCCCTCGAGCTGCCGCCTCGACAGAAATATGCGCTCATAGCCGTCTTCGCCCTCGGTGGAATGTATGATGCCTTAACCTTCTCCTTCCTGTCTCCCACTGACGTGAGTTCCTCATTAGTACATGCGTTGTCTCGGTCCTCCGCCTGCAATCCATTTATGTGATCTCCCAAGCAACCGACATCTCCTGGAACAACCCGCTCGCCGCGATCTGGTCGAGTGTCGAAGCCAACACGGGCATCCTTTGTTCCTGCATTCCAACGCTCAAAGGATGTGTGAGTAAATTCTTCCCCCAGCTCTTTGGACGATCGCGGCGTATGTACGGATCCGCGACGAGGAATGGCCGGAAACCTACGGAACAGCAGAGTGATGGCAGGAGGTTGAGCGGGACAGGCGTTGCGGGCTTCACGCAGAAGAGTTTGGTGCAGAGTCGGGTTGATGCTATGGATAGTCAGGAGGACATCGAGATGGAGCGGACGGACGGGAAGTCAGGTTGGGATGATGGCGGCATCCATGTGACGACTGTGGTTAGGCAGGAGGAGCATACGCGCAGGGACGGTGAGAGCGAGAGCGTGAAGGGGTTGATGGTTGGGTCGGTCTACCATCCTTCGTGAGGATTCGCAATTCTTGCTGTATTTGTACACGAGTAGTCACGCACAAAGGTTATCGCATCGCGCCAGTCACCTCTTCTACAGCTCATACCTGCCTGCGCGGGCCTTCAGCAGGACCCGGGGTCTTGTAGTCTCCCATCCAGGGTACACGTAGCAGTCATAGTGCCGGCCGAGCTTGTTGACTGTATTGCGGGACATGGTCGGGCTGCATGTGTTCACGGACGTTTCCGTTAAGCACAGCGGCGGACAGCTTCCCTGAACCCAGAAGATGTGTGGGTTGCCTACAAGAGCCAGAGGCGGAGACTACATGGTGCAGGAGTTTGCATGTAAGAATATGACAAGGCATAAAGTCCTTGTGCGTCCTGTCAAGCTTGTCATTGCGATCTGAGATGTAGTGTTGGCCGGTACAAGGAGGATGAAGGTTATTGGAATCAGTGGGGATTTTCCACAAGCTCGACACCGAGAGGTTTTCCCGATCATGTCCAGCTGGGAGGATTTTGGGTCGGAGTTTTAACTTCACCTTCGGCACGTATATCAGGTGCCCAGGTCAAGCCGACCGAGCAGCTCGTTTGGCCATTTGAAATGGGCAATCCGAGAGGGAGGAAACCTGTAGCTTCCGAACGCAGTGTACGAGCTACATTCCCCTCAGTCGGCAGTGCGAGTTTGTATGAAGCTCGCATTGATGTCTTCTTCGAATGGGCCCGGACCAGATGGCTGGCCCTGAGAAACAGGACATCGGCCAGAGATCCTATGCATCCAGACGACTTCGGAATCCGTTGGTCGATAACGGAGACTCGTTGGGTCCCGTTGAGCCAGCAGATGCTGTCGAAGCCTAAGGCCGCGCCGCATGCTTCACGTTGGCAACACTTTAGCCGCAACGGGGAGTCACAGCTGGCGATATTGATCTTCAAAATAGAGGAGGGCCGGGAACCGGCGCTCGTAGGGCTGATGTCTATCTTTGGCACCGGCCCGCCTCTTCCCGCCCGCCACCATTGCCGCCTCTCAGTCCCTCGTCGCGTGCGCCCCTGGAGTTCGCCAGTCGGAGCTGACGGCATGCATGCAGCCCAGGCTATCGTTAGTAATGCATCCTTCGTCGACATCGCCTTCTTCGGCCACCCCCAGCACTCTGGCCCGACGACATATCGTTATATCGGATCCTGGGCCGGGAACCTCGGATCACGACGACCAGATCTCCGTCACACGAGCCCTGCATGCTCTCGCCGCGTCAATAAGCCTGCAATGGCTTATTGTATCGACTGACATCCTTTGACCGCCAAGACACGCGTTCACATATTCCGGACCTGTTCCTGAGGCCCTCCGATCACATATCCGCCTCCATGGCGCCCTCGCGAGCCGCGCGCTGGACCACCACCACCCTCAAAGTAGAGGGAATGACATGCGGCGCATGCACTTCCTCCGTCGAAGCCGGCTTGAAGGGCGCAGAGGGAGTAGGCAATGTCTCCGTCAGCTTGGTCATGGAGCGCGCGGTTGTTTCCCACGACGTGGAGAAGATCAGCGCTGTGCAATTGGCCGAGATTGTTGAGGATAGAGGGTTTGACGCTGAGGTTCTTAGCTCGGGCCGGCCGGAAGAACAGGAGGCGCTGTTCGATGCTGAGGACGAGGCAGACAGCGACGAGCGCACTGTGTCAGAGGGTAGAGTGACCACGACGTTACATGTAGGAGGCATGACGTGTGGGGCGTGTACGTCTGCGGTTGAGGGGGCGTTCAAAGGAGTGCCGGGGGTTGGTGGGTGTAGCATATCGCTGCTCTCGGAGAGGGCAGTGATCGAGCACGATCCTGCTGTAATATCACCAGAGAAGCTGGCAGAGACCATCGAGGATACGGGTTTCGATGCTGAGGTCATTGAAACGAAGGCCGCGGAGCCTGCTGCCGACGCGCCGAAAGCGAGACGGAAGCCATTCAGCAAGAAAGCCACAACAACGACCGTGGCGATCGAGGGCATGACTTGCGGTGCGTGTACGTCAGCAGTCGAGGGTGGGTTCAAGGATGTGGACGGGTTGGTGCAGTTCAATGTCAGCCTGTTGGCTGAACGAGCGGTGATCGTGCACGACCCTGAGAAGCTATCACCGTCTCGAATTACTGAGATCATCGAAGATTGCGGTTTCGACGCCAAACTCATCTCCAGTATCGAGGGCAGCAGCACAACGACCACCGGCGCGAGCAGCGTCCAACTCAAAATCTTCGGCCTACCCAGCCCCGAAGCCGCAGCCGACCTCTGCGCCATCCTCCGCAATCTCCCTGGCGTGAGCGCTGCCAGCATCCCATTCAACCCGACCTCGACCCGCGCAAGCCTCATCCACATCCCCGCCCAGACGGGTCTGCGCGCCATCGTCGAAACGATCGAGAAAGCAGGCTACAACGCGCTCGTGGCCGACTCGGACGACAACAACGCCCAACTCGAATCTCTCGCCAAAACCAAAGAGATCCAAGAATGGTGGCGCGCCTTCAAGACCTCCGTCTCCTTTGCCATCCCCGTTTTCTGTATCAGCATGCTGTTCCCGATGTTCATCCCCGCCCTCGACATCGGCCGCTTCAATGCCGGAGGGCTCTGGCTGGGCGACATCATCTGCCTGATCTTGACGATCCCGGTGCAGTTCGGGATTGGAAAACGGTTCTACGTCTCCGCTTACAAGAGCATAAAGCACGGATCACCGACCATGGATGTCCTGGTCGTCCTGGGCACTAGCGCGGCATTCTTTTTCAGCTGCGCGGCCATGTTGGTGTCCTTGCTGACACCGCCGCACAGCAGGCCGGCGACGACATTTGACACGAGTAAAATGTTGATTACTTTCATCCTCCTCGGCCGATTTCTGGAGAATCGCGCGAAAGGGCAGACGTCGAAGGCCCTGTCGAGGCTCATGAGCTTGGCGCCTAGTACGGCGACGATCTACGCTGATCCCATCGCCGCGGCGAAGGTGGCTGAGGAGTGGGCTGCCGGAGGACGGGACAGCATCGCAAAGACGAACGAGAAAGGCTCCGAGTCCGCGAACGTCGCGGTTGAGGAGAAAATCGTCCCGACGGAATTGATCGAGGTAGGCGACATCGTCCTCCTCAAGCCTGGCGACAAAATCCCCGCCGACGGCAGCGTCACGCGAGGAGAGTCCTACGTGGACGAGAGTATGGTGACGGGTGAAGCAATGCCCATCTTGAAGAAGCCCGGATCGACGCTGATGGCCGGCACGGTCAACGGCGCCGGCCGCGTGGAGTTCCGGGTCAGTCGCGCGGGGCGGGACACGCAACTGAGCCAGATTGTCCGGCTCGTGCAAGAAGCGCAGACGAGTCGGGCGCCGATTCAGCGGATGGCGGACGTGGTGGCGGGGTACTTTGTCCCCGTCATCATCACGCTCGGTCTCGCGACCTTCGTGGGATGGATGGTGCTGTCGCACGTGTTACCCCATCCGCCCGCCATCTTCTTGAGCGCCGCCAGTGGGGGACGCTTGATGGTGTGCGTCAAGCTCTGCATCGCCGTCATCGTCTTCGCGTGCCCCTGCGCCCTGGGGTTGGCGACGCCGACGGCGGTCATGGTGGGTACGGGCGTGGGCGCTGAGCAAGGCATCTTAGTCAAGGGTGGAGCGACATTGGAGACGGCGACCAAGATCAAGCATATGGTCCTGGACAAGACGGGCACGTTGACGATGGGCAGGATGAGCGTGGCGAATGCGGAGATTGGGCGCGAGTGGGACTCCAACTCGGAGCGTAGACAGCTGTGGTGGACGATTGTCGGGTTGGCGGAGGGAAGCAGCGAGCATCCGATTGCCAAGGCCATTTCGAGCTCTGCGAAGGGCAGATTGGGGTTGGGTGTCGATGGAACGATTGAGGGGCAGGTGGATGGGTTCAAGGCCATCGTAGGGAAAGGGCTGAGTGCTGAGGTCGAGCCTGTTGGCGGGGTGGGGCGGACGAGGTACCAGGTGTTGGTCGGCAACGCCTCTCTCCTCCGCGCAAACGGCATCGACGTGCCCGCCTCGCCAGGAGACGAATGCTCCCCCGCCTCCCGCCGGAACAGCCTCGCCGCAACCGCCTTAACCGCGGAACCCACGTCAGGAGAGAGCGCCGGCACCACCGCAATCCACGTCGCCATCAACGCCGTCCACGCCGGCACGATCTCCCTCTCCGACACGCTCAAACCCTCCGCCCGCGCCTGCATCGCCGCCCTCCACAGCCTCGGCATCCGCACCTCCCTCGTCACCGGCGACCAGCTCCCCACAGCCCGGCACGTCGCGAGTCTCGTGGGCATCCCGGAGGAGAACGTGCACGCCGGGGTGCTCCCGGGCGGCAAGCAAGCGATCGTCGAATCGCTCATGAAGACCGGAGAAGTGGTCGCCATGGTCGGGGACGGCATCAACGACTCCCCCGCCCTGGCCACCGCATCCGTCGGGATCTCCCTGGCGTCCGGCACCGATGTGGCGATGGAGGCCGCGGACATCGTGTTGATGAAAGGGGAGCAGCTGATGGACATACCCGCCTCGCTCCACCTTTCCCGCACCATTTTCCGGCGGATCAAACTCAACCTGTTATTCTCGTGCGTCTACAACGCCATCGGGATCCCCATCGCGATGGGCTTCTTTCTCCCCTGGGGCGTGACGTTGCCGCCCATGGCGGCTGGCGCGGCGATGGCGTGTAGCAGCGTGACGGTGGTGGTGTCGAGTTTGATGCTGAAGCTGTGGCGACGGCCCGGGTGGATGGTGGAAGAGGAGCCGGCTGAGGATTTGCGGCGGTTCACGACGCGTGGGGTGTGGGCGCGGGTGGCGGACGTCGCGGATTGGTTGAGGCGGAGGGATAGGAAGGAGGAAGGGGAGAGGGGGATGTATGTGCCGTTGCGGGATGTGGATGCCGTGTAAACCGGGACGCTTTTTGGGAGATTCTTGGCTGGGTTGGCGGGCGTGGGTGTGGGCGTGGCTCGGATCAGCGACGTTGGGAGTGAATGGTTTGCGGTTCTGCTGATACCCTGTGTGATTCTTGTCTGTACTCGGACCAATGTCCTTCTGCATCGCGACACTCAACACCTCATACATCCCATTCGCCAGTCACACACACAGGCACGCTCGCTCGCTCACATCCCCACACACACCCACACCCACCCACACCCACCCACACCCACCCACACCCACCCACACCCACCCACACCCACCCACACCCACCCACACCCACCCACACCCACCCACACCCACCCACACCCACCCACACCCACCCACACCCACCCACACCCACCCACACCCACCCACACACACACACACACACACACACACACACTGCCTCGCTACTTCCTCCCTCCTTTCAACCACTGAACGACCTCCTCAGCACTCCGATCCGGCGGGAAAACGGGGTACCAAACCTTTACCACCTTTCCCCCCTCCACCGCCATCGTCAGCCTTTTCATGAGCCTCCTGCCCTCCCACTCGAAAGTAGGCAACCCCATCGCCTCGATCAGCGCATACCCGGCATCACTCAGAATCTCATACCCCAAACTCGTCCTTTCCTTCAGCTCCCGCTGGTACTCGGTCGACTGTGTGGAGCAGCCCAGGACGGTCTGCACGCCGAGCGATGCCAGGACGGCAGCGGCGTCCCGGAACGAGCAGGCCTGGGGCGTGCAGCCTCGGGCGCCGGGGATGGCGTCCCAGTCTGCGGGGACGACCTCGCCGGGGGCGGCGGTGCGGGGGTAGCAGAAGAGGATGGTGAGGCCGGGGAGGGCCGAGACGTCGACCTGGTGGCCGGATGTCGATGGCAAGGCGATGCTCGGGAAAGGGACGTCCGGGTGCAGGTGGTCGGCGGCTCCGTCGTTTTCAGGCCGGGGGATCTGGTTCCAATCTGGCGTTGCCATGCCTGACTATCGGCCTGACGCTGGGTGGTGATGTCTGCCTTGTGCGCCTCTGGCTAGGAGAGATGGTCGAGTTCGTATTGATTTTCCCGTGATTATGGCCTGTTGCTGTACGTAGATGGGTATATAGGCTGGGTGGTTGCACATGCACAGATCCAGTACAGTACCCCGCGCACTTCGGCCCCGAGCTTGGTGGTGCAGAAGCCTGTACATACTCAGATACGCTACCCCGGAACTTTATCCTACGCGGGACGTCGCAGACATGCTGTCCTTGCGGTCCAAGCGGTGACGAAGCCCGTCGCGGTGGATTCAGCACGGGTGATGTCATCTCCACCATCCAGACCCAAGCCAACACCACCACCGTTGTCATCATCCCCGTCGTGAGCATCACCCCCACCACCGCCATCATCCTTCTCCTCCTCCTCCTCCACCTCCTCCACCTCCTCCACCTCCTCCTCCTCCTCCACGCGGGAGACCCACAATGGACCAAACCCGCGCCCTCAACGCCCTGGCCCCGTTCCTCGCCCTCGCCAAATCCGCCACCTCGCCGCGCGCCGCCGCCGACCTCATCACCCAAGCCACCTCGGCGCCCAACACCTACATCTTCGCGGAACTGCTGCAGCACCGCAACATCCAGCAGGTGCAGGGCCACGAGCAGTACGGCCGCTTCTACGACCTGCTGCGCTGCTTTGCCTGGGGCACGTGGGAGACTTATCATGGTTAGCTGACATGCCGCTGCGGGGCGGAGATGGCGGGGCGATGCTGACACGTGCGACAGCGAGCCAGGCCCTCCCGGAGCTGTCCTCGGCCCAGACGACCAAGCTGAAACTGCTCTCCCTCCTCACCATCGCCGCTCAAAAGCCGACCGCTGCCGGCCCCTCGCACAGCCTCAGCTACGCCTCCCTCTGCCGCCACCTCGACCTCGCCTCCCCCATCGACGTCGAACACCTCGTGACCGAGGCCATCTACTCCGACCTCCTGACCGGCTCCCTCGACCCCGCCGCCCAGACCGTCGTCATCACCTCCGTCGCGCCCCTCCGCGATCTCGCTCCCGGCAGCGTCGCGGAGATGATTTCCGACTTGTCCGCTTGGAGCCGACGGTGTGAGGGCGCGCTCGCGGACTTGGAGGCGGAGATGGCCAAGGTGAAGCATGGCGCTCAGCGGCGACACGCGCGGGAGCGGAAGGCCGAGAAGCAGATCAAAGCGGTGGCGGAGGGTGTGGAGAAGAGCGCCGGCGGTGTCGGGGGCACGCGGCGGACGCGGCGCGGTGGGGATGCAGAGGAGGACGATGGGAGGTGGGACGAGGCGGGCATAGATCCTATGGAGTTGGATCATGAGGCGGGACCGATCGGCGCGTTGGGGGGCGGTGGAGGGGGAAAGAGGCGAGGCGGCGGCGGTGGGGGCTTGGGAGGGCTCCTGGGACGATTCGGGGGCGGGGGCAGGAGCCTAAGGGGGTGAAGGGAAGGTGGAACGCGAGATGAGAAAGCGAGGCTTGCGTTGTGAGGCCAGACAGTGGACTACGGAGCATGGAATATACACGGGTGGCGGATGGCAAGGCCCCGACCTCGATGGCACCATCCAACAAAGAATCTCCGAAGCGCCCCCGCTAAATCTTGGTTGGGCAGAAGCTACAGCGGGTCAGACTTCTGACCGCAAAAGACCAGAGCTCATGCGCGGAGTCCAAAGGAGGGTGCGGTCAGTGCTGCTCTTACAGACCCGGCAGAAGGTTCGCTCAGCGGTTTAGGAGGGCTTCAGGACGTCGTAGTGGCCACAAGCCAACAATAACAATCACCACCACCACCACCAAGGGCTTCCTACTCTCGTGACCGCCCATGCTCACGTAAATCCTCTTCAGCACGCCGCCCTCGCGAAGGGACAAGTTGCAGGATCAGTGACCAAACGGCCAGCAAATTAGTGACAGCCACTACACCGTGGCATGGCGTGCACACATCTCCACCCTGCCCGCCGCCCTCCCGAATAGCCACATAGCGGAACTGTGTCGCCTGACGACCCCATTCGCATGGCTTTGCCTGACGCTTCTCCACGATACATCGTTCCTTGACCGTCATATCCTTGTCTCCGCACATATATCAGTCAAAGACCACACCTTCCATAGTCAAAGACCAGAGACGACATTCGGAAGCGCGGCGCGGGGCGCGATGGAGAAGCATGACAAGTGATGTTGGCGGCGACGACTTGGCAGGGACTCGCGCGGGGTTTTCAAATGGCACGCAGCAGGCAGCAGAGGCGCCCGGACCGTAGTTGTAAGCGCCATCCGCGCGAGGCTCTGGCGCATGGGCTGCGTGGTGGGAAGGATATGGTCGGGCGACGAGTCCATCCCACGCTCGCGCACGGGTCCGTCGTGCACGGCGCTGGGCCTTCCCATGGCCCGAATGGCGATTGGCACAATGTGCACTCTTTCTCGGCGGTCGTGCGGCGAGGGCAGCGCTATTCGTTCATGTTGGCGCCGAAGGAAGTATCGAGACCCGTGCTCTCCGTGAAGATCCCGTCATACACCAAGGCAGCGAGACGGATGCGTCGAAGTGGCACGGCGGCTTTCCGAGACCCTCTGTCCCTTGTTCCGGTGGGGTTCCACTGCCAGAGCGCCCGGTAGCGACTCCGCGGTATAGGATCACTTCTTCAAGCGGCAGAGGGACGCCGATCTTTGCCGACTCTGTGTGGAACGCATGGAAGAGTACACCGCTGTCTTCAGGCACGTACGAGTGGACCGACCTGTCGGAGTGCCGGTATGAATCAGCGTAGTCGTTGCCACAGAAGCGGGGTGACAGAAGGCATGATTCACTGCAAGATGGTTTCATCCAGTCCGAGCGGACGCAGTGCTTTTGACGCGCTTGGTTCATACGTGTTCATATCCGCAATTGCTCGTACTCTTCGGCCTGCGAGAAGCCAAGATGAAATCGTCCACACTTAGCCCACTCCAGCACGGCTCCGTCAGCAGTCTCAAAGTCGCGGACCACGCCACCTTGCTTCCGGTCTTGACTGAGGAAACGCGACTGGAGACCTTCGCCCGAGACTTCTTTCTGCCACGCTGGAACGAAGAATCCGAAGATCGTGCCCTTGATCTCCCAACGCGTAGCCTGTTTCGTACTGATATACGAGAAGGGCCCCGTGATCTTGAACGACACTGGAGTGTTCGCTGCCTTGCCCGAGAACATCTCCAGTACTTTCTTATGCGTCATGCCTTTCGGCATCTTGCTCCTCTCCTTTGCTTGGAAAACCGTGACCATGGTGAATGGCATTGTATCGTCCTTGTCCGCTCGCTCGACATCTCCGTCAGAATCGATCGCATAAGCGATACTGTCGATCTGAACCATGTCTTTCGGAGGCAATTCTGTGCCATCGTCGTCCTCTTCTGCTTCAAAAATTCCGATGCCGTGGGTGCCATGATGCGTGAGGAATGCTACCGGCGGTCCACCTTCCGTCAAGCCGGCGTTGTAGGCCGCTGTCAGGGAGTACTGGTAGATGTCGTTCGGGGTTGATGTGGGCGCCATTGCAACTGACCCTGGGATGGTTCGTACAGCGCAGGGGAAGAGAGAGCGCATATGGCATCATGGTCCCAGGCGGAATCGAATGTCTATCTGCAGCATTGGGATGGTGGGGCCGATCGCTCACAGCCGAAGCCGGGCTCGCTACTCAGCATGCATGTATTGGAAATTGTAAGCGAGGAACGATAAACCGCATGCAATCCGTAGATCAGAGAGCGGAATCTCAGACGCTGTGCTGTGTGGAACCAACTAGCCAGGTGAATCGCAATTCTTGGGAAAGTTGCGGGACACTACCTATTTGCTTACGGCCTGTGCTTCTCCACTCCTTCCTCATTCAGAAAAGAGCGGATACCTCTCTTCTTTCTACGTCGTTCTAATATATTGTTTTTCCAGTCTGTTCGCGAGACGATGCGTCAATGAGTGGAAGTGGGCATGGCCGCGAAGCTTCGGCTAGGTTTCTGCTCTCATATCGCGAGCAGCGGGTATATGTCCGCAGCAAATCGAATCTGCTCGCCTTCGGAGACGCTGCGAAACTTCAATAGGATACCGTCACACTCTGCCGGAGACCGTTCGACCTCCTCCGTCACTGCGTTCAATAGGGCTTCGCTAGTGAGTCTGTCTTCCCGCTGTGCGGGCAATCAGCGATCGATCAGGTGGATGAGCGGCTGAGAGTGATCTCCATCTTCAACGTCCTCATGCCAGTCAAGATCGTCAACATTCTCGGTCCCAAAGATATGCTCCTGAACGTCCGGCGGGTATTCAAGCGTGAGGAGGGCTCGCATACACAAGCCTCTGGCATACACATTGGTTGAGGAGTCCAGTGGGTTCAGCTGGGCGTCCGTGGGTTCATAGTAACTTTTGCTCCTGTGCAGAGGGTTCTCTCAATCAGCGCCATTTCGTATAGATTTTTCAGAGACGACGTGATCCCACAGGTGGTCGTCATCCAGGCGACCCAGCATACACAAGATCCGCCGGATTGCTGATCTTGTCGGCTTCGGCAGGTACGGCGTGGCCAAAGTCTCCCAGCTGTCAAAGCCCTTAGCAGATGGACCATTGCACCGCTATACTACGGACACGCCTTCGGCAGTGGCATAGTGCGCCAAGGATAGTCGCTCATGCCTCCTCAGAAACTTGTAGGGTCACACTGTCAGTAACGGCATGAGCACAGGTGGGCTGACGGACAATTTTCCGGTTGATGTCACGGTGAAAAATGCTTCCCTCCGTCTTCCAGGCTTGAGGCACTCCTTCATCAGATTGCAGCAGGCCAGTGTCCACAAGCCGGGCTGCAATGGCAAGTCGTTCGAAGATGCATCAGAGCAAGCGCTCTGTGGCAGCACTATACGTCTGCCATCAGCTACGAGATATGGAAACCTCGAAGAGCGACTTAACATGGCGGGCCGCCGCCCTTCTTCCGCGCTTTCTCGCCAGCGTAGCGCCGGAAGAGACCGTAGAGGTTGGCTTTTGGCGCATATTCGGAGTATAGGCGGAAGAATCGCTCGTCTTCATCCCAGTGAGGTCTCCAGCTTCGGCACTCGATAATGCAGTCGTGCTTGTCCCATCTCGAGAGACGCAAGTGCAATGCGACCTCCCTGGGTATACGGTTCTTCATATCTGCCCAATAGGTCTCCGCTCCCCACGTTTCATTATTAGAGTAAGCTTCCTGAATCGCAACTCGCTTCTTCACTTTAGCGTGCATCGTTTGCTTAGGACAATTGCGTAGGCTCACGTCGATAACGTTTGGTGATCATCACGACGGACCCACAAGCCGGCCTTTGCTTGGCCTCCGGAGCCGAGTGGGACTTGTCCCTGTTAGCAAGATGGCACATATTTGCGCATTTATTCCGACATACCAACATACTCACATCCGCCGTCCCCAAATGGCTCGATTGACATATCCTCCCTAGTCGATGCGTCGTACGGTTCGATGGACCCTATTGGCTTTGGTAGAGGTCATACTGTGTCGTACGCTTCGAGTCCTCGGCGCCGTTTGATAGGCCGGCCTTCAGTGTTGGGAGCATCGTCGTTGCAAGCTCTTGATCCGCGACTCAGCACCTGGTCGACTAGGTCCTAGTCAGTCATCGTTTGTGTCAGCGGAAGTTGCGCACCTTGAAGCGCTCGTAGAAGCCATAGGCTTGCTCCAGATGGGCGTCGGCCTTCTGAAGCAGCATGATCTCCCTGATAATGGTACCAATCCCGTACATTGATTGGCGGGCCTAGTCTGTAGGCATCGCGGAGTGCGGCGTCGTACATTACTTCTTCGTACACACTGTCAGCGTCTCCGCCATTAGGCTCCCGACACAACGTGATGACTCACCGAACCCGTGTATCTATCCGTCCCATTGTACAAACATTGTCTAGGATTTGGAACATCGGCAAGCTTCACCGGAAGCGCCAGTCCACGAAGTCGTCTCGAGTAGCTTGCGGGATACCCGGCCATTCATCCGTCGTGCTAAGCGGCCCAAGGAAGACTTCGCAAGGCCGTCAGTGCTAGGCACACATATCGTTAAGCGAGGTACTCACCATTGTCCGGCTTGAGATCAAAATAGAGCAAGGCTACTTGGTCCTCCCCTTCAAACGGGGTGTCTTGCCCGTTACTGACCTTGCCCCTTGCCATCAGACACGTAGCTAGCGCAAGCTGCTCAAAGATCGCCCATACTGCGGGCTCTGAGACTTGGTCGTCGAGGTTTGCCAATCAGATCCCTTCGGCCCCGCGCCTCCCGATGTCGGCGCAAAAGATCGCTCACAAAGCCAAACGGACAGAATACAATATACAACCTAAAAAACTTACAATCCCAGTAGGGCTACTATTACAAGAACTCCCTAACGCAGTGCTACGATGTGAGGATCTAGTAGCCTGTCCAACTCCTTCTATTGTTCGCGCTGCTTGCCTTCCTATAGACATTTGTTATATAACCTTATACTCGTCTATTACGGACATCTGTGTACAGACATACTAAACTAAGCGATTAGACATCCGCGCTCCTAAGCTGCGCCGCAATATACAGGATAATTAGAGAATAGAACTGATACAGCCGCACAGCGGAGCGGTATGGAAAGCCTACCTCATAGGCCTGAGGCTCGGGATGCCTCAGGCAGCAGGACAAGCCCTAGGCTTGGCGTAGTATACACACAGGCGTGCCGCCTGCGTAGCACTTGAGAAAAGCAGCAATCAGCCTATGATCAAACCTATCGTTTGGTAGGAAGCTGTCCTGTACGCTGCGAGATATCTTCTTTAGATATTCCCCCTCCGTATCACTAGGGTAGGCGAGTCGTTAATACTATCGCCGACTATCGCAACTATCGCCTGTAAAGAGTCCCTGCCTCACTATAACGTAACGTTCGTGTATCCGGATAGGACGGAGTAAAGGGTACAATGTACGTATATTTACTATGTGTATAAAGAGATGCAACGCTGCCTATTAGCGTCGATATCGCCTTCAAAGCCTGATTAACCGCACATCGTAGCTCAAGGACCGACATTATCTGCCCCTGCACATTATCGCGATACAATAGCGTCCTACACTCCTCCGGTTGCCCTCACCGTACTCAGTGGGGTCTTTCTAATCCTTGGCGCAATATGTCTTGTCACAGTCGCCGCAGACATTGTCTTGACGAGAGGCTGGCGGAGCATGATGTGGATTATGTAGGCGTCTCACTCGATGCCCTGGGCCTTTATATGTTGCGTGCTTACCTGCGACTTAGGATCCCCGTCTACGTCATCAACGCGAGCTACATGCTCCCACTGACGCTATTCATATACTTCAAATATGGAAGACCGCCGAAACCGGACCCTACGGGCGAACAGTAGCAAGTTGCGCATTGCCACAGTTCCGACCATACGCCAAAGGAAAATACAGAATCAGCCCGAGACTTAGGCAACGGTTCAGCTGGAGCTCGAGGGCATGGATCCGATAGTACGTCCTCAACAGGAGATGCCGGCTATTACGACAACCCAGTCGACGAGCAGTGTGAAGATGCAATGGATTAGACAGGATCACCTGAGAGACAGAATACCGCCTTCGCCGATTATCAAGCACCTACGACGCAAGGGGCGGCGGACGATGCTCATGCCGAGAAAGGGGAGCTTGCCGCTGCCGGAAATCCCTTTGCCACGCCGGCCGCAGGCGACCACGATAACGGTCACTCACATGACGCTTCTTCGAGACCGCTGTATGCCACTATCATGGTTGGCGTTCATCACTGCGGTGCTGGATGCGTGCTTGGTGACCTGGTCGGCGAATGGTTGGTATACGGCACGGATGCCACGATTGGTGGCCAACATATCTGGGTAGAACTGCTTGTCGACTACGCCTTCGCGCTGCTGTTCGGTATAGCATTCCAGTACTTCAGTATTGCGCCTATGAGCGGAGAATATGGGCCTAAGAGTATTGTGCGAGCTGCGAAAGCGGATATCCTCAGCTTGACTTCTTTCGAAATCGGCCTGTTTGGATGGATGACAATACAATATACCAGGTCGGCATCTGGAACTACCGCCTGGCAATGGATACCTGGACTTACTGGTGGATGATTCCGGCTTGGAATGGCGTTTGGTTTTGCTACGGCAATGCCTGTAAACTGGTGGCTTATCACGAAGAAAATTAAGGAGCCTTGCGCATAGGGAAGCGAGGGCTCAAGAGTCGAGAGAAGTGCTGCATGTGTGATTTGAGCTTGATCTTACTATGCGCAACGGAAGGGGACGGAGAATCGAGAAAGGGGAACGCAACAAAAAGATTGTGGGTTTGCTGCGAGGCTGGAGTGCAAACAGTATCGAAAGGATAAGAAGGGTGGGACAGAGCTAACGATGCTTGGATATACTTGCCGTTCGGGGAAGTTGTCTACAACCAGCATATCACATCGGCCAGTGGAGAGTTTCTGTTCCCTTCCTTTGCGGTAGCATCTCGGAATTGTCTTCTGGATTCGCGATCCCGAGAGTCTGGCAGGTTGTGATCAGCTGTTATGCACCAACAATGGCAGGAAAAGTGGGAGGGTGTGATAAGAGAGATGCACGGAGCGATGCAGGACGGCTTTGCTTTGCGCGAAGATTCCAGAGGACAAAAGGCCGCGACGCAAAGACCACGCATGCGACCAGGCCAGCTCGCCCAGGTCATATATACGATTAAACGGTGCATTGGCAAACTATAAATATAGGTCGACGCAGACACTCCTGTTTCTGACGTGGCTGCGGCATAATGTCTCTCGCGCTGGCAAGGCTGCAGGTCAGCGTCAAGGTACTTTCAACCGGTGAAGCTGCTCCCATTGAGCCTGAACAAGCCACCCGCAATGTAGCTGCAAACCTGGCTACACACGCTTTTATATGCTGCGGAACTCTTTCTCCCCACGACAGCCATCGGTCAAGGCAGCCAAAATGGAGAAGAAGGACCGTGATGAGAGCGATGACCGGGCCGACAGGGTGGAGTGTTCTCAGCGTTCGCGGTTCGAGCTTCGCTTCAGAGCTTCAGGCCATCCAGCGATACGTGGGGTTGGCCAGCAAGGCTCACAGGTGGGCCGAGAACCCTTTGTGTCCACTGTACCAAGAACCATCAAGAACGCGCTTCGAGCTGGTCCGCAAGCACAACTTGGAGCAAGCCTACGATAGCTATTTCCTGGACGTGGAAGCGATCCGTGCACGGAGACCCACGGTTCCGCAAGGATTCGATTGTACGTCCTGGCTCTGACAGGGCAAGAGATATAGAATACGCAACTGCGTGTTCGACCGGGTGGTGGAATATCTGCAGCATACAGGCATCGATCTGTTCTGAATTGATCGAGTGTGCATCAATCAACGCAACGCCAAGCAAAAGGCGCGAGCGATGAACTCAATGGATTTGGTGCATCGACACGCTGGGAAGAGTCTCGGGCTGCTGTCCACACCCATCCGCGCAAAAACTGGGTTGCGCCTGATGGAACTGTTAATGGACGGCCACTTGAGTCGGGAAGACGGCATGGGGGGACACATGTTCCTCCCGGGTTTCCCTTTCTCCACGATCGCGCAGGTCGTTAGCATCCTTCGAGACTTGGCAAAGGACGCTGGAGGCGCCGATAGAGCCTGGGTGTTCCAGGAGGAGTACATATCGGGCATCAAAATGGACCTCTTGGTCCCGCTTGCGCTTTGGACTGGATGGGTGCGTACTGAAGCATTCTGTTTGGTCTGCCTATATGGCAGAAATGCCGCACCAAGTGCCAAGGAGGAGCGAACGCAATGCATATCGTGTGCGGGATTTGTGCGGTACGCCAGGGACCTCAAAACAACCACTCGTCAGCAGGTTCTCCGCGGGCCTTTCGTCTCCAAGGCGATGCCGGAAGGGGGATCGTTCATTTACCGTCGGTGCAAGTGCCATGACGCGCCGTGTCTGCGGCTGTGCGATCGCTTATGCAGGATGAATAACCTAAAACCGCAGAAATGGCTCAATCGATTTCGCTCATAGAACCTCATCAGCCTCAAGTCACGTCCATGAATTCTCGCCCGGAATGGGTTGGAGTACGCCTCTCCCCAAGTTAGGGATGACGCTGATCTGATCAGTCTTCTGAATTACAGCGACTTCTGGCCTCAGCGTGCAGCCGGGTGCGTCAACGCTCTGTAATCCTATATGGCGAAGGTACTGAAGAGCATCGCAAACTCTTGTAGATCCGCCTTCGTAAGATGCTTCATGTTGCCCACGACAGTCATAGCGCTGACCGAAAGGTCGGAACCTATATACAAGCAAAGATATGGCATCTAATGTTCAACGAAATGTTGGCTGAGCAAGAGTGACAAGAAGCTGGAGGCTGAGAATCACAACGAATACTGATACAAGTGTTCTGGCCTTTTTGAAGAACAATTTGCGGCTCATGCGTGCGGAGCATTGCACATGATAATGGTATCGTGGAACACTATGAGGCGGCGAATTACTCTTTGAGGTCTAACGTCCCTTGTGCTGTCTGAATCCAACAAGCGGCAAGCCGCTCCTCAGGAGCAGACTGCTGCAGACTACGCTAATACTACTAAGAACCATTGCTAGACTCGCCCAGACCGGGTTAAGCCTAACATGCGCCCCGTTATTTACGATAGGATATAGCACCCCAGCGGCTACTGGCAAAGCTAGAAGATTGTATATAAAAGCCCAGGCGAAATTCAGCTTAACACGTCGGAAAACCGCGCGGCTAAGCGTAATCAGCTGTAGTAGTGTACGCAAGTCCGCGTTCACTAATACGAACGCTGCAGCTGATATGGCGACGTCGGAGCCGGAGCCAATCGCTATGCCTACGTCGGCAACAGCTAGAGCTGGCGAGTCGTTGATACCATCGCCTACCATCGCCACTGTCGCCCTCGTGCGGTCGCTACGTCCAAAGAGTCCTCGCCGTGCCCCTGTTTGGCTTTGTTGAAGGTACTTGATCTTCTCTGCTTTCTGGTCAGGAAGCACGCCTCCAATGATTCGCTCTGGTGGAATGCCAATTGTCGCACCTATAGCCCGGGCTGTGGTAGGATTGTCTCCGGATATCATCCACACGTCTATGCTCTGACGACCGATAGCCTCGACGACATCCCGAGCCTCTGGTCTCAGAGGGTCCGAAGCTGCGAATATGCCGAAAGGTGTCCATTTGGTGTCGGTGGAGGATTTGGCCGCGACAAGCACGACTGAGTTTGCTTGCGATTCCCACATGTGTAGTAGAGCAGAAACTGTACCGTCGAACGTGACCCCATGCTGCGCCATCATTGTCTCGTTACCCACAACGATATCTATCGTAGTCGTAGGTTGCGGTGGTGATAGTAAAGTGAACGAGCCCTTCATGCCCTTTCCCGCTGCCTCTCCTGCTTTCAGTGTCTGAAGATGGCCACCGAAGTCACGAGCGCAGAAGGCAACCATTGCTCGGGCGAGAGGGTGACTGCTGTTGCTCTCTAGATCTCGAACGCCGTTGAGGAGCGCATCACAACTCCAGCCGGCGATGCCTTGTGTAAGTATGCGGTGATCTGTTATCTGTGGCTGGCTCCCTTGCGTCAAGGTGCCCGTTTTGTCGAAGACAACAACGTCTAAGTTGCTCGCTTCCTGGAAGGCTTCGCCTCCACCTTTGACCAGTATACCGTGTTTTGCTGCGATACCCCCGCCAACATACAACGCAGTAGGAGCGGCCAGTCCAATTCCACACGGACACGCAATGACCAGAACAGCGATTGGAAACTGCAAAGCCCAGAAAGTCCATCCCCCGACTTCTGTGTCCTTGTATCCGTTAGGCAGGCTGCCGGACACACCGAGCGCCAGCCAGACAAGCCAGGTGATAATGGTAACAAATACCACAAAAGGGACGAAGTACGCGGTCAAGACATCAGCTACGCGTTCGATAGGCGCTCTCTTGACCTGCCCCTCTTCAACGACCTGTATGATCTTGTCCAGCATCGAGTTTCCGGAGGCACCAGTTATCCGTATTGATACAGACGCGCCGAGATTGATCGTACCTGCGTAAATCGCGTCTCCAGCGGACTTCTTCACGAGCCGCGACTCGCCTGTAAGGCTCGACTCGTCGAACTGGCCCTCACCCTCGACGAGAAGCCCATCCCAAGCCGCAGACCCACCGTGCGGAACCTGGATCACATCGCCAGAATCGAGGAGATGAGCGTCGACGACTTTCGTACGATCAGACCCTTCCCCACGACCGGCGGAGGAAGCCAACAGCGCTTCAGTCGGTCGGAGGTTGCCAATCATGCGTACGGCCTCTCCCGTTTTTGCCTTGGTGTACGCTTCGATGAGCCGGCCGAAGAGCAGGAACATAGTCAAGAAGACGACACTGTCGAAATATGCCAGATTCAACATATCTGAGGACGTATTTGGCCGGGTTGCTGCCACAATCAAGTCGGCCAAAGAAGCCCAGTAAGCGATGCTTGTTCCCAGAGACAGTAGCATGTCCATACTCCCGAAGCGATACAGGCGACGCAGAATTGGAACCTTGCTGCCCGGCTTCCATAGGTGGAACAGCTCTTTTGCCGCGCGACGGTGGAAAATATCGGCTGCGAAGAAGTACACGGGAGTTGCCATGACCAACAACCCCCATTCAGCCCGAGGGACGCCTCGAAGTCTTTGCTGGAGGTACTGGCGACCGCTGTTTATTTCTGGTACCAAACTCATGTATACAATTCCAATGACAAAAGTTGGGATAGCGACGATGAAGGAAAGTAGAACTCGTTGGAAGAGTCGTCGGCGCTGGCGGAGTTGCATCTGTCTTGCGTTTTCGGCGAGCGATGGCGGGTGATATAGCTTGGGCTGAAATTTCGCGTCGGCATTCGAGATCGCAAGGATGATATCTCTAACGGTGAAGTCAGGCGGTCGAGGTTGGTATGTGATCGTCATCCGAGGGTTCTGCATCGTTGGTGCGGCTTCTATGGTGATTGCTCGGTCCAGTCGGGCTATTGCATCGGTGATACGGTCAGGACAGTGTTGGCAGTACATTCCGTCGATCTTGATTAACACCGTCCGGTGATCCTCCACCTGTCTTCTACTGTCGACAGGCTCGGCGTTATTCAGTCTGGCCCCGTATCCGAGATCGTCTATGACGTTGCACACTTCATCGATTTGACTTATATCTTCGAGCACAACGGTGGCACTGTTAGTAACGAGATTGACGTCCACACTCTTCACCCAACCAAGTTTGGACAGAGCTTCAGTGATGGCGCCCACGCAGGAGCTGCAGGTCATGCCTTCAATAGCGTAAGCGGCCTTCCACAGGCCTGACTCGGGAGACGGTACAACGTTGCTTGGCCCGTTTGTTCTCTGCACCTGCTGCAATGTCGCCTCGTAGCCAAGGTCGCCCACGGCTGCAACGAGCTCTTGAACATCGTGCTGCCCTTCGAAGTCGACTGTGACGCTTTGGGTAAGGAGGGAGACGTTGGCTGATATAGCCCACGGGAATTGTCGCAGACGCCCTTCAATCTTGCCGACGCAGGAACTACAGCTCATGCCGCTCACCGAAAGGTATGCGCGAAACCGCGGCGGAGCCTCTGATGATATGTCGCCGACGGCAATCAGCGGCAACTCCCCCGATGTTGTCTGGCCGGCATCCTCCGAGGAAGCGAAACAAAGACCCTCCTTCTGATGCTCGTCGTTCTGCTTCTCTGCACGGCACTGTGCACAATGCTCCATATGCCGTTGGTAGCGGACCGTTTCGTCGTTCGCCTGCTGAAACCGGTGCCACGGCGCATAGACCCTTCGTATTGACTCCAGGAAAGCCGAACCACCTCCATGGGACGGCTTCTCATCGTCCTGCAGCGGTGGATCGATCCACGTTACCTCGTAGCCTGCTGCTCCGAGAGTCTGGGCAACTGTCTTGGCAGACAGGCCAACGTCATGGTCGATGGTGACGGCGTGATTAAAAATGCTGCTTTCAACATTGCTGGGTGCCGGGCGCAAGCGAGAGAGAAGGTCAACGATGAATAAAGTGCAGCTGGCGCAGTGGATGTCCGGTACAAGGAAAGAGGTACGCTGTGATGTCGGTGTCGACGTCGTTCGTCCCATGGCTGTCGGTGGAGGATACGATGCGCGAAACCCCAAGACGACCCAGGCCGTCATAAAGATATGTGACGGATAGCATCTAGGGTGGTACGAGTGCAGTTGGCATCTGATGCGTGGTTTGTGCCGTATCGGCTAAGCAGGCGGTGTGTGCGGGAAGTGGCGTTTTGCTACACGCAAAAAGCGCGCAAGTAGCGTCGAGCAATCGCCTTCTACGGGGATGTCGCAGATAAGAGGACTGCAGCAGTTTCAGTACGCATCGAGAAGATTCTTTGTCGCGGTTGATTCAAGCTCATTACAGAGCCTTTGGCTAGCATCCCTATTATAGTAAGATGTTATGATATAATACCTAGATTAGCGTAAGTAGCTCTGCTACCGACCCAACGTCGTGCGAGCGCGCTCTCACCTTTCTTAGAAACACACTATTCTAGAGCACACAATTACACCGTATACGATAATCGACAAGTCGATGTAGGGGACCCTACAATCGACACGCCTTCCACCCCCCGCCAGCGCCGCCTACTCGTCTTGAACGCTCTTTAGTTGGCTCGATAGAGTGTCGACAGAACTATAACCCTACACCAAGGAGCAAAGTCATCCCCTACCTCTTTGTAACGCAGAACTCGTCAAGCTACAGCTATGTCTTCGAACTTTCTCGGCAAGATAGTCCGTCAAGTTGCAGGCAATAACGGAGAGTAGAATCCGCAGGGCGGGTCTGGGGGTCTCCTACAAAGCTACCGACCTAGCTACCGGACGGCGGCATCCTCAGGATACTCAAAAGTCGCAAGGGCAACAGAGCTATCGTATGCCTAAGCTACACTGGATCTGTCTTGGCTGGGCATGTTTCCGGCTAATGTATCGCAGCTCTCGGTGATCCCGCAGCCTTCAACCAAGCCCTTTCTTATAGCAACCAGCATGACCGTAGCGACCAGTAGGGATCTGCATGATATCGTCCGCAAGTCGGTCATAATGCAGGAGGGTACGGTAGCAATCATCAGAACTCCGTAGGTTATTGACACGGGGGGAATATCTATAAGGAGATATCTCGCAGCGTATAGGATAGCTTCCTACCAAACGATAGGTTTGATCATAGGCTGATTGCTGCTTCGTATAAATCTCGCTTCGCTGGCGAGGCGCCTTTATGAAGGAGGCGCCAAGCCCAGCCGAAGCTGATACCTAAGGCACCAATATGGTGCCTAGGGCATCTGGGGGAGCACTCCAGCCCACGGCTATATTACGAACAGTTGCCTAGAGACACAACTCTCCTATATATATATAGACAGAGACCTTCTTATGTAGGAGTATATTCAACTTATTGTTCAAACCGAGTAATTAGGATCTAGTATTCTCCGAAAGATCTTAGAGACTCCGCGTGCTTAGCCTTACCGACATCCGACATCGACCAAACCCCTGCGACTCGACACTCGTACTAGTAAGTCACCTGACCGTGTTAGGGAGCTAACTGCATGAGCCGCAACAGTACCAAGATTAGCTTAGTAAGTCAACTAAGAGCTCTAGAGCCTCAAGAACAGTCAACTAAGAATAACAATACCTCAATTATCAGTCAATTAAGCGCCAAGAGCTCAAAAAATTGACTGCTTGACTGTTAAGAGCACTGTCCGAGAACCTCAATCATACCGCGAACACAACCATGGTGGCTGCACGGTCTCTCTGGCACTTTAGCCAGGCTTGGTTCAGCAGCTTCCCAGAGTGGCGGACGACTAGCAAAGACGTCAACTTCGTGTGAGTGCTCACAGTCGAATTCAAAGCCGTCAGTCCGTGCTGATATTTGATTAGAGGGAAATCCTACAGCGGCTACTGGGTCTCAATTAGCGCAGGCTGGTTTCAAGAGCAGAACGAGAAGGTTCGAACCGGAGTTATCGACGGGACCGTCATCAGCATCGATACTGTGGCTTTCACAAATGCCTGCATTGATTTGCTGATCCAAGCGGAGTACTATCCTGCGGTCTGTCATTTCCGTCGCAACAACGTGCCGAGTGCGTCCTACTAAATGATACTGATGCCGTGTAGACCGCCCAAAACAATACATGTGACTTTCAAGCGTACAATTCGACGATCTAGGAGGAATGGCATCACAACTTTACGGGCCCAGGCCTCTGCCGCGATCAGATTAAGCAACGCAGAGAGCTCGCAGACCTAGCTGATCCGGAGCAGCTGGCGATCAACGTAACCGCGAACGAAGCCTGCCTGGCCGCAGAGGCGTACTGTCTCGACTATGTCGAGGGTGCCTTCACCGTGTACAGCGATCGAAGTGGTTTGACATGGCCCACAAGAATCCGGACTCGTTTTCGCCGTACTATGCCGTTGCCTATTTCAACCAGAAATGGGTACAAGAAGAGTTCGGTGCGCCTGCCAACTTTACGGCAGACTCGGCAACGAGCCAGAAGCTTTGCTCTACAACGCTGGCGATACCGTGCGCGTGTAAGGCTTGAAGTATCTCGAGTATCAATTGGACACTAGGGTCAAAGTCGCATTGCTGTATGGCGATCGAGACTATCGCTGATAAGACACATTTCCTGCGATCTGGAGTAATTGCTGACTTTAGAAGCCCATGGCTGGGCGCCGAAGCTTTGGCGATGGCAGCGAACTGGACTGGGACCGCAGGCTACCACAGCGCTGGATATTCGGAGATTCATACCAACAAAAGCTACGCTGGTGGCGTAGTGAAAGAGCACGGCAATCTCTCTTTCTCTCGCATTTTCGATTCCGGCCACGATGATGCCGCTTCTCAGCCGGAGACGACGCCGAAGATTATCAACCGAACTATATTCAACAGAGACGTTGCGACAGGGAGTCACCTCATCAGCAGCAACTATACGACAAGCCGTCCTGACGACTCGGTCCTGGCGCAATTTGATGCCGCCCACTCCACCACCAGTTTGTTACATCTACAACATCGGTGTCTCTTGTACCGAAGCGCAGGATGAAACTATTCTCAATGGAACCGCCGTCATCAAAGATCGGGTGGTCGTGGAACCGGATGGATCAGATGGTGTTGCGACCGAGGCATAAAATTCGTTAACGAGTTTAACGAACACGCCTTAATTATAGGCTCCGCGTTCGGCAACCGTAATACATAGCGAGTTGCCTGTTTTTAGGGTTGGAAGCACGCACACGCCGAGGGCATTAGTGCATCTCGACTGCAATTGGGTGCCCGGCCTTCCATTCCGACTAAGCTTAAGTAGCGATATACATACCCAGATCTCGCGTCCTCAGCAACCAAGACCGCGACCACACTACCAGCGCCCCACAAACAAGCTGACCGCATGCTTGCTTGTACGCAAGCTAGGAGAACCCTAAAGGCGGGACCGACACTACCGGAAACAGATGCATGTCTTTCTGAAAAGCAGTCAGCATATCATTCATTCAGAGGTAGGAAGACCTGATCAGACACTTCATTGGTCCCCAGCAGACTGTCTCGTGACCTCTTGTCCCGTCCGCCAGGAAGAACTCGAGATGTCCAGTCTGCGAGTCAACGTGAACCATAGTCGACACCTTTGCGATCCGTTGAAGATCCGGGATATCTGCCGAGCAGGCAATATCAGAAAGACCTTCCTCTTCAATATCTACCCATCGCTGTGCGATCGCCGCGGCGCCAGTACTTTGCCAGATCCCTTCTTGCCGAGCTACGGTCAGCAGTACTACAATCGCACGACGACGAATACTTGGATCACGACATCTCGTTGCCGAAACAAACGCAGGACTGACGTAGCCAATCTCTACGCTAAAGGATTTCCAGAGACCCGTGCGGCGAGTCTCATCGACAACGATCTCAGCGCATTCGACGATCTTCTGGAATATGTCGTTATAAGCATCCCATCGGAGTTCGGAGCCGTAACAACCGGATTCAACAACGATGGCTGACTGACTGTCAGCATCTTGAAGCAATTAGAGCACACGTTCTCCTTACTGCCAGCGCCGCGCCACATTCGCAGTGTAGCCACGGGCAAGGTGGCCCCCAACTCTGGCTTGGATTCTAAAAGCTCTTCGAATCGAATCCGCCATTGGCGCATCTGGGCACGACGTCGGCTAATCTCAGCATCGTCTCGTTGAGAGACAAGGTCTTCTTCAGGCAGCATGCTGCTACGTTCGAAATCATTGACGGCGCAAAAAGCCCATCGCAAAAGCTGCGTGATCGAGTTTTGCGCATTAGCTAGGGATTGTAATTCAGGAACCTCGATTGCATGCTCGCCGCCATAGAAGTCGTCCAAGGTGAGTGCTGGGCCGACTGAGCGATCTAAGCTGGGCCAACTGGGCATCATTGTTCTCCGTACGGAGTGATGCTAACCTTGGAAACTGAGGGCCGGCAGGTCGAGTCGAGAGAGCGTCCGGACTATCTCCGCAAGATCGTATCGCCTCGGGCTCGTTTGCATGATCTGATTGTATTCGGAAAGTACCGCCCTGCCATTCAAGAGGTGTGCTGCCGCAGGCCGTGATTAGCAGACTCTGCGGGGACACTTGAACCACAATTTCTTACCTCTCGAGGCCTGACAGTTGCCCCGGATCCCCTATGGAAATACTCTTGTATCAGCATTGGCACCAGCGGTCGATTCAATGTCGATGTGATCAAGGTACCTCATAGGCAATGAAGATCACGCAAGCTATGAGTATGCGATCAACGTCTGCGACCGTCGCAGTCGATACCAGTCTTCGTAGCGACGTCAGGGCATTCTGGTGCTGCTTATCAGTGTATGCCAGATGCTGCTGCTTCTGTTCGCTCTGATCGACAAACTCATAGAGCTGGTGCAAAGCGCTCAGGGCCAGCACACCGTGCTTGATGGCAGGCTCAGCGTGCGCGTAGGATAACACTATTCGATCCCAGAATCGCGACTCCACAAGGATGTTGGTTTGCTCGACGGTTCGTTGCCTGAAGAACTGGAAATACCTCTTCTCGAGTACATTCGAGAAGGCTTGATCGGCGACTAGCCTGGCCACGATACCATTGGGAGCCGGACCGGCATCTCCAGAGTATACAGCAGCCGCTTGAAGTTCTCTTCTACTGAACGGCAACGTCGAGTAGCCATCACCTGGCGAATCTCAGTGTCTGGGTGCAGAAGGAGTTCGAAACCCCACATCTCCTTCCAGTCCCGGTGCAGCGCTTGCAGCTGGGTCTCGTCTCGTCGCCTATTCGTGCTCATGAGTAACCCATCAATTCGACACCCCTTGACGTACATTTGACTCTGCGAATTCGGCAAGTGATGCAACCAGACTTGACACGGGTAACCCTATTCGAGGGATCAGGATTCTCCGTCTTTGCCATAGTTGACTCTGACGACGAAGTACCGGGCTCTGCCTCTAAATCGCTGCCTGCGTCGAGCTGGCATTGTGAATGGTATTTGAGGCTCAGTTTGCGGCTCAGCCTCAAATATGCGACGGCGACGTCGCGGCCAAGGTTCCGCATGGGAGCCATGCGGTCAGACCTGATGGAGTCACCAGTCTGCTTGGCACCTTTAGTCATCGTGGTTCAGCCCTACGGAAGCCCCCGATACGAACGTTTTGGGGGGGGAGACGCTATAGGTCAGTTGCCAGGAACACGGGTAATCAGTCAGGGCGGTGTTTCTGAGGCACAGGGTCTCAGAGCAAGGACGGCCGCGGCCGGCAAAATTGCTCTTTCAGCCATTGGGCCAACAAACGTGACTGCATGCGCCTATGACCCGTTGGATTTGCGGAATCTGCGGAAATCGGGCTTAGAGCCGATCGTGTCTAGATGCTGAATATAGCTTCGACGAGGGCTCGGTCAACATCCTTACGCTTGTAGCCTGGAGTTCGCCCGAGACACATGGCGTTGTTCACCAGCCCTACGATCATGTCAGCTATGTGATGCTGTGTAACAGTCCTGACAAGCCAAACGCACCCTTGACAAGCTTCGCAACGTCGATTATGACTCTTCTTTTGGAAGGAGCTCGACCGGTCGTGTAGGCAGCCAGGTCGGTATCAGCCTGGACGCCACGGAATGATGTTTGTATTGTCTCTTCTTCGGCGCCGAAACGGGCCTGTCTCCCGATCGATTGATTGTTAGAATTGACAGTGTCTGCATTGGGCTCCACCGCAGACGCCCAGTCGCCCATCAGCTCGTCGAATATACCAATGCTATTCAGATCCACAGTCGCGAGTGCGCGCCATTTCAAACTTTCGGCTGTCTCGACGAGGCCAAACGGCAAGGGGGCCGTGCTTGTGCCGGTCAAATCGTCAAATCCAGTGTGCGACGAGGTCAATGGCGGAGTCGCCGGCATGCTTGAGGCACCTGACGCTGCTTCCGGCTCGATGTCGATGTCAGCTTCGACGAAAGACAAGGATGGATCAATGCGAATGCCCTTTTCTTCAAGGTAGCCCTCAACGTCTTGAGGGTCGAACCACTCTCCCTCGTAGCCTATGATTTCGCAGCTCATATCGGTGGTAGGCTGGGTTTTTGCAGCTTGCGCAAGCAGTGAAAGCGTCTGGAGGCCTACCAGACCAAGATTGTAAGGACTTTTGCTGGGTTGTAGTCTCCTGTCCGCCCCTTTGCGTGGGAAATGCGTGCCAGCGCCGCCTACGTGAATTGGGGGAGCGCCAGAGAACTCAAGCGACTCGTCGGTCCCACGGGTAAGAATAGACTTTATCATTGAGCTCATCCTTGAGGTGTTGCCATAGGAAAATGGCAGCTGGAATATTTTCTCTATGGCTTCTCTTCTTCGTGTTGAATCGAGAAGTATGTAGTATGCGCATTCCAAAGACGCACGATGGAGGCGGCGCGCAAATGTGGTTTCTTGGAAGCTGTATGTGGTGATTTGCGGTATTGCGGGCGGAGCCCGTACCGGATCTACGGATAAGTGAAGGCTATGGGGTTGTTGGAGTGGCCACGAGATCGCTTGCGCTGGCTCGGAGTGAGTCTCGTCATCCTTTTGCTCGTCGGCTGGATCTGGGTCCATAGTGTAGCCCATACAGACTTTTGGCAGAGCAGTCTGCTTCTGGGCTTGTTGGAGTATCGATCGATCCAGCCACGACGGCACATTGGTTGCTTGAGGCTGTTTGGTCATCGTCTCACCAGCATCAGCCGGACTGTCCTGGCGCGAGCCGTTGTTCCCACAGAGACACAAAACGGTTTCTTCACCTGGGTTGCGGACTGATTGCATTAATGCTTCATACTCTTGCGAGAGACGGCTAAGCTCGCTTTGGTGCTCGTTCGACAAGAGGGACGAGACGTTGTTGCGGTAGTGCTTGAAGGCTTTGTTCATCAATTCGAGGCAGTTCGTGAGCTCGGACACACGCTTGCGGAGGTCATCGAGCGTGGTCTCCTTTCGCTGGCGGTACGCCCGTTGTGCCAAGCGTATCTGGGTTCTCCGCCGCTGGAACCAGTCAGCTAAAAGCCCTCGACGATCGCCGCGGACCTCTTCAAGCGAGCATCGATGACCCACTCACATCGGCAGCAGACTCGGCCTGCTTCTCAAGCTTCTGGGCACGAGGCCGACCGCGCCGCTTGTCCTCATCGCCATCTGGAGAGGTTATGCCCATCCGCGGACGTCGACGCTTCCTGCTTGCCATATCTGCACTGGTCATGACCTCAATGTGACAACACCTTATGGCGAAGCTTAAACGGGACAGAAGCCAGGGAGTACGGGGATGGCGTGAAGTATGTACTACTGAGCGCAGCGCTCTGCATGCCCCTTCCCGGTCAGGCGGCGGTGTCTACACGTAGGGCACAATACCCAGCTGAGGCTTGAGAGGCAAGATGCTTTGTCATGTCATCAAGAACGGGGTGATGTCGTGGGCATGGTCTCGAAGCTCTTGATTCGAGGATGATGGTCGTGATATGTGCTGTTCACTAATCAAGCCCGTGGTTTGCGGCGTACCGAGGTCGGCTTATCAAGGTCACGTGGTCGTCTGAGTACCGGTTCCATCACGACCCTTCGTATATGCCGTTCAGATCTCTAAACCATCTCCGAGCAGTCCGCCCGTCATGATCGAAATTGGAGAGGGCTGCATTGAATGAGAGGATCCATACGTAGACCTATTGGTGGCGTATCGTAGATGCCAACCGGCGCACGCATTCATATGCAGTGGCTTGTGAAAAATACGCTGCACACGCAATGCCCATGCCATCACCCCGATAACGCCAAGCTAATCATAGGGAGCTCCGGGAGTTGTAGAAGCCGCACAATCCAAAGCGCGCATATGCCGAAATGTACCCATAGACCGGACTGATATCCAGCCATGGGGACTCGTTCGTGCCGGTGCCAGCGCAGCCACCAACTCATCCAATACCCATCTCCGAACACTTCCAAAGTTCTCATCCAGACCGCTCGCCCATATTGGCGGAATGATGCGTCAAATCTCCTCAAGAGCAGTGATCACAATTCCACTGGAACGTGTCATATCGTGCTTCGATGGCAGGAGCAGCAGTTAGCTGCTATGTGATCGTAGCAATAAGTCCTGCAGTGAAGTCAGTACTGGTCTGTAAGCGTCGTCACAAGCAAGCTGCTTACCCTCTGCGCCATCGGGTCATCCTGATCCGCCGTGACTATTGACGGACTCTCCATTCCAGGCGGCCCATTCTCCGTGAATCCTCTCTCGACCAGTCCAGGCCGCTTCGGCACATCAAGCCTACTGGGATCCGGACTCTCACCGTCTCGGTCCAGCTCGTCTGCCAGGGTTCCGCGGCCGTCACTGCGGCGTTCTAGAAGCGCGCCACCCAGCGTCGCGCACTTCAGGATCGTTTGGATGAGCTGGTTCGGCTTCAGAGGCTTCGACAGGTATTCATCCATTTGCGCTTGGATGCACTTCTCGCGATCGCCCAACATGGCGTGGGCAGTGAGAGCGATGATGGGTGAGCGGGCAAGCTCATGTTCCTGCTCGTACTCTCGAATCTTGGCAGTGGCTTCGAAGCCGCCCATGACGGGCATCTGGACGTCCATGAGGACGACATCGAAGCGCTTCTTCTTGATCGCTTCGAAGGCTTCAAGACCGTTGTTCGCGACGGTCACCTTGTGGTGATGCTTTGTGAGAATCTTGACAGCAAGCTTCTGGTTGACAGCGTTGTCTTCGGCCAGCAAAATGTCGAAAGTTCTTGAATGATCGGCAGAAATGGGCGCCGCACGGCCCTCAAGAGCAGGCACGAGCGCGTTGCCGAGGTCGATCGGCAAACAAGGCGTGGTCATGTAGCTCGAGACGCCATTCTCCAGCGCAGTCTTGAAGCTGACCGATATCGTAGGCGCCAGCATGACGATCGGAATATACTTGAATCGCTCCATGCTGCGCAGTTTTTGTGCGGTCTCAGTCCGGTCCACGATGACACAGTCATACGCATCATCATGCCGGAACTCCACTGGCGTCGCTCGACCATTGCCAATCACGCATGGAATCAAGTCGAGCGAGCGGATGTGCTCTGTAATCTCGTCCACACAGCCAGTCTCGCCATGGTCGACGAACAAAATCTTATGCCGACGGTACTGCTGCAGCTGTGGCATGATCCGGCTCAGGTCTGAAGGCCCCAGGCGCGCAATGCATGTGAAGAAGAAAGTGCTGCCCTGGCCATAAGTCGACTCAACCCACATCTTGCCGCGCATGAGCGTGACCAGTCTCCGCGAGATTGACAAACCCAGTCCAGTACCGCCGAATTTCCGCGTTGTCGAGCCGTCCGCCTGCTGGAAAGTGTCGAAGATGAGATCGAGCTTGTTGTTATGGATACCTATGCCGGTGTCGCTGACGGCGAACTTGACAACGACTTCGCCCGGGCCGCACTGCACACTCTCGTCTGAGAAGATCTTGACACGCACCTCACCGTGCTCGGTGAACTTGACGGCGTTTCCTGCCAGGTTCAGGATGATCTGGCGCAGGCGGTAGGAGTCGCCAACGATATAGTCGGGGATAGAAGAGTCGATGTCGTAGACCAGACTAATGTCTTTCTCATTCGCACGGACCGCCAACGACTTCAAGCTATTGAAGACCAAAGGCGCAGCGAGAAAGGCTCTTCTTCCAGAATCATGCGGTTTGCCTCGATCTTGGAGATGTCGAGGATGTCGTCGATGATGGTCAGTAAGCTGTTGGCCAGCGAAAAGACGATGTTGAGCATGTCACGCTGGTTTTGTTCGAGCTCCGTGTCCAGTGTGAGCTGCGTCATGCCAATGATACCATTCATGGGCGTGCGGATCTCGTGAGACATGTTCGCCAAGAACTCCGACTTCGTCTTATTGGCGAGCTCGGCCGCCTCCCTGGCCTGATTGTTCCGCTGGATGGACTCTCGAAGACGCGAGACCATCTTATTGATCTTGTTCTTGAGTTCGTTCATCTCACCGGAGGCTTCGACCGTGATCATCTTGGAGAAGTTGCCCTCCATGGCTGCGTTGGAAATGTCGCCGAACGCTCGGACCTGAGACGTCAAGTTCTGGGCTGCGCGACTGTCAGTATGTCAGACTCGGCTACGATTGAAGTTCACTCACCCATGATGTTGACGTCTGTAGTGATCTCCTTCCAGCGGCCAGTGATTCCCTCCACTTCAGCCTGTCCGCCCATCTTACCATCGACACCGACATCGCGCGCGACCCGCTTGACGGCAAGCGACCATGCATCGAGACGCGTGACCATGTCATTAATCGTGTCTTTGAGTGTTTGGATTTCTCCTTGAGCGTGTACCTCTATACGTTGCGACATGTCGCCCCGTGCGATGGCTTGGGTGACGTCGGAGATGCTTCGCACTTGGCTCGTCAGATTGTTGGCTGGAAGTTCAATGTCAGCTAAAAGTCCAGCACTCGACCTCACTACGACCCGGACTCACCCATAGTATTGACGTTGTCCGTCAAATCCTTCCATTTGCCTTCGACATTCTCAACTTCAGCCTGGCCCCCGAGCGTGCCCTCGGTTCCGACCTCCCTCGCGACTTTGCTAACTTCGAAAGCGAAAGTACGGAGCCTGTCCACCATCTGGTTGATCGTGTTCTTCAACGCCAGGATCTCGCCCTTGACTTCAGCCTCCACTTTCTTGCTCAGGTCACCCTTGGCCACAGCGGTTGTGACCTCGGCAATCTCGCGCACTTGCGTGGTGAGGTTATTGGCCATACCGTTTACATTCTCCGTCAGATCCTTCCAGGTGCCTTCGACGCCGTGAACGGTCGCCTGGCCACCCAGCCGACCTTCTGTTCCGACTTCGCGAGCAATCTTGGTTACCTCATGTGCAAATTGCCGAAGCTGGTCCACCATGGAATTGATCGTGTTCTTCAGCTCCAGGATCTCGCCCTTGCACTGCACCTTGACCCGCTGCGTTAGGTCACCTCGCGCGACTGCAGTAGTCACCTCGGCAATATCTCGCACTTGCGCCGTGAGATTGTTGGCCATGGCGTTGACATTCACGGTCAAGTCATTCCACATGCCTTGCACGCCCTCGATCTGGGCCTGCCCGCCGAGGACACCTTCGATACCAACATCACGAGATACTCGCGTGACTTCTGTAGCAAAGGTTCGCAATTGCTCCACCATGGTGTTGATCGTCTGCTGAAGCTGGAGGATCTCACCCTTCGCAGGACGTTCAATTTCCGGCTGAGATCTCCTTGCGCGACGGCGGTGGTGACGGTAGCGATTTCTCGCACTTGATCGGTGAGATTCTGTGCCATCACGTTTACTGCAGACGGTCAGTATAGCAGTCATTCACTATGGCAACGTGGATAACCTACCGTTGTTAGTGAGCTCCGCCAGATACCATCTACACCCGGCACAAGGGCCTGACCGCCGAGGCGACCTTCGGTGCCGACATCCTTGGCCAGATGCGTGACTTGACTAGCGAACTCTTGCAACTGATCCACCATTTTGTTGATGGTATGCTTGAACCGCGCGATTTCCGGATCTTTCTCCGTCACATGGATGAGCACTTTCTTGCTCAGATCGCCATTGGCCACAGCTGTGATGATAGTGCCAATCTCTCGCAGCACCTTCTGGTACGTCGCATTGATCTGCGCATTCTTCTCAATCTCGCGCTTCAGCTGGTCGATCGAGTGCGAGTTTCCCAGTGTGTCCAGTGCCTGCTTCGTGGCAGTTTTGCTGGTGTGTCAACTGCGACTTGATGCATCGATAAAGTCCTTTTGACTCTTGATCTCCTGGGCTTGCTGTTCAATGTGCTCGCGCAACCACGCGAATTGCTCTTCTGTGAGCTGCCGTTGCTGATCCCCATCGCTTTTAGCGAGCAGGCTGTTGACCCACGAAGCTGAGCGCTGTCTCTGGGCGGACGGTCTGGTGCCAGCCGCGAGTGCCGATCGTGGTGACGTGGGCGAGTTGGTGAATTCAGAGGCCAGCGGCTCATTAGGCGTGATGGGCAATGAGGCTGTTCCAGTGGCCGCCTTCGCTTCTAGGAATTGTATGCGCGTTGCCAGAGCGGTCAGCTCACGCTCGAGTGTGCGCTTCTCCACCGTGTCTTCGCCGGGCAGCAGAATCTTCGTACCCTTGGCGCCATTGGCAATGACGTGGGCTGGGAAAGAATGTTCGTCCAAAGGGGGGTAGGACTTGGCAAAATTGGAAAGTATGCTAGCGACGGCCGCCGACGTCTCCTCATGAGGCATCGCGGTGTCGGAGAGGCTCAGCGAGGGCCGCGCCGAAGACTCAGGAGGACATGCCAGTTTGACGGCAGACTGTAGGTTCTGAAGACGGTGTCGAGGCCTGCGGCGAAGCACGCAAGCGGTGTCGCTGGGTCGTTGCAGAACGCGCTCGCAGGCTCATAGGATAGTCACTGCCGTCAGCCGCGGCGACGGTCTTCGAGTCGCGTCGGCAGCGTGTGCAAGTTGTGGTCCAGAAGGTAAGGAGCGTGGATCGAAGTCGAGCAGAGGGCGCAGTTGCTACTATTGGCGTGCAAAGGGGGGGCAGAACTGAAGGATCGACTGGTGACAGACCCTGAGGTGGTCGCGCACGCGGGATAGGATGCCGCTAGGTGGCCCGATGCACAGCCAAGCCGACCTCCGAGGGCCAGCCGCCGAGAATCTAGAATGGGTGGCAGTCCAAGATCGGGAGGATCTCGGCAAAAAGCAATGAACAGGATGATCAGTGTCAAGACAACAGTCGCAGGCCGCGATCAGGCATCAGCTGCTCAGACACCCTGGACGGTTCAGTGAAACGTGGAGCTGTCAAGCTGTAGCTTCCTGCTCTCGACAGAGTTCAGACCCTGCCTGAATGGTGAGGGATGTTGGGTGGAGCCTTTGCTGCTTCGGTAGACTGCCGAAATATACATGAGTACCGAAGCAAATGTGGCTGCGTTTTGAGGGCTGCTCACAGCTCGATTGAGTGTTTCGAAGCGCCTTATGTTGCTCATTACCCCCGCCCCCCCCCCGTTCAACGCACGAGAATTGTTCAGCACGACGAGATCGCTCGCCATCACATCAACGGAATGCAAGCGACAGCACACGAGCGCCTACGTCCCCGATGCAGGACGGCACTAGGGCGCCCTGACCTCCTGTCCCGTCAAAAGGGTTAAGGTAATCACCACAAACAGAGCGGCGAAGAGTGGTAATGTTCGTCGAAACACCAGTCCATCTACCCCCGCCAAGCACGACTCGCACGCTCGAACTTCTTCGGGACGTCAAGCTCATTCCGAGCTGCTGGCCTTCAGCAGAGATCTGTACAGCCTTGTGCATCGTCGCGCAATGCGCTCACAACGCGTGCTGCGATCCGTGGGCGATTGATTGAATGCGTGGATCTGAAACGAACGATCGGCGTTCTCCCCGTCGTGTTTGGCAGCTTCAATTGGTGCCTTTGCGGAATCTGCGGCTGCGGTGTGGTATCGAGGGACGCGACTGCTAGCTAGGATAACCCAGAACTCTGCGGGGCCGAGCAACACGGAGCAGAGCCCGCCAAGAATCGCCCGTTATTAGCTCATCTTTGTAAATTGTGACCGCACTCGCGGACCTTCGCATCTGTGGGGAAGCATTTCTGGCCCCGGTTTTTCTCGGACGCGGACAAAAATCTTAATCGGTGGGCTGATAATACGTTCTGGACACATCAAACACTGCTCAGACTTGTCCTCATCAAGTAAATGCCGAAGGAACAGATCCGGAGCCAGCTAGCGCTTTTGCGAGGGCGACGAGATTTACCTGAGATGTGCATCGTCGGCCAGGCGCCTTGATCAAGATACCGTGTGTGATGCAATACAAACGCAAATGACATTTCCCAGGTTGTCATCGTGAGTAACCAGGCAGCTGATGTATATCACCGCGCTCACTTCTAGTGGCGAAGTATCCCGCCATGCGACGTATCTGTAGAATCCACACCGCCGGTGACGGCGACATGAAACGGGCGAGTTCCGGTTGCTGCCTCAGGCAGCAATCTCTGCTGCGACCGCTTCCATTCTGACTTCCAGTAGCCGTGTCTAACCCTTGGCTTGCTATCAGCAATTCCTTGATGGCCGCAATGGACCCGAGAAGGTCTCATCGCCGAAGAAAAAGCCGTGACGGGAAGCGTGCTAGCATGCTGCATCCATCTGCGGTGGTCGCAGCACCATCAGTTGCATTTCAAGTGACCAGAGCAACCGTCCGCACCGTGCCGGTACAGACGAACGGAGATGTTTGCCTCGAATTGTCTCATGAGGCAAGTTGCGTCTGCTATGCGAAGAAATTGCTACTCCAGGCCAAGCGATTTTAGCGCCGAAGAATTCGGAACTTCCCTTCCAGTGTCGTATGTGGATCGTTTGGAGACATTGGCCTCGGAGCTACTCCTGGCCGTTTTTTGAAAACTCGACCAAGCGGAATCTCACAATATGCCTAATTGATATAATTAGGGGATGCCACCAGAAGCCTCGCAGCAAAGTCTTGGCAATAGATCAGCAAACTTCACACAAGCACCTGCCGCGTCCTCTTATGTGTGGGTAGGAGAACCTGTTGATGCAAAGCCCATGTCGAATAAATAGTAAGAGGAAGAGATTTGGCGTAGCTGGGGAAAGACAGCCGTCGAGTGCGTTCAAACAGAGGCCGATGGGGCAGGGTAATGCTAGCTCTGCTTGCAGTCACGGTAATGTCGGGCCTTGTGCTAGGTTTTGGGACTGGGTTTGGACTCAGGCGAGACAAACAGAACGACAGCGCACTGCCAGCTCAAGCCTCACAACCTTCGAATGTCGCCGGGCGCTGCAGCAGTTTCCTCTTAACGAATATAGCTTCTTTCCAGCTCTCCGCACCGTCGACACTAGCCGCACATATATTCCTGCGACTAGGAATTGCAATGCATATGTCGTGTACGATGCGGACCAATAACCAACGAGAATACGCAGCCTAGCAACTCTCAAGTGGGCGGTCAGCGATACCTCGGTGCACTACGCCACGCTCGGCATGGAGACTCATGGTGTGCTTTTCCACCAGCAGAACTCAGCATCAGCTCAATGGGCAATCCTTCACCTTCAACTCGCCAACAAGCCCCTTACCTACCATCCTGCCTCCAGCACGACAGCACTCCGCCACACCTTCTCCTTCTCCATGAGCAAATCTGTCATACCGGCAGTAGTGCTGACAGCATTTGAAGTCGCGAGCGAGTGCGTTTTTAGCAAAACCATGCTCACCGAAACCCTGCACCTCAATGCAATCTCCACTGGGCCCATAGGTCGCGAGAGCAGGTTCAGAGGGTATGAGGTCTGACCTTTTGCTGTGGGGATCGAGTAATGAGGCGCCGCCAGAGTCAAAACAGTGTATCTGTCGGTAGGCGTATTATGGTGAAGATCAAAAAGAATGCAAAGTTGAAACTCGGGCCCTGTTTGTGGCGAATTCCAGTCTTCGCTACAGTAGTTTGCGGCTGTAACGGCATGCTTTACGATTGCACTACCCTAACATTCAATGCACAGCGTGGCAATCCGTCATGTTCGCATCGCCTTGTGATGCCAAGCAGGCAACCGCACAGCTCGGGCCCGGCCCAACCCATTCGATGCCATGGAATCTTCAGGTTTCCTCGAGTTCTCATACTTGAGGCTCACAAGCACTCGTCGAAGGGTTCAGAATGGAACCGCATCGGGATCCATCGCACTTGGAGGCAAGCACACCAGTCTGGCCCGGCTTAAAGAAAGACACAGAACTAGCTCATACCACCGAGACGGTCGATGAATCTTCCTCGGAGACCACGACCTCATCCGTCATACACAAGAGCCGTAGCGGAAGTCAAACCTCTGTGGGCCTCCTCGCAGGTCAAGCATCAAAGCTGGAGGTATCCTCTCCATTCTTGCAAAAGGACAAACCACCGGCGCTCGGGCCAGTCCCAGTGTCGAGGAATTTGACAAAGATCTATATCACCACACGTGGCTGTAAAGCGGCACGATCAAGCATGAGAATATAAGATGTCTCATCTCCCATCTCTTCACCGGTCGCGCAGGCCGCTGAGTGTTGCAAGCGTATACAGGCGCCTTTTAGAGAGACTATTGCTACCTTGAATCCTGACGAGAATCCATCCATTTGACTCATTAGCGGCTACTCAAGAAAGGCCGCAGTCGATATTGAGGTGGAAGCTGCAGCAGAGCTCTGGCCTCAGGTGTTTCGCGTAGCTCAGCAGGTCGGCCATAAACTCCCTGCCGCTGACATTGACTCACCTGAATCTCCTGGATTCTTTCCGGCATGCCACGCCGAGAAGCTGCTGGTGGTCGCACTGCTCATGATAGAGGGAGAATCATACAATTTTTTGGCAGAAGAACGACCGCTTTCTTTGGATGTGCCGTGCCTATCCGCCCAGCAAGTCGGCATTATCATGTATCAGCCTGCTGCTGCTAACGGCACGCAGTATTGCCACGATTGCGTTGCATTTCTGCATCTGGCAAGAAACTGCAAAACGAGGCTAAGGCTGTGGTCTCTACAGGCTGATGGGTCCGAGCCAAGCACGAACGAACACTTAAAGTTGCGATCGGGCTTGCTGTTTCTGTGTTAAGCGAAGCCAGTGTGGTTGGGACTCCGGACATATACGAGCCTGGCGAGACAGCTACATTAGCTTCAGATGCAGTAGAAGAGGCCACGAGCGCTGCTGATAAGCGGCCCGGAAATCTGCTGGTTGCAAAGCGATCTAGTGCTATTGCAGCCGGTCAAGGTTCCTCAAGCGCCGCATTGCAGTTCTGGTTGTATGGGAAACTGGCCTTGCCGTCAGCTGATATTACTGTGCATCATACGGACAGGACTTACCAGCTCATTGAACACATTGGCAGGATCGTACTTGAATTTGATCTCTTGTAGACGCAGTTAGTTGTCACGAGATTTCTTTGCTGATCTCACCGTATTGCTAAGACGGATCAGCCCAGTCGCTCCTCTTCGCGAGGTTGTGTTCTACTCACATCATAGTTGCCGTACAACAGCACACCACCTTTCTTGCCCCCTGACACTGCCTCCGCCCTCGATGCCGTCGGCAGTCGGCTGGCCATGCACCTCCAGCTCTTTCTCAAAGCCATCGCTGAGATCCCGGGCGAATGGCCGGCATCGCTGGGCGTTCTCGGCCCACGTCCACATTGGCATGATCAGGCTGTTTGAGATGGTATCCCCTGTTGGCGAGGCATCCAGCATTGTACGCCACGATCGGACGGATCATTCACGTCCCACGCAATCCAGAGACGTCGCAGCATCCGGCTGCGCATTCAAAAGCCGTCAAGCTTCTTTAAGATCTCCATGACGAACTCGTCCCGGATGGGATGCACCCACGCGGCGCCTTTCATGCTGCTGCGAAACCTGGACATCACAAGCAGCGCACGATTGGTCTGGGGTACGGGACCATCTCCCCCCCCCGGCCCCCGGGGAACATGGCCAAGCTCGAAACTCGGCTTCATGAGCTTCAGGCATTGCTCCTCGCTGCCGTCGTAGACGAAGACGAACATCAGGACGGGTCAGACTTCCTGCGCTCGGCGGCCGGCCTGTGGGTAGGACACTGTTCATTTGGCCCTCAGACACCGATTTGCCGCGTGAGCTCGGAAAGGCATATAGTTCATTGACTTCCGCAACGATCTTCTTGACAGTCGCCGGAGTAGGAGGAAAAGATCAGTGTACCCAAGTAGACTTGCTCCTGCTCTGAGGCTTGTAAGACAAATTCGATTGTCACGCCGAAGTTCAGGCCTGCATCTCAAATGGCCCAGTATGAAACTTCATTCTCGTCTTGGCTCGCCTTCTCGATGGATCCATCTGCCGTGGCGACCGTCGCACTGACAAGGTTATCGATGCCCAGTCCACGTTGGCCGCTTGGATGGCCATAACTGCCACCGAGAGTCAGCCCGCCAACTCCAGTGTCAGCGACTGCGCCGCCAACGTTCGCCAGCTGGCGCTCCCAGGCAGCGTCATCAATGTCGCTCAAAAGAGCGCCTCCTTGGATTTGGAGCAGCCGCGTGTCAGAGTCGACCTCGACCCTCTTCATGCCGTCGCGGTCGATCACAAGCGACCATGGGTGCTGCTGGCGCCGGCTGCAGAATGGCCGCCTCCCTTGACGGCGACGTCCAGATTCTGTTCGTTGGGGAGCACTTGATAGCGATGCTGGTGTCTTCGGCGGTAGAAGGGACAATTGCTCCACCGGTCGCCTCTCCGCTGCTCGCGACCGTCGTTCGACAGATGCTTGGTAGCCAGTATCTGAGCGAGTCAAAATTTTGGCATTGGTCCCCGAAAGCATGTTTGAGCTTATCGACGTCGGTTGGATCGATGAGATGTCGTGACAATCCCATGTCGGTAGCCATGTTCGTTCTGATGTATGCAGTCTTGTGTCATTAAATGCTTGTAAGCATTCGATATCTATACCAGGAGACTGCAAGCTCAATCGATTGTTGATGTGCAACTTGTCCGAGCACTAGTGCACCCAGCAAAGTTGACGCAGACTCCACGACCTGGTGAAGGACCAGCTTCCGCGAACGGTGAGCGGCGCCGGAGTATTCAGGACCAGGAGTGGACCTCAGAGGATGTCGCACAGCGCTAAGAGACTCGACAACATCTATTATACGCACGACTGCAACACGCACGCCGCCCCAACATGGATTGCCGAAGTCGATTGAGGAAGAAGTGGGGCTTCGCGCGTGCAGCAGGAATACTGCGAACCGGCATTGCCAGCAAAGATTGTACTGTTTACTCCTCAAGCAATCTGTCTATGTCACGGCCGTTCTCGTAGTGTAGCTTTCATCCAACTGGATGGTCCGAATGTGCACACCCCCTACGCCTAACATGCCATGCTCCCGGGAAATACGAATTGACTCCAAACGCTGACCGCAGCACTCCCACGGAGCCGGATACTTTTTGCTTGATGAACAGCGACTCCGGCTAGCATCAGCGACCCATCGTCGACACGTTCTCTGTGCTGTTCACACCGCGCACGATACCGTACGAGACACCAGCAGCCTGGAAGCGGTCAGCAAGAGCCAAGATATACGTCGTGGTTGGAAGACTTACGAGGACGCCCACGAACAGAGTCTGGGCTGCGCTCCAGGCGGCATCTTTGGACTTGCAACCCGTCACGACGGCCTTGGTGTAACCGAAGACGACTAGGATGAGAGCCGTGATGCCGATCGATGTGAAGAGGGCGTGGTTGACGTTTTTGAAGGCAAAGTAGGGAATCATGGGCAACAAGCCACCTGGGAAAGTCAGCGTGGCGTCAGAGGAGGCAGGTGGAAAGATCTGCTTACCGATGAAGTAGGCAACGCCCATCACCAGACCTTCGATCCAGGCCATCCGAGTATGGGGCTTCTCAAGCTTGAGCTCGAAGTCCATCATGAAGCGGACCCACTGCTCTTGGTTCGCCTTCAGCCCGTTGACGACACCCGCGCACTCCGCCCGGCTGATGCCGTACTGCTCGAAGATTTCGTAGATCTCGTCCTCTTCGGCCTGTGGCTTCTCCGTGACTTCGCGTCGCTCGCGCTCCTCCTCGACGTCGTAGTGCTTCTTCTCGGTCACTGCGGCCAGGTATGCGCCAAGACCCATGGAGATGCGCGGCGAACAGTCCGCGAGGCCAGCCAGGATGACGAGTTTGGAGGAGCCCAGGGAGGACAGACCGGCGGTGAGGGCGAACGGCACGGTGAGGCCATCTGCGAAGCCGATGATGGCATCGCGAATGAACTCACCGTGGGCGGCGTGCTGCTCGTCGTGCCCCGTAGACGTGGATGAGGCCTTTTCGCTGGTGCTCGCGACGGCAGCGGTCGCGCTGCTGGTGTCGCTTGATGGAAACATGGCTGTCGCGTTGCTGACGATGGCTACCCCGCAAGTGTGTCTGGTGGACGGCTCGGGAATCTCTCCTCAGGTCGGCGTCGTCGCCGCTGCGGTCAAGGAGGTGGTGAAGAGATGATCGTTGTGTCGTGACCTCATGAACTGGGGCGTTCCTTGGCTGGGCACTGCAAAACTGGAGGACAGTGACACGCTGACGATGACATTTCGGCCGCGTGGCGCCTTCCTGCTTCGCGCAATCAATCTTGATCAGATACCCGCAGAACGAATCGCAAAGGGCTGGGAAAGCCACAGGATTCGAAAGGAATATCAGATATGAAAAGAAAGGAGGATCAGATAGGTCGGACGGACGCCTGGGACCGGTGGAGAAGGCGCAAGACGCTGCCTCGCGCCGTGGATGGTATGCGCCAAGAGAGGTAGCGAGGAGGTGTTGGTCGCGCAGGCAAGCGGCCAAGGAATGATAGCCGGGAATGGCGACATCCCTCGTGCACAGCCTAGTACGAGACGCGATCCCTCACCCGGCATTCCGAGCACTGCGTGCGCCGTGTTGGCGGGCTGATGACAGGCCCGCACAGAGGCAGAGCGCTCCGTCGCCACCTGCTGCTGGCCACCCGCCGACTGCCCGCCCTGAGCTACTTTACCGTCGACACAGCCATGAGCGCCGCGTCAGCGATCCGCGCCCGGGATGCTCGCGCTCCACTTGCACGCCCGGGCTGGGCTTTCGATGATGTGCACCCCACGAGGGCGAGTGGTGCTCGCCCATCCTCCTGCGAACGCCCAATGCCGTGCAGAGCCCGGCATGCACGATGGCGTGCATTGGAACCATCGAACCGGCCTGCTTCTGCGCTACCGGGGCGGCGTGCGAGGCGCGAGAAGGCGTCGGCGGGCGGTCGTGGAGGGGCCGTGGTGTGATTCGCGAAAGCTGGGTGGGCTTCCTGGATACTGGAGCGGCGGAAGCGTCACGGCTTGGCGCGTCTGTGCTGTCCCATTCGCCTGCCCGACGACACGGCAACCACCATCATCCTTCCCCTGCGAGCCACGGCCAGAAAGGGCGGACGGCGCACCTCGTAACCTGGGCAGCTGCTGTCTCGGATTTCGTAGCAGAATCGGCAAGCGTGACACAGCCTTTCTTGCTTCGGCTCATCGCGAAAATGGTGAGCACGACGGGTGTCTTGAGGAGACAAGATGACTTTTTCTGCCCTCGTTCCTTGTCTTTGCCGCTTTGCGGACACGCTCATTCCGCTTCTTCGGAGGAGGAAGGGCTGCTCGGGTAAGGTCGAATGGTAATGGGCGAGAAGATACTGTTGGAATGATATACTACGCTATTCTATCCCGAGCTTGCCACACCAGACGAGGTCGACGATACTGAAACTGATTGGAGAGTCCCGGAAGAGGGCCAAGGACTGGGCCTACGACATAATCGGGCGGCAGGATACTCAAAGTCCGGTCGAGTAAGACATTCGTTCCCGAATCATTTGGGATAGAGCCTCGCCGGCTCGTCTGCCTTCAGCGCCTTGGAGCGAAGCTGAGCCTGCGCGGAGCATTTCATTCGTGGCGGGGTGTCCGTCCTGCGGACTGCTACGCCGGAAACTGAGAGAGAAATACGCTGAAGAGGGCGGATCTTTCTGGGAAACGAGGCCTTGGGCGTGGTATCTTAGTACAGGATCCGACGGGCCTGCGGTGTTCAAGCCAAGAGCGCGCTCCGAAGCCGGTTGATGTGTCGAAGGAGGACTTCAAATTGCCGCAGCTAGTCAGAGATGGAGCCACCGCCGATCCAGGAGCACCTCACCGCCAACGTCACTACACCGTCCCCGCGCAACTTCTCGAAGCCGTTCATGGCAGCTAGCCCGCCAACGACACCGCCTTACGAAGTAGCACAGTTCGGGCAGTCCCTATACGTGCCCTTTCCATGGACTGTACCCGAACGAGAATCGCCACGTCTGAGGCGGAAGACATCGCGCCTAGATCTCCACCCACGCGCGAGTGCCGACCATGTTCAGGACGAGGGGCTGCAATGGGGAGCTTCTGCGGCGGAGGGGTCTCTTTCAAATCCGGCAACCATGCTAGCACGGCTCGATCCGCCGCATCCGCTCATAACAAGTCGACTTCTCGCCTCGCCATCACCACAACAAAATCTGACGCCCACATCACCTTCTTTATCATCGTCGATCAGCACGCTACAATCCGTCCCAACGCCTTCGCCGATTGCACCGGGAGGAGATCCTCTTGAGAGCCTATGGGCGACTCGAGGTGTCAGTACCAAACGTAAGTTCCCCTTGCTCAGACAGCCCAAGCGTCTGCCCAGGAGAGAGTGGAGCGAGTGGTGCGTGTACGCAGCGATCGTGGATGGTGGGGCTGGGGAGAGCGAGCGACGGGCAAGGGTTGGCGATTCCGACGAGTCCGATCACGAAGTGGGAGACCGCGTCGTGCGTCGAGAGGCGGGTGCGAAGGCGCCGCGCGCGGTGCGATTTGCCGGCCCTGCGACGAAGAGCTCCAGCACAATCGAATCGGATTCTTCTGGAGACAGCAAGGAGCCGAAAGCGGGCTCGACGCATACGCTTTCGAAATTCAGATTTCCACCATCGCCGAGTCATACTGGACCGGCACTTTCGGTAAGCCGCCTCTTCCGTCGGTGACAAACGGGCGCAGCTAACTCAACAGGACATTTGGGCGAGCCGACACCACCGACAAGCCCGACGACCCTCCACTACAGAGGCGCATCGTTTGACCTGGTAAATCCTCACGCTTCGCTTGTTTTCGTAAGTCCTGCCAAAACTGCGAGACCGCCCCCTGTAGCTCAAAGGCGCTCAGGGCAAAGCCGACTTCGAGACTCCGGCGGACTTCGACGGACTACTTGAGGACTACTTTGCGGCCAAAGACGTTATGCCCTACGACAACTTCAGCGGGGAACGAGACCCCAGCTCCTGGCAAGACGGCAGGTCGGAGAGTTCGAGGTCGGCGAGGCGTTTCACCACCATCCACACCGCGCGCCACGGCATCCTCAATGCCCCTAACCGCCGGAAGACTCTGCGACTACCCTGAACCCACGCATCACGGAGTCGCACACTTATGGACGACGGACGGCCAACGCATCCGCCAATGGATATCGTGCCAGCAACAACTCCTCCTCGCACCAGCGGGAGAGTGGGCGCAGCGATCCATTTGACCTTTGTCTCAGCGACGATAGCCGTGAGCCGTCTAACGCCTATCTCGGCGTTCATGCTGTTCTGGAAGACTACGACCACGACCTCGCAAGAGCGCACCTGATCGAAAGGATGAAGGCAATGAGGACTGGAGAGACTGGTGAGAGCGCAGAACCTGCTGCGTATGTATCCTCTCCTCCCCGCCATTCCCCTTTCCGGGTCATGAGCGCACTTACCAGTTGTTTCCAACAGTTCAGAGATCCACACCGGGCGTGATAACACCATTGAGGCCATTTACGATGCGTACGATGCGTATGACTACCTGGGATGGCCGAGGAGCAAGCCAAAGGCAATTCCAAGTTTCTACTTGCCGAATTCACCGTCTAGCCGCTCGAAAGGATCCGGCCATGGCCAGGACGAAGTTGACGCGATCGCTTTCGCCACTGATCGAATGACCGCCGATGGTGAGCGCACTTTTGATCCCGGATCGATCGTTGCCCACCCGGGAGCAATGATGGCGTATAAGACCGGAAGAGCGGCTGAGGATTCCATCCTGTGGAGCCCGAAGAAAGTTCGCGATCAACGTCCTAGCGCACAGCGCCCGGAAGCTTCAGGCCAGCCGGAGTATACTGAGATACCAACCAGCGAGCAAACGTATGGCGAGACCGGCGAACTTCTCGGCCTGGCGCACAGCGGGAACAGCGGGCATGGCGAGATTCCGACCAGCGAACAGACATATGGCGCGACGAGCGAGCTGCTTGACCTGGCACGGCACAACAACGCCGTGCCGCAAGCGGACTCATACACCTCTCCGCATGTTACCGATCAGCATCCGCCAAATGCTCCCTATCAGGTGTCCCTGGAGCATCAGGGAGATCGCGGGCCGGAGTATGCACGATGCGATCGTTTGGCGACGCCCTTGACTGGGGTAGGCCGCGAGCCCCTGACCAACCCATACCCGAGCGATACTGCCGTCCCCAACACCTCAGGTACTGTCGCTGGTCCTGCATATCCACGTGGTGACTGGTATTACGATCCTGATGGCAACGCGCACGGCTATCCTACAGGTCAACCCGGCGACGCCACTGGCCGCCAAGGTCCCTACCGCCAAGTGTACTTCGGGCCACGCCTCGGCGACCCAGCTACAGACAGCTTCTCCCAGCGTCACTATGGCCGTCCCATACATGAAGTCCTGGCTCGAGCGGCTCGAGTTCGCAGGCAGGGGAGCGACATCGTATACGATGTCGATCAAGACGAGTTTCAAGATCTCCCTCCCGCTGCGCCCTCGCAAGTTCCCAATATGCTGTTCCCGCCCGAGCGCTACGGCGAAAACGGGCTCTACTCTCCGCAGGTTGGCGACAGAGACTCGTTGCGGGCGCATGATGGTAGCAACGAAAGCTCGCCTGTCGGGTCCTCTGTCAAGCGGAGGACGGTGGAGCCGGGCCAGAGCTTCGCTGGTGCTCCCGGCCATGCCGACATCGTCGTCAACATCCCCGCTGACCAAGCATCGCATCGCCTCGACGAGGGGAACACTATACCCACAGCTTGGTCGAACGCCGATCTTCCCCACCGCCACCGCGCCGGCCTGCGCATCCAGTCCACTGCAGTCCACTCGGTCGGAGCAAGCATCGTCCGCAGCTCAAGCGTCTGCAGCAACGACGACGACGACGAAGGGGACTGGGAGACGCAGGCCTCCGAGAGCCGCGTGAACTTGCACGACGGCCCTAGCTACCACTTCGATCCGCGTCGGGAGAGCCAGGTCAGCTATGCAAACACCAGCGACACCGGCACTATCCGTGGAATGCCACACCCTTCTCACGGTCAGCCTAGCTTGCAGACCATTCCTGGGTCGCCGAGCGAGAATACTTCTCAGTATTGGGGCGATAAGGCGCATCCTATGATGACCGACGGCCCACAGAGGCAACTCGATGTGGACGAGCGAAAGGTCAACTACATCAAGCTCATGGCTGAAGAGATCTTCATCAGCAAGAGCATGATGAAGCTGCACGATGTCACGATGACGGACGAGCAGAAAGACCGACTACAGAAGCTTGAGCGCGAGCTTAAGGAGCTCCGTCGAATCTCCAAGGTCGAATTCAAGCGCGCCATCAACATGCTAGCGGAGGATCAAGCCCCCCAATCCTTCCCTCGCGACGGACGCCGATGCGACTCCGAGAGGGCCTTCCACAGCCCCCTCCTCCGCAAGCTGTCCCTCGGCGACCTCAGCCCCCGCACCACCGACGTCCACGTCTCGTCTCCCGAGCGAGCGAGCGCTCGCTCATGCCCAACGCCTGCCCACCGCCCACAAACCACGGCCTGCGCTTCAGTCCCACGCACGGTACCTTCAAGACCATCCGCCCGGACGACGACGACGACAACAACAACAACATACCCCAATCCCCACCATCCCCTCCGGCGCCCACGCCACTCCCTCCCGCCGTCTCGGCCCCCGCGACGACATGGAGATGGCCTCGCTCCGCCCCCTCGACAAAGCCAAAGGCAACCCGCCCTCAGCAGGGCAGCGCAGCCTCCTGCCCCTCTGTCTCGGCGGCAGCAGCAGCCCCGGCAACGACGGCACAACCCTGACTTCCGTCCCCGACGGCGGACTGACGAATGCCGAGCTCATGAAGCGCTCGGGGCACTGGACTATGGATCCTCGGCGCGCGGGCGCAGAAGTCAGCACGCGGGAGCACGATCCCGCGGCTCGCTTGGCGGATCCGCGGGCGCTGGAGAGCGGAGGGGATGTTGCCGCGCAGGCGGCTGTGAGCAGGAAGTGGTTCGGGCGGTGCATGTGGTGTCCCGTCGCCGCTGTGGCGTTTGGGTTGGGCTGGCTGGATGGGAGGGCGCGGGTGGAGAGCGAGGGCCGGGTGGCGGGGATGCGGGCGGCGGACAAGGCTACGGCGTTGAAGGTGGCGGCCCCGTTGGGTGCTGTGGCGTGGACGATTGTGGTGGTCGTGGTGGTGATTTTTGTGCTGCTGGCGCGGGCGTGAGAGGGGGGGGGGGGGTCGCGGGGTTTTGTGGGGCGATGCTCCAGCCGAGGAGCTGGGCGGTGGGTGTGGAGCGGCGGAGAGCGGCGGCGATGCACCGGGTTGTTTATAGTCGTGTATGAATGTGCGGATCTTAGACTGCTCGCCGTTGCGGCTTGTCTCCGCGGTATCAATACATTCTCGAAGCAACTGCTGTGGTCGGCGGTGGCCTCGTGTTCAAGTACATATCCGGCGAAGAGGCAGGATAATGCGCCCTGCTGCTCAAGCGGCGCCAGTGAGAAACGCCGAATCTGCGCGGCGCTCCGTTCTGCAGCCGCTCCGCAGCGGCAATATGCCGCTTGCGCAGCTGACATGACCTCCAGCCATCCTTTCTTTTTGCACTCGGGGTGCCGCCTCATGTCAACCCAAACACCCCGCTGCGGAGCACGGCCACCTCAGCAGCAGTCGCACGGCACAGACGAGCCAGATTCGGGATGCGAGTCGGAGACTCTGGCAGGAAGACACCGTTAGCTCATTAAGTTATGCAGACTATTTTCACACAAAGGTATCTGACACTGTTGCGTGCGAGGGACGCTCGAGCGCCCCCCCCCGCTCCTCCCCGAACGCCTGCCCCTTGCTTCAACCAACCTGGGTATCAGAGCCGTGTGCTCGGCACGAAGATGAAGAGACAGCACAGCGCGGCATCGATGAGCGTGATCCAGCACAGACACATCAGCGCGCTTGTTGAGGAGTTTTCTGTACGGAATCGTCAGCGTCAGAAGCCAGGCGGGCGCGAAGAGCGGTGCCACGTACCTGACAAAGCCCTCTTTGACCTTGTGGAACGTCCCGAAAGTGTACTCGCTGTACCCGGCCAGGGCCAGGATGGGATCGAGCAGGTACTGATGGCTGGCGAGCAAGTACACGCCGGCGGCGAAGGGCAAGATGAGCCAGGCTCTGGACGGGCGGGATTTGCCGAGGAAGATCAGGACGAAGGCCGTCCAGAAGCCGGCGAACAGGGCGATCAGGCCCACGATCAGGCGGAGGAGCAAGCCCGGCTGCACGAGGTTGCCCAGCGCCTTGGCCCGCAGGAAGCCGGGGAAGGCGTCGCGCTCCATGGCCTGGAAGACGTAGTCCTTGGCTGCGTCGAAGACTTCCGGGTCGTCGCGGCCCTCGCGCTCGATGGCGTGCGTGATCTCGTTCAACACGCCTTGCGGCAGGATGATCTCGCGTTCCGCGCCGGGCAGGAGGTAGACGTACAGGATCTTCTCGGCGCTGGCACGGATGTCGGCCCGGGCGACCGTGTGGTGCGGGGAGGTGTTGCTGTTGAGCAGCGGCGAGGAGTTGGTGTTCGTGTGGCTCGTCATGAACGACGGCCGCGGCGGAGGCTCGGAGGCCGGCGTGGTGTGTTCCGACTCGCCCTTGGAGGCCATGCTGTTCTGCGGGCTGTGCTTGGCCTCCTTGGGGTTGTCGCTGCGGAGGAAGGCGGACAGGCGCTGGTCGGTGCTGAGCCGGTCGCGCTCCTTCTCGGCTTGGCCGTAGGTGCCGCTGGGGCCCTGCTCGGAGGAGTCGCGATCGGCGGGCCGGTGGTCGGGTACTGGTCGAGGATCATCGAGGAGCGCTTGCTGCCAGCGCCCTTCTCGAGATCGGGCGTGGAGACGAGGACGCTGCGGCGGAGTTCGCGGACGTAGTGCCGGCAGAGGGACATGTGCTGGGAGACATCGAGCCTGCCGTTTCGGTCAGCGACTGCCGGTTGCGCGCCCTGGCCGCTGGCCGAGGGCGTGGAGAGGGAGGGAGCGCACCAGAAGTCCAAGTAGTCGACGCTGCGCTGGACATCGCGCATGTAGATGTAAAAGGAGAAGAGGTCGACGGGCGCCAGGGTGCGGCGCGACAGCACTTCGAACAGGTTGGGCAGGCGGTCGCGCGGGCCTGAGGCATCGGGCGTGGGCGTCCGCGACGCCATTGTCGCTGCTGGGGACGCTGTGCCGGCGCGGTCGAGGTGCTGGACGCAGGCCGGGGGGGGGGGTGTCGCGGGAGCGGGAGCTGGGCTGGAGCTGGGCGTGGATGTTGTGCACCCGTGAAGCCTGGCCAATCATGGCGTGGGACAGCACGGCTGCGGATCGGCGTTGCCAAGCCACATCGCCACGGGTGGGCCCGCAAGCCACTTCGGCCGCGGCCCCTCCCGCCTGCTGCAGTTGATCGCGACGGCCGGAGCGCCTTGCGACAATGGACAGACGGCTCACGGCCGAATTGCAAGGCTACCACTCAGGCATGCTCGGGGAGTATGACTCCGGTCAGCACGGCGCCGCGCGTCCCGCAGGCCCATGGCTGCAACGATCAAAGAGGTAGACGCCGGCTATGGCAACTCCCGGACCTCTCCGCTGACGAGGTCACCTCTCCGCTGCTCCTGCCGGCCATGCGTGCTTCCTCTTCACGAGACGCCGAGTTTCCCGGCACCGACCGCTTGCTCCCACGCCAAGCACACGATGACGCCATTCCACGCCCCCAGGCAAACATCCCGCATCCGACACCCGCCACCTCAGCGGTTGCTGGCTCGAGTCTGGGGAGACGGGGCGCCAGGCCAGCATCCGCGCCGCCTTCGACTCCGGAAGCCTTTCTTACGCCCTTCCACACATCAGCTTGCTATTGCTGAACAATTCTCTTCTCGTTAGATAACCCGGCAGCCAAGTACGCCATACCCCGATATCTCCCGGGACGAAGCTCGAACACCCGCGAATCTCTATTTGCAGTCGAGAACGAGGCTGGGCAGTAATCTCTTCCCTCGTCTCCAGTAAGACTCTCGAAATTCACAGGGAAAGCGAGCTCGGAAATGGTGTTGCGCAATTCCGTTAGTAACTCCGTAGGTGGCATGTCTTTGGAGTCGATGACACGGTGACCGGGTGAGGGCGCTGACACAGGCAGCCTGGTCCGGTCCGTGTCCAGCGTTAGGCGGTACGAGCCCCCGACGCGAGGGATGTTTGGGCGTGGATGCCGGTGACAAAGGACCCAGCTAGGCCCGGTGGGTATGCAGGGTCCTCGTCTAGCCTGTCATGAAGAGAACAAGGGGCGATCGCAAAGCCCGTTTTCTTGGTCATGAAGTCGAAAGGACGACGAGACAGGAAGAAATCGGCATTGACATGTCTGTTCTTATCGGCGCCTGACCTCGGCAGCGCACGTCGACTTATTCATACATCCACTCAGAACGCGCATTCCCGCCGCACGCTTCGCTCTGCCTACTAGAGCGCATCAAAACACCACGTGCGAGCTTTCCAGCCCCCAGACCCATTCCACCCTCTCATCTGTTGACCCTCTCACCCCCTACCACTCCTCCGAGCCCCCTTCATCTCCTACCCAGATAACTCTTCCCGAAACCCTCCACGAACGCATCCCCCGCCCATTCACCGCACCCCCCCCCACACCGCACCCCCTCACCCCCTCGCCCAAGACCCGACTCTCCATCTGCTAACTCTTCCCGAAACCCCACGAACGCATCCCCCCGCCCATTCACCGCACCCCTCACCCCCTCGCCCAAGACCCGACTCCCTCTGCGCCGCCGCGACCTTCCCCTTCAACGCCTCCGCCCCCTCATCGATGGCCTGCAATTGCGTCAAATGCACGTTCAGCACCCTCACGATATCCGCCAGCGGATCCTCCGAGCCGGGCGCGGAAGAAGAGGATTGTGCGTTGTGCGTCGAGGTGAGGTTGTTCGAAGCGGCGTTGATCTCGTCGATCATGTCCGTGAGACTGTGTTGCATGTCCAAGGCGAGCGGAAGAGGATTCGGCGGATTTGTACCTGTCACGGCAAGTCAGCAGCGTTCCACTCGAGCAGGAAGAGCGAATGGAAAAGGGGGGGGAAGAAAAAAACTCACGTCCTCTCCCTCTCTCCATCCACACCGCCCACGCCTCCCGCCCCGTCTCCCCCACTCCGTTCCACCATCCCTCGACCTCTCCCTCATACCTCTCCAATATCCTTTCCAATTCCCTCTGGCCCTCCTCCACCCGACTCAGCTGCCGTTCAATCTCTCCGCAGTCCCTTTCAGCTTGGAAACACCGTCCATACAGACCCGAGATCTTACTCGAATTCTCCACGAGCATGCGGTCCCACGCCGACACTTTCGACGCGAGTTGTTGGAAAGTCTTTTGATGGGTGGAGAGGGAGGTGGACCACATGGTGAGGATTTCGGACATGGTCTTGGATTGCAGGCGGGATGCGGCGGGAGGGGCGGGGCCGGAGGTGGATGCTGATGCTGCGGCGGCGGTGGGTTGTGCGGTGCTGGTCGTGGTCGAGCTGGGAGCCGTGGAGCCAGGTTGGAATCCGGTGTTGGAGGATGTCGCTGGGGCGGTGGTGGTGGCTGCTCCGCTGGCGGCAGAGGAAGACGCCGCAGGGGCCGCGGCGCCGAATAGACCGCCTGCCGAGCTCAAAGCTGGTGCCGTGGTGGTCGGTGTGTTCCCGAAAAGACCGCCTGCCGAACTTGCAGCTGGTGCCGTGGTGGTCGGTGCGTCCCGAAAAGACCGCCTGCGAACTGCGGCGCAGTGGTAGTCGGCGTGTTCCCAAACAGACCTCCGCCTGCGCTCGAAGTAGCTTTCGTCGCCGTACTCCCGAACAATCCTCCCCCTGAGCTCGAAGCAGGCGCCGTAGTCGCAGGCTTGGCGCCGAACAAATTACTACCGGACGAACTTGCCGCAGGCGCTGCGGTGGTTGCCGTATTCCCAAACAAGCTAGGCCCAGATGAGATTGCCGCCGGAGCAGCACCACTCGTCGGCGCAGAACTGGCAGGCGTACCGAAAAGGCTCGGTCCAGAACCGCTGGATGGAGGTCCTGCAGCTTTGTTGCCGAAGAGGTTGAATCCACTTGTCGCAGTAGCTGAAGCTGGCTGCGCGCTGGAGCTCTGTGCGCCGCTGCTCGCACCGCCAAGATTGAACAGGCCGCTCGTCGCAGGAGCAGATTGTGGTTGTTGGGAGGCTGAAGTGGTTGAGGCGGGCTTGAAAGCTGAAGTGCTAGTCGTTGTGTTTTGACCGAAGAGGCCACCGCCGACACCGGCTGAAGCAGGCGTCTTGGCCTGAGCGGCGCCGAATCCACTGAAGGCGCTTGAGCCGGAAGCAGCGGGGGCTTGAGTTGCGCTTGATCCGGTTGCGGTGATGAGGTGGGCGGGTTGAAGAGCGAAAAATTGCCCGGCTGTGGTGTCGAGCTACTCTGCGCGGGCGCAGTGCCGGGGAACTGTGCGGCCGGCGCCGTCGATGCTGGAGGTGCGGCTGAAGTACTCGTCCCGCCGAAGAGATGATTCACCGGAGGATTGCCTGCGGGTGTCGTCGAAGGCATGCTCGTCTTGGTGCTTTGCGGGGTTGTGCTGCCGAACCCAAAGAGACCGGAGGAGGGGCTGGTCGTTGGCTGGGACGGCTGAGACCCTGCGCTCGAGGATGAGCCAAGGTTGGTGAAGCTGAAAGCTGGCTGTGGTGCACCAGGCGCCGAGCCGCTGCTGCCGCTGCCCGCGGTCGCATTATTGCCCAGATTGCCAAACAGCTTGCTGCCCGAAGAGGCAGACGCATTGCCACCACCTCCCAGGCTGAACGCGGGCGTGGGGCCGCTGTTGGCGCTGGAGCTTTGCCCGAACAGACTTGCAGTGCCCGGGGCCGGATTGCTGCTGCTGCCGAACAAGCCTCCACTGGCCGGTGCGGTGGAGGTGGCGCTCGATCCACCGGCCGCCGACGCTCTGAGCTTGGCGCATTATTTCCTCCCCGCCAAATAGGCTCCCGCCTGCGCTCGTCTGGCCGAATAGACTGGGCTTCTGGTTCTGATTGCCACTGCCGCTCCCGCTCCCGCTCCCCTGCTGGCCGAAGCTGAACCCCGACATCGTTGCTCGCTCCTCTGTCTCCCTCTGCCTTCGGGCTTCGCGCTGCCTTTCGGCTTCGAGCCGCTGATCCCACGCCCCTTCGTCGACGGAGGGAGCGTGCTGGGAGATCGAGGCCGTGGGTTGTTTGGTTGGTTTCTCGGTGCCTGAGGCTGCGACTGCAGGGCTGGGTCAGTGATTCCACCGCGATTGTTTTGATGGCGGGAAGTGCGAGCTGCAAGCCCGGCTGGCCTGGTCGCGGAAGGTGCGAAGGGTCGGCATCGTGAATGAATATGTCGATGGTGCCTCGGTGACACCGGCGGGGAAATGCAATGGACTTACTTGCTCGGCTTGCCCGGGACGATATCGCGACTCTGATCTACCTCGCGCGCTAATGGAATAGTGCAGCTATTGTCGACGCTCATATGTGTGTGAAGACCATCCACGCGTTGGCGGACGTGTAGGGCTTGTGAACGTCCAGCTCCGCCACCCAATCGGCTGCTCCGCTTGTTGAGCCTCAGGTCTCCATTGCACAGCCCACTCCACCACCTCGTCTCACTGCATCTGACGTCTCGGTCGTTGTCCCCGCTCAACACCACCACCACAATGCCCGCCCTCACGCTCCCCGGATCACGTCGCCGATCCCGGCGTCCATGAGCTCTCCTCCGACAGCGAAGAACACTTCTCCTCGCCTCCGAAGGCGCAACCGCCTGCCCCATTACCCGAGTCGAACGCGTGGATGACCGACCCGCCCACGGCGAAGTCCCCGGCACCCCTGCCTACGCTCTCCGCACCTCAGACGCAGTACCCGACGAAGTCGAAAATCGTACCTGAAGGCCAGCGAAGTCGGAGCGGGACGCGGAGTAGAGCAGTCAGTAATCTCAGCGTACGCAGTGGGCAGGGCGTAGGTGGGGAGGAGCGACCGATAACCCCCGGCGGAACGCCGATTCCGAAGACGTCGTAGAGCGGGTGGACGACCGCCCGGCCCATGGAGAGGTGGAGGGGACGGAGGCGAGGCAGGTCCGGCGGGCCGATGCGGTGCCGGATGAGGTGCGCATTGGTGAGAGCAAGGGTAGGTGAGTCTGAGTGGGAGATAGTCATGACGTTCCAGCGCTGATGGTGTGGCATAGTAGCGCAATAGATGGTGGAGGTGGCGATCCGGAATTCTTTCATCGCATGTGGGAAGGGAAGACAGATGGATGGGAGCAGGTAGACGAGGGCCGGCCTGTTGCAGAGGGTGGCGATCAGGAAGAGGAGGCAGGCGACGACTTTGGCGACGACTTTGACGAATTCAACGAAGGCTGTAACGACGATGACGACGATGACTTCGGCGATTTTGACGAAGCGGACGACGCCGCTCCCGCTCCTGCACCAGAACCCACGACACCACAACCAACCCACGCTCAGCAGGCCTTCCTGGCCGACCTAGTAAGCCAGTATCCCTCCCATCATTCCCCGTCCACCGCTAATCCAAACCTTCTCAGCCACCTCTTGACCTCTCAGACCCCACCCCTACCTCACCCACATCTTTCCTTCCCGCCTCCCCTTACCCGCTCCCACCCAAATCCTCCCTCCCCGCAATCGACCCCGCAACAAGCTCCCCCTTCCTCTCCGACCGCTCCCTCTCGCTATGGCAACAACTCGTCTCCCCGCCCCCAATGCAACCACCCAACTGGACCCGCTCGCGAATCCGACGACTCTTCCTCGTCTCCCTCGGCGTACCCGTAGATCTGGACGAGATATTGCCGCCATCCAAGCAGAAGAGGCTGGTCCTTCCTAACATCAACCTTGCCTCGTCTTCCCCGCGACCATCCACGACCCTTGACAGGTTAAAAACCGGCGACGCAGATAACGACTCCACTACCTCCCTGGACAGCAAAACTGGCGCCAAGAAACCTTCTCGAAGGAAAGCCGCTACGGGCCCTCCTCCACCTCCGGACTTCGATTCCAACTCTGCTTCTCTACTCTGTCGAACGACGGACGAAGCGCTCGCGGGTATGGGTCGGGAGGAGTTGAGCGGGCATGTAAAGATGTTGAACGAATTGAATGAGAAAGCGAGTAAAGTGCTAGAATATTGGTTACAGCGCAAAGACGAGGCGGTCAAGGAGAAGGAGGTATTGGAAGGGGTGATTGAGAATCTGGTGGGGTTTGTGAAGGGGAGGGGGAGTATGATCGGGCCGGGGAAGGGGAAGTAGGCGCCGGCGGCAGGGCTTCTTGTGGTGGATGAGTCGATGTCATGTCATTTCATAGCCCATGGGCCGTGTCGCCCTGCCCGAACGAAGATCTGCCATGGTAGTCACACGACTGCCGGCGCTGCCAGCTGCACTGCAGCTTTTGGTCAAAGACACATCGTCTCACGTGTAGTGGTCCTGTCGTTCAAGGCGGCAAGCAAAGTGATTTTTGACGGTACTCTTTTTCTGAGCTTCACTCATTCTATGCATCAGACCCGGCCCTAAATATCCCCTAGTACTCAGCTTCAAGTGCTTCTTGCGTGCTCATCCTAGCCTCAGTCTCGGCTCCTTTCACTTTTGGTGCCTCAGGCATCAAGAGAGTCCGCTCTCTCTCGCCCATCTCCTTCGCTGAGACGGCGGTCTGCAACGGCGGCACGTCGGGTCACAGAGTGCCAACATACACTACACCTGACCCTGGAGTCAGTATTACGACCGAAAGCATGTGCGAGACAGCCGAAGGATCCAATTCGGGCGCCCTCTTCGGCTCTGGGGAATATCTCTAAACCGCCCTCCCCCAAACCCTGAGGACGCTGAGGTCCATCTGAAACCGGACGGGCAGGTGGTTTGAAAGATCAATGCGGATCATCCTAGGGATCTGGACAGCGGGTGTTCCACGTGGACTGGGTGCAATCCATGCGAGGCGTGGCCAAGACTTCTGCCACTCGACGGAAAAATCTTGCGATCTGACTGTGGTCTGGGAGAGGATGTTCTCGCCTGCAGTAGCGGTGCGCTGCGCTTCAGCCCATGCCCGCTTCGGTGAAGACGGACGTTTGAAGTAGTCCGGCAGAGCACCTTGCCGTTGTGCTGAGCCAGCCTTGGCCAAGCCCCCTTGCGTCCCGTACCTTTTCCGGGAACACGAACCCTTTCGAGCCCAGTCTCCCACCAAGCCCAATCTACACAATCATGACTAGACTCGCAAAGACAATCCCAAGTTCCAGGACCGTCGACTGATCTATCACTTCCCACCCACGCCCGTAGCGGCTCCTTTTCCACCAGCTGTTCCCAATGAATCCTCCTCTTCGAAATAAGGCTCTCGAATCCTCTTAGCCTTTCCTAGACAATCTTCAATCCCTCAATACTAACCGTTACCCCCAAACTCCCAGTCCACCCTCCCCTCAACATCCGCACCCCGAACCAGGTCCCACGATTCTGCTTTCTCACAGGCAAACACCCGGACTATCCCCGACCCGGAATGTACGGACCCGATCAAATCTATAAGCACGCGGAGGAGTTCCGTCGGCCCTCTGCTGAGGTGAGGAGGAGAGGAATCGGGCATCGGGGAAGGCACGGAGGCATCCGGGGACGGGGAACGCGGAGGCGCCTGATCGTCTTCAGATTCTCCTCTGCGCGAAGAGGACGCAGCGGTACCAGAGGGGAACGGGAGGTCCTTGGTCGTCGGAGCCTTGCAAAGGACGATGGTGAAGTTGGTGGCGGTGGCGAGGAAGCTTCTATAGGCATGGGAGGAGATTTTGTGAGCCTTCGGTGAGGAATCCTTTGGTGATTGGTGGGGGAGGGGAGGGTCTTGGCGTCTTTGGAGGTGAACGGGAGGGCTAAGAGGTATAGGGAGGTCCACAGGAGGCGGTGGAGAAGGTGGGAGATGAGGACGTCGTAAACCTCGTCGCAGAGCTCCGGGCCGAGGTGGAAGAAACGACAGCGTGCATCCCTGGCGTGGAGACGCGGTTGATGGCTGAGTCAAAGGGCGTTGGAGCTCATGGCGGGGCGTTGGGGCGGCGGAGAGGTGGGCGTAATGGGGATGTTACTGCGAAATAAGCCCACGGCTTCACCACGGTGGCGGTGCGCGGATGCCGGCATTTCACGACTGGACGGTGAGACGCGTCCCGTCGGATCCCCGAAAAGCAAGCTTACCGACAAGGGCATATGGCGTTGACCAACGATATGATGGAACCGAGGCAGGACGGGGACACTCCTAATGCTTGGTCAAGACCCTTCGAAGTGCCAGGGTCATGTCTTCCTCGAATTACGCAGATGACTAGCGTCGAGGGAAGCAGTCACGCGTCTCCCTGGCGACAGGCACTGGCCCTCTTTCACTCGGCTCGGACAAAGCTATTGTGCTTCTTCGACGCCAGGTCAGAACGCGCATCCTCTCTTCACTGCGCTCTCACAGTGCAACGTTCGCCCCAAGCACTACTCGTCTCAGCGCCTCTGCCTCCTACGCAGCGCACGACTGAGCCGCCGCTTTAAGAGATTGAGCAGAACGGCGACGAGCAATGGACGAAGCAGTGCTAACCAAGAGTGAATCCTCGAGTGCCTCAGGTGAGCCGTTTTCCGTCATTTCCGACATGACAGGCGCTAACAGCAATATCACCACGGGCTCCACCGCTCAAGACTACAACGACACCATAGAGACCACACCGAACAAGTGCCGCCTCCTCGACACCCCTCCGGAGCTCCGCAACGAGATCTACACCTTCACCTTCAATAGCAACGAGACAGACGACGTAGAGCTCACCACCGCCACGCCACCTACCAGCGGCATCACCCTCTGCAACAAGCAGCTACGCCACGAGACGCTCCAGCTCTCCCGCGCCGCCTACGCAGCCTTCTGGACCAACGCGCACTTCAAGCTCACCAACTCCACGACAACAGCAGCCCATTTCCGCAACTGCCAGGCCAGACGTCACCTCAAGGGAATCCAGCACTTGACCTTCCACATCGCCGCCACAGACGCGCTCCGCAGCTTCTACCAACCCAACCGCATCATCCAGCCTCGCGGCTCCGTCTTCGATAGCGGTGAATGGGTCTTCCAACGCAGTGGGGCTGGGAAGTGGTGGCTGCAGGAACCGGAAGAGAGTTGGAGGTTGTGGAGGTTGTTTCTGTGCTGGGAGGACTGGGCTGATGCCGATCAGGATGTATGTGATGGGATTATTTGCTTGAGGCAGACGGACGAGGAGCCGGAGGAGGAGGATGGGGAGGCGGGGTTAGGATTGATGGAGGTGGAGGTGGAGGATCTGTTGAAGTGGGGAAAGGAGGCGGGGACTCGGATCGATTGACAGGGTCGCAGGGCAAGAGACGGCGAGGTATTATGAGATGATTGTGTTGACTTGAGCGATCATAGGCCAGTTGGCCTTGGGCCCCGAAGGTTTCGGACCGACCGGCTCGTTCAGACTGTGAAGTTTGGCGAGTACACGCAAGAGAGTCTGGAGCGTCGAGATAAGAATGATGATAATGAGCAGCGATGATACTCAGTCTGCCATCAACAATGAAAGCCTCCTTGTCTTCCCCAAAGGCCACGCGCTCCGGAATCTCTTTGCTGTCTCCTGTGGTGTCGAGCTTCCTCATCAATGGCAAGGCTCATCTGCTCAGTCTGCTGTACAGTGGATTCGGTTCAGACCTCCCAACAGAACGTCACCTTACAATTGTTGGTCCAGGAACCGCCTACAACACATTTCATAGCTTCCCTGTAACTGTGTTTGGATTGCGTCGCCGCTACGGTAGCTTTAATTGTAGTGTTTAAGCAGGTCATGCAAGTGCGGAGAGCCGGCACTCCAGTATGCCTTCCAACTCAGCTCATGTTTACCCCGGCGATGCCCCCTCCGTCGCAGGCCAATCGATGCCCAAGCCATGGACGGAAAGCCTCATTCAGGCACCGACTAGTTTTCTAGGCTTATGTACCGTGGGGTAACACTGGTACGTGCCAACGACCTCGCCGTCGGCCTCTGCAACGGCCCAGTCAGCATTCGACCGCCCCTCCAGCACGTAGCCGTGCTTCGACTTGGAAACGACGGAAGCGGCGAGTCAAACGGGGAGTAGAGGCGACCATTGGAGTTGCTCTTGTCCGACATCGTGATGTGCGAAACCGTGATTGAGTCGAGTATGCGTGCTGTGAGGCGCTTCGACAGCTTTTGCCGGCAGTCTGAGAGCTCAGTGGCTCCTGATCTGCGACTGGTCGGCATGATGGTGAAGCAGGTAGTTGCTCAGTACGTGTTTACGACCTCGAGATATCTGTCGAGTGCTTCGTCCTTGAGATCCGTTTGCAGTGAGGAGGATGGAGTACTCCGGTGCGGCTGCCTGGAGGATGTCGACTGGCTCATTGCAGCTGTCATCTCGAGGAGCAAGTGCATGATGTGAAAGAAGTTGTGCATAGCTACGGTACGTGCTTGCATGTGATGGGGAGGACATGCTCCGGAGCGGCTCCGCGACTGTTGACGGGTGGTAAGTCGGTAGCCCTGTCCGTCCCTCAGCAAGGCGACGGTGATGTTGTTACCGACTTACCACGAAATCAATTCAATTAAAACCCGTTCACCATCACCGTCACCCGAAGCTGTTGGGATAGTAGAGCATGAAGACCATGAACGACATACATGCCTCAGGATTGTATCGCGCTCGCAAAAATGTATACCACAGTATCATCTGCCACCACACCATTCTGGCGCGGCATTATACTTTCTTACTCGGCACCTCAGGCCTCACATCCAGCACCGCCTTCACCAGATCATCCACCACCTTCGGCCCGGTCTTCTGCCCTATCGCCTTGATCTCGTCGAGCTGCTTCTGCGTATCCTTGTCCGCTTGTTCTTCGGCCGCTTTGTTGCCTGAGGTGTGCTAAATCACACACAAACGATCCCGTCAGCATCTCATCCCCGAGGACAGCCACCGGGAGCCTTGGTGCGCAGGGCGGGGAAGGCATGCGTACCTCTTTCTCAAATCTTTGATACTCTTCCTCCTTCTGCTTACGGTACTCCTCGATTTCCTTCTGGGCTTCGCTGCGGGCGTCTTTTACTCGTTTCGTGCGGTCTGCCCTGCGCCATCAGTCCATGGTTCCTCCTCGTGATCCGGGGTGCAGGCGCATACACTCTCTGGCTTTCTGTACGATCTTCTGTGCTTCCCTCTCCGCCTGTAGACGTGTCAACCTTCGTATGCTCCGGGCAATCTGCGGCTGCGGCTGCGTACATCGAGGAGGGTCTGGATGCCGGCCGAGTTTTGGGCGGCCTGGAGATACGTCAGTATGGCAGGTCTGGATAGATTGAGTGTATGCGCACCATCTTCGCGGCTCTGTGGAGGAGAATGAGCGAATGTCTATGAGAAAGCGAGGTATCTCCCAGCTAGCAGCAGCAGCTCGACCATCGAAGCTGTCTTGACGTCGGGGCAGGCTGGCAGCTCCCCAGGGTTCAACAATTCGCCGAACCATCTCCGCCCAGTCTCCGTCAATGTTCAATCAAATGTTCCATCAATGCACATGCCCGTCAATGCATATGCCCATCGACTTCTCCTGCACCTTCATCCTTTCACCAGTTGGTGCGCGGACGTGAAACTAAACCAACATGTCCACCCGCGCCAAAGTCACTCTAGCAGCGACCACACTTGGCGCAATTGGGATCGTCATCTTTGTGCACCAGCAGCAGAAAGCCGACCAAGCCGTACTGTTCCCATTCCTATCCCCCTTCATACAAGGAAGAATGGCTACTGATTGAGATGTCAGGCAATGCACGCAGGTGTCATCCGCGACATGGAACAACAGCGTCTGAAACGGGAGCGGCAATTGGATTTCGAAATGCAGAGGCAGTTGGAGGAGGAGTATAGGAAGGTGCAGACGGTCAGTGATAGTGCGGAGGGGGGCGTGAAAGCGAAGTGAAGGAACGCTGGGAAAGGCATGTTGGTCCAGCGGAGGAGAGTTCCGCTCATGGAAGCCTTGGGAGATGCTTCCAGCTGTGCCTCCGCGAGTCGCGCGACTTATTGCGAGGATAGCCGACCCGCGGCTACAGAGCCCGTGGTCCTGGAGCCTGTGAGCTGGAAAGACGGGCATTTGCATCGAGAGATGCTTGATGCGTGAGCTGTGCGGGCAATCGAGCCTGCCTGAGACTTTGAAGAAAGGCATGTTGGCAGGGGAGCTGCGCCGACCAAGGTCCTTCGCGATCTCGGACGCGGAGGGCGGGCCTGGCATCGGCCTCGCACGCCTGCAGCGGCGACGCGGCGGACCCGGTGACTATGATACTGATCTGAAGTCACACTCTGATATGTCGAGCAAGAGGGGGCGCAGCGGTGGCAAAGCCAAGTACATCTTGTTCATGAACAGGCTGATACACTGTACACAACGAACCTCTAGGTCATCCAAACCACAGATAACCCCCAGCGCCATTGCTAGGTGAACTACATTAAATCGCGCTCACCTGCCCCATGTCCGCGAGCTTATGCAGTATACTCCCTCTGCAACAACCGCGCAATCGTCTGCAACTGGATATTGCTCGTCCCCTCATAAATCGCCCCAATCTTGCTATCCCTCCAAAACTTCTCCGCCAACCCCTCCCTTACAAAACCCATCCCGCCCATCCACTCGATCGCGCTCCCGCTCACGCGTCCCGCAACCTGGGAAGCATACAGTTTCGCCATAGCAGCGTCCTTGACGAAATCGAGGCCAGCTTCCTTCTTCCTAGCAGCATTGTAGACCAGAGCCCGGGCGGCGGTGATTTCGGTGTAGGCTTGCGCGAGCTGGTGCTGCATCCCCTGGAACTCCCCGACGAGTTGCCCGAATTGCTTGCGGTCGTTCCAAACGTATTTTGCAGCGTTTTCGAAAGCGCCAAGGGCAAGACCGGTCATTTGTGCGGCGATACCGATTCGGCCTTCGTTCAGCAGGCCGATGGCGTATTTATATCCCTGGCCCTCTTCGCCCAAGAGATTGCCTTTCGGAACTTCGACGTCGTCGAAGTTGATCACGCAGGTACTGGATGCGCGAATCCCGAGCTTCTTCTCCTTCTTCGCGATGCTGAAGCCCTTGGTCTGCTTATCCACAATAAATGCCGTGATACCCTTATACCCCTTCGACGGATCGAGGTTAGCGAAGCAGATGAAGAAATCCGCCTCCATGGAGTTCGTAATCCACATCTTACTCCCGTTGATCTTGTACCCATCCGCCGTCTTCTCTGCACGCGTCTTCAACGCGAAAGCATCAGAGCCCGACGCAGGCTCGGACAAGCAGAAAGAGCCTACGGTATCCGTCGCGAGTTTGGGCAGCCATTTCTTCCTCGATTCCTCCGTTCCGTACTTCAGAATCGCCGTGTTGACTAGGGTGTTGTGCACGTCGACCATAACCGACACTGACGGGTCCACCCTGGCCAATTCCTCGATGCCCACGATTGCTGCTGTGAAATTCATGCCCGCCCCACCGTATTTCTCGGGGATCTCGATACCCATCAATCCCTGTTCGAAGAGTTGTTCGACGATTGCGGGATCCATTTTCTCCGCCTCGTCCATTTCGCGGACTTTGGGGAGGATGGTTTCGGAGGCGAATTTGGAGACGGTCTCCGCCATTGCGGCTTCGACTTCGGTTTGGTGGAAGATGGGGGTGGGGTGCATGGTGGAGAGGTCGAAGGGCTCGCCTTCGGTCGTGATATTGTTTGAATCATACCGGCGATTGGGAGTGGTTGAGAGGCATCGTCTGGCCAATCTTTGGCCTGCGACTCGGCTCGCGGGTCTGCCGAGGGTGGATGATGTCGATGCCCTCGCCAGAGGGCGGAGGGAGCGCCAGAGGGAAGCCATTGTGTGCGATGGACGGCGACGGGGAGCGATGCGGCTGACGAGTCCAGATGTAAATAGAAGGGTGTGCGAGGCGAATAGATTTGAGCGCAGGAAGAAGAGACGCTTACTCGCGGGAGACTGACATGTGTGGGCTGTTGATCACCTCGGCTCAGCGAGTCAAGCTCTCCGGAGTTCCGCCAGGGTGCAAGTGTGTGCCTTCCCGGACGAAAAGCGGAGCTGGTGGAATGGCGCCGAGCCTTGCGCTCTACACATCAACGACCCTGCGGACATCGGCCAGTCTGTGCTGATTCAAGTGACACCCGAACGATTTTGTCACGGCAGCAGAGAGACAGTATCTGACCAGGTAGTTGGCAATGCGTGACCATGACGGAGCTCGAGTCTCTCCTTGGCGGGTCTATCTGACGATCTCCGCGAGCAATCCGCGCCGTCTTATCGTCAATGCAATGAAAACCACGGATGACGTTGCTATTCTCCTGCTTCACAGCGGCTTCGATACGCCTGCGTCTCTTGCTCTTCAGCGTTCGCTCTTTCACTTGCACTGACGACCCTCAGAGATAGGCTTCACCTTCCATCGACGCATATCCTCTTGTATCAAAACCACTCTCTGCTTGCGATCCCTCGACTTCTCGCACAATTTATCGACGAACAAGTCTCAGACTATCAGAGCGAGGCAAGCATGGCTGACGCTTCCACCCCTCTAGCGTCCAAGATACGAGCCGTCGCGACGAGTAAAGCCGCTCTTATACATGCCCACAGATGCTGGCCCGTCATAAGTGACCAGCTCGGCTTCTTGGATCTATCCGGCGAGGCCCACGACATGATCTTCCAGCTTGCGATTTTCGACTGATGGCTGCGACCTGGCTTTTCTCCCGAGAGCGTTGCCACGCAAAGCCAGACCGAGCAGGCCTATGTCGACGACACTGAAGTCGAGACGGAAGGGGAGCGACAAGGAAGTGGTACGCCGCAGGATGAGGAATACCTCGATCCTGAAGAGCTCGTCGGAATGCTCTACGGGCCCCGTGAGCCCAGCAGGCTGCTCGCATGTGCGGAGATCCGCGAAAAGTGTCTTGCCATCTAGCAACCAAAGAATGGTTTCAATTGGAGCTTTCACTGGACGGACTACGAGGGATCTCTATTCAATCACAAGACCTGGGCGTAGGAGTTGCTTGGATCATGGGTTTCTCTGCTTCTATCGAGATTAGCCATGACAATTCCGCGATAGAGGTGACGCCCGATGATGCGTGCGACTGCGACCTGCGGATTGCCACTCATGGACGAAACGAATTCGGATTGGCGATGTCGACAATCGGTCTTGCAAATCGGAGAGCTTCGCTATGACTGCGGATGTGATCAAGTTCGGCACTACGTTTATCAATGGGAGGCACCGTCCAGCTGCGCTTAGCTTCACGAAGTCTCGCATTGTGCCGACGCTTGAATAGAGATGCTTGCGGCTTCGAGCTGGCGATGACGGAGTCCCGTGATGCCTTGGGTCCAGACGAAGCGATGGCAGATGCACCCGATGATGCATAGTCTAGCAGGGAGTTGGATCGTCAAGTCACAGCTGGGACTGGCGATTATGCCGTGCACTCGTCTATGGTCGAAGGTTCGTTCAAGACTGCTTCGTCCTGTCGGTGCCTCCTGCAATGCTGCATTGGCCCAGCGTCCTCAGCCGCTCGAGCTTCGCAGCCAGCCAAAAGCAGCTTTGGAGATGGAGCCATGTCTTCATTTGCTGGTGGAGACAGGGCGATAGCGGTCACAGCGGACCGCTGAAAAATGTCGGGTCATTAGTGCTACCAGTAACCTCGGCGTCTGAGGCTACTTGCGGCAAATTCGTGTACAACATAATCTACTGACTTGAGACTTCCGATCAAGACATCCGTTGCTCATGTAATCCTCCACAAAGGGTGGCCTGCCCTCCGACCGTCTGCGCCACCCCAGCTTTTGCAAGCTCCACTGACGCCACATCACGCCCCGCCATCCAAGCAAACCACACCTCGTAATCCGCTCGCACCCGAGATAAGAACAACCCGATTCTGGCAATCACTGCGCAGCTGAGAACGACCAATCAACCGGCCTCATCCGCATGCACCCGCCTTGCCAAGAATAACATCATAGAAGCAAAATCACCGTGAATGCCGCACTACTTTAAGGACCAAACCCCCAAAGCCCCCACCCTTGCGGACTTGCAATGGCATTCTGCGAGTGCGATGAATGCGCACGTCATCCTCACCGAAAACGGTAGTAATAAAGCGTACACGAACCTCGACGAGATTTCCGGGAAAGTCGTCGTGAAGTGTGCGAAGAGTGCGGAGGTCTCGGCGATTGTAGTCAAGCTTGAGGGGGAGAGTAGGACGAGATTGGCGGCGCCGGCGAGGGTCGAAGGGGAGAGGCCGAGGCCCGTGTTGGAGTATCATAAGGTGCTCTATCGGACGTTGACTGTATGAAGTCGTGCTGCTTCCATGAAAGCAGCGCAGTAGCTGATCAGACGGTAGGTTTTTCCGCCACCGGAGCTCGTTTCCGGAGGCGGTACCGGGAAGAAGTCTTCGTTTGCATTACCGCCGGGCCAACATGAGTACCCGTTCAGTTTCAAGCTTCCGTTCAACAACAGCTGCGCCGATGACAGGAACCCGATGCCCTCCGTCAGCCGCTCCGGGACTGGTTTCGAGATTGCCAGACCCGCCCCTCGCCATGTGAAGAAGACATTGCCGCCCACTCTCTCCGGCTTTCCTGGCGAAGCAGAGATCAGGTATTTTGTCAAATGCACAGTCACTCGGCATTCGATCTTCAAGGAGAATCCAAGGGCATACACGCCATTCAACTTCTTTCCCATCGAGCCGCCAAGACCGGAATCGACGGGATCAGAAGTCTATGCGAGGCAGAAACATGCCTTCAGCCTTTATCCCGCCGAAGCAGAGAAAGGCAAGTCGAAAATGAAATCCTTCTTCATCAGCAAAGAACAATCGGAATCCGGTGCGCCGGTGGCAGAAGCGCCCTACGTGAGCGTCGACATACGTCTTCCTGAACCTGCGATCTTGACTTGCAACAAGGAGATCCCTCTCCGCATCGTTGTCAAGAAACTTAATAGCAACAACGAGACGGTCTACCTCCAATCCCTGCAGGTGCAATTGGTAGGCCATACGAGAATCCGGGCTCATGAAGTCTTCAGGACGGAGAGCAGTAGCTGGATCATTATGAGCAAGAGTAATATGGGTATCCCTGTCGGACTACCTACGGACCCTGTAGACTCGGAGACAGTGATAGACGATAGGCTGTGGAAAGGCCAGCCGCTGCCCAACACCATTGCGCCGAGTTTCGAGACGTGTAATATTGGCAGGAGCTATCAGTTGGATGTTAGGGTGGGGTTGAGGTATTCCGGGAGCACGGTGGCGGGGGCCAAGGTGGGTAGGGGGAGCATTCCGCGGGTTGTATGCTTGAGCTGTCCCCTTCCGGCTCGCGCAAGACGGACGTGTGTTGGCTGACGAGGTGATCCAGGCGCAAGATGTAACGCTGCCGTTACGATTGGATCTAGTAGTTTACTCCGGTATCACGCCGCCGCCAGAGCTGCTGGAAGCCATGGCTCGGTCGAAGGGCGGAGACAGCAAATCCGCCATCATCCCACAGCGCCGCACGCAACCTGGCATGAATACCGCAGCCGTGACCGAAAAGCTAAGAACAGAAGGCCGCATGGACTCGGATTTCGGCCGCAACCAAGTCCCGCCTACTCCGGTCGAGGACGCGGGTCCTACGACGAATGCGGCGCCGAGTGTTCCGCCAAGACCTGGAGAGCTCCCGGTGTATAGTGACGCGCCGCCGAGCTATGAGGATGCGATTGCGACGCATTTGCCGCCAGTGAGTGCGCCGAGGCCCGAATATGCGCCGCCGGCGGCGGGGGAGGATCATGTTTTGGGAAGCGAGGACGAGAAAAAGGGATGGCTTGATTGATCGGGATGAGCGGATGAGGTGACGAAGTGATGTTGGGGATAAGAAATAGTGATACCAGATACAGATGCCAAAAGTACAGCAACATCACCTCCCCGGGGCTTCACGTTGTAATCGGGATCGGGGTCGTTCACGTGTGTGAAAGCCATGGTGGTCATGACCTGCTCTTGCGCCACGGGCTGCGACAGCATACACGTCACATATAGACACCTGACATTGTCAACGAGCTTACGATCACCGAATAATTGAATGCTGAATGTGCAGAGGCAAACGGACGAAAGTGAAGGGGCAGCAGTCACGTGCGAGTCGGCACGGCCCGAGCCCATGGACTGTGACTATATAACCGGAGCGAGCGTTGAGTTGGCATGAGACAATCGAGAGCGCCTGGAGGCAAGACACTGCAATCTTACCGACAGCAACAAGAGGAAGCGGTGGCCGACAGCGCTGAAGGTGCAGAAGGAAGATAAAAGAAAGTAGGAGACCCAATATCACCTTCATCGGCTCCCAGCAAGCTTGTCCGCCCAAGCCGTCCGCCGGTTCCTGGAGTCCTTACGCCGGCCCGCGACCGCGATTGCGAACGCAGACGCACACGTACAGTCCTCGCCCGTCATCACCCTCTTGACCTTCTGCCGGGATAGTGCCCAAGTACTGGAGGATGGGGTCGAACATTGTGGGTGCTGAATCGAGGTGCGCCTCGAAGCGGCGGCGGCGACGGCTAATACTGCGATTCCAGGGCGACACGTACGCTGCGATCATCTCGGAAGTGATACAAGCGTCGCGAGCCGACTTCGAGGAGAATGGCGTGAATCCGAGTACGCTGACGGACCTGGAGAAGGTGAGTGTCGCTTGCTTTCTCATCCCTTTGCCCAGTCCGTCCCTGCATCCGGCGGTCGGCGTACGCAGTCGACGACACGGCGTACATCCTGGAAGAAAGAGCATGTCATATCAGAGTGAAGGCGCCATCGACATCGCTCAAATATCGCCAGCTCGCCAGCCAGTGCACGTAGCGATCGCGAACGCGAGCGAGGGCCGATCGGGGGTCGGGCAAGAGCGGGCGGGGGCTTTGGGGGATCTGAGACTGGGCTGCCCGCTTCTTTTCACCCACCGTCTTATACGTGGCTGATGCGTCCGATGACCCACTAAATGACCGCGCCATTCCGCTTTGAGGTTTGTTGCCGCGTCGGGCACGTGACTGGCTTTGATTGAGCAACTGAAATACAAGGCTGGAGTTAGGCAAGAGAGGCGGCGAAAAGAACAGCTGGACCATCACTTTCTATACTCGTTCTGCTATTGACGTGTCGTGCTAACATATTTTTTGCAGGAATGGAAAGCAAAGCTCAGCGCCAGAAATGTCGCAACGATGCCATGGGATCCGAAGCCCGAGCCGCCACCGATTCCACAGGCGAGCATCCCGCAACCGTCGCTCCCTTCTGCTGCGGCAGGCGGTGGGAACCAGTATAGCGCTTACAACCAGCAGGCTGGTGTGCAGAACGGTGCCGCGCGCATCAAGGCCGAGCCAGGGTCTGAGCAGCAGTTCCATGGCCTGCCGAATGGCTACGCCAGCAACCCCCCCATGACAGAGGGCGGTGCCGTTCGCGCACAGCAACTCACACAGCAGTATGCTCAAGCGCGCGGTCTTGCGTTGCCTGGGCAGCGTCCTCAAGGCGCACCAGGTCAAGGTCTTACTCCACAGCAACAGCAGCAGCAAGCGCAGCAGATGTACATGCAGCAACAGCGCCAACAAGCAGCTCAACAACAAGCAGCCTTGCAACAACAGCAAGGCCAACCGCGCATCAAAGTCGAGAACGACAGCCCGCAGCTCCATCAGGCTGGCTTCCAGCAACGACCAACAAACCCTGCATATGCGCAGACCGATGGTGCCGATGATGCGATAGAGGAGTGGAAGGCGATAATGGCCGAGCGCCGCGCCCACACCGCCATCACGAACCAGCATGCCGACCACATGATGCGCAACCAGATCGAACAGATGTCCTTCTCACTTGAGAGCGGTCTCATGATGACCCTCGACGAGCTCCCCAGCAGCAAGAAACGCCGCACTCAGGCGTGCGCCGGCCCCAGCAATCCCAACTGGGACGTCATCGTCGAGAACGGCCAAGTCGACATCCCCAATCTCGACGGTGAGCTGGGGAGAGAAGACGAGAAAGACGTCAAAGATGAAGACGACGAGAACGCCATCAATTCTGACTTGGACTCCGACGAAGATCCGACGGGAGAGTTGGATGACGACGACGAGGATTTCGGGGATAGTATCTTGTGTACATACGATAAGGTGCAGAGGGTCAAGAACAAGTGGAAGTGTACGCTCAAGGATGGTGTATTGAGCGTGGGGCGAAAAGAGCATTTGTTTCATAAGGGGACGGGGGAGTTTGAGTGGTAGGTGGTGGTTGGAGGGCAGGGGGCCAGGGGCAGAGCGCAAGGCGTACTAAGATGAGGTTAGAGGTTTGGTGAGAAGGAGGTTAACAGGTGAAGGATGCTACGGCGATGAGCGTTGGGGCCGTCGCGACGAGACCAATTGCATTTGGCTACGGCTGCTCGAACAGAATGACTTCAAGCGCGGCGTTTCGTAGAGATGCTGCGGATGCATTAGATGGTGGCACACGAGAATGAGAAGCATGAGTACCTCAAGCCTTCATCTCTCCACATCGCTACGGATGAATGCATCAGGTCGTGCCTTCCAATCACTTGCGGCGCGCTGCGAAGATTCACGCAAGGCCGACACAGCCGAGTATGTGAATGTGATTGTCCGTCCCCTTGAGTGAATGTGAATGAACTTTTACATCCGCTAGCGCCCGCCGGGAGGAGGGGAGGTAGGGGCCAATCAGCACGCAGCAACGCGGAACGTCTCCGAAGGGAGTCGCGACTTTCACTTGCAGCAGGCGCGCATAGCATCTTCGCAGCCTTCTTGCCAGACCACCTCCCACACCACCATCCCGGTATCTCCTACGGCCATCACGACATCTGCTCTGACAGTGGCCACTCAGTGTACGCCTCTTGACAGACCGCGCCGTCTGCTCGTGACTCCTCGCCACCCATCACCGCCGGCAGCCGCGCCACCACTCACCGTACACCGCACACTACACACCGCACGCACGATCGGCGACGGCGACGGCGACGGTGATATTGGTCGAAAAGAGCGGGTCGGCAGACGGCAGCGCGCAGCGGCGGCGGGCCCCGCCAGCAGCAGGGCGGCAACATGGCGTACGCCAACGGAGACGCGATGATGGCGGGCATCGAGGAGGATGACGTGTACGACGACAGTGTAGTCACGTCCGAAGACTGCTGGACCGTCATCCAATCCTTCTTCGAAGCCAAAGGCCTTGTCTCCCAGCAACTCGACTCCTACGACGAATTCACCACCACCACCATGCAAGAAATCATCAGCGAAACCGACTTCATCTCCGTAGACCGCAACATGGCTCCCGAAGACGACGGACACGGCCAGCAGATCGTGAAGCGGCGGTGGCAGATTGATTTCGGGAAGGCGACGATTTCGCAGGCGGCCATGACGGAAGGCGATGGGGTCACGCGGGCGCTATATCCTCACGAGGCGCGGTTGAGGAATCTAACGTATTCGAGCCCGATCTACTTGGAGATGAGGAGTAGTATACATGTGGCCAAGGAGCGGCCGGCGGGCGCGGAATGGGACCCCGAGACGGAGATGTGGCATCCGCCGGAGAACTGGGATGGCGTGGAGATGGATACGGTGTGGGAGCGGGAACCCTTGCCCACAGACCGCGATAATCCGGATCCCGATGCGTTCTCTAGAGTATTCATAGGAAAGTTGCCGGTCATGCTCAAGTCGAGGATCTGCACACTGCGGAATCGGACGGAGAGTGAGCTGTATGCCTTTCAGGAGTGTCCGTTCGACCAGGGTGGCTATTTCATCATCAACGGCAGTGAGAAGGTCTTGATCGCGCAGGAGCGGAGTGCGGCGAACATTGTCCAGGTCTTCAAGAAGAAGGGCTCGCCTACACCGGTGGTGGCCGAGATCCGTAGCGCGATCGAGAAGGGCAGCCGGCTCATCAGCACAATGCAGGTCAAGCTATACGAGAAGACCAATAGCGACAAGAGGTTCGGGCGGACGATTGGTGTATCGCTACCGTACGTCAAGACCGATATCCCGCTCTGGATCGTCTTCCGCGCCTTGGGTATTGTGTCTGATGAGGACATTTTCATGCACATCTGCAAGCGCGATGACGGTCAAATGCTGGAGATGCTGAAGGGTTCTGCTGAGGAGCCGCAAGTCATCCAGGAGCGCGAGCAAGCGCTGGACTTCATTGGCCGTCGTGGACAATTCTCCGGTACAAGGGAGAAGCGCGTGAAGTACGCACGCGACATCCTGCAAAAGGAATTCCTACCTCACATCTCGCAAGAAGAAGGCAGTGAAACACGCAAAGCTTTCTTCCTAGGCTACATGGTCAACCGTATGCTGCAAGTGCAGCTCGGTCGCGTCGAGGAAGACGACCGTGACCACTTTGGCAAGAAGCGCCTGGATCTGGCTGGCCCACTGATGGCGCAAGTTTTCCGGCTCAAGTTCTCGCAGCTCGTCAAGGACATAAGAGGTTACTTGCATCGCTGCGTGGAAAGTGGCAAAGATTTCAACGTCAACCTGGCGGTCAAATCCAACATCATCACGTCCGGGCTGCGGTACTGTCTCGCGACGGGTAATTGGGGTGACCAGAAGAAGGCTGCATCTGCGAAGGCGGGCGTCAGTCAAGTGCTGAACCGGTATACCTACGCTTCGACACTGTCGCATCTGCGGCGGACGAACACGCCCATCGGAAGAGATGGCAAGATTGCGAAGCCGCGGCAGCTGCACAATACGCACTGGGGTCTCGTCTGCCCGGCCGAAACGCCGGAAGGTCAGGCCTGCGGACTCGTGAAGAATTTGGCGCTGATGTGTTATGTCTCGGTTGGCACGCCGGGTACGCCGCTGGTAGAGTACCTCCGCGCTCGTGGCATGGAGTTGCTGGAAGAGTACGATCCAGTGGTTAACCCGAACGCGACCAAGGTGTTCTTGAACGGGACGTGGGTTGGTTGTCATCGGAATGGCAGGGATTTGACGGATTCGTTGCGGGAGCTGAGAAGGAGAGAGGTGATTGGGTTTGAGGTGACCATTATTCGGGATGTGTGAGAGAGGGAGATCAGGGTTTTCACGGACGCGGGACGTGTGATGCGGCCGCTGTTCGTGGTGAACTCGGATCGAAAGAGTCCTGATTTCGGCAATTTGGCGCTGAAGCAGGAGCACATACTGAAGTTGCAGAAAGATCAGGAGGTTCTCGCTGCTATGCAGGGCCAGGCCATCTCCGAGCAGGACAAGATGGAGCAGACGTTCGGCTGGCATGGGCTGGTACGCAGCGGAGTCATCGAGTACCTGGACGCGGAGGAGGAAGAGACGGCAATGATCATCATGACGCCCGATGACCTCGAGGACTACAAGGCCGCCAAGTCCGGCATCCCCTGGATAGAATCCAAGGATGACCCGCATCGGCGGATCAAGGCCAAGCCCAACACTCAGGTGGCCATGTGGACGCACTGCGAGATCCACCCGGCGATGATTCTTGGGATTTGCGCCAGCATCATCCCCTTCCCTGATCACAACCAGAGTCCACGTAATACCTATCAATCCGCCATGGGTAAGCAGGCTATGGGTGTCACGTTGACGAATTGGGGTATTCGGATGGATACCATGGCCAACGTGCTCTACTACCCGCAGAAGCCGTTGGCAACGACGCGGAGTATGGAGTTTCTCAAGTTCCGTGAGCTGCCTGCGGGACAAAATGCGATTGTGGCGATTGCTTGCTACAGTGGATACAACCAAGAAGATTCGGTCATCATGAACCAAAGCTCCATTGATCGGGGGTTGTTCAGGAGTCTTTTCTACCGAGCCTACCTCGATCAAGAGAAGAGGGTGGGTATGGCGGTCGTGGAGCAGTTCGAGAAGCCGAACCGGAGTGACACCCTGCGCATGAAGAACGGAACGTACGACAAGCTGGACGATGATGGGCTTGTCAGCCCGGGCGTGCGTGTCTCAGGCGAGGACATCATCATCGGCAAGACGGCGCCCATCTCTCAAGACGCTCAGGAGCTTGGTCAGAGAACGAAGGCGCATGTCAAGCGCGATGCTTCGACGCCATTGAGGAGTACGGAGAACGGCATCATCGATCAAGTCCTGCTCACGACCAACACCGAAGGCCTGCGCTTCGTCAAAGTCCGCACACGTACGACCAAAGTGCCTCAGATCGGCGACAAGTTCGCCTCCCGCCACGGCCAAAAGGGTACGATCGGCATCACCTACCGACAAGAAGATATGCCCTTCACGGCCAACGGCCTGACACCCGACATCATCATCAACCCGCACGCCATCCCCTCCCGCATGACGATTGCGCATTTGATCGAATGTCTGCTCTCCAAAGTCGCCGCACTCACGGGTCAAGAAGGCGACGCGACACCCTTCACAGACGTCACCATCACCTCCATCTCCGAATTACTCGAACAACACGGCTTCCAGAAGCGCGGCTTCGAGGTCATGTACAACGGCCACACGGGCAAGAAACTCGCTGCGCAAATCTTCCTCGGACCAACCTACTACCAACGTCTCCGCCACATGGTCGACGACAAGATCCACGCCCGCGCCCGCGGCCCGCTGCAGATCCTCACCCGTCAACCCGTCGAGGGTCGCGCGCGAGACGGTGGATTGCGGTTCGGAGAGATGGAGCGGGATTGCATGATCTCGCACGGAGCATCGGCTTTCCTCAAGGAGCGATTGCTCGATGTCAGCGATGCTTTCCGAGTGCATATCTGTGAGATCTGCGGACTCATGACTCCCATTGTGAAACTGGCGGATCGGCAGGCCGAGTGTAGGCCTTGTAGGAATAAGACGAAAATTGCGCAGGTGATCATTCCGTATGCGGCGAAGCTTTTGTTCCAGGAGTTGGGGGCGATGAATGTGGCGGTCAGGATGTTCACGGATCGTAGTGGAGTTTCTATCCGGTAGGGCGAGTACGAGACTGCTACGATGCGAAGAGGGAGGAATTTCGCACAGGTGGCGCGGGATTCTCGGGGGCTGGGCCTCGTTTAGGGGCCGAGGCTGGGCGTAGATTTGGGGTGGGTGTCTGCCGGGGAGCTGCCGCGGGTGAAGGGAGGAGCCATGGTGCTCCCGTATAGGGAGAAGAAGGAGGATTGGCTTGCGCTTAAGCGCAAGTATGAGAAATCGGCGAGGAAGGCAGCAGGGAAGAAGCAGAGGGAAAGAGTGAGGGTGGGGAGCAAGGCGTTGCCTCCCATCATTAGATACAAGCAACGATTGCTTAGTGAGTATATTCAGACATTGGTTCGAGAGCTGGTATGTAGCATTGTAAGACTATGGATCACGCATGCATCTCCGCGCTGTCGTCGCCCGCTCAATGCTCTCTAAACATTGTGAGTATAGTGCAGATCATAGTCTGAGATCGTCCTTGTGGTTTCGCTGAACCAATTGCTCATCCCAGTCACTCATCGCATCAGGGCCGAGCTGGTCATATCGTTCCATCGCTCGCGGCACGAATGCTGCATGAATCTTCTCCGCACTCAGAGCCATTCCATTGCCGCTCCCTACCGAGGCAGTGCAGTCGACCTTCTCCACGACCTTGCTCATCCGTGCGATTCGCGCGAGAATCGCACGCGTAGCCCAGCCCCAGCGACAACGGCATAGAGCTGAAAGGCCTTTGCGAGGATGTTACCCTCACCCCCGTTGCGAGTGTGCGTCGATTTGGATCGCTGCCACGACGGCCGCTCACTTCCTTGATGCGCGTACTGGTCTCTTGCTGCAGCTTAACGATGGCATCTCCTTACTTTTCGAGCTCCTGCGAGGTAGCGAGATCGTATGCGAAGGGGGTTTTGTCCCAGGCATGGCTGTTTGGCTTCATGATGGAATGTTGCCTGAGCCAAGAACGCTGGGTTCCGGGTCAAAGATGTATTCGAATTTGTCTTCGGACTTCGTTGGCTTGCCGGAAGCGTGACGGTCGCAGAGTTCTCGGGCTGCAAAGGGCCAGATGTCGATGACGTCGTCACATTTGACGACCTGTTCGTAGATGAGGTCACGGAGCCCTTGTGGGAGTTTGAAGAGGGAGATTGGCTTGTCGGCGAGTCTGGGTTTGGGTTCGGTAATCCGTGTGGGTCTCTCCCCGGCAACGAAAGCTCGTCGGCTTCGAGATCCTTATGAAGGCGGACATCAAAAGCAGCTTTGCTACACTGCGCTGGTGTATGCTTGATATCTTCTACAAGATGTGAGCGCTGAGATAGCGTAGGCTTGGTAGTCTTGAGCGGATAGATGAGCTCCGGAAAGGTATTCGCCAAGTTGTGTTGACTTGAGTGGTTTCTGTGGCTATCGTGTGACGCAGAATTTTGTTGTATTTGAGGTCTAATCTTGATGACTATGAACCAACTCAAGAATCTCTGCGCGATCATAAGCAATCCGTTCCCACAATCGCTGTGGGGGCTGCTACCATTAGTACCTGCCTGGTTGGGCGCGCTTTTCGAGCTTTGGCCAAGCGATGACCCAAGCTTTTCTACTTATTGTCTTTCTGCTGAAGCCTGCACCAGATAAGCGCTATGTGCACCACGTGCAAAGAATCTCACGGGTAGTCATGAACGGATCCAGGCCCGTCGTGAGTCCTGCGCTACCATTAAGGTCTTGCGGGGGCGTGCCATAGAGCGTGGGTTTACCAGAGCAAACCCCCTGACGTCCACCAGTGTTAAACCAGCAATTTCTCCACGAAGCAGCCGATGGCGACTTTGACGAGCATTCCGGCAGAGCTTCGTAACAGTATCTGGGCTCCCGCTCTCATCGACGCACGTGCAAATCCATCCGCAAGGAAGCGCTCCCGGTATTGTTGGGGAGCAACACTTTTACCACAAGCCTTGTCCGCAGTAGCACGCCAGAGGCAGGCTGTGTAGATTAGAGAGACTGTTCCGGAAACTCCTCAACGCAGCTTCCGACCGGCCTACTCTCCATTTGGAGCGCTCGCGGGTGGTCAAAGTCGAGTTCAGCGTCCTGGAGCAAGGTAGAGGTCGATTTCTCGAGCATTGGGGTTTGCTGTGAAGCAGAAAGGGCTTTTGTTTTGGATTGCACTGCACTTGAATTGATCCAGATGAGATCCAGATGGCCTTCGTATATCGCCCCTGAGTTCCATGAACGCTTGCAAGCCGCCCAGGAAGGCTGCAAGGCCTCCAAAGACGTTGCTCACACATGATAAGCTTCGCTTTAAGCTTTTTTGTATGTAGCTGTCCAATTATTCATCCTGTTCATTGTAGGTGGCACCTCATCTTTCCAAGTATTGCTTCGGCAGCGGACTGCTCACTGGAAGGTACAGATGAACCGCAAAATCCTGGCGGAGATTGTTGCCACTGCCAAGTCCTTTATTGTTCGACAAATGGAGGTTCGTCTGCAGGCTATGCAGAGCGTCTCTGATCTGCAGGCCTCCTTGAGCCTGGCTCGACGCCGATTGGCAAATCTCAATGAGGAAGATGCAAATCCGTTCGCCGACTTCACCGGTATCCGTCAACGGCGTAAGGGCGAGATCAGGGAGGATGAGATCAGATCAAAGTGAGGCTTTCGATGAGCCGCTGAAGAAGCTGAGGGAGGTGGCTAAGTCTAATTCCGGAGAGCGTGAACCGTCCTGAAGTTGACGACTCAAACTCGGATGACTCCGATGAAGAGGACGCCTAGTCATGAAAGCGGTGAAGCTCGGTTAGCCAAGCAAGCACAAGGGCATCTGGAGCTCGAACTTGTGCGGAGACGTGAATCATAGCTTAGCAGAGCAACGACAAAATGTTTTCATCTACGCCCCTGCAGTCCCCATTTGCGTAATTAGTGAGACAAGTCCTCCCGGTGCTTGCCGGTACAGGGGATGCCTAGCATGGCTCAACAAGGTCCTGACGAAGTGGTGCGATCGGCCGAGAACTTTGCAAAGCTTTTCGTCCTAATGGATCGCAGTGGAATAAGTCTGTCGTCTTTGTCAAACATCTGGGCCAAACGCAGCGCAAAAGTGATCCCTTCTCATCTCTGTGCTGGCCTGAGGCGGTACGCCTCGATTGCTGTATCTCGCCAGATGCGGTCTTTGTCCCTGGTCGTGAGGGTAATATCGTCATCAACAAGCGTCTGTACTACTCGGCTCCAGTCCATCCACGAATGCTCCTTCGAAGGTCCGCTCACGTTGCAAACCGGCCAGTCGCTGCCAAACATGACCCGTTCAGGACCGAATGTTTGCAGAATGTGTTTCACCCATAGCTTTATCAAATTTGCAGCATCGTCAGCTGCAGACAGGTGATGATCATCCAATTCACTGAACTGTCCGGAGAGCTTCATGTATGTTTTTGATACCTTGGACATGGCTGTGATCGCATCCTTCCATTCCTTGAAGGCAACTGAGCTCTGCTCACCATACAGCGGCTTGCACAGATGGTTCGCTATGAAGACCACTTGCTGCTGGGAAGAGACATCATCATGAGCCATCCGCATCGCCTGGATGAAGATCTCAAGTTGGAAGCTTCCGGCGCGATGCTGATCAAGCCCAATGTCGAACGAGAAGCCTCTTTTGCCGAGCAGCTTCAGATTTAAGATGAAGTTGTGTCCAAGCACTAGGTCTCTGAAATTTTCTTCATCTTTAATGGATTGGAGCAGGAACCGAAAGCCTTTGACTCTCCGCCACGTCTCCGGGCCCGCCCGCTGTTCCGCGAGGGCAAGATACTCCTCCAAGACAGGGGTCGATTGGTCCATTGGAGCTCACGGTACCAGACCCTGTAGCAAGTCCGAATCTCGGGGATCATATTGGCCTTCAACACAGTCTCGCAGGAAGCCAACTTCGTCGAGCGGTCCTCTGGCCCAGGATGATACGTCCCCCGTCGGCGTTTCGTACCTGACATCGGTCTCAACAAACACGACGGCCTCGACAGTAATGGACCCACCGTTTACTCCGGCGCCTTGGCTTGAGGCCTTCAGATAGTCCTTCGAGAGATGCGGCTTAGCCAATGGCATGTCTGGCGGCGTCATCCAGGCATGGCCAGACTCATTGCTTGTCTCTTTGGGCCAGAGATGAACATGACTGTCGATGACGCTTTGCGGTGCCATTTTGCTCAGCTACACAGATGTCGCGACATGTTCTGAACTCGTGATCCGAAAAGCCTGGCAATGTTGCATCAGGCGAAGTCACTACAGTAACTCGGCGCCAATTGCCCCGAACGTTCGCCCCACCACAACCCACTTCCTGACTGCGCTTCACGAGCGACCTAATTTGCTGTATTGATGGTTTGTTTGAGCCACCGGAACATCACTGAATTTCAGGCTTCTGGAGAGTTGTCACGATATGGCAACAATGTTGGAAGGCAAGGTCGCAGCCGTCACTGGCGCAGTTACAGGTATTGGTAAAGCAATTGCATTGGAATATCTAAGACAAGGAGCAAGCGTCGCCATCAATTACTTTCCAGACAACAAGTCGGCTTCACAATTTGATGAAATGAGGCAGGAAGCAGGCGAAAATGCTGCAAAGTTGATCGCAGTTGCCGGCGACATCTCGAAGCCCGAAACGGGGCAAGCGCTTGTGAAGAAGGCTGTAGAGGGCTTTGGTGGTCGATTAGACATCTTTGTGAGCAATGCGGGAGTGTGCGAGTTTGCAGAATTCTTGACGTGAGTCTCAGAGACCTATAGGAAGCAGTAAGGCGTGCTGACAGCTCGGACAGGATGTCGCCTGATCTCGTGAACTTCACCATCTCTACGAACTTGAACGGAGCTTTCTTTGCGGTTCAAGCTGCTGCACAGCAGATGGCAAGACAAGTGCCATCTGGCGGGAGTATCATCGGCATCTCATCCATCTCTGCGCTGGTCGGCGGCGCTGCACAAACCCACTACACGCCCACGAAGGCGGGCGTGCTCTCCTTGATGCAGAGCACAGCTTGCGCCTTGGGCAAGCATGGTATTCGATGCAACGCTTTGCTGCCCGGGACAATCCGGACGCAGTTGAATGAAAAGGACCTGAATGATGAGAGCAAACAAAGGTATATGGAAGGGCGAATACCGCTTGGCAGACTGGGCAAGCCACATGACCTGGCCGGTCCCGCAGTCTTCTTGGCGAGCGATCTATCGGCGTACGTGAGTGGCGCACAGATATTGGTCGATGGCGGTGCGTTTGTCAATTTCCAGTAGCTCGTTGTACACTCAATCGAAGCCCGAGAACTCCGCTTCTTCGCCAATCTCGTCGCCCGTCCCGCTTGCAGATCCAGCCTCGAGCTGCGCTCGGCGTTGGCTGCCGAGCACCGCCCCTCTGCGATTATTCTGAGTCCGACGCAAGAAGCCGGCCTTTGAGCTGATGCGGGCACGTCGTGCTGCTTTCGGGTCGATCTCTTTGCCATGTTTCGTGCGAGATTCAACCCCGCGCTTCTTGAGCTTCTGCTTCTCCTGCTTGCTGAGCTTTGGCAAGCTATCGAGAAGCCACTGCTGCATGGCTCCTTGGTCTGCAGACTTACCCCTTTGCTTCTGCGCCATTGACGCTACATTAGCGACATGCTTGAGATATGGCAAATCCTCCTTGCTGTATAGCGTCACGGCCACACCTCCTGTCCTGCCTGCCCGACCAGTGCGGCCAACGCGATGAACGTACGCCGCGCTCGACGTCGGTATGTCATAATTCACAACGCCGTTGATGCCGCGGAAGTCGATGCCTCGCGACAGCAAGTCTGTAGTGATCAGCACCCAGATCTCTCCCTTTCGAAATCGAGTCATGACTGTATCACGCGCTGAGTCCGAAAGATTCGAATGCAGCACAGCGATGCGGTTCATGCCACCTGCTTCAGCTGGGATGTCGTACAGCAGCTCAGAATGCAATGCAACAGCGCGCTCGATGGTTTGGGTGAAGATCAGGAAGGGTGGCAAAAGCGGCGCGGCGGAGTCTTTGCTGGACGCAGCCGGGTGGAGCAATTGTCGAAGTCCCATCAGCTTACCCTGCTCGGTCGCAGCATACACGAGTCGATGCTCGACGTTTGGCACGGCCGAGTCTTTGAGCCCTACCACGACTCTGATCAGAGGCGCTTCAAGTACATCGGGTGTACCATCGTCCAGCAGTCGCTCGCGCCTTTGGGCAATGGTCGCGGTTGTTAGCTCTTCAACGTTGCTCCCAATGGTAGCAGACCAGAGGCTAACCCGGAGCGCGGGATGTCGCAGACGGTTCCAGACACCAAGCGTTTGTTCACGGAAGAGCGGGTCCAAGAGCACATCGGCCTCGTCTAGGACTAAGTCCTGTACGTCCGATAGCATCTCGCTCTCGGCACCATTATCTTGCGTAAGCAGGCTGTGAAGAAGTCCCGGTGTGCTGACGAGAACATCAGCCCGAACCAGCGGCTCGACAGTGTCATTTTCTCTTGATTCGCCGCCCACTTCCCCAGTCTGCACTGCAGCAGTGTTTGCCTTGGCGAGATGCATGCCTTTCCGAGCTTGCGTGACCTTAATGTCGACGCCTTTGGCCAGCTTCCTGCCCTCATTGACAATCTGGCTCACGAGCTCCTTCGTCGGCGCTAGGATCACAGCCGACGTCCGTCTGCCTTCATCGTGTTTTACAGTTTTGCGCTTTCGAATACGATCAAACAGAGGTATTAGGAATGCCAGCGTCTTTCCACTGCCCGTCGGCGCCACGGTGAGCAGATCCACACTTTCACCTTCCATGGCATGCAGCGACGAGCCTGGTGGCAAAAGTTGATTCGCTGGTGTCAATAGGATTGGTAAAGTGCCAAGTTGGACCTCCGTAGGTTCGACAAAACCTTCATTCTCAAGATTCGAGACCAGTCTTGGCGCCACAGCAAAGCGTTCATGCAACTCGCCGAAAGACTGTAAGGGTTTCGGGTACACTGGTGGCCTCTCGACCGTCTCCCGGTCTGAACCGGCCTTTGGCTTTCGCTTCGGTCTCATGCTAGCGCTGGCGGGATTCATCCAAGTCACTTTGATCTTGTGCTGCTTGAGCAGGGCTTTCGCATCGCCCTCAGACAATGTTGATGCCGTTAGTCGAATCTCAGCGGTGCCGCCCGTCGATCGTGCTGTGTCCAGTGACTGATTTGGCTTATCGAGGCCATCTCGAGGGGTAGGGCGATTGGCTGATGCATTCTGAAAGAAATCTATCTCTCCCGCAACACCGTCTGCGATAGATGGCGCATCGTGCTCGTACTTGCGCTTTCGCCCATTTTGCGCCACGCAATGCCGGGAGAAGAGCTGAGGCGGCGCATTCTGCCCACTAGACGGCGTGTTGCTAGCAGTCTGTTTTTTGGTGTTGCCGAGCGTCGTAGACCGTGATAGCAATTTAAGCGGATCCATGAGAAAAGGCGAAAGAGTCTCACTGCAAAAGTTCACGCGTGAAGTTGCACGCCGTTCCCTGGAAGCGGAGCGTTCCGGAGTTACCCGCCTTCAAGATTTCCGTTCACAAGGAGGCACGTCCAGCTTCTCAACAGCTGAGCAAGAGCTGCCATTGCGACCAACCTCATCTACTTCTCCTCCTCAGATAATGTCGGCGGTGCTCGCTCCTCGGCTGGCCATTCGGCAGTCGAGATTCCTGCTGCAACGGCGCAGCGCGTCAACCACCTCCGAAGCCGCCAACACTGCCTCCAATGCCGCCACGAAGGCCAAGGAAGGGGCATCAGAATACGCTGGCAAGGCGCAACAGGGCCTCTCGCGCGTGACGAGCTCGGCGGGCAGTGCCATCAGCAGCGCTGCCAACTCGGCTGGCAATGCGGTCTCCGGCATTGGCGGAAGGACAGGTCGCTTGATTAGCTTCGCACAAAGTTCGTCTATACATAGGGATCCAGAGGGAGGAAGCTAATCGGCGACACAGGTCTTGTACCGCCGACGATCTACTACGCCAGAGTCGCGGGAGAGCTGGGGAAGATCATTGTCCAGGGCCGCGGTATGCAGCCACCGTAAGTGTCAGAAGAGCCATCTGCGGTACGCTCAGCGGTTGACCCATCGTCCAGCACGATGCAAACCATCCAAAACTACCTCACGCCCCTGCAAAACGCGATCCGCAACCCTTCATCCCTCGCAAACCGCGCCTCTTCGCAGGCCAGCCAGGCCGGCCAGCAAGCCGGCAATCTCGCGGGCGAAGCAGCGTCCAACCCGCAGAGCTTCGTCAGCCGGCTACGTAACATGGACAGCTCCGCGCTCACTTCCGTGGGCGTCGTAGCGGCAGAGACGATTGGCTTCTTCACCGTGGGCGAGATGATCGGACGCTTCAAGATTGTCGGATACCGTGGCGAGCACAGCCATCACTAAAGGTCCTGGTAGAGCCCAGCGAATGATCGGAGGCGCGAAGCGCGGGAGGTGAATGGCTGGGAAAATATATGCCTTTGATATCGAGGGAAAACGAGGTGCGCCTGGGTAACTCCCCATCGCGCGTGTACTATTTGTTCATATCATCTTTTATCACCATCCAACCATCATCTTTGTCGATCACTGGCTCTGGTATGTTGACTTGCATAGGCTGGGCTGTGAGGTCGAAGTGTGCAGCGCTTGGCTGTAGCGGCTCGCGGCTTCTCATTCGGCCAAGCGACGTTGATGGGTATCACCTCATTCGACCGCACCTCCAACCCAAGACCTTGACGTTCTCGCTTTGATGCAGAAGAGTCAGATCGCTGTTGGACCACGCTACCAGTCGCAGCACGAGCGTCTTCCTCCCTACAAGTTTCTCATCTTTGGAGTCATTGAGATGTGAATGGATTGGACAACCTCGCAGCAGCGACTGTGGAGATCTGCATCTTGGCCAGCCCGTACTGATTGTGCTGATGCAGGGACGGCTCGGCGCCGACAACTGGTCTGCCAGCTATTACGGCGCTTCAGCGGATCTATGTCGGACGACCCGGAGCCCGTTACAAGGCCCACTTGCTGCAGTGTGCGCTGCATGAAGCTCCGTGGCCGAATCTGACTCACCCGAGGGTGCGCTACAATGCGGAGCATGTTGAGGCGTCCTCGCCGCGTCGCACATCCCAGGCATGATGAGCCGCGCGCAAAGACGCTTGAGGACCTCGCCAGACATGCCCTGTGCAGACATCCGTCGGCTGTGAGGTTCCTGTCCACAGGGCTGCACACAGTCGCGGGCCGGATGATTGGTAGTATTGCTTGGAGCCGCAATGCACATAAGCGACTGGACGGCAATGCGGCCGTTCCATGTTACGGCATGTCGAGCTCATAGCGCGTCGCCCGTGCCCATGGCCATCTAGACGAGCCCTCCGAAAGACACATGGGTTGGCTCCTGCTGATACCTCCGGACGTAGTCTGAGGTCACGGTCAGCTCAGCATGTGCTCTCGGAAGCCCTCCCATGCCCAACCGTCCAGAATTTCAAAGGCCTTCGTGAAATCATTCGAGTATCGGTGCCTCGCTGCTTGCGGCTGCCGGAAAAGACTTTCCCGGCGCCTGTTTGCCGCCGCAGCGAGTAATCGTCACACGCCACGGCTAACGTTCATATGTCTCGCAGATGGCGAGCGCTTGCCTGATGCTGCAAGATCGAGAGGGGGTACCTGCATCAGAGCCCTGGGTTCTGCCAGGGGCCCTTCACGATGGTAACACAAGCGGCGTGACATTCATGTTCGTACCGCATCGGGACTCGGTGTCATCAGCCAGCCCAGCAGTCTGTTGCAGTCCCCCCAAGTGCGCGTACTCGCGTACGGCCTCCGGGTGTGAGATGGCGAGCAGTCGTCGAAGCGGTGCGGCCAAGTTACCCTTCAGCTTCCGACTGTTCCGCAGGCGCGGAAGATTCTCCCCATGCGCTCATATGGATTGTGTAGCACACCCCTCTCGTCCGGCCCGATATGCGGTGGTGTAGGAGCGCATGCAGCTTGCTTCTCAACGGCGCTGCGCCAGTCGAGGGAGCTCGATGCCAGCCACGCATGCGTCTAGCCGACTGCAGCTTTGCAGAATGGTGCGCTGCGAATGGCAGAACACCCGACGGAGCTCGACTAATTGCATCCTAAGCGACATGCGTTGCGAGAGAGCAGGATTATGCGCATTCCCACACGGGGAGCGTCTTCCGCCCGGTCGATCCAGCGCCAGCGTGTATCGAACGCATGTTTTGACCCCAGATTTTCTCCCCGTCTTGCATTGGGGTAGTGAACAGCTCGATGAGGAACCACAGGTGTCCGGGCGGGGCTGCAACGGGAATACGGTGCAAGGTCTCGAGCTGGCAGTGACGGGCATGCTCGTCCCTCCCAACAGGACCGTTGAAGCGCATCAGCGTGCTTACCGGTCGGCGCTGCGTCAATTTTACAACATGGCGACATCGAAGGGGGCAAGGCCAGGCGGGTCAGGGACGCCACTATCGCCCGATTCATCCGCTCCATCCTAGATATTGCGGAGGCTCGCGGTTGTCGCTATCGGCTGCACGCCTCTATCTGCGCGGCCTTCCCCACATAGGGTGGCTTTGTGGAGTGGCCGCTGGTGGCGTCGGCCGGCGAGTCCGTCCGTGCTGGCAAGCTGTTCACATGCGCGAGTGCCTTGGGATGCCGGAAGCTCTTGGCAAGGGGTTGCTTCTCGGCCCTTTCGATCACACACCCACACACACCCACACCCACACCCACACACACACACACCCATACACACACACACACGCACCGTCACGACACCGCCCACATGACCCGCGTGGGTGACCTCAACACGCGTCTGGCACGGCCGCGGGCGTGGAGAGAGAGACAGAGAGAGAGAGAGCGAGGCGGGCGAGCAGCAAACTGCGCCGGGTCGGTCGTGGTCGACACATCGACCGTGGCGCCCGAGCTTTGATGGGGGTGGGCTGCAGTTCAAGCTTTGCCTACAGCTCAAAGCGTCTTGCGTGTTCACGCTAAGGCCCTCGCACTTTTGCCGGACTATGGCGCACATTATCGTCGATGGAACCTTGAATGCCTGGCGAATGTCTTACTTCTCAACGCATTCGACATCTGGAGCCGGGCATGGTGCGTATGGATGTATAGATGTATGGATGTATGTATGGATGTATGTATGGATGTATGTATGGATGTATGTATGGATGTATGTATGGATGTATGTATGGATGGATGGATGGATGTATGTATGGATGGATGGATGGATGGATGGATGGATGTATGTAGGGGCAGGCGAGCAGCAGTCGTTGGCGCCGCGCCCGGCGAATGTGCGCAGGAGGAGCGGCCCTCGACAGTCTGACTGCTCGCGCAGGCGCCCGGCCTTGCCCGCCGCCGCCAGACCGTGCGCTTGCCGATCCAGCCAGCGGCCGCTCGATACGGCGGGCGATAATGATCCAGCATCTTCACATGCTCCGCACCGCGACCATCCAACCGGCCGGGCAGTGTGCGCGTTTCGCCAGCGCAGGCAGGTCAACCAGATGCAATGCAGCTCGAGCATTTTCTGCCCGCGCGCCTCAGCTAGTAGGCGAGCGAGTAGCGACGCTGCAGATTGGACTAGCCCGCATGCATGACCCCACAAGGGCTCACCACTTCGCCGCTGTGAAGGCGGGCTTTTTGTCGCTGCTCTCTGCTGTGAGGGCACCCCAGCGGCATGCGAGATGAGGGGCGCCCTTCTTCTGGCAGGGAGCTCTGCTAGCTTTCTGCATGCAGACGACGGCCGGTGGACCAGCCCTCTACGGAAGTGAAGTCCTCTCGACCCTCTGCCAGTGATCTCATACGGGTATGGAGCTCTGCAGCACACAGGTATACTAATAAGACATAGCACGAGCATGGACCGGACCCTAAGCGCCTGCATGACAGCCGAGGATGGCAATGACTTGACACTCTTCGATTCAATACTTATCCGTCCTGCTCGCATCCTCTGCCCGCGGCCTCTCTCGTGTGCATGTTGGTCACCACTCATGTAGCTTCGGGACTCGCCGCCACCTCTCGTTTGCAAAACATCAGCATGGTTTCCTGGCTTTGCATTGCCGTCTTTGCATGGTACGTTTCACAGCAGGCCCACGCCATCGCCGGTCCGAGCACGCGAGCTCACCCACTGTTGGCAGGTTGTTTCGATACGTACGCTTGATTGTCAACTGCATTTCTCACTGGACGTTCCGACCCATACCTATCCCCGACAATCCCACATACACAGCAGACGATGTCACCATCATCTTACCCACGATCGCCACTGGCGGCGAGGAGCTGGAGACTACATTGCGAACCTGTCTACGGAGCGAGCCCCGCGAGGTCCTGCTGGTGACCGTGGACGCCAATGTCGCGAATCTGACCAAGTTCGCTCACGCGATCCACGCCAAGAAAATCAGAGTCCTGAGCATTCGCGAAGCGAACAAGCGCAGGCAAATGTGCCGGGCGATCCCGGAGGTGACCACGAGCATCACCGTCTTCGTCGACGACGACGTGATCTGGCCGCCCAAGGTCCTGCAGTGGATGTTGGCGCCCTTCGAGGACCCCAAGATCGGAGGCGTGGGGACCTCGCAGAGGCTGAAGAGGAAGACCGATCTGAGCATCTGGTCGTTCCTGGGCGCCTGCTATCTGGAGAGGCGGAACTTCGACTGCTCCGCGTGCCTGCACATCGATGGCGGGCTGCCCTGCCTCTCGGGGCGCACCGTGGCCTACCGCACGGACATTCTCCAGGACGAGGCCTTCACGCATGGCTTCACCCACGAGGAGTGGCGGACATGTCAGCTGAACGCCGACGACGACAACTTCATCACCCGATGGATGTATTCGCACGGCTGGAAGCTCGCCATGCAGTATCACAAGGAGGCCGAGGTGCAGACGACGCTGGAAGACAGCCCCAAGTACCTCAGCCAGTGCCTGCGCTGGGTCCGCAGCAACTGGCGCAGCAACCTCACCAGTATGTTTGTGGAACGCCATTACTGGTGGACCCAGCCCTGGAGCACCTATTCCGTGCTCCAGACAACCATCACCGCGTGGGCTCTGCCCTATGACCTCCTCATGCTGTTCGCGTGGCGCCAAGCGTCAGCAGGCTGGTCACCAGATCAGCGGCAGCTGCTGTTCGCATTTCTCCTGACCTGGACCTTCCTTTTCAGCAAGACGGTCAAGCTGTGGGGGCACTTCTTCCGCTATCCCGCGGATCTCGCCATGCTCCCCGTCTACATCAGTTTCGGCTACTTTCACGGGCTGATCAAGCTCTGGGGTCTCTTCACTTTGAGCGAGGTAAGTTCACCGCGTCACGCCACAGCCGGGCTCGAGGCCATTTCAGCTAATTCCTTGTGGGACAGACGACCTGGGGCAGCCGTGACGGCGCCGATGCGGACAATCGTGTGCGCATGATTCGCCTCCCTCGCTATGGATCCAACGAGCCCGACGGCCGAAAGTCGGCGACCTTTGAACTTCCCAGCGAACGATTACGGGTAGACCAACTACCTGCTTACGACCCGCCACGTCACAGCGGCGTACCGATCACGACCTTTTTTCCATGACTGACACGACTCTCCTTTATGCGCACTTCAGCGATTGATACCCAGGCATCGGCAGATTCGATTCCCCGCATCAGCACCGCTGTATAGAGGTAGATGAGGCAAAACAGATGGGGTGGGGTGGGGAGGGAGGGGGGAGGGATGCATCATCCGCCGCTTGGTAGCTCTGCTGGCCAAAAAGTAATGGGCTTGATTCTTTCCGGACAGGCGACTTTGCGAGGGCGGCTTTGTGTGTGTGTGTGTGTGTGTGTTTTTCCGATTCAGCGCAAAAGCTCGGACGGCAGCGATATTCCGTACTGTGCGAGGTGTTAGGGCGTGCGAAAGCCAGCGATCATCAGTTCGCACTCGGGAGGGGGAAGGGAAGGGGGGGGTGGGAAGGGGTCGGGGCGCTTGTGGCACATTTGTTGCGGTGACCTTGGGGATTTGGCTTGTACAATACACGCAAGCGGGCCTCGCGGGATGGGGCACAATGGCAAATGGATGGATGTCACACACGTTGATCACTTGACATGGAAGCGGTACCTGCGTCTGCCTGTGCGCCGCACTCCCGTGAGCATGCGCAACTCCCCCCTGCACGTCGCCATGTGTCGTGTGACATCGTCAACATGCATCCGGACGGTCTCCTTGACTGCCGCATCGGGCCAGGGAGAGGCCAGGCTCGAAGTGAGCATCGTCTGGGCCATGACCGATCGCAGTCGTGCCGTTCGCAGACCGTGCCTCCGGGCAGCGCGCGGAGCGGAGTGGTGCCGCGTCCAGAGTCGGCGTCGAAACAGGCTGGCACCTCTGGGCGAGTGTCGGCCAGACCGGGGAGCTCATGCTAACGCCTCGAGTGGTTGCGGCGCCCGTGAGAAGAAGCGGCTCTCCCGCCCCCCCCCCCTTCCCCCCAAAAAGTGGGTGGCGTCGCCATCCATCACGGCGACGCTGGCGCTGCAGCAGCCGACCTGCAAGCCACGCCATGCTGCAGCAGCGCGCCAAGCAGCGGCCGAGCGAAGGGCATGCACCAACCACGTCGTGATGAAGTGATTTTCCACGGCGGGCGAGCGCAGGACTTCCCTTTCGCGGCGGGGAGCGAGACATTGCACGTGCCGCTCACTCCACCCAGCCTCACTCGGCTGCTTTCTGCCCCGTCCTTGCAGCTCGTGACGCGCAGGCGTGCGAGCCATATGTAATTCAGACAGACCCTGCGTCGCGCGGGGGTGGGAAGGGGTTGGGAAGGGTGTGGGCAAGGATGTTGCGATGGGCGGACCGCGATCTCTCCTGCCCGTCATCGCTCACGACATCGAGGCGGCCCGCTGTCTGTGAACCGCACAAGCCTCGCCTCGTTTGGGGATGGAGGATGTCTCGAAGCGGAAAGCACTGCGTATGGCATGGGGGGCGCTGTGGACCTCCTGCACCCGGACCCGTCCGCCCCCCCCCCCCCCGCCCGCCCCACCCCTCGTGTGAAGACGTGGTGGGGACGCGGCTCTACATGAACGAGACCCTGCGCGCGTCTGCTGCCGTCCCCTCCCGGGCTTGCGTGCTCGCCACATTGCTAAGCGGCCTTGTGAACCAGCCCATTGTCGAAAACCTTTGCGAATCGCGCGGAGAGCTACATCCAGTAACCCTAACCCCCTCCCCTACCCCCCTACCCCGCCCCCCCTCCCCCAAAACACAATTGCCGTAAGCGGCCGAGTTCTCGGCTGTCTGCTGGACGCGGCCGGGCACTTTCGGACGCTGCTGCCCTCTTGTGGCTGCGGCGGGCCGCCCGTGTCGCGGAGACACGTGAGGCTTTCGCACTCGCTCCTCGTCAGCAAGTTTTGGCGAATCCGCCGGAGTATACCAACAGGATGCAGCAGAGGCCGCCGCCACGCAATCCTGTTCCCAATGGAGGTGCATTGGCGAGCGTAGGTCGTCGTCTCGCGCAGGTGCATGTCCGCTCGGCAGCCGGCGAGCCAGCACGCGCACCTTCGGCGGGCAGGACCGCACAACCGGGCTATCGAAAGGCGAGGGATGATTCTTGCGTCTGTCGCAGCAAACGTGCTGCCTACTGTGGTACTGGACGGCGGGGCGTCCATCGCCGACCATATCCTCGAATCCCAGGCAAGTCGGCGGAGGTCTGTCACGGGCTCGCAGAGAGGATCCAAAGATTCCTTCCAGGCTTTGTCTCCAGGCAATGTGACGTCGTCGACAGTGCTTGAAGCGTAGGAGTGCCGCAGCTGCGGAGACGACTACGGGAATGCTTGGTATGGATGCGCAGCAAGGCCAAGATCAACCCATCTGCAGTTCTCTACCTCCACCTGCTGCTAAGCCCGTTTGCTTCCTCGTGCGCCTCAGAGTTACAGAGTGCACAAAAAGCGAAGCCCAACCCGCGAGTACAGCACCGCCGGCGGCCAACCCAAAGCTATAGCGCACGGGGGCATGGAAGACCTGTCCAGCGGGAACCTGCCCTGTTGGTGGCAGATGACAAACGTAGGCCACTGAGCACCGGATGCGTTCGGCGATCTCGAAGAGACGAGTCAGCGATGAAGGCGAGAATCGACAAGGGAATGCACTGACGTTTCACCCATCCGGCAGCCCTTCGAGCACGCCACACAGCTTGTCTTCCAAGACCGGCCGGATGATCGCAGAGCTGACACCGACTCCCCACATTGTGCCTATCTGCCGGGCAGCACAACCTGTGGATGAGGCAACTGCGGCATCTAGCTAAGCATGGTCAGCGGCTTGGTCCACGCTTCCGGCAGCGACATCCGACGAACCTTGCTTGTCCGAAGCGGCAATGCAAAGCAGACGCTGCCGCAGGACATACGATACGACACGATCCCCTGGCCGAGATTCCCAGGAAGATTGTCGACATGATACTTCCAGGTAGCTTCGGTGAACCGCAGCGATGTGGCCCATGCATTGCCAGCTAGAATCAGGACACCACCTACCGTGATGATGCCGCCAACTTCTTCCGTGTCTACAGATGAAAACGGCGGCGGCTATGAGACCGCCTCCTGTGCGTCGCCATAGGTGCCAGGACAAGGCCTCCCACCTGCCTTCGTCGCGGACTCCAGAACGATAAATTGCAAGAACAGCGGAGGAGTGAAGTGGTGCTGTCAAAAAAGTCCACGAAAAGTAAAGGACAAAGATTATCCCAATGCAATCTTCGTCGAGTTGGCCGCGATACCACGGAGCAGGTTCGTTCTCTGTAGCGCTTCCGGAAACCTGCCCTCGTGGAGCCGCGGGACGCTATTGGGAGGAGTGGTACGAGCATTCCGTGACTCGCAGTCAGAGACTCGCGATCCAAGACTCGCAATCATGAGTCCGACGACCCAAGGAGAGCGCCGTGAGCGGTCATTTGCCACCGAAGCTCAGCCCGAGCATCTATACCGCGAGCGTATTCACGAGTACACATGCGCCCAATAGGTCCACCTTCTTCCAAATTCAAGACGCCGTGGCATCCTCCCCATCAGTCTCCCATCCGTCACGTACGACACACAACCCGACGATCAACCCCAGCACCGCCACCGGGCCCTGTACCCAGAAAGTCCCTCGCCAGCCTATTCGCTCCGCAATCGTGTCTCCCACGCAGCTTCCCAGAGTCGATTCGATGTCATAGACAGCGTGCTGTCCCGCCTGGAAAGAGCCCCGCTTCCTGAACTGCCCAGTACCAACATTGATGACCGTCCCAGCCCTCATCAGTTCTCCCCCACCTGAAACCGCCCACTGCCCGAAACCGTAACGCTAGGCGCGAACCCGCATTCCAACGTCCCGACGGCGAACATTCCAGTGGCCGGCGCGAAATGTGTCCGCAAAGCGTGAGCCAGGCTACCGGGTTGGCGGCGGCGAAAAGCGATCCGATAGATGCTTCTAGATATTGTGCAGTCAACCCGAATCTCAGGGACGCACCAGCTCGGCAATGGCTTGGTGGATGTCTTGACATGGCTTGAGGAGTCTGCGTCTCGCAGAGATAGATTGTTGGAATGGTTGAATGCGAGGAGCGTGGTCTTTGGTCCGTGACCTTGACATTGATTCTCTGACTTCCCCATTGGGTTCTAATCCTCTATGGTGTGACAGCGTCTCCACATTACCAGTTGCTTTTGAAGTGATATAACACCGCTCCACACCAACCAAGAACAGAACGCCATCTGGCTGACACGCGCACATGCCCAACCATTCTTCCATATCTCGACCCTTGACTCGAATCATCAGATACACCGGCCTCGACTAGGCTCCTACGCACCGGCGCAAGAGCGTACATGACAACCCGCATATGTCAGTCAGTCAAAGCGCGCAGTAAAACCACGGCGGGTGCGCTAAGCAAGAGCGCTGGGACACGCGAGAGGTAGTTCCAACGCCCGTCTCGCGAGGAGTCGTGAACACGTCTGTCGCAAGGGAGAGACCGATGTCGCTCTCGTCGGCCTCGAGAGGTAGCAGAGACGCCACGTCCGCCTCGACTTCCGGACTCGTATTGTCGTCCGCCGCGAGTTCGACGACGCCGTCCCCCTCGATGATCCAGCCGCCGTCTCTAGCCTCAAGTGCTGCTTCGAGGAAGCTTTGCTCCATCGGTGTGCAGCTCATCCCAAGTCGTAACGACGGCTGCGTCCTCGGGTACCGGGATCGTGTAAATGTCCGGCGTCGGCATGGCGACACCGACGAAGGCGAAGCTGGGCCAAAGCGCGAGCCAGAGCAGGCTGTGGATGGAGTGTGGTGAGGCGATCGGCGAAGCAGAGCCTGCGCCGGGGGCACCGGTAGCAAGCACATCCCAAGCAAGCATGTCTCTCGGGCTTCGGCGCAAGAACGAGTTCGCAATAGCGACTGGGGGGGGGGGGGGGAGCGGTCGGGTTCTCTCTGGTGTCTGTGGCTGGAACACGCATGGCACCTCGGTCTTGATAGAGCTTTGACAGTGCCGTGCGCCGACTGAGAAGACGCTCCGGATCCACACATCTCCAGATGAAGAAGGGTTTGCGGCGCTACAAGCCAACATCAGCAGAAAATCCTTAGTCTGACCGCTGAGGTGTCATCGATTGGGTGCGCTGCCTTCCGTTTGGGAGAAGTTGCGGACCGCACTGTGCTGCGCTCACGGCGCACATCCGTTACGGATTTCCAAGCACCACCATCGTCCTGAAGCTATGAGATACGCATGATTGGGGGTGACGATGGAACCTAACGGGGGCGCGGCCATCCAAAGACGGCCACCCCGCACCAAATCCTCATTTGCTACCAGAACCGACCGAGATCCCCTCTCCACCGCCTCTCCACCCACCATCTCACCTATCCCCCTCCCCCTCCGTCTCCTCGGCAGTGTCGTCCCCATCCTCGGTCCCGGCCTCCACGCTCGCCCCGCTCAGACTCGGCGTCTCCCCCCCGCCGGGCTTCACGACCTCGCTCCCCTTGGCCCCCTTCCCCCGCTTCAACACACTACTCCAACTCCTGACACCGCCACCGGCCGCTTTCGCCGCGGGCGGCGGCAGGCTGCCGAGACTGGCGCTCAAATCCTCGGCCTCCTCGCCGACCTCGGTCGTGCTCGAGCTGCCGTTCGCGCCGTCGACGAGCAGACGGGACTTCTCTCGCTTCCCGAAAGTGGGGAGGCCGAATTTCCCCGAGCTGGATTTGCGCGAGAGCTTCTGCATGAAGGACTCTTTGCTCGTGGCGCTGCCGATGAGCGGGCTCGGGGCCGGGGCGAGGTCGGAGGCGTTGCTGTAGCTGGGCGTGCGCGCGAGGTCGGTGGAGAAGGACGGGTCGTTGTTGAAGCTCTCCGCCAGGCTCGACTCCGTCGTCGTCATACTCCGCGCGTCGCTCCGACTCTTCCTCGAGTCCGGCGGGGACTCATCGTGTCCGTCCAGATCCCTCAGCGCGGCGGTCGCAGCCGCCGCTCCAGAAGTCGTCGGTGTATTGACCGCGGGGCCCGCAGCCGGCGAACCCGCCCGGCCCTTGTCTTTGTCTTTGCTCTTGATTCCAAAGAAACTCTTGAAATCCTTCGCCGCCGGGTTCAGCTTGGGCAGAGCCTGGGTCTGCTGCGGGGTACTCTGAGCACTCGCCGGCACTCCCGCCGAGCTGCTCCCGCCACCACCATCACCACCACCAGCACCTCCTCCTGTCGTCGGACCGCACGGACGCGTACCTATCGGCGCCAGACCCCGGCTCGGCGCACTCGGACTCGCGAACAGCGCATCGGCGTCGGCGTCCTCGTCTTCTACGATGTCCTCCGGCATACCCGAGGCGGCATACTGCACGCTCGGCCGTCGACTCGGATGTCGGGATCCAAAGGACCGCGGGCCGCTGGGCCAGCCCGCGGGTCCGGGGTTGTTGGCGAAGGAGAGCGGTGAGCTCCGCGCACCCGCTTCGCCCGATTGACTGGGCCAGGTGTCCACGCCCCAGCGACTGGAATCCACGCTTGGACGGGGCAGCTCGTTCGAGTGCGTGCTCCCGGGCCGCGGACTCCCGGGTCTTCGCTGCCCGAAAGAGGTGAAATTGCTCGGCCAACCGCCTCCCAGCGCCGATGTGGACGAGGACGCACCGGTATTCGAGGCGGAGTTGTCCTTATCCCGGGAGAAAATGCTCCCCATGAACGCGCGCCGCCGACTCGCCACGCCGCCCGCCGGTACGACCGAGCTCGGTCCCGGACTCGCCTCGCCAAAGGGACTGGGACCGTTCCCCGCGCCAAACACCGAGCCGGAAATCGAACTCGTCCGCTTGCGGCCCAGAGCATCCTCGTCCCCGGCCCCGATCCTGGAGCCAAGCACGACCCCCATCCCCTCCTGCCGCGGGAAACTCTGGCTCTGCGCCAGCGCCAGCCCGCCCCCAACCTCCGCCCCACCCGCCGTAGTCTTGGGGGGCTTGGGTTTGATGCCGAACATGCTGCTGAAGCGACTCCCCGGCCCGCTCGCGCCGCCCGTAGCCGCGCGGCCGGACCGGGTCGACCTGATCGACCTTCTGTCCGCGTCGAGCCCTGCGGAGGCGGAAGCGGGATTGAAGGCACCCGGGGGATCGGGAGAGTGGAGGTGCAGGTTCTGCATGCTGGCCTGCGGACTCGCAAAAACACTCGGGCTGCGCGAACCCGGCGCACTGGTCGGGGAAGCTGGGCCGGGGTCTCTGTCTGTGAAAGCACCGGTGGGATTGCCGGTGGGTGGCGGCAAGCCCGCCAGGCCGGGCAACGAGCCGAGCCCCGGGAGCAGAGGCATCGGCGCTCCGCCGTGATTGCCGCGGTCGGGGTTATCGTCTCCGGAAAAGAGATCGGCCGGCAACAGTTCTGCGCCAGCACCTGGCGACATGGGCGCGCCGCCCGTGAGTCTCTCGCGGTCTTCGTCGCTCATCTGCCCGCCGGGCCCGGTGTGCAGCGTCATGCCGTTCTGTAGATTCAGAAACGCCGGCGGAGGCGGGCCGAAGATGCCCCCCGCCGCGCCACCGGGCGGCGCAGTCGAAGGACTCGTCGTGGACGGGAACCCGCTCGGCCCAGACACCGGGTGCGGGAAGGCCCCCGTCATACTCGGACTCCCCTCCTGGGCCTGCGGTGCGAGTCCGCCAAGACTCCCGCTCTGGCCCCTCCGGTTACTCCTCTGGCTCCCATGCCTCTGCATTGCCATCCCACCGGGCGAACCAAACATCTGCTGCTGATGATGCTGTTGCTCGCGCACCTCCCTCTCCCTCGCCTCCTCGTCCCGTCGCCGCTGAGCACGGATACTCTCCAGATACCTGAGTTGCTCCGCATGAAACCTCTTGGCGCTCTCGAGCTTGTTGAACGCCATCGTATACTGATGCGCCAGCCCCGCGCGCTCGACCTGCCATGCGCGTTCCGCTTCGGCGTCTGCTTGCATTTCCTGGACAAGGTTGACCGGCTCGGCGTCGCCGTTCGTCTCGCCGGTAGCGGTAGTCGCAGGCGCCGAAGCCGATGCAGAGGGAGAGTGGCTGCCCCGCATCCCCCGCTCAATCTTCTTGATACTCGCGTTCGTCTCCTTGATCTCTTCCTCCAGCCCCTTGACAGCAGCGTTTTCGTCCGCGAGCTTCGCCCGTAACGCCTCCTTCTCCGCCTCGGTCTTCTGCAGATACTCCGCCTTTTCCCGGCGGATCTGCTCGATCTCGGCCTGCATCTCGCGTGCTTCGGCCTCCCAGCGTAGCATGTCTGTCTTGACTTTCTCCCTCTCGGCCTTCTTGCCTGCTAGGATGCGTTCGGCTTTACTGCGCTCGTTCTGCGCGGCAGTGTTCTGGCGTTCGAGGATGTTGACTTCGCGTTTGAGGTGGCGGGTGGCCTTTTCCTTCTCCAGGACGTCTGCGCGGAGGGCGTCGCGTTCGGCGATCAGCTCGTCCTTGAGTTTGCTCTCTTCTTCCTCTTCTTCCCGCGCCGAGCGCTCGGCTTCTTCGGTTTCGCGGCGGAGCACGTCGAGCTTCGCGGTCAGATCCTGGATCGTCTCCGCGCCTTCGGGCGGCTCGCTGTCCTCGACGTGCTGGTGGCCGACGTTCTCCAAGCCCAGGGCAGCGGGCGACGGGCGTCGCTGTCCCACCATGCTCCTCTTCGGTCCCAAGCCGGCATTGCTTCCTTCTCTGGCCATACTCGGTGCCTCGAGGGGCGGCGCGAACGCGATCTCCTTCAGCCCCCGGTACACCCTCACGTGCGGCACGCTCTCGGCCGCCGGCGCCGCGCCCGCTGCTCCGCGGTCCTGATGCTCGCCCGCTCCCTCAACCTCGTGCCGCGGCGAAAAAAAATCCCCCGAGCTCGCCGGCTTCGTCCGGAACCGCACGGCCTCGCTGCGACTCCCGAACTCACTCTCGTAGACCAACGCCACCCTCACGACATAGTAGCCGCCGGGCACCAAGCCTTCGATCCTGACCGCCGACTCGTTCACCCCCACCGCGTCAATCACACTGCCATTGAGCAAGATCTCATACTTGTACTTGGTCCCCTTCAACCCCTTCCTCTCCCCGTCTTGGCTCGGCAGGGTCCAGTGGACGATGCACCCGTCCGCCTTGACGCCCGCGAGATCCACGATGGGCGTGCTCGGGATATCGAAGCCGAGCAGAGCGGCGAGATCCGAAAGCGGAGTGTGCAGGACGAGGTAGGCGCGGTAGAGGAGCCAGAAGGCGGCGAGGGTGATGCAGAGGGGGCGGAGGGAGGAGGTGAGAGGGTGGGTGAGGTGGCGGAGGAGGGGGAGGGCTTGGTGGACGGCGGCGACGGGGAGGGGGACGGAGATGGGGGGTGGGGTCGGGGTTGCCATGATGTCGGGGGGGGTGTGGGGGGGGGTGGGGGCGAGACGTTGCGATCTACGGCGGGTAGCGATCGGGCGGGGTGCTCATCGTCTGTCTGTCGCTGTCGTGTGCGAATGTGGTGATGTGGGAACGGATGTGTTGCTGGTGCTGGTGAGCGAGAGCTGTCCCGATGTCGAAATGACCTGGGCAGCTGCAAGGGCAGAGGTAGCCTCAGGCGCTATCGTTTTCCCGCGCTGAGCCGCATGAGGTCGGGCGTGCCCGCCACCACTGCCGTGCGCTAGCCTCGGCTCAACTTGTGGCGAGGAGAGAAAGTGTGCCGGAGAGCGCGGGTGCGGCGAGGGTGGGGGACGGACTGGACATGGGACAGTGGACGTGGACGTGGACGTGGACGTGGACGTGGACGTGGACGTGATCATGCAAGAGGTCCCACCTGCATGTACATCGATCCATCATTCATCAATGCATCACTTCACCATTTTATCATTCACCAATTCATCCTTTATCGTTCATCAATTCACCACTCCAACAATTCATCGCTTCATCACTTGATTATTCCATCCTTTCATCACTTCATCATTTCATCAATCCATCTTTTATCATTCACTCGGCACTGCGGTCGATGGGGAATCGATGGATCGGTTCACTCCGCATTAGCTAACTGGAGCCGTCCACTTCGCATTCGCTGCTTGGAGGTGTGGACCTCGCCTTAGCTAACTAGAGTCGTTCACTTCGCATTAGCTCATGGGAATTGTCGACTGCGCATTAGCTAATGGGAGTTGTCCACTTCGCATTAGTTGATTGGACCTGAGGCTGGGGGGAGGGCCAAGGCCGATGACGTTGCCCCGTGCAGTGAGTGCGTCGACACGCGAGAGCGCGAGCGGTCCCAACACGGCCGCCGCATCGCGCCGACTCTCCTCTCCCATTGACTCCGTCCCGTACCCACCGCGCCTCGGTGGTGTGTGTCCCAACCAGATCGCGCGGCGGCGGCGGCGAGAGCAAGCAGTCCGAGGCGATGCTGTGACGCGGCGCACGACACTCGCTTGGCCATTGTGCGCAGCGCTCCTGCCGCCATTGTTCCACGCCCAGCAAGCCGCACGAGCTTCGCGGCCGCCGACCACGCCCGCGACCGCGTCGCCAGCGACCACGATGCAGTACGTCCGCAGCGTCCAGACCTCCCTCTCCGCCACCTGGAACTCCATCAACCCGGCCACCCTCTCCGGCGCCATCGACGTCATCGTCGTCGAGCAGCAGGACGGCAGCCTCGCCTGCAGCCCCTTCCACATCCGCTTCGGCAAGTTCTCCCTCCTCCGCCCGTACGAGAAGAAGGTCGAGTTCCGCGTCAATGGCGAGCGCGTCGACTATGCCATGAAGCTGGGCGAGGGCGGCGAGGCCTTCTTCGTCTTCGAGACCGAAGGCCGCGTGCCCGAGGGACTGCAGACCAGCCCGCCGGTCAGTCCCGCGGCGAGTCCGGCGCTCACGGCCAGTGCCGCGGTGCCCGCGAGCAAGTTGCCCGAGGGCGTGGCGGGGGCGGAGGCGCGCGGCGAGGACGTCGAGCCCTTGGATCTGCGGAGCGCCGGGGAGGAGGGCGAGGCGGGCAAGCGGGCGCCGGGGGACAAGCGGGCACCCAGGACGAGCAGGGCTGATGCGGGGGACGTGCGGGGGGGCAGGGCGCGGAGTGATGGCGGACGATTGTCGCCGCTTGCGCCCGCCCCGCATGCGGCGCCGATCCAGCGACCGCTGTCCGCGGCGGACTTCTCCGCCGCCAAGACGATCCCGAGCTTGGGCCGGACCAACACGGATAGTGCCCTGCCGGCCACGAAGGCGGCGTTGGCGAGTCCGTTCGGTAGTCCGGACACGAGGAGCGCGGCTTCGCTGCATCGCTCCGGCAGCCCCCCGCCACCGGCGTCCAACGAGGAAGCGAGGACGCGGGCGATGAATCTGAGCCGGAAACTCTGGACCAGCAACATCAGCAACCAAGTCACCGACTCCGGCGACCTGATGCTCGACATGACCGGCTTCAAGTCCCGCGACGGCGACGCCTTACACGCCGAAGCCATCGCACGCCAACTCCTCACCGAAGAGATGGACGGCCCCTACGACATTGGCGCACTCATCGGCGCCGACGGCGAGGGCAACATCTGGATTTACAGCTCCGAGGAGGCCAAAGAAGCCGCCAGCCGCAAAGCCGTGGCCGTCGACTCCGGTGGCCTGGGCGCCTACAACCCGGGGGCCTACGCCAGCACCGACGCCCTCTCCGACCCGGGCTACCATTCCGACGATGCCCGCAGCGAATCCGACGTCTCGCTCGCCGCGACCACGTCCACCTCCTCCGCACATGTGCGTCGGGACTCGGACTCCGCCGTGGGGCTCCACAGCACGCCCGCCTCGCCCACGACCACCACCTCCTCCAACGACCCCCCCACCGCAGCAGGTGACCCGAACAAAAACTACGCCAAGACCCTCCGCCTCACCAGCACCCAGCTCCGCGCCCTGAACCTCCAGAGGGGGCCCAACAGCATGTCCTTCACCGTCAACCGCGCCACCTGCACCGCGACGCTGTACTACTGGCACCACACCACCCCCATCGTCATCTCCGACATCGACGGCACCATCACCAAATCCGACGTCCTAGGCCACGTCCTAAACTCCCTCGGCCGAGACTGGACCCACCAAGGCGTCGCGAAACTCTACACTGAAATCGCCGGCAACGGGTACAACTTCCTCTACCTCACCTCGCGCAGCGTCGGGCAAGCGGACGCGACGCGCGGCTACCTGCGAGGCGTGGTGCAGGACGGCGGGTACCGGCTGCCCGACGGCCCCGTCATCCTCTCGCCCGACCGCACGATCGCGGCGCTGCGCCGCGAGGTGTACCTGCGGAAGCCGGAGATCTTCAAGATGGCCTGCCTCCGCGACATCATGGCCCTGTTCACCGGCCACGGCGGCGCGCAGGACGTCCGCGCGGGCGCCGAGGCCGGCCTGCACGCCCCAGCCCACCTCCCCGGAGCGCTCGGGAGCGGGCGCGGGAAAGCGGGCAGTCCGTTCTACGCCGGCTTTGGCAACCGGCTGACCGACGCGTTGAGCTATCGGTCAGTGAACATCCCGAGCACGAGGATCTTCACGATCAATTCGAACTCGGAGGTTTCGCTGGACCTGTTGAGCTTGAACAAGTACAAGACGGCGTATGGGAGTATGCGGGAGATTGTGGATCACTACTTTCCGCCCGTCGTGCTGCTGGTCAAGGGCGGGGGGGAGGAATTCACGGATTTCAATTACTGGCGGGAACGGCCTTTGGACATCGCGAATTTCACGGATAGCGAGGATGAGGATGCGGGCGGGGCCGAGATGGCCACGGGCCAACACCGATACGCCCAGCCAGAGCGGCTCGGGACGAAGGCGGGCAGTGTGAAGGAGAGCGTGCTCTCGGAGGACGAGGCTGGTGACGAGATGCTCGAATCGTACCTCTCGGACCCTCGCGCTTCGCTGGACGATTCCTTGGCGGAGCTGGACACGAGGGACATTACGGCGGAGAGCACGGACCTCGATGTCGAGGACGAGGAGGAGGAGGAGGAGGAAGAGGAGGATGGTGGAGTGGATGTCGAGACTGTCGTCGACGGTGCAGCAGTGGCACCGGATACGGATGCCGATGACGAGGACGAAGAGGACGAAGAGGAGGAGGTCGAGGGTGCAATGAGCACGGCGCCAGTCACGCCGTTCGAGAGAGAAGGGCGGCTGGACGGGCTGGGCAACATCTCGCCACGGGGGCGATGGTAGGCGGCCGTTCGCGGCACCGGCCCGCCATGAGAGAGGGAGAGGAAAGGAACCTTGTACCCATACACTTGACCTTTGGGGAATTTCATTCGGCGCTGGCTCTTGGCGTGAAGGGAACGGGAAAATCGGGACAGCGACGCATCGTCTAGCGCTCGCGGGTTGGGAGCACTTGTCCGGTTTGGACGCGGTCTGGCAAACGCCACGCTTTCGGCGGAGGTGTGGGGCGTTTTTGGGCGAGTGCGCAGAAGCGATGTCGGGCACTCGGGACGGGATCTGGTGGTTGTGAGATATACGAAGATGGAAGGGTCGATACAGTCGGTATGACGGCGCTAACGCGTCGAGAAAGCCATACACCCTCCAAACGCGTCAAGGCGAGCTTGTCGGCGGTTCATTTCCTGGCGAAGCTGAGCTGTTCTTGCCCCCCCCCCTTCCTGCGGGGCTTCGTCGTCTTGCGGCGTTTGTTGACGGCCCGTTTTGCACTCGCGGTCTTGCGCTTGCGCTTCTGCGCGGCCACTGCCCATCGTCCCTGAAGCGAATCGTACGGCAATCGTGATCGGCGTTTCGAATAGCCAAAGTTGAAACTCTGTAAGTCGGGGGTTGTGTGATCCCGGTCGGAGTCCCTCGAGATGTGAGCTGCGTGCCGTGCGGCCGCCAGCTTGGAAGCGCGAAGCTTGGCGGCGGAAGCATCCGCTCGCATTGATTCCGGATGTCCAGAAGCGGAAGGCACGCCACATGGCTTGCTTGGACGCCTCCAGATGCAAGGTTGGTGTGTACGTCTTTCGCTAGGATGAAATCGCACAAGTGACTGTAGAGACCGGCGATACGTAGTCTAGACAAGTCAAAGCTATCGTGATGCATGGATTCCATGAGCTCCCTTACGGCATAGGCGGTCTCTAAGACTTTGCAGCCGCTCATTCGATGGTGTCGGAGAGCCCATCTGGCCACCCCGGTAGATGTTGGCTTCCTCTTCGAGGGTCGAGGCATCGATGACACGCATTCTGTGCCCTGCTCGGAGCGTTTCTATTAGCTGTATTCTCGACGTGGCCGGAACCCCTTCCTCCTGCGCAGCCAAGTACGTACTACCCGTCTGCAAGGTATCGGAGGTCGGTCTCGCTGATTTGCCCTTCTTGGACGCCAGTATCCTTATTTCTGATCACTCGCGGGGCGAATGTTCTCGGGTCAACAGGCGGCTCAGCGACGACCGTCACTGCGAAGTCCTTCGTTTAAGTCCTCGTGGTCATCTTCGTCGTCACCATCTTCGTGGTCGAGCGTGCCAGCTTGCTGGTTGATGTCGAGGTCACCGGCCACTTTTAGGATTCTGCGGACCTGATTAGCGACATATGTCACTCTGAGACTCTCCACTTCAAGGGGTCAATGCTGCGTTTCAGGCCGCCTGCGTCCAAAGCCTGCTGTATGGCCATCTGTTTTGCATGCTCGATTGCTGAAATAACATATTGATCGGTGACGCCCTGAACGACATCCACAATTCGCGCGTAAGGTAGTGACCAACCGATTCTAGGCCCGCAGTCACCTTTTCCTCGCCTCCTCGGATAATCGATCCGCCGTCAAGTTTAATCAAATGCAGGTGCGGCATAGAGTAGTTGAATCCCACGCCAGCAACCGTCACATATGCTGACGCTTGTCGAGGCAGGCCGGAGGGCAGCAAGACGCCGACGTCGCTCGTTGCGCCACCGATATCAACAAACAACGCTTGCCCTGGCGTCCTCGTGACCCAGAAACGTACGCAGCTCCACGCATGGAATTCGTTGCGCCGAAAGAGAACGGTCGGATGGGGACATTCGCTGCATCAGCCAAGTCGAGCAACGTGCCGTTGTCCTGCGTCAGAGAGGGTGTACAGGTCAGATTGAGGGCCTTCATCGATTCGCAAAATTCGTTCACGGTATGCTTTGCGTAGCGCAAAATAGCAGCATTGAGAATGCTGGCATTCTCTCGTTCCGGCCATGCAGTGTCGGTAACTCCGTGAGAAGCGATCACATCCGTTCCCGGAATCTCGCGGAGCGCAACTTCCTTGTCTCCCCTGTCCTGTTCGAACTCCCCGTCAATGGGACTGAAAGCACCAACGACACACACTGCGGTCAGGCTAAGCTTCTTGAATTCCGCACATCGCTCGACGATCAGGGCATCGTCGATGGGAGCTTCGCAGCTTCGTCGACGAGCGCTGTAGAGTCCTAACTATGCAGGAGAGATCCATTGCCACATTTGCATCCCTTGATCTAAAAAGGGAAAGCGGAGGCGGGTCTTGCTCGTCGGCCAAAGCATCGGCATGCACTTCATGTCTTCTTACCGGCCGCCGGCGAACGGGTACCGGTGGAATGTACTGGGAGAGAGTTGCGGAGGTCACAGAGAGGATTCGAACACGCGGGTATTGACACCTCGCTATTGCATGTCAAACCACGTGCTAGCCCTACCAACGCCGCCATCTGCAGAGCCGGGACAAACCGGTCTACCCAGGCAAGAGGGAGTCGGGCCTCATGGCATATGCGCACACCAGCTGGTCTTTGCACCTCTCCTTCGTGTATTCTTCTATCCGCGCGCTTTCATTAGCTGTATTCCGCCATCTAGTCTCACGATGCATGCCGGACAGATAGCTGAGGTCCTTCGAGTACCCTCCTGCCAGCGGACACACTCCAGCATATGAATCAACGACGATATTCGTCCCCTGCCTCCTCACCACCAGACTTGGACCCGCTGGGCGTACGTTCCGTCCTGGGCCATCAAACAGATCTGTCTCTCCAACTAGCAGCTGGACGGTAGTCGGGTAGTAGCTGGCCTCTCCGTATGGCGAACCGTCGTCGCCATCATCATTGGCGAGACCATATTTTCTGTGCCGTCGTCATCACCAGTAGCTACGTCGGTGCTGGATGGCACATCCGCTTTCCGGTCGTCAGCCGGTACATTTGGGGCGTCTACGGGCATTGCCTGGCTCTCTCTCAGCGCATCGTGTGGAGTCTGGTCTGGTTCTCTGTCCAATCATGGACTGGCGGAGTCTGCGTTCAGAGCCTTCTAGCTGCGATCTTCCCTTCTTTCCAGCGTTATGAAGCATAAGTTTCTGGCGTCAGCGAACATAGACACCAAGCAGTGCACCGGGATCGGTGCTCTTCAATACAACTACGGCGCCGAATCTTTATGTGCATCCTGAGGGCATGAAGCACATTATCCTCTGGATGAACGTCGTCTCGGCGGTGACATCGGCATGCATGGTTCTCTGGTGCTTGTTCGCCGCACACGGTGCAGGTCCTCTCGTCTCTGCTCCCAGCGACGGTCTCGAGCTCAGAGCTCGGCCGGGATATCGTCTCCGCCGTCACCTCGGTCGTTTGAAACATCGCGATGGGATTGACGAATCAGATGGACTACAGCGGACGTCATCACAGTATGCTTGGCAGCGATGCGGTACCGACAATTGTTTTTAGTGCTCTGCTCGCCGACCAGGAGGTCAAGTGCTAGGCCCGTGGACTTCGTATCGCTCTTTCGCTCGTAGACCTCTACTGTTGATCCTCAGTCTTGATCGCCTTGCTGGAAGATTCTCTCGCCGCCACCCTTTGCGCCTTGAAGATATCACGCATCTGCTTGTCCAACGTGTTGCCCAACCTCCGGCAGCTGTCTGGACATCGGCCAGCGTCCCCGTCCGAAAGCGCGTCCAGATTCTCGATCAGATACTACCTGATCAGCATGCCAAGCGACGATGTTGGGCTGATCTCGGGCGTGCCGGCTTTGCCTGCTTGATAGCATTTGGCGGCGAACTGAGCAATTATCAAAGGATTGTAGTCGTAACTGCCGATGTGCTGCACGGGGGCCGCTTCTCGAACCGGGATGTCGCTGGCGACTTTGTACTCATCCAGCGTAAGGCGGCTGATGAGCGCAGTAAGGCACCCCCTGGGATCGATTACATCCAGCGGCTCAAGTATACCGTCCGTCAAGTACTCCATTCTCTACAACACCACCTCCCCGCGGCGAAACTTTTGGTCAAGGATCTGCGACCGCTCGCTGGCCGGCGTGGTCCCTTAGGCCCGCGCAACCTCGTCGCGTAGAGTGTGACCTGCATCAGAGCATACTGTAGCACCGCAAATTTGATCGTGCCATTCGCACCAGTCCTCGACACTCAGCACCACCGTTCGCTTCCGAACCGGTTTTGGCAGCATCTGAGCGGGTGGGTGTGGAACATCCGAGGCTCCGTCTCCTTCAGCATGCATGAACGGGTGTGAGGCGCGCGCGCTGGTATCCGGCGTCCCGTGCATGGGTGCACCGTCTTCATCGTCACAGATCGCTTTTCGACGCTTTTTACCAGATTTGATGCCCTTAGACGTCGTAGCAGCAGGACAACAACCGCTGGCAGCCTCTGACGGTCCGCTCGGCGCCGCCATCTGCGCTTCACGGCGCAACGGCGGCAGACTCGGTACTGTCGAGGCTTCGCTTGGCTGGTGTAGCATCCGGCGTCCCGGGAAGCAGGGCAGCCTGACATAGCTCATTGCTCCCGTTGGCAAAGGCCGAGGGGTGTTTGAGATGACCCGAAAGTGAATCCTGATAGGCAGACAAAACCAGATGTATCCGGGGGGACTAAGCAATCTGGGCCAGAGGGATTGAGGCGACACTGTAGCCGCCTCATATGCTGACAGTGATAAGAATCTATGGTCCGCTTCATTCCAAGCTCGCTGGAACGGACAAGCACCTCAAAAGCACAGCCGAAAGTCGCCTCACCACCGCCAAACTCTCACTTGCCCGTCTTCACCGCAGGTGAAAGCCATGGCTTCCGCCATCAACACGTCCCTCACCACCTCCTCGTCGTGCGCGCCGGGCAATCCCATGACCTGGCCGAAATCCCAGATTTCCGGGCCCTGCAGCTGCACAAGCGAAAGCGTGCGCTTCTCATTGTGCCCGTACGCCACGACGGGCTGTCCGTCGGGCTGTCTCGCCAGGTCGATGACATACATGCAGTCCAGCCGAGGCCTTACATCGCCAAAGTCCACGGCCGGCGCGGGCTCGGAGCCCTCGGTCGGCTCCTGGAGAGGGTAGATGAGGAATTGCTCGTCTGTGGTCAAGACGTAGGCTTGGTCCGGTGTCAGGAAGCCGGCGCAATGGATGGCAGAGCGAGGGTTCAGGACTTGGTGCAGCGCGTCCTCTTCTTCCGCTTGGTTGACGTCGAAGAGGGAGACGAGACCGTCGGTGCTTCCGGACAGGAGGACATTGGGTTGCGAGGGGTGGAACGTCAATTGGGTGATGGAGTCCGTATGGGACTCGACGTAGTCGCGGAGGGGTACGGACGGATTCCGGGTGTCGAACAAAAGGACGCTGACATTCCCGAGGCCTTCGCTGGCGCTTTCGTTTCCGGCAGCAATAACGTGCTCATGGCAGGCGATGGCCGATATGGCTCGGCCTTGAGGCTCTGAAAGCTGTGCCACTTGCTTGGATCGCGAATCCCATATCCGGACGGTGCCATCACGGCCAGCAGTCGCCAGTCCCCGGTCCCCGAACGCCTTCAAGCATGATAGACCGGAACCTCGCGGCTGCGCCACGCTGATCACCCTCAAGGCGTGGTCGAAGAGTCGGAGCGCGTCGTCCGAGCCGATGGTCGCCAGGTTATTTCCAGCGCGGGCGAGAGAGAACAGGTAAGTATCTGCAGGCGTACCCAAGGCAGACGCCGCGGCCAGCTGTGCCATGGAATGACCTCCGTACCTACCACAAGCACGGGTACCAAGAGCTGGAGAGCTCGAAGCCAGGAGCGGGAGATTTAAGGTTGGGAGTGTGCTGGCAGGGTAGTCAGGGTAGTGTGAGCGGTGCAGCAGCGCGAGCCGTAGCCTCTGTGACACCGGACGGTCACACTCTGTGCTGGACGGCGTCGACGCTGGGCGTGGCAGTCCAGCATATCCGTGCGAGCGTGTCTCGGCAGTTGGACTGGCGAACTTGCACGGGGACCCGCGGGAGAGTGCGAGGAGAAGTCACGTGGGCTTCTGAGGCTGGAGAAAATGCACGGTGTCTCGGCCAACCACGGCGAGGCAGGATCTCGGGGCCGAGTGCCGATGCGCCGAAAGCGTCGTAGGAAGATCGCGCGCCGAGGGACAAGGATGGCGCTGACAATTGGCAGGTGTGAGGGCTGTGGCTCGCCTGGTCGTATGCTGTACCGATCGCGCAGCGGCTGATGGCCTGCAGGATGCCTGATGCGCATCAGCCATGCACGCCCCAGAGGCAGGATGAGACGGAAGTCCGGCAGGCGGTGTGAGTGACATGGCATGGCTGCGCCGGGGGGGGGGAAGGCGGTGGACGGGGCAGACGAAGCAGTGCTTGGCTTGAGCGAGCGTGTTCGCCCTGTCGCCGGCGGCAGCTTGGCACGGCTGGCATTGTGGCGAGAGAGGACGCCGAATTGGGCTGGGGCGGTAGGGATGTCGCGCCGCTTGCCTGGGCTGCTATTGACTGCGTCTTCGGCTGCGCCAGACGTGCAACCGGTCGCGGACGCATTGGTCAGCATCGCGGTCCCGGCGGCCGGCGGCATGATCCACGCAGCAGGACGGGCTCTAGGCTCTGCCGATGCTGGACGCCGCATCATCAGATGGGGGGGGTACATCAGATGGTTGGTACATCAGATGGGTGGTAGGTACATCAGATGGGTGGGGACGACGGTCAGGCGTCTATACATCAGCAGAGTAGTGCATCACCCCGTCGCGCCCGCCATCATGATTCGCATGAGCGTCTCTGCCGCGACGGGCGTGCCTCGCTTGCGAGCGGTGCAGTCAAGTCTGTTTTATAGTACCGCCGGCCAGCGTGCTGAGTTGCTGTCCCGCAGACGAGACCCCCCCCGGGGACGGGAGCTTGGCCTCTGCGCGCGTTGGCTTGCACGCGTGCCAGCACAGCGAGGAGAACGCAAGCGGCGGGCGCGACGAAAAGCGGCCGGCGTCTCTGAAGGCCACGGTCTGCGGCCAGCCCAATGCTGTGGCAGAGTGGCCTGAGACGGGGAGCGCATGCGTGTCCGTGGGCAACGCTCGGCGGTGCGATGGAGAGAGAGGGAGAGAGGGCAGCGGATTGACCGCTGCGCAAGGTTTGCAGTTCGCGTGAGAGAGGCTTTCGTCATGCTCTCGGTGCGTAACTTCAAAACACCCACGCCCCCGGCTGAGTCTTGGGCCATTTTGCCTCTCGCCGGCACGCGAGAGGCCTCACGGGCCTCCTCCACGTTGCCTGTGCCAGAAAGCATCCCTGCATACAGCCAGGCAGAGTAAGTCAGACACGCACAGCCAGTTGGCCATCCAGTTGCGTCCGTGTTCCCCTCCCCTTGTATCCCTCTTCCCTTCTCTGCTGTCGCCCCTTCCTCCTCTTCCCCCTTCAACCTGCCCACGACTCGTCGTCACTGCCGCCCGCCGCGTCGCCCGCCCCGTGGCATGGCCATTTGACCCACCACACGCACCGCTCACTGCTGTGCCCAACCCTTCCTGCGAACTGCTAGACCTGGAACTCGCCGCATGCATCCCCCTGGGCTGGACTTCCCGCGGTTGCCTCCTGTGACAAAGCCCAACACACCCCGATCCACCGCCGGGCTGCATTGAGATCAACCTTGGCCTCCACTCGCCACGCAAAGCCTCCCGCGATAGAGCCGCCCGCCATGCGCCGCCAGACCCCCATCGCCCACCAGCTTTACAGCTACCTGTTCCCACACCCGACTCCGAACGACCCACCCTCCTTCTCGGCGCATCTGGCTCGCAATCTAGTGCCCGAGGTTCGGGAGGAGGTGCAGCACTTCTACGGCCATCTGAGCACGGTCGAAGCGCGCTATCCCGGCCTCAATTACTGTTACCCGCCCCACCGCATGCGTCTCGGCCGCTTCGAGCACCACCACCGATTGTTCGAGGCCTTCGACGATCTGCGCCTGACGTACGCGGAGATCCAGGACTTTTGCTGTTGGGAGGGCACCAAGTGGGCGCGAGAGAGGTACGAGAAGGACGAGAAGATCAAGGTGTTTGATACGACGGGCGATGACATCCCGCCGTGGGTGGACAGGAGAAGCGTGAGCCGTCAGGCGAGGAGGGTGGAGTTCAGCAATCAGCGACGGCAGAGCATTCAGCGCCAGACGGACATCTCCGTGGTCGTCGAGGAGGCGGGCTCGACGCTCAGCAGTCAGCCGGCCGACGATGAGGAGATGAGCGATGCGGACTCCGCGGCGGCGGCGGCGGAGGAGGAGGGAGATGGAGAGGAGGAGAGGGAGAGCGCCACGATGCGCGAGACGCGCGCCGAAGCCGCCGCCGCCGACCTGCACCTCGAGGAGCTACGCAGGCATCGCGATCGCAGCGTGACCCAGCGCCTGATCGTGGCATGGGAGCAAGGGCACAGCCTTCCGCCTGAGATCGAGCAATACCTCAAAGACCAGAGTGAGCGAGGGGCGCTGAGCAGCAACGTCGACCTGCAACGATTGTGGCAGACGAGCCTGATGGCGCACGGCAGTCATGGTATGGGGGCAAGGCCCTCGACCTCGGCGATGCGCAACACTCCCGCCGTGCCTGCCGCATCCGCACGCACGAGGGCCGCAGCTTGAGAAAGGGGCCGACCTCACCGTTCCGCCCAACAAATGCGCAATGTGCTCTTCGGCGCGAATGCCGTGCAGCGCGCACCATCCCATGTATACCATCGAGCTTTCAGTGTGATTTCGGACTTGTTGCGTGCTTCTATATCCAGGGTCAGTGGGCATTGAGCGAGGAGTTAAATCAGCGGCAAAGCATGTAAAAGGCGTCTGGCGAGCACCAAAGAGCGAGCGAGGGTGGGACTGTCTGTAGTTGCGCGTTCATGTTCTTCGCTCATCGGGTGCTTCCCACTCACGCAGTACTACATCCGAGCAAATTCGAGATATCCAACCTCACTCCAGCCTTGCCTGTCGCGCCGGCTAACTACCGGACCCCCTCCTGCGCCAACGCAAGCACATCCACCCAGGTCCTCGCCCTCTGCCTCCCGCCCTCGTATGCCTCGTTCAGATATTTCTCCACATCGTACCCAAACGCAATCAGCTCATCTTCGGCACACCACTCGCCCATCCCCATCAAGCCCACCGGCACCTTCCCACTGCCTGTGACCGGCTCCACGTAGCCCACCGGCGCAGTGATGGCTGGGCAGCCCGTGAAATTTGCTACGTAACAGTACTCCATACTCCTCACGGTCTTCGGTCCATGGCTGTACCCGTACGTCAAGTCCTGCTCGTCGAACGGCCAGCCGGCGGTCGGGACGGTGGGCGTGACGATGATGAGGCGCGGGTGCTGTTCGTAGAGATGCGAGAGATGCTGCATCAGGACTTGCCGGATCTTCTGGGCTTGCAAGAGGTGGACGGCCGATGTCTGCGAGCCGATGGCCATGAGAAGTTGGTTGGCTGGGGTGAGTTTGGGTATATCCCGGAGCGCAACACCCGAGATGATCTCGGCGAGGATGGTGGCGGAGTGAGACATCTGGGCTTCCGCGAGGAAGGGGATGGTGATGTTGACGGTGCTATAGCCGCACTTGGTGGTCAGGTAGTCAATCGCGGACTGGCAGGCTTTCCGGACGGGGGGATCGGCTGCTGCGAACCAATCGGGGTAGATGCCTAGCACTTTGGTGCGGGAGGGGAGGGAGGAGGTGCTGGATGGCGGGATGAAGAGGCGTGCATCGTGATCGAGGGCGTCAGGCTGAGCCATGATGCGGTACGCAATCTCCAGGTCGGCCATGTTGGCAGTCATTGGGCCGGCCACGCCATTGCTCTTCGCCAAGTTGGATGTTGGACGGATGCTCACTCGGCCTTGCGAAGGCTTGAGCCCGAAGAGACCACAGAAGCAGCACGGCAGTCTGACACTCCCGCCACCGTCGTTGCCCATGCTCACGGGCACCAAGCCCGCCGCCGTGGCATATGCGGAACCTCCGGATGAGCCGCCGGTGTAGTACATGTCATTATACGGGTTTCTTGGCGTTCCACGATGCGGGTTGTTGTTCGTGGTGTCCATGCCAAATTCGTGCATGTTGGTCTTGCCGATCAACACCGCACCGGCATCTTGCCATGCCTGCACGCAATAGCTCGTAGCATCGTCTTTATTCGTTACATCAAGCCGTGAGGCGCAGGACCTTGTATATCCTGCAACATCTTCCTCATCTTTGACCGCCACTGGTACGCCGTCGAGAGGACTGAGTGGTATGCCTTCGCGATACCGCCTCGAGCTCGCGGCGGCGGCTTTGAGCACGAGCTCCTCCTTGCTGTCCAGGAACGCCACAGAGTGCTTGGTGGGATTTTTCACATCCTTTCTGATGAGTGGTAGCAGCGCCTTTGCCACGTCCGTTGGCGTGATACGGCCGGCCTTATAGGCTTCATGGTAGTCGAACACGCTTGGGTACACACCACCGCTCGGCTTCCTCTGGCTCCAGTCCTCTTCCAGCAGCGCGGCTACCGACTCGGATCCGACTGCATCGGCTGCCGTACGATAGGTCCGAATGACGGTGGGATCGTAGCGCGCGTCAACGTCCTCCAACCCAGACAGATGACGGAGCTTATCAAATCCGGCTTGTCTCCAGAAGAACCTCTGCAGGTATGGAGAGCTCAAGACCCTACCGCTACCATCAACACCGGGGTCCTGTGATGGAACAAAAAGGACACGAGATGGTATGATACGTACAGTTTGGCGGCATAGTACAATGCCAGTCCGCGGAGAGCCGGAACATCTGGCTTGGGCGGACTCTCGTAGGCCGTCTCGGTGGCCTTGGGCGACGGCCGATTCACCCAGATTCCAGCGGTTGGAGAGGACGTCATGGCTTTCAAGACGACCTGCGGCGGGTAAGCTAGGTGGTAGCGGGCAGCGTCGCAGCTGGCTCCGGCAGGGACTCGATCACGATGTCGCTGCGGGAGTTAACGGCATTCGTCAGTAGATGGCGGGGTGTCGAAGAAGTGAGGTGAAGATAAGCGAGCTGCTGAAGGACGGAGCTCGCTCCACCTTGGAGACAGGGCTGTCAGTGAATAAATTTCTCAGGATACGAGTATTCAGGTATCGCCAGCGCTGTCAGCACGGAAAACGACATGCAGGAGAGATCGAAGACGGTGTGGTATGTCATGAACTTGTGGGTACCTCGTACATTCGTGCTAGCATGACGCTTTTCTATCGACAAATTGTGCCCTGTACCACCGTTGGCCTCAAACATGAAAGTAGCCGAGAGAGCCTCCCCACAAGCCACCAATCGAGTCCGATGAGTCTGGCTGTGCGTATTCTCTATCGATGATAGACAGAGGACTAGCAAGTATATTGCGGTGTGGGTATCGTGAGCAATCTGACGCTGCTGACAGGAGGATGAGCCGGATGAGCGGCCATCATCCTTCCGCGGACCAGCGATATCAGATGGACTAGAGGATCATCCCAAGCAAGAATCCCAAACGCCTTCGCTAACTCGACTATCTCGGAATCAATCTCGTTCGCAGAAATCAAACAGTCCTAGCGGGCAGTTGCTGCGTTTGCCCAGTCCCTTCCAATTGTAACGCCTGGACAACACGTCTCGTGACGTGCGAAGCATGCAATGTTGATAAGCATGCAATGGTGATCATGACATGCCGGCGCCAGTCGGTGATCGGATCGCATGTCGTTGTGTTTTCGGAATGGCAAGTGACGAGGCGGCATTGCCGGAGCTTGCCCGGCCCCGCCATGGAGGTTTCGTTGAGTGACGAAGCATGGTGGAGCATGCATGAGTAGCAAGCTTTCCGGAACCCTTGGCGATCCCAAGCGAGAATGGCAAGCGCGTGGGGTGATGCGCGCGTACAGCATGAAAATCAGTATCCTGTCATTCCGTCCGTCATCCCGATGAGGCCAGCACCAGCGACATTCGCGTTCATTCCCTGCGCATTGTTGTTGAGGCTTTGCAGGTTCGCTGTATTCAGCTTCAGGTCCGGGTTGCATGGCGGGCTGTGTTGTCGATGATACTTGAGGCCGTTCAAGTTCTTGTATCGTTTACCACATACTTCGCAGCGGTAAGGCTTCTCCTTCTCCATCCCAACAGTACCCGGATAAGGAATGCTAGTCGCTGGATCCACGATCGAGAATGTCCCATCCGGATTCTCCTTAAGCTGCTGATTTTGGTGCCCATGTTGTTTGTGGTACTTGAGGCCGTTCTGATTCTTGTATGCCTTCTCGCAGCCAATGACTGGACACTTGAACGGCTTAATCTCCTCGCCGACGAAGCCACCGACGCCGGCAAGCCCATTGAGCAATTGGCTCTCGCGGATCTTCTTGGCTAACTCGCTGTTGTTGCTGTTCATCAGTGCTGGATTGGGTGTGCCTTTGTTTCCGTAGCCTTGTTTACTTAGTAAACGTTTCGCAGGGTCGTCGATTGTGCCGGACTGACCGTTGTTCATGGTACCAACGTTGCTCAAAGGCATGCTGTTGACGTCGAAGTTGGTGCCAAGCAATTGTGAGTAGTCGAACTGATTTATGCCGAAGTCGGCGAAGCTCATATCAGCAGGCTCTGCAGGAGTGCCGGGCATTGATGAGTCGGGAGTAGCGGTCTGCTGCGACGCTGTCTGGAGAGTCGGTGTGTTGACGGACGAAACGGTCGGGTTGTGTGGGAAGCTCATGCCCTGCTGATTGGCTCGAGGCGTAGCTGGTGACTGTAACCCTTGACCTTGGAATGCGTTGGCGATGTTGACGTTGACTGCTGGACCTCGAGGTTGTTGGCGGCCGAACTGTGGCTGTGGTTGAAACTGCGGTGATTGCATCCTGGAGGTGGCGTCGCCGTCCATCTCCATGCCCATGGCGTCTAGGCTGTCGAACTCGATCTGCTCGCCAGATTGTCCGCTGAATAACGGTGAAGCCTGGAAATTCGGATTCCGCTGTGGCTGCGGTGGTTGCTGCAGGTTTGGTGGTTGCACTTGTGCCTGTTGTTGAACTGCTTGTGCGGTGCTGGTGGCGTTGGCCGCCCGGCTGCTAGGGTACTGCTGCTCCTTAGGCGTTCGTCCCATAGTCTGAGTGGGCTGTGCAGCATGAGCCTCCTCGTAGTGCTGTAATAGTTCGTGCATCGAGTCGAGGTGGATGTCGCAGCAGACGTAGTCTTTCATGTAGTTCGCTTCCATCTTAGGAAGATACGATGACGAGTGAAACGACGGCGATTGGAAGTTATACGGCGACGTGCCGGTCATGAGGATGCTGCCCTAAGTCAGTCCCACTTAAACATCACGGCGGCTACCACGCTTCACTTACTCGTCGCGGATGAAGCTGCCGACGGAGATGCCGCCCCAGCTCATGCCGTTCATCAGGCTACCCGACAGAGCGTTGCTCTCTCGTCGGAAGCTCTCGCGCATCGGTATCGATCGCGCGCCATAGGGTGTCGTGCCAAGCATCCCCACCGACTCTTGACGGCCCCGCTGCTGAGGCTGATTCTGCGCCGCAGCGTCCATATTGCTGCTATCGTGTTGCACGTCGATTCGTGGTTGCTGGAACTGTGATTGCACGCCGCACTGTGCGTTTCGAGGTGAGCCGGAACCCTGCCTCTGAATCTCGATTGGTGACGCCGAGTCGCCGGCCATCGGTGACCCGACCGTCGGCAGATGTGGCAAAGCAGTCGGGAAGAGCGGGAAGGCCTCCTCGTCGTCTTGCGGGAACAACAGGTCGTCGCTGTTCAGCTCTGCAGTCGCGTGACCGCCCGGCGCATATGCGCTCAAGAATTGGTCGCGATCGGGCGCTTTGCGAAGACCTGCGAAGGCGAGCAAGTGGCCAGAAACGGGCGTGTCCGGTACAGGAGTGCTCTCGACGCTGCGAGTGCTCGTCGGAGTGTAGAGGCCTGGTGGTGAAGTTGAGGAAGCCACTTTGACGGGTGTGAAAGGTCAACGGCGGGAGAAAGGGTAATGTAGTAATAAAAGTGTGGGCGCTTTAAGCGGAGAAGCGGTGCTTGACGATGGGTAGCGGGCTTAAAGTAGTGCTGGTGGCTTAAGTGGCCAACGGTTTCAAATGCTGCTCATGGGCGATGCGGTGTGCGGCGGCGAGGCTACTGCCAGGTAGTCTCGAATAGACGGACGGCAGGAGGGGTGGAAGAGGGGGGAGGTATGGCATGGCCCGGCGGTGGGAGTTATATCAACGGAATACATGATACCCAGGGCGCATCGTAACTTTCGCAGTGAACACATCGCGGTGCGTTCATACCTTCGACGACGGCCGGGGAGATCCCTGTCGGTGCATGCACGCCGTCAGACCAATCACTGCAAGGCCGTCATCCTCGAGACCGACTGCCGCTTGGAGCTCCTGCAACGAATCGCGCTCCTCACGACTCTCGAGCCATCGAGCTCCGGGCAGCGGTCTCAGGCAGTCCCTGCATCGCCCACCCGAGGACAGACCTTCGAGTTCGTCACACCTCGTTGCAGTTTCCCAGGTGTCCAGTCGCCCGCAAACGGGCATCCCGCAACAAGCTACCGAGCACATAGCGGTCGCAATTCTGCTGCCGTTTGTCGCCGCGGCGCCTCCCCCCAACGACGCCTCGCCGAGGCTGTCACCTAGCAGCCACCGCCGCGTGCCAATCAAGCGCCTCTCAAAACGAGTGCACAGAGCATCTCGCGCCACCCCGCTGCAGCTCGCTTTGGTTCCCTTCCAGAAGGGTGCATGGAAGGCCGTTTAAGACGCCGCGCCAAGACCCCGGCGGGGCTTTGACATCTCGCGGGCAATCCACCTGCTCGTGTGTTTTCGAGTCCCCTGTGGATCGAATACACGGCTTCCTCAGCCCCACATCGACTGCACTCGCCAGGGGACGGCCCACTGGTCGTACGTACGACATAACAACGCTCGGCAGCTTCCAGACGCTCGGTACTCGGACGCCCGCCTGTGCTCATCACAATAACAAAGCAGGACCAGAAGTGAGGCACTGGCCGGTCGGCAGCGGCTAGCCAAATTGGTTAGGCTCTCGATGTCATTCGCCCTCAGCAAATGATCCCTCTGGCGCTGACGCAGCGCCAGCTTCCCCCATGTCATCACACGCACTCCGTAGATTCTCCAGAGAGCGCTACCCATGATCGCCTGCAAAGTGCGACTCATGCGCACAAAGAGCATGAGGCTGGGTGTACATTGTACAGTGACATCAATCTTGCAACACCACTACTGCTCAAAAGGTGAAACCGCATGCAAAGTACCGAGTACATGCCGGTCAGCGCCGCCGATGCGCCGCCGCCACACCTGTTGGGGAGCTGCTTACGGAAGTCGCAGCGGAGCCGAAGGTTGGCCACGAAAGTTGCCGCGCTTGTCCCTGGTGAGCCAGAGACAGGACGCTGAGAACCACGCGCGGGCAATGATTTTCGCTTTGGAACGCACTGGCTTCTTTGGGCAGATGGCTTTCCGCACCTCAGACGACACTCGCGACCACTGCGAGTATGGTTGGGCTGAGGGCACTATTACGTCTCGGTTTACAACAAGGCTGTCTCGACTATACCGGCTTTATTGCGGCGATGCTCTATGAGTTCCAGTCGCCAAGCCGTTCACATGCCACACGTCAAGCACTACATACACTTGTACGAGTCTACTATGGGACAACATGCGGCTCTCTCGCCTTCCGTGCCAGCCAGCAGGCTGGCTGTCGTCAATCGGACGAACATTGCGATCCGTACAGCAGTTTAGCAGCATGCTTGGCGCTTTGCCATTTTGATCGCACGACGTCAAAGGAGGTACCTGCAGCGGACTCCGCTGGACCGGCTTGTTCCGACTGGACGCGACTTCACCCAAGCAACTTTGCGAGAGTCGCGCGAGCTCGAATCTTACTCACTAAGCAAATGTCCCTGCCAGTGCCAATTTCATGTCTACTGCCCTGAGAAGCAGTCCCGCTACCCCGGCCTTTCTTCGAACATTCGACCCTGCCGCCCTCCATAATCTCAACAATACTGCAACGTGCAGCATTAGCGGCCTGTCTGCTCGATCGCCGTCCAGTCGGACTTCTACAAGGTTGGCTTTATCACGGAAGAGCTAGTTCGGGCTCGCAGAACCGTCCTCTTGCATTCCCAGACGAAATCACCCGATGGGATACGGCACTGCTAAGCGATGGTGCGGAACAGGGACCGAAGTCATGAAGCCCCGCCGGCCCGCGCTTCAGGACCTCGACCCAGGCAACTTTCTCTGCGATATTTGGTATTCTGCTCGTGAAGGTCTGATGCTCTGCGGCTGAAACAGCGTTCGACTTGCGATGCATTGCGCATTACTTTTGGACTGCCCCAGCTTCCCTAGAGCCACGGGACGGTTCAAGACTTCCTACGGCGCTGTTAATCAACCCACAGCAAGACCCCCCCAACGGGTCTGCCATACGTTGCGTGGCCAACAATTACGAACCTAATCGCGTCCGAGGCGGCACAGGCGAGATGGACGTCCGATATCATCGAGCTGACTGAGCACGTGGACTAGTCTCGAGCTCCGTCAACACACAGCAAAGCGATCACCGGTAGCGGCTTCCTTATCCCGACTTCACGCCGCGTCGATGATCGCGGAAACTCATTACAGCTCCGAGGATCCATGTAAAGATCAAACACGGCCTCGCAACGCTACGCAATCTACCAGCACGCACAAATTTGCAGTATGCACCTTACCCATCTCCACCGTTGTCACCTTTGCACGGAGCGCTGGGCTTGACGTGAGACCTGCCGCACTAAGCTGTTCGACATCGCGTACCTGCGTCTAACCCATGCAAAGCGTGAACTACCGCCCGCCTTCTGCCATGTGCTCCGCGGACAGAAGCGAAGTCGGCTGATAATCCGCCAACTTGAACGCGTACTACGAAGTTCACGCATTCAATAATATTCTCAATCTGCCTACGATTCCTCCTGCCCCTTGCTGTGTGGTCTGCACGCAAGCGCATTTTGCAGTGCATTGCTGGGACGGCTTCTGCGGCTCACGTGAGATAGGCGTGTTACACCGCAGCACGGCTGAGGAGGATAAAGCGTGGACTTTGCTACCGCAAGACTGACTCTTCTGCTATCAAGGTGTTGATGGCTTGCATGCAACTCGGCGGTGCTTCAAATGTCGAGAGATACTTCCGCACTACCTGCGTTTGACCATTGATTTACTGCCGCGCAGCACGGCGCCATCGTTGATTGCCAGCACTATCTAAGGCACAATGACAGTAAGCGTGAACACTGCTCCGCGAGGTCCCAGCCTTCGATATTCGCCTCGTACGACTGTTCCTGCCTCCAGACAGCTGGAACAGAGAACAGAGCCGTCTTCAGGAAACAGGGTTGCGCACTTTCGACCCCAACCCTGGTCACTTTTGCTCATGTGCAGAATGCACCATTTCGGCTTCTGCCGGTGCTGTGGTATTTGGCTCGCATCCCATCAAGCCGGGCCGACACCTACCAATTCACTCTCCTGAGCATCAGACCACCTTGGACAGCCAGATCGCTAGGCACACGATGGCATACCGGAGAGCTTCGGCACGCCACGTGCTTCCCCAGCTTGGTATCGAAGTTTATTACCACTGGTCAACGCCGCTGACATCTGCCCCCATCAAAGACCTATCGCGACATCAGGGACTGATACTGCTGCTCACCAAACGCCGTCTGAAACTGTTCAATCGATCGATCGATGGAGGCATTGTGGTTTGCAGGACTGAACCCATGGGTTTTTCACCAGCGTTTCAAGACCTGTGAGCCAAATGTGAGCCAGGTCGAGCGACACAGACGCGCGGTGTCTTCAAAGCGCTTCACCCGCACTTTGATCAAAGGAACCTAGCGCGTGAGCTGGACATCGCCAAGGCGCCCACCCCCGCAATCCGAAGGTCGTCCAAGAATTGAGCATCCGGCCGTGAAGTCAGCTTTCGAGGATTCTAGACTCTGCCGAAGTTGTGCTCCTCGCGGGGTTGCCAAGACCTTTTCGTAGCATCAGTTGTGTAGGCGGCGGGTGAGGCAGAATGGCCGAGACGTACACCTCATGAGACGCTGAGGTCATTTTCTGTCATCAGCTATGTCATATACTGCAGCCGATCACATCGGCAAAGGGTCCTCGGCTCAGAGCTGGCCCGTTGCGGGAGCGCCGTACAGTCGGGTCGCGATGTCTCAGAACGCGCATCTCTCGAAATCATACACAGTCCCTCTCACGAGATGCCGCGAACAACACGGTGATAGCCAGCGCGTCAAATCCATCTGTCCGAAGCAGCATTCGCCCTGCAGGCTGCTTCCCACCACATTTCACGTTCCGTCTGTACCTCCTCGCCTCTGAAGCAGCCCCTCACACAACAGATCAAGTCCCTGACTGGCGCGGCGGTGATATCACCATCCGCCTGACCAACACCGCCATCGCCGCTGTCAATGCACCACCGCTCGTTGGGCTGGCAACAAGATGTCATAGCCCGCTTGGCACGGGGGTTCGGATGAGAGATGTCAGACTGGCCTTTCGGAGCCGACACGGGGGTATTGAACGCCATCTTGCTCGGATGGACGAGGATGACCTCGGTACGAACGTAGATGTCGCGCATATCTGGCCTGAGACGCACGCGCCGGACCGGGCTGCTGGAAGGCCGGCGGCGTGCGTGTTCGTCGCACGGTCCGGATTCGGGCCGTGCACGGCAACAACGCGTGGCGACCTTTACACAGTCAAGACGATGCCCCCGTCCAGTGTTCAGCCCAAGCGCCATCTTTGCCTCCCTCTTCGCGCCTCCCAGGTGGCAAAGGGGTGGCGACTCGGATGCTCACGGTGGGTGCGCAGCGGCTTTGCGCACGAGTGAGCTGGAGGTCGGACTCCGCTGGCATCTGCGCAGACCGTAACGCTATGCTTGGCCATCTCCTTACTCCTGAATGCCATTCATGCAGGCTCTCGTTGCGTGATGAGACAGTAGCCTATCTACTGTGGTTTCGCTGTAGGGTGAGGTTGCGTGATCCGTAAGCTGTTCCATCGGCACTGCAGCCTTCGCACGACCGTTGTCACTATAAGAGCGGTGCTGACGGCGCCGTCGCGCGTTGGGTGTGGCTCCCGATCGCACGAAGCCTACAAGAATCCTATGAAGCGGATAAAGACTGCCAGCGCATATGTTGCGACCGGCCAGAGCGCGCAGGCGCTACCTTAAGCAAAACGCATGCCGCCCGAGCGACTGCAGGGCATCTCATCCTCGTTGAGCGACCCGAGGGAATTCCTGCCATCGCCAACTTTTATCGTCGATGGGCCGATGAGAGCAATAGACCACCTCGATGGACGACAGCGGAGGAGCAACGCATGGAGCGGCGGTCAATCTACACCTGAGAGCCTGACAAGGCCGCAGCACCGGAAATGGTGCACGTATACTGCCCAGCGCTTACTCACTGAGCCTCCAGCCATGTGTATTCCAGACGCTGCTGTCGCGCTGCTGACCTTCTCAAGTCATGTTTTCGTTCCGTCGGCGGCGACGCTGACATCTTGGGCGACACGTAGGTCAAAGTCCAAAAGAGCGAATGACTGTTACAGAGGTCGTTGAGGCACACTACAGACACCCGGGCTTTTTGCTGCGGTAACCTCGCGACAGCCTCGTCTTGCTCTGTCCGGTGCGGGTACTCGCCGACAGACGAATAAGTCCAGCTTTCTCCCTCCTCAAAGCGTTCGTCTTCAAAGCGTTCGTCCTCTCCTGCTTGGACGATACGCGGTGCAGTGGGCTTCAGCCAGATGAAAGAGCAACATCGCGCGACGGTACCCATCGCATCGCCCTGCCTCACACAACCTCAGCTCCTCCGTGCTGCCCTTGGCTGCCAACTCAGCCCTCAGCCTCGATCTCATAGCTGTTGCTCTTATGCTTCGGCTGGAATTGGAAATCCTTGTGCGCAGGGCCCAGGAACATCTCACTGCGGTCCAAAGTCAGCACCACTGCCTCATCATCAACGCACACCACATACCTAATCTTAATCCAATCCTTGTAGTTTCCCGAACTAAGCAACGTCTCCAACTCACTCCTTCCCCTAAACGCCGGCGGCCGATCCCCAAACTTCGGCGGCAGATACTCCAGCAAACCCAGCGGCACATATCTGCACGCGAAACTCAACCACTCGAGCAGAAACCTCCGAATCGTGCCAACGCCGATCTCATCGCTCCCCCAGTACTCCAGACCGTTGCGGCAAAAGCGCTCGATATAGCCTAAGCGCTCCGAGGCGGACTTGTCGAGATATTGATTCGACGAGATTTCTTCGAAGATCCAGGGTTTGATGAGGGCACCGCGGCCGATCATGATGCTGTCGACGCCGGAGTCGCGCATGTGGGTGGTGTAGTCGAGGTGGGAGAGGATATCGCCGTTGCCGCAGAAGTAGGGGAGGCCGTCGCCGCTACCAGAATTGGAGAGATCGCGGGCGTCGGGTTCTCGGGCGGTGTCGGTGACGGCGTCGCGTTCAGCTTTGAGTTTCTTGACAAGACTGGCGCATTCGGCGATGTAGGCCCAGTCTGCGGAGCGGGTGTAGCGTTGTTGTTTGCTTCGACCGTGCAGTGTGATGGCTGCGACGCCCGCAGGCCCTTCATTGTGTTCTTGTGCTTCCAGTCCGCCGAGGACGAGACGTTGGACGAGTTTCTCGGCGGTGGGCTGTTTGTCTTTGGTGCCCATGCGAATCTTGACTGTGATGGGTACTTCACCGGCGACGACATTCATACCGCGGAGAGTCTTCTCCAATTTGGCAGGGGTGTCGAGCAGAGCAGATCCGGCTCCTTGCCGGCAGACGAGGTCGATGGGGCAGCCGCAGTTCAGATCGATGGCGCGGAGATTCGGGCAGAGAGCTGTGAGGACTTCGGTGGTTTTCAGAGCGAGCCAGGGTTTGTTGGCGGCGATCTGAGCGCCGAACTTGGAGTCGGCGGTGTGGTTGTAGTCGAGCACAGGGGTCTTGGGATTGTATGCTGGTGGTGTGGTCTCGGATTCGTGGGCCTTCATTAGCGCCCATTCGCCTTTCTCGCCTTGGATGAGAGGGAGGCCCATGGCCATCTCGGACCAGGTCACTTGGGCGCCGAGAGCAACGCAGAGACGGCGGAAGGGGAGGTTGCCTTGGGTAGTGAGGGGAGCGAGGACGGGTGTTTCGGGGCCGTAGTATATGCGGCGTTTCTCAGACGGGCGTAGCGGTGGCTCGACATAGCTTGCTTGATGATCTTTCTTTCCGCCATTGCTGTCGCCGTTCTTGATCTCCTCGTCGTCAGTGCGCCGTGTCCTCCCATTAGTGGCATCCTGATTCTCGACATTGAGCCAGCGCGTGTACTTGTCTGCCTTGGGAGTCTGGTACTTCTTCTTGCGCAGCTGAATCTTGTCCTGATGGCTGACCACGTTGACCACACCCACGCCCTCCTCTTCCTCCTCCCCACTCTCTCCCATTTCCCTCTTGACGACCAGCACTAGCTCTTTCCTCCCGTCCTCCCGCTCAACCTCCTTGCTGTGACTGCTCGCGAATCTGCATCGCCAGCCAGCCGGACATCGCCCCTTCACCTCCCAAATGGGACATACCCCTCCAAACGTCCCCAAATCCTCCCGCTTCCCGTCCTTCAGATACGTCCTGATGTCATGCTCGTACTTGCACTTGTCCCCGAATGGACAGTTCTGCGGCGCAAACTCATCCACATTCGCCCGCGACTTGCATAACGCGATCTCATCCCTCGAGCTGCCGAACTGCCTCGCATGATTCTGTCCACCTTTCGTCTTCTGCTTGCCACCGCGTCCAGCTACCGGCTGCGAAGCGTTCTTGCCTGAGGCTTCAGCTTCGTCGTCGTCCGCATGGGCGGGCTGAGAGACCAACGAGGAGACATCAATGAGATATTCTTTTCGGATCGGAGCTACGCCCTTCACTCGACCAGGCTGAGATTCGGTAGGTTCTGAAGCTACAGTGACCGGGTCGGCCTCGATCCTGCGACGCTTAGACGCTGGCTCTCCGTCGCCATTGAGTGCGTCTTGATGGTGTCTTACAGCCTTCTCTGCTCGCGTTGTTGCTGAGTCGCCGGGAAGTGGTTCACTTTGCGGATTGGCCTCCATTGTTATGGCATCGTTGGATGGCTGCAGAGGTTCGGAGCTGTCCAATGGATTGACTGTCGGTAGTGTAGCCTGGTCGGCCTTGTCACTGTCTGGCATGGTTGCTGCAGGTCGTTTTACAGGCTTCCTTCTGAATTCGGTAATAGAATTGCTGAATCTTCACATGCAAAGTGGGAGCTAAAGCCTCTGCACAGCCACATGTCGAAGCCACACGCCACATTGCTGTCAGAGGTCGTGGCAAGTCAACACGACTATTGACGTCTGTTTCCCGGCGCCGGTTGATGCTCTGAATGACACGAAGGGGGCAGATAGATGAGCACGAGAATGGAGACACGAATGCTTCTCATTCGCTCGAGAACGACGACGACATTCGAAAAATCTGAATCATTTCGTCCCTAAGCGAGCGGCACAATCTCTGTCTTCCAAGTCCAAGACGGGCATCGAAATGACGTAGGTGCAGCAACTGCAGCGACGTGGAGCCAAACTTCCAAGCAAGCTCGGAACAGCCCACGTAGTCACTGCCTATTTCACTACTCCTTCGCACGTATACAACTCCTTCCTCTGTCACCCCGATCACAAACGAAAGCCAAGCAATCTTTCTTAAGCCTCGTCTTGGAGCTTCTTTGCTTCTCTTGTGCACTCAGACGCCTGCATCTCATCACCAGAGCCACACAACCAATCGACCCCTCCCCTCCCGCAAGCTCCCCCTCGATCATCACTTGTTCAATCACGGCACCGGGCCACCCACCAACTCCTCACGAACCTGTTCAGCCGCAGATACAGAGACAGTCAAGATGACGCTCTACTACTCCCTGGTACGTATCCAGTACTACAGCCTGCCGTGGCTGCTCTTCCCAGCACAGTCCTGTCAACCTCCAAGGCAACGAAGACATCACAGTCATGGCTACACTGTATTTTACTGGGGTTGGAGAACCACGAATGATCAGGAACTTCTTGCTGACTGTCCACGATAGGTGTTCGCCCTCCTGGTGTTTGAGATGGTACTCTTCATGTCACTCATCATCCCCCTTCCCTTCACGGTCAAGAGAAAGCTCTTTACCTTCATCTCTGAGAGTCCATTAGTGGCCAAATTACAATATGGAATGAAGGTCAGGCATCAACGCGCGTACCCGCAGGGATCCAGACACTGACGATGAGCATTAGATAACCTTCATATTCATATTAATCCTCTTCGTGGACTCGGTCAACCGGGTCTATCGGGTTCAGCTCGAGCTGAGTCAGGCCAAGTACCAGGGTGGTGGTGCGGCGTAAGTATCCACCATGCTTCACTCCCCTGAGGTCTAAAAGTGCTAACACCACATCACAGCGCTGTCGCAGGCTCCGAACGCATGGAAGTCCAAGCCCGTAAATTCTACTCTCAGCGTAACATGTACCTCTGCGGCTTCACCCTCTTCCTAAGCCTGATCCTCAACCGCACCTACATCATGATCCTCGACGTGCTGCGCCTCGAAGCCGAAGTCAAGAACCTTCGTGGGGAGAAGCCCGCCAACGACAAGAACGACTCGAAGCTTAGTGATGCGGCTGGAATCGGCGAGATTGGACGACTGAAGGAGGAGTTGAGGAAGAGGGATCAGGATATCGAGGTGTTGAAGAAGCAGAGTAAGGGACTCAGTGATGAGTACAACCGCCTGGGCGATAACTTTCACGTGAGTGACGGGACGCCGAAGAAGGATAGATAGAGATTGAGTCGACGACGGGCCGGAACATGGCATGGTGCGATAGTCGGTAAGGGAGAGCACATGGGGCAGTGGTAGCAATGGGAGACTGCAGTCGGTCTGACGAGCAGGTTCAGAATGGGGAGATGCGGAGCTTGCACGGATAGAGCGCAAGAGAATGGTCGGGCCTGGTGACGAGGCCGATGGAGCGAAAACAAGCATGTGTAAACAGCGACTGAAATTTGAGTTTCATGAACCCCTTTCCACCCTCTACGCTGACCTTCCAACCAGAAAGCTCCTAGTTGGTGAATGCGGAACGACGCACAGGGTGTCCGCGCCTCACGTTCCTTCCGCTTAGGGGCGGAATCACCAACTTTGTCGCGCTGCTAGCGGGAAATGCCGATCAAACATTGATTGCTCAGCTTCGCTGCATCTCTCCAGTACTTGGACAATCCTCATATGGCTTTTGGGCCCTCTGAGAAGTCAATGTGTGACAGGTGGGGGACATGGCGTCTCGCTGCAAGATCAGCAGCCGCAGAATAAGGCCAAGGAACAGGTTGGGATACGCCGTTTGCAAGCCGGAGTTGTAATTAGTCCATGCTGACTCGTCCGAGATCGCGAAGACGGGGTCGCAACGCTCTACACGACTGATGGCGCTGTCGGCCGAAGTTCGCGTCAAGATCTGGGAAGACTCACCGGGTTCCTTCTCTAACACAGTGAATGAGTGATGGGAAATCTTCACTGACACTTATATCATTGCGCAAGGCCACCAGCCCCGCTCATGACACTACCGGTGCAACTTCAATTGAGGATCCACGAGGCAGTCTTGGTCGACGCCATCCCACCATCATTCCGGAAGGATGTAAGCCAGCGTCCCTGCCGCTCGTGAGTAAAGCCATTCGCCGCGAGGTCATGAAAGTCTGGTACATGGGCAACACCTTCAAATGTGACACTGGGCATCGTGATACGACGCGGGTGAACGATTGCAGAGCCCAGCATCTCTCGCTGGGGTCTTCGAGGTCAACATTCGCGTACGCTATCTCAGACGAGCCTCACTGGACGAACTTGATAGAATGACCTCGCCGCACCGTCCAATCTGGGGCCGATAGACTCGAGGATGCCGGTCTTGAGTCGAAGGCAACACGCTGCGGGTTGGTCGTCTTTGCAGCGACAATGGTTGCGGACGGGATGAAGCGGAAAGGCGCGAGCTGGAAGGAGTGCGCGGCGGTGTCCAGTCAGGTTCATGTGATGGCTTGCACGCTCGAACACGGGTTGGAAGGCCTGGTCGTGGGATATTGCTGGACCAAGAAGGTACCCAAGTTGACAGCTTCTTGACTTCCGTCTTCACCAGCCAGCAAGAACCGTAAGGTGGATGCGCAAATAACGATTCACGCGAAGTCGCAGCAATTTCGTCCAAGGAGGTTCTCCGCTAATAGGACTTTTGGACACGCCAGGGACCAATAAACCAATTCCCAGACGCATGGCACTTCCGGCAGAGCTCCGCAACCATATCTACCAAGAGATACTGATCGATAATGTAAGGATCCGGATTGACGCGGATTTCTGATCTCCTCCATTTGTCATTGTGAAGATGACTCCTCGACACAAGGCGGTGCCTATTTGGTGAATCGAAATTCGTTCAAGATCAACGTTAACTTACGAACTGGAAATGCAGCCTCTGCTTAGCTTGCTGCCAATCCCGCAAAAACCAGGCCGTCGGCCGGCCATCCCACACATCGATGCATCTCGTCGGTGCACCACACTGGGAGAATCTGATCGAATGGTGATACCAAGTCTTCCGCGACGAAGTCATGCACCCGGCTCATCCCGTTAACGGCGACAATTTGACGCAGTCGCGTCATGCGCAGCACAGAGTAGCAATCGTGGGTTTCACCAGCGCCGCCAGTCGGATCCGCAGCCCCGGTACGAATTGGAAGCAGGCCAAGAAGGTCTTTGGGAAGCTGCGTGTCGCGGTATGCATGTATGATGAGTGCCGGGGCTGACGATGCTTGCATATGTGCTTTGGAGGATTGGCGGAGCTCGGAGCCACGAGGCGAAGCGAAGTAGCATTGTCAGCTGCTTTCGCGTGCGAGCCATCAGCACGCAGGAAGGCAAGGAGCTTGGTTCCTGGATAACGCTCATGTTCAGATAGATAAGAAGACCATGACCTGCTCTATTCGTGGCTTGACCCATCTCAAGACTGTGTTAGATTGATCGTTAGCTAAGGCGTCAAACACGAATTTATCGACGAAGCCTTTTCTGTTCCGTGCCATCGGGGCAATTTGATGCATTGAGCGAAGGCACTCTACTGCCATCATCCCACGGGCCCGAGCCTCTCACTTCAGCACAATGACAATGGTCTCGAAGCAGTGGTCGCTGCCGCCCACGTGATCATTACTGGACTAGGTCAATGGGAAGAGTGCGACGCGGCTTTGGCGGCGTGCAGGCATGTTGCTGGTCATCTCCACCCTCAATGGTTGGAGTAGCCGTGGCGCGTCCAAGTTGAAGAATGGTATGGTCAAGGAAGAGATCGCAGGCTGAACAACGCGGCGAAGAGGCAGCAGTGGTTTCTGGTCGGCCGGAGACTCGCTTGGAAAGTTGCAATAGCTCCTCCGTCAATTGCTTTGCAAGCTTTCAAGTCGAAATAGTACTCGATGCCAAAATTTTGGTGACATCCGCTATATGCTCATGCAGTGGCCACAATTCAAATGATCAGAGAAGTCGATTAGTGTCTCTGAGCTCTAGAACGTCCCCCCTTGTGCTGGACACACACATCATGTCGCTGCATAGGATGGATCTTGATCTCAGCGTGACAAAGATACTGTTCGATTTGTGACACATCTCTTGGAGAGTTCGAATCGAGGCACGCAGTAAAGTTCCCCGGGACCTGCGCTAGTGCAAGTGCGCGCCCCCCTGCGGGATGCCTGCTTCATCGGCCAGCAAGGGTCGTCGTCTTCTCCGTCCACACCATCTCGCAAAACAGTACTTGCCTCAGTGGCCAGGCTCGCATCGATGAAACGGAACGAATTGAAGAATGGACGCCCATCTCCTTTACGTGGAGTCATCGAGCACCACTGCGGTCACGCATCACGGAAGGCATCCTCGGCGTCGTTTGCCCATCCCGCTTTCATCAGCACACGGCCTCCACTAATCCCCTATTTTGCCTAGTCGCTAACGCTGCGGTGCCTTTCGAAACAACATGGCCTTGCATCCGTCGTTCCGCGCTCGACCCAGAACACCGGCCCTGAGGTCACCCAGGAGTCAATGCTGTGGTCACGTTCTTTCGTGTCAGTATCCCGCCACTAGCGCCATGCAATCACTCAACGCGCTGCCAATGAACGCGTGCCCCGTCCATGCCGGTCGCTACGCTTATCACTCTCCCTCTGACTCCCGCGCAACTCTGTCGGCCGCGGTGCGTTGCATATCGTGACCGAGATAGAATTGGGACAAGGCGATCGGTCGCATTGCCTGCTGCTGCGCCTGTGCCCTGTTTGTTCCCTGCCGTTCTGCGGCCGTTGCTTCTGTGGTTGCGTGAGGTCCGGCTGCGGGGGCGTGGTATAAGTGTATCGGTTCTCCTCACACCTTCTTATGCGCCCTCTCTGCTACCGCCTTCACGACTGGCTGACGGTCTCCTCGACCACTGCTGAAAGCGATATCGAGCAACATGTTCACCAGCAGCAAGAACAAGTCGTATCGGGACAGCTTTTCGTATCGGGCAGGAAAGAGCACAACAAGCAAGAAGCAGAGATCTTTCAAGGAATATGCTCCGACGAGGAAGACCGTCACACAGCAGCCATCTCCGGCGGCGACATCGCCATCGAAGAGTCCTGCAAACGGCACGCCCACGTCACCGTAAGTCTGTCTTTGTCGCCATCGACAGCTAGCACTGACACACCACAGCAATCTCAACTCGGCCATCGTGACTATCTCCGTCGGACCATCACAACGGCTATTTGCAGCCCACGAAGATGTCTTGGCCAAAGCGCCCTACTTCGCCTCCGCCTGTCGAGCACAGTTTTTCGAGGCATCGGGCAAGCGAATCGACCTGCCGTCTGAAGAACCAGAAGTCTTCTCCGCCGTACTCGAGTACCTATACAAAGGCGACTACACACCCAAACTCATCTTCGACAAGAAGCGAGCCAGCTGGCTACTCGACGACAGCGACTTACCCGCCAGAGGCAGCTCAGAGAGTACTGTCTACAGCAACGGCATTGGCGGACCAGTGCTCAAAGATACCGTCATCTACGTAAGTCTACTCATTCATCTACAACACATTCCTAGTATGACTAACAAAACACAGTGCTCAGCTCACACTTTCGGCCTTCCCGACCTTCAACGCCTTGCCCTGAAAAAACAGGGTCTCCAATCTGGCGTCCAATGCAGCACCATCCTGTCTTCTGCTCGCTTCGCCTACGCCCACACACCTCCTTCTGACAGCAAATTGCGGGCGCACTATCTCGCCCTCATTATCCGCAGCCGCAACACCTTCAAGCGGAGCGGCACGATGCAGATAGAGATGGAGCAGGGAGGTAGTCCGCTGTTCTTCGATTTATTCGTGGCCATGGTCAATCATCTTGTGAGTCATCCTCATGGTCGTGTGTCTAGACAAGTGTGCTGAAAGACGATAGGACGATATCGCCTCCGCTCGTTCGCCACGCTAGGCTGCCGTTTGCCACGCACCACCGCTGGCAGCTGACCGGCTCCGCTGCCTGCGAGCCATCACGTGTCGTAACCCTTTTTACACTGGCTTTCATTATCACGGCATCACTACCCTTCTTGTACACCATGTACTCCTTTGTGTTACTTCGATTCTAGCATGGCGTTACGGCGAAGAGCACATGTGGAAACGGTTTGTTTGTAACACCAAGCTTCTTTCTCGTTCGTCGAGTTGAAACACTCTGCAAGGCGACTTGGGAGTATCAGACTGGACTCTGGCTTGGCTTTGGAGCACAATACCGCTGCTGGAAGTGGCTTTGAATTGATTGCTCGCTTCGTTCGAGCTTGAGATCGAGTCTTCTGATGAAGCTACACTGCTGCTGTCCGTCGTGTCGTAGATACAATCGAGATACTCACGGTATGACTGTCCACCATCGCTGTTCAAAACTCCACTCTCGAGCCACAAACATGCGATCCACCTCATCTGTGCCATGACTGCCGAGACAGAGAGCATGTCCCAGCGGCTCCGGCTAGCATGACACCCTCACAAGGCCGTCCACGAGGGCGCTGCCGTGCAATGAGTCACAGCATAGTGTCACTACTCATGCTCCGTAAGCCAGGGTCGGCCATCACCAGATCTGGATGCCATCCGACATGCCAAGCCAATAAAGCAAGGCTTAACGGGACATCGGCCTGCTTCCGTTGCCGCCTCTTCTGGCCTTGACCTGCTGACGCAGAGACATTGCTTGAAGGCATGGTGGTTGTGATGTGTGCGACAGCAAATCATGCTTTCACACGCCGGTGCCCGGGAAAGCGCCGGCCTTACTAAGAACGACAGTACCGCGCTCGCGGGCGATGTAGCCTTTCATGAAGCCCTACATCAACTCGATCAGCCGAAGTGCCATCTTTTGGGGGTAGTCGGGTTAGGTGGCAAATGGCTGCCTGCGACGTCAGGCATCAAACCCTCCTAAGTCAACTCACCTTGTAGATGCTGTTCGCGATCAGGCACTCGACTTCATCCACATCCACCCCTCCTTCTCCGTCCCCCACATCGGCACCGGCCACCATGAGGCCAGCCGCAAATTCCGAAATTGGTACCCTCGTTCTCCGCACAGCGGGCTCGCCCTCTTTCGCTGCCTCGAAGCCGCCGGCTATGAAGACTTTGCGCAAGATGTTGCGGATGATAACATCCCTGCCGCGCTCGAGCGTGAGGTAGATGCGCCGTTTGACAAAGTCGTCTTCGCTATGCTCGAGTGCCGTGTTGAAAGCACGGATATCGGAGGTCCGGACGGCGTGTGTGATAGGCGTGAAGAGGCGCTCGAGTGCGGGGGATTGCTTGAGCAGCGCTTGCGTGGGTAATTGGTGGCTGGTGAGGAGCTTGGTAGGGATGAGATAGGTGAGGATCAGGTCTCTGTTCTCGGTCGCTTTGACGCTGCACATGCTGTACGCTTTCGTGAAGAGATCCTCTGCATTCGCGTAGTCCTCTTGCAAGAAGGCCATGACACCAGAGTAGTAGTTGAAGGTCACTTGATGTGAGCGAGGAAAGGCGGAGAGAGGCGGCATTTCAACAGATGTCGCGTGCAGTGATCGAAGTATGTTCTTCGAGAGGGAGATGCTGTTGAGACGGAAGTAGGTTTTGAAGAGAAGGTTGGCGATGTAATACAGAGCCCATTTGCGAGACTCTTCGATGGGTGATCTAGAAGAGAAGAGGGTACTTACCTCAGCTGGATGCTCGGGGGAGAGAGATGATGGCGAAGATACATACCTGTCGCTCAAACACAGTGAGAAGAGCCGGTTGATCTGCCGAGCTGCGTCTTCAAGCTTCTCATTCTTGGCAGAGGGGTTGAAGGCATCCTCTTCTTGCAGTCCACCGAAAGCCAGACCACTGTCTCTATGAGACGAAGCGTGCTCGTCGGCTTTGATGGCAAACACCCGCAAGTACTTCCCGACGACGTAGAGGCATGGTATTGTCCACGCTTCAAGAACCGAATTGTTGTACGCGCGATAGATCTGGTTGAGAACTTCACGCCAAGCCTCGTAGACTGCAGTCCACTCGGCTTCGCGGTGATTGCCTCGATTGTCCTCTTCTTCTGCCTGCAGCAGCTTGCATACAAAGGCGTAGTAGGCCTTGAAAATCTCGATCCATGTGATTGCTTCTGTCTTTTCCAGGTCAAGATCAGGGTTGTATCGTAATTTATATTGCAAGTCCGTCTGGATGCTGTGGTCATTGATCGAGCGCTTGAAGTCATACAGCCGCGCTGGATCGCGCGCAGGGGGCTCCGGACAGATCGTTGATCCAAGCAGATACCCGTCCTCCTCTTTGATGGCGCGCGCGAAGTCACTCCAAAGCAAGGGTGAGTCCGCCATAGTGTCCGCTGCGCGATGTTTGATGTTAGTCGTTCGCGTCGACATGAGCTGCAAGCTCGAGGCATCCAGGCCTGAGGCAGGAAGTCGGGTCTTGGCGCCGGCTGTTCCCGTTCCCGCTCCCGCAACCCACAGGAGCACCCGCGTTTTCGACCTCGAACTTTTGGCTTGAGACGATCAGCGACAATTCGACAACCGACAGCCCTCGCCAATCGCACAGCAGTCACAGTGAGTCTGTACTGATTGTATCGCTGTCTTCTGCTAACAACCGTCCCAGATGGGTAAGCACAAACCGTCCTCCACCGGCCTTGCGCACCGCACTGCGCCTCGCGTACATGCCCTGGGCTGCAAGAGCACGGAAGAGATACAAGGAAAAGAAAGAAGCCTGTAGAGGCCATCATAGCCCGACGCACACATATCCGCATACACATTTGATCCGTAAGACAGCGCTGATGTCTGTTCTCTGCGAACAGGTCGCCTGCAGGAATACCAGGTCATTGGGCGCCACCTGCCCTCTGAGAGCAACCCTACCCCCAAGCTCTACCGCATGCGCATCTTCGCCCCAAACGATGTCATCGCCAAGAGCCGCTTCTGGTACTTCCTCGCCAAGCTGAAGAAGGTCAAGAAGGCCAACGGTGAGATTGTGAGCTTGAACAAGGTGCGTATTGGCAAGAGCTCTTCAGCAGAGTAGAGAAGTTGAGGACGGCGGCGGCATACTGACGCAGATACACTTTATAGCTCTCGGAGAAGCACCCGCAAAAGGTGAAGAACTTCGGTATCTGGATTCGCTACGACTCCCGCTCCGGCACCCACAACATGTACAAGGAGTACCGTGAGATGTCCCGCACCGACGCCGTCGAGAGCATGTACCAGGACATGGCCGCCCGCCACCGCTCGCGCTTCAGGTCGATTCACATCCTGAAGGTCGTCGAGGTCGAGAAGAAGGACGACATCCGTCGCCCGTACATCAGCCAGCTCCTTACCAAGGACCTCAAATTCCCGCTGCCGCATCGTGTGCTGCCGAAGAAGGGCAAGAAGGTGTTTGCTGCGACCAGGCCGAACACTTTCTTCTAGGTGTGCGATGCATGACTGGGGCAGGTGTGGGCGTTTTCATGGACAGTCAAGGCTGGTTCGTGGGTATGGCGGACGAAATTATGCTAGCCACTGTATCCGAAAGCAATGCATACCAGGCATAGCTCATGCCAAAAGTCAACTCCTCAAACGCTTCAGCAGATTAATTCGAGTCATGTGTCACTATGGCGCGCCATTGCATGAAGTAGCCACGTTGTCCCAATTTCTGCGACGAGGAAGAATAAGACTTAATGCCAAGGCTGACTGTGTTCTATCATCCATTCCGTTCATTTGCATAAGTTCCTTGGTATCACATTCTCGCCCGTCCGAATCAACGGTCACATCTAGTAAGCGACCATCATAGGGAAGCCTTTCAACTCCCTCTCGAAGTTCTTGTGCTGAGAAATGGCGTAGGTATACGCATCCACAAAATCCTTCGCTCCCTTCGCCATCTGCAAAGTCTCCTTGAAGCTCTCCGGTGCAATCTTCGCCGCCGTGACCACACCATAGCTGTCTTGCACCTCGCCGGAGGCACTGAACTCCATACCCGGCAATTCGCAAGCGTCCTTGATGAGTTCGACAGCCTCCCCCGTAGCCCCGATGGCCTTGAGGTGAGCAAAAGCCTCTCGCACCCAGTGCAACGCGCGGCCATTCTTGCGGAGAGTGGCAATGCTATCCGCGCCACCAGGGACGAAGACGGAGTCGAACATCGTGCTGCGCATGCCTTCGAGGTGGTGGTCAGGCTTGACACCTTTGCCGCTGCTCTTGTCCTCGCCAGCAGCGTAGATTGGGCTGCGACGGGGCGCGATGGTGAAAGGCAAGGCGTCGGCGCCCTTGAGCACGCCGACGATGCCGTTGTATGCCATTGGGTCGTAGCCGTCGGCGATGATGATCGCTACGCGCCGGGTAGCGATAGTCGGCCCTCGAACAGACGGAGCGACGATCTCGATCTGCGAGAGGCCCTTGGCTTTCTTGCCGTGGTTAGGTCGGCCGGCTTTCTGCGGGACAGGTGCGCCGACAAGTTCGGCGACGGCTTGTGCGAGGCCGAGGTCGATGTCGGCTAGACGCTCAGCCATGCGATCGTAGACGACAGGGTCATCGCAGTGATCGAGCTCAAAGCCCAGGGCGGCTTGGACGTGCATCTTCTCCGGCTCCGAGAGCGAGTTGTAGAACAACTGCGCCTGGTTGAAATGCTCACGGAACTTTTTGGACCGGAGACGAGCTTTCATGCCTGCAACTTTCTCGGCGTATTCTTCGTACCCGCCTTCTTGGGGCTTGGCAGGCGGGTTGGCTTGGAATCGATTGGGCCAGTAGTTGACCTGGCCTTTGATGATGGTGTGGCGCAATGCGCCGTCACGATTGTTGTTCATCACCGGGCAGACAGGCCGGTTGATGGGTAGCTCCTGCCAATTCTTACCGAGACGGGTGATCTGGGTGTCTGAGTAGCTAAAGTTGCGGCCCTGGAGGAGCGGATCGTCGGAAAAGTGGATACCTGGGACCAGGTGTCCAGTGCAGAAAGCAACTTGCTCGGTTTGGGTGAAGTACTCATCAACTGTGCGGTTAAGCTCAAGCTCACCAAAGTACTCGATCGGGACAAGTTCCTCAGGCCAGATCTTGGTGGCGTCAAGGATGTCGAATTCGAACTTGTCCTCGTCGGCCTCAGGGATGACTTGCACACCAAAGTCCCACTTCGGGTAAGCTCCGTTGTCGATTGCCTCGTGCAGATCCTTGCGGTGGAAATCTGGATCTTGGCCAGCAAGCTTGAGGGCCTCATCCCAGACGAAGGAGTGGACCCCTAAATGGGGCGTGAAGTGGAACTTGACGAAGAAGCGCTCGCCCTTGGCATTGACAAGGCAGAAGGTATTGACACCAAAACCTTGCATCATACGGTACGACCGAGGGATCGCGCGGTCACTCTGCGCCCACATAAACATATGGGTTGCCTCAGTGTGCATGTACTGGAAGTCCCAAAAATTGTTGTGGGCAGTCTGGGCCTGAGGGACCTCGTTGTGCGGCTCGGGCTTGCCGGCGTGAATGACGTCCGGGAACTTGATTGCATCCTGGATGAAGAACACCGGAATGTTGTTTCCTACGATGTCCCAGTTGCCCTCGTCGGTGTAGAACTTGACCGCAAAGCCACGGACGTCCCGTACAGTGTCCGCGCTTCCTCTCGAGCCGAGCACAGTGGAGAACCGCAAGAACGTCGGTGTCTTGCGGGAAGTGTCCGTAAGCACGTTGGCATGGGTGTACTTCTCCATGCTCTTGTGTAGCGTGAAGGTACCGAAGGCACCAGCACCACGAGCATGTACCACACGCTCGGGAATACGCTCATGGTCGAAGCTGTGGATCTTCTCGCGTGCGGCGTGATCCTCTAAAAGCATCGGGCCCGTCTTGTCCTCGGTGGCGACCTTGAGCCAATCGTCTGGTAACGCTGTCAGCGTGGTGATCACGGCCATCAGCTGCATACTCACCAGTGTTGGTCTGCTTGACGCCATATTCAGTCGTGATCCTGTTCTTCGGATCATGGTAGTCCTTGGTATCCCTCGCGAGATCCGCCATCTTGCGGCCTTGAGTGGAGCCGTCGAGCTGCTGCTGGAGCTTCTCGAGGCTAGTGCTGATCGCTGAAGGAGGCATGATGGTGCTATGTGAGTCGATGGGATGAAGAGAAAGGGGAGCAGAAGAGAGGACGCGCGAGACCAGCGAGGTATATTAAGACAACCATGACATCCGGAGTGTTCCTCGCTACGGCAACAACGAACTCATCCCGTCGACATGCAACAGCTAGCTGCTGTGTGGAGTTCGACGATATAACGAGTGACTCCAGCGAATGAAGAAGTCCCGACCCGCTATTCCTTGCGCAAGCATACGGAGGATACATGGATGAGCTCTTCCGCCACGGGATATCGCGACCTCGACTCGTCAGGAGTTGTCACCGCTGTCACTCCTTGCTTGTCACATCGCTGATCCGGCAGTGAATGCCGATAAGACCAAGGATGGACTTTGCCATTGTGATGCAAGAGTGATGCGCGACAGTCGTAAGGATGCTGGCATCAGATGCTCAAAGAAACAGCGAGCCATTTTCGAACTCGAGACATGAACGTCGTATTGATGGATGTGGTACGCGCACCGTGGTGGTCCAGCGACCGTACGAGCGACGTGTTCGGGACTTCAAGAGTTGAAGTTTGATAGTTCGCCTCCCCAGCCATGTGCGCCGAACCGTGGTCCGCTGAGCCTCATGCCGAGAACCGAACAGAACAAACCCCCTATTGCGGGGCAAGGTACAGCAATTCCGAGCGAGGCACCAGCAGCAGACGTACCACTGCCACCTTTTGCCATAGAGCTAGTGAATCGCATGACCTTGAGTCTCCGGGCTGAGCTTCGAAAGCAACCATTTTGGACTTTTCCCGTTCGAGAAGCGGCACTTACTCTGTTGACCCGGTCTGATTCGAGAGCTGCTTCCAGCGCAAACATATCAGAACTTGCCACTGGGTGGACGCACTTCGAAGTCTGCCGCGTAAATGGGTTACAGAATGAACGATCTTCATGCGCCTACCATAGCTTCCGGCCCTACTTCCTCTCGCTCGGCTGATAGCGCAACTGAGAAACTCACGCTTCAGCAACTCATAACAAGGAAAGAGAACCTTGAAGCGGAACTGTCCGCTCTTGGCTCCGTGTTGGACTCCGTACTCCATCTCCCGTCATATCGCTTGCAGCCGAGGCTGACAATGTGCAGCATGGCGTCAAAATGGACACGCCGCTCTTGACCTTTGATGGCTTCCCACGCGCCGACATCGATGTGGCGCAGATCCGCGCAACTCGCGCCCAGATCGTCCGGCTGAAGAACGACTACAAGGACATCATGTCCAAAGTCGAAATCGCTGTCCAAGAGCACTTTGCTACCGGTAAGACGGCCGAGGTTGCTGAAGCTAGCTCCGCAAGCTCGCAGACTGGTACGAATGGGCTCGCCAGTGCACTTGGAAGTGGCGCATCATCTTCGATGATAGAGCCGCCGTTTGCGAAGGTCAACACGGTTGTGCCAAATAGTCCTGCAGATCAAGCTGGTCTCAAAGCCGGTGATAGGATCGCAAAGTTCGGGACAGTGAATTGGACGAACCACGAGAGACTCGGAAAGGTGGCGCAGGTCGTGCAGCAGAGTGAGAATGTAAAATTCCCTCGCGCCGCGCCCTCTCGATACTTTCAGTAGCGCTGACGATTACGACAGAGATCAATTTTGATCAAGGTCCTTCGCAACACCGATGCCAACGCTGCGCCGTCTTCGCTTGCGTTGCAGCTGACGCCGCGGCGAGACTGGGGTGGCAGAGGATTGTTGGGCTGTCACCTTCTGCCCCTTTGAAACACGCATCGGTTCAGCAGATCTCTTCTACCTCGGCATACGGTCGCCAGGCCGCTAATGTGGTGACAAGAATGCGTGGCTACTCATGAAGATGCTACAACACCAGGAATCAAACGCGGAAGTTGCACCTGCTCGATGCGATTTCCAGCCGGGCCTCATCCGATATCCGAGAGCCTGAGCCCGAGCTTGCTTCAGCCGCCGCATGCTTGAGCTGCACGCCACACAGGCCTGTTCTATCACTGCATTGGATTGCAGAGTCCGAGCGGGGCGATTTCGGAAACGCAGAGACCGTGAGACCCTGTTGGCAGTGGCAAGAGGGCGTGATTGCTCAGAAATTAGACTTTCGCAATGAAGCGTGTCAATGATAGGCGGAAGGCACCGACCTACCAAGCCATGATCAATTAAATGCCGTATGCGAGAATCCGAGGCTTCCAGTGTAGCGCGAGCGGGCCGTTGAACCTTTTACAGATGCAAGTACTCATTCAGCGTGATCTGGCTAAAGCCTGTCTATGTTCCAAGGTCCCGCCCGAATTCGAACGCTAGAAGTACATCCAAATATGCGCCGATTCCCACAAAGGGTATATTCCGTACGCCCGACACCTCGCTCGAAATGCTAAGGATGCTATCGCCGCTGTTCAAAATCTGGTCTCCGTGCCGTCCAGATGTGCCTGGAGTAAGTATCAGAGCATGTCGTATGAATCTTTCCATATGCATAGGACCTGCTTACAAATTGTAGTATAACGGGGAGTCCGCTTCTTCGAAATCGAGTCTGGCTCTGTCACACAGATTGCGGACTTGTTCAAGATTCATGTGAAGATGTTTGGACAAGGGCCAGAGGCTGAGGCTCTCGAATGCTTGGATTTTCGGCCAGGTCATGCATCTGCGCGGATCTGATCAGCTTCAAGTGTAGGACCGGTACGCTCAACGCCGATCATGGGGCGCAAGCCGTTCTGCTTACACTCGAAGTTGCCGCGAAAGTGCAGACTCATAATTGTCGTCGAGTGCTGGCCAGTAGAAAGGCAGGGTGATGACTTGGTGCTGAGCGTCGACGTAACCCGCCTGCCGAAGTAGCGTACGTGTGTCTTCGGGGTACTGGATAGATGCCCCGAGTGCGCGAGTCGCGCTCTCTACCTTATCGTACCACTCCTGCACGCCGTGTGATTGACTGGGGCGAGCCACGTGTGGCTCTTCAGACCGAGGCCGCCAATCGATCCTGGCACCGAGTCAGTAGGCAAAGAACATGACCTCATGGATCCGAACGGGCTTTGTGACGCCGTCAATCACGTACTCAATCAGCTCGAGGTAGCCGCCAGGACGGAGATATCTTTTGGCCCTGTCATACAGGCTAAACCAGTCCCTGACATTGCCACACTGCAGCGCGATCCGCGCCAGGGATATGGACGAGTACGCGATGCCCCATGCTTCTCCGTCGAAATCTACGGGAGTATGCAAGTTGACATTCGGGTTTGTCAGCCGGCCGTCATTTGGTTTGAAGCCGAGCACGTCGATGCCGTGAATCTGCGCCCAGGGGTATTTCGTAGTGAGGGCGTCGATCCAGTGACCATCTCGATAGCCAATGTCTAGAACTGCGTCCCCTTCCTGCAACGAGACTGGTGAGACGAACAACTCATCGCCGAGCGCAAATGCGTAGATCAGGTCGTTGAATGAATGTAGACGATCAGCTTCTTGCTGCCATACAATCAGCGCGGTGCTGTTGTGACGAGGCCGCAGACCAAACCTCATCGTTCGGAAACGGATGCGTCCGAAGACTGCCCCCGAGATCATCCGTCCATTGGTAATAGTGGCGTTCGGACTGCCCAAGATTGATAACGTAGGTTCGTAAAGTGGGTGGCTTCGCTATCGTAGGCGGAAGCGGGGAGTCAAGGATTCTGTTGAGGTCCATTCTAGCGCCAAAACATTGTAAGCTCGCGACATGTTCCACTCAATGATGCTTGCTTGCGCACTTGTTGGGCTCCCATCTGCGTCGAGACATTGGATCAGCCGGCGCCGGAATTTATAGCCTGGTTCCTGTGTCGCGGCGATGTCGATTGAACTCGCGCAAGGGGTGTTGGGTCGTCGGGGCACAGTCAGTACCGCCCGGTCACTAGAAGTCAACCATCGTGGCTTCAGCGAAAGCCGGGGTGGTCGATGGAGATTTTCAAGCCGACGCTCAGGTGTTGCAAAGATCCACGGACCTCGTGGTGTCAGACGTTCCACGGCGACGACTGTGCCACACAGCCTCCATAGTCAACAACGCTGAGAAAGATTGGGCCAGGTGCGAGGGGCCGAGGGGCGAGGGTGTAAAAGTACGACTCTCACACACGATGCGACACGTAGGAGATAGTGCGCATTAGCGCGACCCAGCAGCGCGGGCCTCGAAATTTTGGCATCTTATGATGAAGCCGGGAACACGACGGATCACGCAAATTCCACATTACCGTCCTGAGCTGTCGGAGTGTCGACTTGCCGGAAGCGCGACGCTTTGGGGCGGAGTTGGTCGCTCCTCCTCTCACATGGCGATGCCGGACCGTCTGCAAAGGCTTTTCCCTATACGCTCAATACCGTGCCGGGGCAGAGTCTTCTGACGAACCGGGGTTTTCGAGAATGTTCCGCCGGCGTGGTATGGGGGAAGTCTAGCGCCGGACGCTAGGCTTTTGGCCCGACGAGCTGGACCACCCCGGTCACTGATGCACCCGATCCCCCGGTAGCCGAACGATTGGCGAGAGTCTGGGAGATTCCGTACCCTCCAACCTGGAAACACCCCCGCTCTCACGCTGCTGCTAGAGGAAGCCGGAGAGGCCATAGGCGGGTACAACCGCTCACGTCCCCGGCATGCACATACCGTCTACCTGCCGGATGCGACTTTAAGCTCCAAGTCCAGCAAGTCAAGCCTAGAAGACCTGATCCGCATGTAGTGAAGGGGGAGAACGATGTCGGAGGCAAACTCCGTACCTTCCGGGTTGGGAAGCTCGCCCCATGTTTTCAACCTCACAAGCGATGTGCACAGCGACAACCATGTTTACCGGCGGACATCGATGAGTCCATAGCGCGCTAAGCAGCGCCGAGACTCGATATGCACGTGTGCTGCATGCACCGTTGCGACAGCATCGCAGACGGATCAGGGGAGGTAATTCTGGCCCGCCCGTCTCCCAGGATTCAGCGGCGTACTCGCACATGCTGGGCGACCGGCCCAGAGCCATGGCACCAGAGCCTTGGCTTTCTGGACGTGAAAAGACTGCAACGAGACCTGCATTCCCTGGCACTCTGGACAGCTTGTCATACCTGGACCTCGAATGATACGGTCGACCGAGCAGTATGTTCCAGCCGCGCACGTCCTGGGGGCGTGCACTGAGCCGCATCTTTAAGCATGAGAACTTGTATGCCGGAAGGTCTCTAGAGACGCGAGCAGCTAGCACCCTGGATGTATGCACCCTGGAGCGCCAAGCGCGGCAAGCGACCCTGGAAACTGGGAAGAGCCGTCAAGCCTTGACTTGTCGCTGCAACGCGTGTCCGACCTAGCGAAATCTATGCAATTTGTCCGACGAGCACAACTGGGCGGACCGCATTGAGCAGAGCCCACCAGGCTGTAGGTCCCGGCACGGAGCGTGGCTCGCGGAGGGCTTCCGTAGCAAGGGGCCCCTGGGATGATGTCCTAGTGTGTGTGACAGCATGCAAGCGTCCGCTCCATGCAAAACTCCCGAACCGAACACTGTGGTCCTACCTGATGACGCATGAGACGATGGGAGATCTCCTATGGGTCATTCGAACAACTTTTCTACGGAGGGGTGTCCAAGTTGATGGGTACAGCATCCAAGCCACATCATGATGCCCAAGGTACTAATCCGACGCTTTTATCGGAGATCCCGAGGCTATTCAGTCACCATCGTGCCACGTAGTGCCATGTAGTGCCGAGCAGTAGACAGCGCATCAAACACCCGCTCAAATGCCTTCTCATGGTTCGCATCGCAGACCACCGTTCACCAAACCCGTAGGACCACGAAACGCCTTGCTCCCATAAAATTCATCACGAAGCACTGGGCATCGGAAAGCGCTGCATCAATTCCTCAATCTTGGGTGTCAGTTCCGGGATGCGGAAGGGCTTCGATACGACATCATCCTGTCACACAACATCAGCATTCGGTCACTGGAGACCCAAGCACCTGGGTTTGCCACTCACCATTCCCGCCTCCAAGGCCGTCCGCACCTGCTCTGCCCTCGCGTTGGCCGTCACAGCAATGATAGGCACATGTCCCGTAAGCTTGCCATCCCGTTCCAGCTCGCGAATCTTCTTCGTACACGTTAAGCCGTCCATAACCGGCATCTCTTGATCCATCAGTACGACGCCCAATTCCAGCTTGCCGGAAGGCCCGCCTTCGGCCCAGTAGGTTGATTGCTGCAGCTTCTCCAGCGCTTCACCGCCGTGGTTCGCCAGGTGGACCTCTGTGCCGAGGTTTTTGAGCTGCTTCTGCAGGACGCGCTGGTTGACGAGGTTGTCCTCTACGATGAGGACCTTCTTCTGCAGGGGCTGGGCGGGCTTAGCTACGGGTCCTGCGGAGGGATACGGGCCCTCCACTCTGTTCGGCGGACTCGTTACGGCGGCAGATGGTGCGCTCATGCTCCTAGTCTCGGTCTTCTTCATGCCTGCGCCGCCATCGCCATCCAGCGGGGGATGGCTTCTACGAGCTGTGACGTAGAATGCGAAGGTGCTGCCCTTGCCAGCTTCGCTGGCTACGCCAATTTCGCCGCCTTGAAGTTCAGTGAGCTCTCGGCTGATGAAGAGACCCAAGCCAGAGCCTCCATACTGCACGTGCGTGCGCGGCGACGCTTGCGAGAAGCGCAAGAAGAGCATCTTCTTCTCTTCTTCATTGAGCCCACGCCCAGTATCGCGCACCGAAAAGTGCACGTACACGATCTCACCGTCGCCCCAGTCCGGAGCAGTCGCCCAATCCGTCCGCTTACTCCGCGTCTGGAAGTAATTGACAGGCGGGTGTTCCATCTCGCTCGGCCGCTGCTTACTCGCCGCAATGGTCACTGTTATTGTCCGCTTGCTTTCGGTGCCGGTGAATTTGATTGCGTTTGTCGTCAGATTGATGAGGACTTGCAGGACTCGCGAGGGATCCAATCGAACCCAGTCCAGGTTTAGATCTCGATAGGATTGGTCCACAACAAACTTCATCTGGATGTCAGCGGCTTGCAGCTCGCCTTCGTGCATCTTCAACGCCCGCTGCACGACAGTCAATGGCTGCGAATCCACGGGCGTCACCAGCAGCAATTGCGAATCAAGCTTGCTGAGCGTGAGTATGTCGTCGACGATTCTCTTCTACGTGAAGGTTAGATTGCATTGCAAACAAGTGGACGAATGCAGGGGAAGGCTTACCTGATGCTGGGAGCAGAGGTTGATGATCTGTGCGGCGTCCAAGCAGCTCGTCAGTAGCTCATCTGGGACAACACGCTCGCCAGACTGCCGGAACTTCGTAAGGCTCGTTGCGATTTCGTCGCTGCACTGCAGGATAGCAGACAGTGGGTTCCGCATCTCGTGCGAAGTGATGTCGATGAAGTTTTCCTGCTGTCGCTTGAGCTCCACAGCCTCCTCCATCTTCCGCGTCTGGATGCCTTCAGCCCACTTCTGCTTGCTGATGTCAGTGATGGAGCCAAAGACACTCTTCAACCGGCCATCTGGATGCTTCTCCGGGCAGGCGCTGAATAACACCCAGGTATCGCCGCGGTTGCCATTTCGGTCTTGCCATTGAGCTTTGAATCGAAACTCGCTTGTCACTGGCTTTGTTTCTACCACCAAATCCCTCCATAGTCCATTGACGAGTTGCCTGTCCTCGGTCTTGACGCTCTGCATCCACTGATCCGTGCTGAGCTGAGACTCATTGCCCTCGTGGCGCGGGACACGCGAGATGTCGTACCAGGTATCGTTGGCAAATGTGATGCGGCCGGTATGATCTGCGATAAACATGCCCACCGGCGCAAACTCGGCCATCCGAGTAAATTTTGTCTCGCTCTCGATCGCTTCCTGCGTCCGCGCCGCCAGCTGCTCGGAGAGCTCTATCCGGTCCAGAGCGGCCAACTTCGCCGCACGCTGACCTCGCCTGATCTCCTCTTCGAATAGCACAACGGACGCCAAGCTTGTTGCCAACTGGCGGCTAAGCAGTTGCACGAAAAGCGCATAGTCGTCGTCGTACGGTCTTCGTGGATTCACACCCAGAACCAAAAAGCCCAGAATGTTCTCGCCTGTAGTCGGATGAATGGGACAGACGACCACGGCGCGGACTGGATCACCGAATCCTCGGAACTCGAGACCATCCAAAAGTGATGCAGGCAGATCTCGGCTGCCCACATCCAGCAAGACCGGTTTGTCCGTCTTCATGACTTCCCTGAACACTGGACCAAACCCTTCCATCCCGCTCTTCAGATCAATCTGTGGCGGTGCAGCTACATGGCCCTCCGGCACCCCCAAAGCGCCTTCTAACATGCATTGCCGCGCAGCAAACACCGAGTTGGAGTGCACACTGCTAGAATCTGAATCCGACTCGTTCTCGACCGAGTATAGCAGCAAGAATGGGCTGTCGTACTTGTTGAATTCGAAAGACCCAAGCACCTGCGCCCAGAACCCTTTTACGTCACGTGCCGAGGCTGTACGCTCACCCACTTCTCGCAAGGTCAACATGCGTCGCTCAGCAATCTTCCGCCTCGTCTTCTCGAAAGCCGGGTTGTAAAGGCCCATGACACTGCCGTCGCGCCCGACCATCGGGATGATCGACCAGCTGAAGTAGGTCTCCTCTAGATAATTATTGCGCCACATGAACAGGCAATCATCGTCTTTCATCGTGGCTTCTCCGGTGCTCTTAGCAGCCGCAAATACATCCTTGACCTCATCCCAGATCTCTGCCCACGCCACACTGTAGCTCTGACCCATAAGCTTCGGATGCTTTTGCCCAGCAAGCAAGATGTAAGCCTCATTGTATATTGCCACAAGTTCGTCACCCCAGTACATCGCCGCCGGATGCGGCGAAGCCATGATCAGATTACACATCTGCCTCAGATCACTGGGCCACAATTCTATCGGTCCCAGTGGCGTTGACGCCCAGTCTACACTGCGCGCAAATCGAATGTGCTCGGGCATGCTTTCGTTGACGGGGAGGCGAGTCCAGTCGAAGGACGGCGCATCAGAGGGTGCGAGGGCAATGTGACTATGTGCTGAGTCAACCGTACTGCTTGTAGGAGTTCGAATGAGAGTGCCGTCATCCCCAGCTCCCCGGGGATCCTGTACGTACGTGTGCGGTGATGGTAATAGCTGAGTGGCATTGATGAGGTCATGACCATTGCGCGGATCGAGGCTGAGGTCCTTTGCCGGCAATTCGATAGTAGAGATGATGTCGTGGCTGGTCGGAACTGCTTTCGCGCCGGTAGTGGGTGCGGCAGGGGTGGCGCCTGCGAAGTAGTCGGGGGGTTCGAGTAGAGGCGTGCCCGAGAGCATGGGCTCTGAGGGCGGCTGTTCTTCCGAGGCTGGTAGCGGAAGGGAAATGGTGCCGTTGGATGCAGGTGGCGTATTAGTAAAAGTGCCACTGATGATCCGTAACCGCTTCCGCAGCGTTGAACAGGACCACAACATGCCGTTGTATGAGAATGAAGGTAGGCAGACGTTCAAGCTCTCGCCATCGATCGAAGCGCTGAGTAGCCAAGCCTTGAACTGTAGGTACGTTTTTGGCCCTGGGCTGGCTTCTTCAGGCGCAATACCGGTGACGTGCTCCAGCAGACCCGAATAGCTGCGTAGCGCAGAGTTGGCGAAGATGGTATGCAGAGGGCCCGGGCCATAATTGCTGCTGTCGCCAAGATCCACAATGAAAGTTGGTCGCTCATCTTGATCTAGCAGCTCTATTATTCCAATCGAGCTGAGAATGCCAACATCGCCACTGTTTCCGAGCATGTCCGGGCTGCTACTCCGGCCAACACTGCTCCGGTCCAGACTTCTGCGAGACGATGACAAGTCGGATGATCGTGGCGCACTCGTGGGCGTGAATCCAGGAGTAGGTACCGTACCCCTTGCCAAGCTCACCGTCTTGACATGGGTATCTTCTGTTCGGGCCTTGCTCAGCATCCTCGCGGCCGCTTCCGACGAAGAGAAACGCGCAGGCAGCTGCGGACGCGGCCTTGGGGAATTGGAGAAGAATAGTGGGCTCGGCGGCTGTAGCGGCGGCTGATTGAAGACGCCGTTGAAATTGAAGCCGTCTAGGGTATGCTTGGTCTTGGGACCACGAAACCGCGGTTTCTTCGCGACAGGCTCCGCGATTACCGGTGTCTCCGGCGTTGCAGCCTCGCGCTTCCTCTTTAGCGCCTCCGCCGAGCCTGGCGTCCGCACGTGGGGTAGGGGAGGGGGTGGAAATTCCTTGACGGGGGTCCCGACCGGCGCCGCTTGACCGACACTCGCGCTCCTGTCCCTTGAAGCGCTACTGCCCGCCGGCCATGCCGAGTCCTTCTTGAGATCTTGAGATACTCCTTGCCCTGCCGCGCCTGCACTCTCCCCCACAGACTTCTCCGCACTAGATCCGCTCGCGCCTGCTACCGCAGTCGGGACAGACGGCGAAATAGCAGTCGCGCTCCGCTCCGCAGCTGGCACAGCACCCCCCTCCAACCAATCCGGCGTGCTCTGCCGTTTCCCGCCCGCCGGCGACTCAGTACGCGCACCTGCGCTCGCTGGCCCGCGCGAGATGACGGGGGGCTCGGGCTGCTTGGGCAACAAGCTGTCGCGCGCGGTGAAGATGGAAGGCGGCTTATTCGTGCTTGGCGTGTTGCCGGAGTGGCTCATGGAGTAGGCCACCCACGAGGCGGTGCTTCACGGCGATGGTTCGGCGGGTGTACACGAGCTATCTCCCCCAGCGAATGCGTGGTGCGGAAGTCATTGCTCGATGGATGGGATGCCGTGCGCCACCTTTCCGAGAGGGATATAGGGATGCGTGGGCAGGTGCGTATGGAACGTGAACAATGGGACAGGAATGTGTAGGCGGTAGTGGTTGATAGAACGGGTCGTGAAAGGCCAGATCGTGTTCCAAGGAACACAATTCGGCAGACCAGTAACGAATAGCTGCATCCTCGATCCACCGGCTGGCTTGGCTCGCTCTCCGCACAGACGATCTACCTCCCCACAATTGCAATGGCGCATGGACGCATGCCCTTGCCGATGACATCGGCACGATCGTGCACGCGCTTAACTAGGCGCTTGTTTCGGCTTCACTATACAGCGGTCTTCTAGAGATGCTCGGCACGCATATATGGGCTGATCCGTCTCCATTCAACATGAGCTGTTTGTCGGTTGCGACGTGCAAGAACAGGAGAAGGAGGCTGACGCAGTGACTTGCACGTGAGATCGCCGAACAATTCAGGTGAGCGTAGCAGATCAAGTCCTTACCAAGGAGCAGGAGATTCATCACACCACGCCGTCACACGTGCACGAGACTGACGTACTCGAAATCCCGTCAACGCATGTCAATTCACGAGCCTCTCATCGACGAGGCCTGGCTGTCCATCCGACTCATCAGATGCGATCAAGCGCAGTTCGGACTCAAGCATACCCTCCTTCAAGCTGCACCACAAATGTGCTCTTGTCGCCCGCAGCCTCAAGGTACACCGCCAACTCATCATCGCCATCGATCTGGTAATTGGCCTCTTGCCCATCGTCCTGCTTGATCACGCCATGAACTCTGGTTACAGTAGTCGCGGCTGCCTTTGCAGTCGCCGCCTCCGTGACAGCCGCCATGGTTCGCGAGGTCAAATTCCCGAGCCATAGCCGCGGGTGATTGCCAACAAGCTTGGATTGAGGCGATAGGCGGAAGTAGACTGCTATTGAGACTGGCCCAGGGTCGTAGGGGTTGCAGAGCGCCGGATCAAGGCCGGGGTCGAATGTCTGCCCTTGGCCTATTTGTCTCTGTGGTCGCGCAGCCGCAGAAGGTGCGGGGGTTATCGCGGTGTCTGCTGTCTTCCTCCGATTCGTGCGCACAGCACCAGGTCCGGGGCCGTAATCGGGTCGCTGAAATTGCTTCCGGTTCGGATCCATCTTGATCATGTTGTCGTTGTACCGCTTCGTGGCATCACGACAAAGGGTATAGACGGCCTTGACCTTTTGTGGGTCATTCTCGGCAGCGACTTGTTGGAGCAGAGGGGAGGTCGCCCGCCACGCCGCTTGCAATTCTTCCCAATGTTCGTCCCCGCATGCAAGACGCGTAGTGAATTTGTCATTGGCGAGGATGTCGTAAAACGCGCGTCGCAGCGTCTTGCTGCTGCTAGGGTTGAGACCAAGTACAACATTGGCTTGTGCGATTGTGAGCCTCTTGCCTTCGTCCCGGATGCGCTTCGTTACATCTTGGCAAATGACATCCAGACCGATGACCCTTTTATCGAGATCTGGCTGCAACGGATGCATCATTTCTGAAAGGTGAAGATTCTCGGCCACTAGTCTGTCCTTCGCAGCTTGCCACTTGCCATCCTGGATGTGAGTCTTCTTGCGCTCAATATTCATCTCTCGCGCAATGACCTCGAAATCGTCTTTGATAGTGGTGTACATCTCATTCGATAGATGCAGGTAAGCTTTACTCTCGTCCAAGGTGGTTTCTGACTCGTAGCGAGGTGCCATGCCAGGCGCATCAGCAGGAAGATGGCCAAACCCTCTGATCCGGCGCCTACGTTTCCGGGAAGCGAAAGCCTGCTCGTCCTTAGCTTGCAGGTCGATCAGCCGCTGGGCACGTCGCGCGGACTCCGCGGGTGTGAGGGTCGCCAAGTTCTGCTGCTGCAAGACAGACAGCTCCTCTGCTTCTGCTGCTGTCTGTTGCATGGCGACAGTTCGTGGATCCGGATTCATCTCGATGAAGCCTCGCTTCTTCGACCAGTTCCTCTTTGGCTGGACACCCTCTGGCATCACGACGAATGCCCCGACCGTCCCTCGTCGCATGCATCCGGTCGTTCTGCGCAATTTTCGGAACTCATTATTGCCCATCTCCCAGCCCTCATCCTCTAACGTCTGCCGTATCTTTGCAATATCAAGATTTTGCTCCCAGAGCTCCTTCATGCGCTCAACCACAATCGGCTCCGTCTCTGCCGTCAGCCTTGCGCCCCTGCGCGGAGGGAACTTCCATATCTCGTTGAATTGTCGGCGGAAGCATCGTTCTGATGGCAGCTCGCTCTCGTCCACATTGAAAAGCTCGCAAAAGTGTCTAACGATCTGCCGAGGCGACTTCTTCTCCTGTACGTAGAGCTTGTAGCAGATGTCGCGCTTGTCGTCCCAGTCATATTTCTGCTGTCGACCGCCGCGACGCTCGGTGATGCCAGTCTCAGCGACAGGCATGGCTTTGGAGGGTGTTCTGCCGGACACACTCTGTCGCCCTCCGTAGTACGTGGCTGGCGAGATATCCCAGTTGGCAAGTCGCTAGGACGAAAGCGCGGCCGGAGCCTGGAAGCCTCAGGCAACTATCTCGTTCCCTTCCCTAGTCGGTCGCATCTGCCGCTCTTCGTATGGCCTCTTCGCTCACGGAGGCCAAGAAATGATGAAAGTCGACCCACCCATACAACAGCAGACACCAACGTTACTTGCTCCGCAGGCATGCGCCACTTGCAGAAAGCAGAAACGCAAATGCGACAAGGCTTTGCCGAGCCCATTGCGATGACGATGAAACCCGTGTCCCAGCGCCTTCACCTGAGAACTTCTTGGCTCTACGACAGGAGGTGGCGGAGCTCAAGAATCTACTCAGGTCGACGGTGCGAGGCTTTTCGCCTCCAGAGAGCACCAGCGGCAGAAGCAGCAATGGGGCTTACGTTAAAGGCAATGACGCCTACTACAGTGGATCCCTTGATGGTGGCCCTCAAGTCTCTCAATGGTCGAATCATTCATCATTCCCGTCGCTGTTCTTCCTCGACCAGGACATCCTCGAATACGGGAGGTTCCATGTTCAACCCCTTTCCTTGCGTGTGCCCTCGGATGCTCTGCCATCACTAGGCAGCTCTTTCGAACTAAGAAACGATGTTGAACGATACTTTGCTTGAGTTCACTCTTGGTTACCGATCATCTCGAAGATCAGGCTGTATCAGCATCTTGAAAATCCATTGCACGAGCCAGGAGCGGATATCGCTCTGCTTTCTCTGACGATGGAATTGGTGACTGACGAGCTGGATTAAAATGCATCTCCTCACACGCCGCTGTATCAGCAGGTGGAGGCCTTGTATGCTCACATTGAGTCTCACAATGGCTTAAGCACTCAGACAACTCAATAACTGCTTCTCATCGGTGTATATCCACTAGGACATGCCATTAATCCGGCGGCTCATCTCACCGTGGGACATGCTGCCCGGCTGGGCTATGCAATGTCCATGCATTAGCGTGATGTTCAGATGCCAGCACCGGCCAACACGTGGACAGAGCAGGAGGAGCGAAGAAGAGTACCGTGGGGGGCGTGTCAACTTGTCAACACAGTCGAGACATTGCATGGTCGCTGATCTTCAGCCAGGCAGTAATCCTCGACGGCTGAGTCACTCTGGCAACTGCGGCACACCGATTGCTACCAGCGACCTAAGCCTTGACATGTACCTGCCATCTAATGACGCTCATCGGGTCAAGGACGAGATGCTTCGCAATGCGCCGCTCGCCCTTCAGCAAGCCAGAAGGTCAAAGCTACACCATTCGTTCGGACCTGTCAAGCCGCTCACTTACTGGCTCAAGCGGTTCGCTACATTGACGATCCTTCTTGCCCTCTAGACTACAAATCTGACGAAGCGCTGCATTTCAATTGGACGCTTCAACCTTTCGTCGCTGTACTAAACGATGAGTTGACAGATGACAATCCAACGACGTAGCTCGCACTCAGCTCAGCGCAGCGCAGAGCCTGGGCTACAGCGCTCTGTTCAACCTATACAACAGGTACATCTGCACGGAAAGAGCGATCAGCAATGGACCAGAAGCTCAATTGGTCATGCAACAAGAGTCCATCAATGGTTCATGTGGGTACTCGGATGCGATTGCTCGCCTCGCCGGACGATTGCGGACGATTTTTGAGCATGACGGTGCTTTGCGGTTGAGTCCGCTCATTCTCGACGCCTTGTACAACGCGGTCAGTTGATAAGTTCTTTAGGGCACAGCTTTGTTGCTCACCAAGCCTTTCCCACATAGGCAGCGACTTATACTCGGTAAGTGTACAACCATTGGCCAAGCACCTCGCGCATTATCCAGTCAGGGATTTGCTAATCTTGCGGCCAGGTATGTGCGAGAATCGTCCGATCCCTATTGCGTGGAGCGCGTCTTTCTCGCAAGAGACTTTGACCTCCTTCAGCAATGGCTGGCGGCTCAGGGGTAAGCATTTTGTACGCCAACTCATCCGTCATTGAGCGTCACAGCTGACGAAAGCATTGCCGCAGGCGAGTCTAATCGGCACGTTGACATCATGTGCACCATGATTCCCTGGTAATGGAAGGCAAAGTTTCTTCGATCACTGGACCTGAACTGCAATCGTCAACCAGCAGGCCTGTCCCGCAAATAGCCAATCTGTCCATGACTTAAAGCGCGGTATTAGTACTATGCAGTCGAGTTGACGACGCAAAACCAGAAATCGTGGGTAGCATCTTCGTTCTGTCCGCAGAATCTGCCATCGTTGGTCTCATGCACCGTGACATCCCGCCACTTGCCGCACAGTCGTCGCTTGCTCTGAGATCTAAAGGTCACGTCGTGTGTCAGTAATGAGTCGTCCGACGAGTGATGCCTGGCCTGCTGCGATTCAGTCTCACGGACTCGAGGTTTGCATCGGCTCAGGCAGCCATCAACATTGACCTCGACAACTGGGCTGTCTCTTGGCTGTAGTTCTGGATTACGCGAACCAACGAAAAGGAAGCTTCTCTGGCCGAATGAATATGTTACCCGCAGACTTCCTTCAAGAGCCAGCCGGCGACACAAGAGTGAACAGAATCAACTTCGCCGCCAATGGCATGCCAGCGTACTACAATGACATTTGTGCCGTTTCCTTAGACAAGGTACTGACAGCGGACGAGTTTAAGGTGCTTGTAAATGCAGCGGAGTCTACGACAAACGGCAAGTGGGAGCGTGCATTGATCAACATCAGCGGAGGCATGCAAGTACTCATGGAGGACCAACAGGAAGTCGTCCATAGAGTGTGGCGTCGGATTGAGAACTTGGAAGTCGCGCCAGAGATCCTGCGGCTGGCAAACCGACTTCAGGTCTTTGGAATTGGGCCTAGTAAGCGGAAGGAAGACTGGAAGTTGAGCAGGCTAAACGAGAGAGTTAGGTGCTTGAAGTGAGTAGAGCTGCATGCTATTGTTTCAACGCCATGTTAACATCCCAGTGAAAGCGATATTGGCGGGGAGTACTTCCGTCCGCACCAAGACGGTATTTACGGAATCCCAGACAGGTATGCTGGTTCGACCGTCTTCTCGCATTGCTCGACGTCAGACTCTACCCTGGCAAGTCTGTAGTTGACAGAGTTCAAGCTGGTCATGGCTAAGGAAAGAGAGATTGTCCTTCAGATTGCACCGTCACCTGAACACAGGCTACACTGCGAGGAGTAAGACGACTATTCCCCGCGAATCGAACTCGGCGGCGGCGGGATAGGCGCCGCTGGCTGGCGAAGTGGCCACGTTTTATTCCGGGGATATGAAGAAGCGGCTGGGTGTGATGCCAGCCACGGGTAAGCGAGCTACCCTGAAAAATTACGAAGACCCAGCTGAAGAGTGCGCGACCGTCCGAAGAAGGGTATTGATGTTTCAGCAGCGTGATATCCTCCACAGGGGAGATGACATACGACAAGGCGTGAAGTACACCAAGCGCATCGACCTGATATACAAGCTCGAGGCGAAGGATGGCGACTTGACGGCGCTGAGGTTCGAAAGGCCGAGCCAGAGACGTTCACATGCAGTGAGCGGTGCGGTGATCATCCAGTGGCAAGGAACCAAGATACTGCGGCCACAGTCATCGGTCCAACACTGGTGATGTTGAGATACAATATTCATCAGTAGTATCCTTGCTCCGTGGGATAGAAAGTACCTGAACTTACCAAAGAAAGAAACATTTGAAGCACCGTCCCCAAGAGAGTATCGGAATTGAGATATATCCCAGAGACTGCCGCGAGAAGCAGCAGCCCTTCGATATGCCGCGTATTGCACTGAAGTGATCGTATACACAATCTTCGCACTGGCTCCCATAGCCAGAGCGGCTCATCGCCTTCCTTGAACCACCCAAAGGCAGTAAGTCCAGCTGGAGAACGATGGCTGAGTTTTCTGATGCCGAATGCAACCATGAGTGTCATGGCGGGCCCTCACGGGCAGCGGCCAGAGCCCGAGACTTCCTTGGAGCGGTCAAGGGTTAGCGTGCAGTGAAGAATACTCCGAATTGCCCATTTGCCATAGGAGACGAGCTGCAACGCAGCGTCTGTGTGTGAGCAAAGAAACGCGGCCTTGATGAGGACGATGCTTGGTTTGTTCAGTCGGAGGTGAAGCTCGAAGTTTTGAATTCGGCCTTGGGAGCCTCAGGCATTCACTGTGGTGCATCTGCACGTGACCTCGTAAACTAATGGCGTCGGCTTCTGCCTTGCAACCTCAGGGCACGCAACGTCCATCCCATTCGTCTTCCAGGTCACTCGATGCCTGTCTATTTAATTGGTAAGCCAGACATGAAGAGAGTTCCATTCCATCGTTAAGAGTCGCTTTGAGCTCGACGACCGTGTTGATGCAGCAACAACATTTACATCGTTCATCCGCCGCTCTTCTTTGCTCGCTACCAGCCAGAGCCTAGCAACTCCGCTTGAGCATCCATACACAGCCATCACTCCACCTGGTAGCTTACTATCCGCTGTCCTAGGTGGATCGCAGGCTAGGCTTCCGAAATCGCCATGTCCTCCATCGACAGGCTCAGCATCCGGGGCGTCCGATCCTTCGGAGACACTAAGGCTCAGACTATCGCCTTCCACACGCCCCTTACACTGATTGTGGGCGCCAATGGCTCCGGAAAGACTACTATCATCGAGTGCCTCAAGTATGCCACGACGGGTGACCTTCCGCCCAACTCTAGACTGGGTGGCGCCTTCATCCACGATCCTACGCTCGTAAACGAGAAAGAGGTCATGGCTGAAGTCAAGATGCGCTTCAGATCCTGCGATGGTACGGTGATGACTGCGGGGCGGCGGCTCCAGCTCGTGGTGAAGAAGTCGACTCGGAGCATGACGCAGCTGGAGGGCTCCCTGAAGATGGTTCGCCACGGCGAGACGATCACCCTGAGCTCTCGTGTAGCTGATTTGAACGCTGTGCTGCCCAATTACCTTGGCGTTTCGCGTGCGATCCTGGATAGCGTCATCTTTTGCCACCAGGAAGAATCTCTTTGGCCGCTGTCCACGCCGAAAGAGTTGAAGGAACGGTTTGATGCCATCTTCGAGGCGGTAAAGTACACCAAGGCCATTGACAATATCAAGGCCATGCAGAAGACCCACAAAGCCAATCTGGAAGTCATGAAGAAGGAAGAGGAGCATGCAAAAGCTAACAAAGAGCGCGGCAAGAAAATCGAGAAGCAGGCCCACAAGCTCAGTGCAGAAATCGATGATCTTCGTCTTCAGCACAAAGATCTGGATGAGCGTATGCAGCAAGCGGCGGAGAATGCTGAAGCGGCATGGAAGAAGGCCGAGACGGCTGGCTTGATCGTTGGCGAGCTGACTGGTAAGCGTATTGAAGAAAGAACGAAAGAGGAAAGTGTGAAGGTGCTTCGCGAGAACCTGAAGGAGATGTCTGAGACGGACGACTACCTACAGCGCATGCTCGAGCAGTATGATGAGCGTGTGCAGGAGTACGAAGAAGATCTCAGCCAATCGAAGGAGCGTTATGTGGACAACAGTCAGGATATCCAACAAGCGCGTGCACAGGTGAGCACCAAGGAGCGCGAGGTCGGCTCGTATGAAGCACAGGCGCAGCAGTACGAACGACAGGTCGAGAACCGTGGCGCGCTGGTCAAGAAGCTTGCCCGCAGCAACAATATCCGTGGCTACGACTCCGAAATCAGCGAGGAAGATGTCAGCGTGTTCATCGATCGCGTTGAGAGGATGGCTAGAGAGCAGAATGCTGAGCTTGAGCGCATCAGGCGCGAAGCGAGAGAAGAACTGCAGCATGACCAAGAGGTACTTGCCAAGCACAACCAGCAGAAAACAAGCATCAACAGTCGCAAAGAAAGTGCGAGAGAACTGATCGTGTCCAATGACCGCAAGATCAATGCTCTGCAGAGCGATCTCAACCGACTTAATGTCGATGAAGGGGTGAAGGCCGGTCTCGAATCCAGCCTGCAGGAGACACAGTCGCGTCTGGAGATTGCGAAGACCGATGCAATCTCGTCGGGTTGGGAGAAGCAGGCTGAGTTCACAGAGGCGAAGCTACGCACACTGGACGATCGCAAGGAGAAGCTGGATGCAGAGCTAGTGGAAGGCACGCGTCACGCACAGGAGATTGCTCGGCTCGGCCTGGTCCAGAAAGACATAAAAGATCGTCAGAAGCGACTTGACACAAACCTTGGCGCCTACGGGGACAAGATCGCTGCTCACATTGGCGACAAATGGACGCCTGCGAACGTTGAGACGGTCTTCCAGCAAGCTGTCGATCGCAGCAAAGAGCAGCTCGCGGAGGCCGAGAGGCAGCGGGATGGAATCAGCCGGGAGCAGGGACAGCTTGACTTCCAGCTTAGCACTTTACGTCGGGAGCTCAAGGACAAGCAGCAGATGGTGCAGCAGGCCGCAGCTGCAATCAATAAGAAATGTGGCTGCCAGCCCTATGAATTTAATACTAAACTTCAGGAGCTTGAAGAGAGTCGCAATACCATGAGGACTGATGAAGAATCACTTGGCAGACTCTTCGCCTATTTTGATGCTTGCATCAAGCTCGCGAAGGGAGAAGGCGGCACTGGGAAGCATGCGGGCTGTAGGACGTGCGGTCGGGGCTTTGCCAACGAGAAGGAAGCCAGTAGACTGATCAAGCTGGTGACAGAGGAGCGAACAAATTTGGAAAGAGCTATGAGCGAGAATGAAGGCGAGCTTAAGGAAATCGAGCAAGAGCTTGAGGTAGCTAAGGCCACGTGCTCGGACTTCGAAACCTGGGAGAGGCTCAAGGAGAAGGAACTCCCTGCCGCGCAACGCAACGAGGCAGAGCTTGTCCGCAGGCGAGAGGCAGTGATTGCTGAGCTAGAGCACCAAGACAATGCTGTCAGTGAGCGACAGGCTGAAAAACAGGACGTGGAGGCTGTTGCCCGAACGGTTCAAACAATTTCCAAACTCTACTCCGAGATCGAGGACTTCAAATCCACAGTCCAAGATTTGATCGCCAAGCAGAAGTCTGCTGGGCTATCTAGAGGACTGGAGCAGATCCATGACGATCTTAAGAAACTCAGTGACGAAACACGGTCTACCAGAGCTGGTCTGGCCAAGGTTAATGCTGACCGTGAACGAGGGCGAGGGCTGGTCAACAGCCTCGAGCTGGAAGTCCGAGATATCAGAAGCAAGCTCAGCGATACAGAGCATCAACTCAAAGAAAAGTCAAGACTGGAGGGCCAGATCGATGATCTCAAACGTGCGTCGACTGAGCAGCGAGATCAAATCAAGGCTCTCGATAAAGAATTGCAAAAGCTGGGCCCTCTCATCGATCAAGCGCAGGTCAAATTTGATGAGACCAACCGTCGCGGTGCTGAGAGGGATCGCACGTTGCAAGCAGCTACCACTAAGCTCAACGATAGCGCCAGTCAATTAAGGATCGCCAGTGCAGAAATCAACTCCTATATCGAGCGAGGCGGTCCGGCGCAGCTCGAGCGTGGGAAGGCCGAGGTGGAGAGAGCAAAGAAGGAGATCAAGCGCCTTGAGGACGTTCAAGGTCAGATCGTGCGCACAGTCAAACAGCTCGAGGAGCAGCTCCGCGATCACGCCGAAACGAGACGCAGCATATCGGATAATCAGCGCTACCGCCGTGACCTGCGACAGCTAAATCAAGTCCGCGTCGAGATCGCTGAGCTCGAAACGCACAACGCAGAAGCCGATAAGGCTCGATACCAGAACGAGGGCGATCGATGGCAGAGGGAACGTCAGAAGTTGGCTGCTGAGCAGGCTTCCGTCAGTGGATCATTGGGATCCAAGGACGAGGCCTTGCAGAGCATCATTGCAGATTACGAAAGCGAATACAAGAACGCTGCCCGAAAGTACAAGGAAGTGCACATCCTGGTTGAGACAACAAAGGCATGCGTCGAAGATTTGGGTCGCTTTGGCGGCGCTCTCGATAAGGCCATCATGCGCTACCACTCGCTCAAGATGGAGGAGATCAACCGCATCGTCGAAGAGTTGTGGCGCAAGACGTACCAAGGCACGGATGTCGACTACATCATGATCAAGAGTGAGCATGAGAACGTCAAGAGCAACAAGTCGTACAACTACCGTGTAGTCATGGTGAAGCAGGGCGTTGAGATGGATATGCGTGGTCGCTGCTCCGCCGGTCAGAAGGTGCTGGCCTCGATCATCGTTCGCTTGGCTTTGGCTGAGTGCTTCGGTGTCAACTGCGGATTGATCGCTCTCGACGAGCCCACCACCAACCTTGACCGGGACAATATCAAAGCGCTGGCAGACTCCTTGTCCGACATCATCAAGCTTCGCCGGCAGCAGAAGAACTTCCAGCTCATCGTCATTACGCACGACGAAGACTTCCTGAAGCAGATGGAGTGTAGCGACTTTGCAGACGTTTACTACCGGGTTGCGCGCGACAATGAGCAAAGGAGCGTGATCGAGCAGCAGAGTATTGCTGAGGTATCTGTCCCTTTCATAGTGATCTCGATACTTGATGCTGACCGAGCCGTGTAGGTGATGTGACGGCCGCTTTGACCTTGTTGTGTGCGTTTTAGCGTGGAGTCTGGTGTGGGAGAGTAATTGCAGTGTCGCCTGCGCGGTCCGAGACCTGCGTCGTCGCGCGGATCTTCGATACAGAATTAGGGTGTCTTGAACGTTGACAGGGTAGAAGCATGGCCACGGCGTGGATTAATTTCGAGTCAATCGACGAGACGCCGACGTTGGACCCATCGTGAAGATACGTGTATGAAGATACGTGTATGGGCGCGAACGCTGCCGCTGATTCTGCTGCTTTGACATCATCAGCACGGGTACCCGTGTCGAACGGGCAGCCCTCTGCATGCCTTCTGGAGAGTGAGTCTGATGCGGGTCGTTCTCTCGTGGCAAACCGGCAAGAGCACATGGCAAGCGACCGCGTCCGAATGGATGCAATGTCACAGACTGCTTCACTTTCTGCCCTTCCTCCAACCGTCCATAGCATAGTGACGCCTGCGACAGCGCGAGCCGCAATCTTTGCAGCCTCCCCGCAGGTGGCTGGGGGTCTAAGGCGCCACGACGACTGCCGGCGGGAGATTGCGCGATGCCGGAAGCTTGCGGACATTGTGTCGCCCAGGAGACAGCAATGGCATGAGCCACCGTACCGGTACCGATGCCGCCGTCGTCCGTCGGAGTCTCAGTAATCTCAACAGCGAGATGACACGAAAGGCAACCAGCAACTCCCTCTCATACCAAGCGGCTTTCACATGCGCTCGGCAGATTCTCACGCCACTTAGCGCACGTTCCTGCCAAGACTGCCCAAAGAAGTCAAGCCGCCGGAGGCCACAGCAAGCAGAGTTGGCGCCATTGTTTCCCAGCCGACCGGGTTCAGCCTGCCGCTCGGCGATCACCCGGAGAAAGCGCGTTTGGGCCAGCCCACAGCTGCACGACAGCGCAACTTCACTCGCTCGCTGGCCAGACTCGACCCACCTCGCCAGAATCTTGCTTGACGACGCGCGTGAGCCCATGGGCTCCATTCTGTTCACCGTGCGGACGCGATGCCCGGGTGAGCTTTGGGTCCTTCACTCGCGCGTCCGTCGTCATCAACACTTCTGTATCCACCGCATCCAGCCTCCTTAACTATCGCCCTCTCACCGTGCGCAGCATCGCCCTCCTCGCCGTCTGACAGCCCCCCTCATCCCAGACATCTTATTCATCCTCCGGCATTTGCTGCGTGCCAGTCACCTCGTGTCGTCGATTTGCCGAGATCGTCACGCATTGCAGGCTGCGACAGCATTCCTGCCTCCGTTAGCGACGACACATCCGGTCCGAGCAATTTGCGGCTGTTGTTGTCACTAGATTGACGACTTCACTCTTCGCACCTCGTACTTTCTGCTCGAATCGCGTTCGGACGACGAGGCCGCCTTGCGCAGAGGCATTACCGCATCCCGATGCTGCTCTCGAGCGTCCTAAAGGCGCTTTGCGCGGCCACCATCGCCGCTGCTGCCCCGTAGGTCCGCCGACTTGGAGGGGACGGACTGTGATTGTTGACAAAATACAGGACGAAGCGATCGACTGGCCCAACGGGCTATAAGTGGGGAGTGAGTTGCTCGCATGTCGTTCTCCATCCTCACCGCTAATGTCTTGATTGTAGAATGAAGTGATCAGGGGTGTCAACCTAGGCGGATGGCTCGTACTCGAGCCGTGGATAACTCCCAGCATCTTCCAAGCATATCCGTTCGCCAAAGGGATCGTGGACGAGTACACGCTCAACGCTGTGCTGGGCACACAAGAGGCGCACGATTCCGTACTCAAGCCACATTGGTAAGGTCGTTGATGGGCAGAAGGGTTTCGATGGCTAACAATTGTCCAGGGACTCTTGGGTACAGCTCGCCGACCTGCAGAAGATTGCAGACTCCGGTTTCAATCTCGTCCGTATCCCGATCGGCTACTGGGCATATGACAATTCGGGCTCGCCATACTCTTCTGGCGCGGCTCCCTATCTCGACCAGGCAATCGCATGGGCAAGACAGGTCGGCCTAAAGGTCATCGTTGACCTGCACGGAGCTCCTGGGTCACAGAATGGTTTCGACAACAGCGGCCAGCGCCTGCCAAGGCCGACATGGCAGTCTGGCGACACTGTCCAGAAAACTCTCAGTGTCCTTAACACTATCCAGACGAAGTACGGTGATTCAAGCTACGACGACGTGATCGCCGGCATCGAGTTACTGAACGAGCCTTTGACATCCGAACTCAACCTCGATGAAGTGAAGCAATTCGAACGGGACGGCTACAACCAACAACGAACCATCTCCGACTCGCGGGTTGTTGTTATCCAGGACGGCTTTCAATGGCCATCGAGCTACAATGGCTGGCTGACTCCGTCGGACAACAACTCGCAATGGGTAGCGATAGATCACCACGAGTACCAAGTCTTCAACAACGACCAGGTGTCTCTGGTGCCATGGCAGCACAGGCAGCTGGTATGCAACAACGCTTACACCTACAGCGGGGCGGACAAGTGGACGTTCGTTGGAGAGTGGAGTGCTGCAATGACGGACTGCGCTGCTGCACTCAACGGCTACGGAATCGGTGCGAGGTACGACGGGACGTATCCTGGGTCGAGCTATGTTGGAAGCTGCGCCAATATCAACTTCATGCAGACATGGGATCAGACCTTCAAGGATGACACCAGAGGTTATATCGAGGCGCAGCTCGAGACGTTCGAGAAGCACACACAGGGATGGATATTTTGTGAGTGCCGCCGCACCAGCATTCGAATGGCATCGTACTGACGACAGTTTCAGGGAACTTCAAGACCGAGAGCTCACCGGAGTGGGACGCCTTCCGTCTCATCGATGCCGGCATCTTCCCTCAGCCGCTTACAGCCCGCAAGTTCAGTCAGATCTGCAGCTAGACGGCTCTCGAAAGACGAATTATCAACGACAGCATTGGATAAAGGACGGACTGGATATTATCGAAACGACCACAGATGAGAGAACTTCGGTGCACCAGAGACGGCTGGGATGCCTTGAGCACCTTCCAAGTGCTATGACGAAGGGCGGCGCATTGCATTGTACATTCTTCGATACCCGAGTCGTGGAGACTCAGACTCTGTATTCGTTGCGTGCTCCGTCGGCGCGCAGAGAATCGCATTTAGCTTCGTAGTGTCTAACGCTCTGGCTAGTAAGGCCTGTTTCGAAACGTCATCTCATACATAGTGCCGCTCATCGTCTTCGATCTGATCCATCGTGCCGTCATTACGGTCGATACATCCAAAGGTCCCTCCTGAACTTCGTCTCGAACTCCACGCCACCAAAACATCCAACAGCAGCCAGTATGTCATGCTCCCCTTTCAAACCCGTCACATCGCCGCCATCCTGCGCGCTATCCCTCTCCTCGTGCAGATCCCAGTCCCCATCCGGCTTGCCATTTCGGGTGAAGAAGACCTTGACCCTCTTCTTACCACCTTGGCACAACGGGGGCGGAAACGTCATCCCCATGCCGACAACATCGCCCGTCCGGAACGACTGCGTGAACTCCGGTCCTCCGTAGGCATTGTCGACGTACCGTCTACCATCGTCGCCATGCACACCAAGCGACGCTCGCTCCCAGCCTGGTAGACGCCATGAGGGATAGGGTGGGGCAAGCAAGCCTATGGCGATGCCGGCATCGGTGTCGCCACGGCGGCTTTCACTGCACACGGACAGGACTTTGATCTCAAAGTAGATGGTTGTGGGTGACTGGGTCGATGCTGCGTAAACAGGTAGATCAGAGAGGAAAATGCTGTCGGTGCATTTCGGCGTGGTACGAATGTGCGTTTGTCCGTGGCCGATCTGGCGGATGCTCACGGTTCTGTTGGCGCTAGGCGGTGCTGTGAGTTGGACTGCGCCATCGGCGATGCGGCGCAAGTTTTGCTGGCTGTGCAATTGTGGTCGCCAGAGAGGGTTCTGTCTGCACCATGCTTGTGCTCTCGCAGCATCGTCGTAGTCTGCGTTGGCTGTCGGGCTCAACACCTCGCTAATTGGCGGTGGGGGACGCAGCAAAGTGCTATCAGGCACCGACAGCCATGGATCGTAGGGCGGAGGCTCAGGATCATCTTTCCTGTGTGAGAGACGTGGCCCAGGAGGGGCCGCATACTCTTCCTGCTCTGAAGACCGGCCTTGGGGGAGGTCCCGGAGGTGGAGCATAATCCTCATGTCTTAGTCCGGGTGCTGGAGATTGGCGACCATGCGACGCTGCTTGCTTTTTGTCATCCTGCCAGCCTGATGGTGTGCCTGGAGGTGCCTTGTAGGCCGGTGGAACATCTTGATTGGGACTGGGTTGCTTGTGGGTCCAACGGAAAGGGTTCCTGGAGTGCCGCTCGCCGCTGATCGACCCGCCGAATACATGCGGTCGAGTCTCTCTGACGGGTGGAGGGCCCGGAGGCGGGACGGACTCCTTGCTCATGCCAGCACAGATGTTGCAGTTGCCGGGAAGGATCACTGGCAGCCAAGTGACACATTCGCTGCCCCCGCACCTTTGAGAGGTGAGCAAGTGGTTCAGTGTAGGCTGTAGAGCTTTGTCTGTCGACGAAGGCTGTTCAGAGGTTGTGAAGTAAGTAAGTTATGCGTGCTGCGAACGGGACTAGGCTGGAACGATGACTGCGAGTGTGGGAAGGTGAAGTTCGGGCAGTGGAAGATGTTGCCGTCGTCTGCGCGTCGCTAAGGCAAACAGACGCAACTCACCTGTGACGTATCGAATAGAAGGGCCTACTGAGCAGGAGTTGATGCAGTCTTTGCGCAGCCTCAAATGCGTGCTGGCCCCCATCTATAGGCACCGTGATGCTGAGGGCAAGATCGTATCTCACGTGGCAGCTGCAAGCAGATCCTCCTCGCCGCTGTGGCGCCAACTTCCGCACTGATTGCCCGACCACCAGCCACCTTCTTCTCTCGCAGCACCTCGACATGGCACTTGGTCGAGAAGTGATGGTATCATGGCTCTCGATGAGCCGTCGGCGCAGCTTCATGCAGAGCTACGCGCTGCCATTCAATCCGCCCTAGCCTCTCGTCGGCCTCTGATCCATCACCTGAATGCGGACACTTCATGGCTGCTGCAGATCCCACGGCCTGACAGTGCCGTGAAGCATGGCGGACGCTTCTACTATAACATCTTGATCGACCCGTGGTTGCAGGGCGGTCAGAGCGACGTCGCATCGTGGTTCAGTCAGCAACACCATGCCATTCCAAGCGCCTTAGGAAGCATTGCTGAAGTTGAAGAGTTGGCGCGAGAGATCGAAGTACTGGCGGCAGGACTACGGCTTGGATACGCCCGGAAAACCAATGCAGCAGTGGATGCGGAGGATGGCACCCTCCTGTCGTTTATCGATGCCGTCACCATAAGCCATGAGTTTACGGTAGGCAGTCGGCTGGAGAAGCACAGGAGCTATGAAACTGATATACCTGTATCAGGACCACTGTCACAAAGAGACATTATTGAGAATCGATTCGAACGTGCCGGTATTCACCACTCCCGAAGCCGCCAAAGTGATCAAGAGTTGGCAGCATTTCCGAACGGTCATCATAGTCCAGGATTTTGGCAGCCTTGGAGACACGGACTGGCGAAGCACGAGCCTCTCACCATTACCGAGCTGGATCGGTATCAGCAGGCTGCTGCAACGGATTGACGTCTTGAATTACCATTCCGCATTGATGATCACCTTCAACAATCAGCACCCCTCTTCGGTCTCTAAGCTGGACCGGCCTTTGAGCGGGGCGTCCCATCGACACAAGCCCATTGAGCCAGACGAGGACGAAGAGGTGGGAGAGGCTGTCATCTACACGCCTCACGGCATCAACAGCGGCGACCTGGAGCTCGTACCTGGAGCGTCGCCGCCAATATGTCCACTTGCCTTCCTACACGGGCTTCACAATGTCCGTATTGGCACGGTCAGTGGGCGCACAGCGCTCCAGCTCAACCTCGGAGCAATGAATGGTCTGAAAGCGCAAAGAGTCTTGAAAGCTAAATATTGGATGGGAACGCATGATGAAGTCAAGAAAGGTGGCGGGCTTGTGGCGTGGTTCCTGCAGCGCAAAGTTCTGACACTGAAATACGCGCTGGACCTTGAGCAGCAGACTAGACAAGCTGGTGGCGTAAGCGGGGAGATGGAGAGGATACTGGACAGCTTCGAGGACACGAGATGGATAGAGCTTGGGAATGGAGAGAGCAGGCTGTTGGCATGAGAAACAGGGGCTGCTGTTTCATCTGAAACCCTTAGCGTGGCGTTGGGCGAATCCGGAAGGCACGACTGGCAGAATCTCATGCTCCTGCCTCATTCGGCTTCGCGTGCTTGCAATGCGATTGCTTGCAACGCATGAAGCTCTGTTCTGTTGCTTTCGCCGATGAGCTCTAGCAACATGTATTCCGCAAAGCTTTAATTGTCCTTCTAGAGTCAAGACACTGCACCAAACGCTAGATCTATCACCCGCGGGCAAGAAGCGGGGTTATCAGCGGCCGAAATGCCTGGCCTATCGATGGTTGACGAAGTCACGATCCGAGTACTGCCACAGCCCATGACGGCGTCACTGTGATATACACACGCTTGTAGAGCCTCAATCTAGCATTGACATGTCCATTGCCCTTCCTTGCTAGCACTCATGGCAACAACGACGCTGACCGACACACCAAAGCACGCTACTCTCCGGCTTCCGAGTGGGCAAACCGCCACGGTCAAATGTGAAACGCCACTCGACGTCGACGAGATACCAATAATCGACATAAGCGGTATTTGGAGCGACGATCTAGACATTAAACACGCAATCGCAGAGCAGGTTCGAGAGGCATCCCATCGAATCGGCTTCTTCTACGCTCAACATCATGCAAGTCATCGTAACCACGCTTTGATGCCATCAAGCTTACCATTCGGTCAGGGCATCGATCCAAAGTATGCAGAAGCCGCATTCAGACAAGGCAAAAGATTCTGTGACCTCCCGATGGAGGAGAAGCTTAAGGTTGACACGAAGCTCGTCCCGAACGAGTACGTTGGGTATCATCCCTTGAGCGGCTACAATCGCAATGGCCGGAAGCTGAAGGGTTTGTGTTTTGGCATGGCTGGGTAGCAGTAGGCTGACTGGTTCAGATCTGAGCGAGGCGTTCAATTGGGCGTACGAGGCGTCCTACGACCCCGAGGCTGTTGATCCCAAAGAGCGGAGCATCAGCATTTGGCCGGAGGAATTACCAGGCTTTAAGGACGACCTCTGCGCATACTGGGCGCAGATGCTGCGCCTCGCTCGGCGAATGACTCATATCTTTGCTCTTGCTCTCCGCATGCCAGAGGACCACTTTGACGAGTACGTTAAGCGGCCAGAAGCCGGCATGCGCGTCATCCATTATCCGGAGCAAGAAGCTGCTTCCGAGGATCAGAACGGCATTGGAGCGCATACGGACTTCGAGTGCTTCACCATGGTCACCCAAGACGACTGCGGTGGCCTTGAGGTACTCAATAAGCAAGGGTACTGGATCCGCGTGAGGCCCGTCCCGGATACAGTCGTGGTGAATATCGCGGACTGTTTCATGCGGCAGACGAACGACTTCTTCGTTAGTACTGTGCATCGAGTCGTGAATAAGAGCGGTCGTGAGCGGTATTCGCTGCCGTTCTTCTTCGGGTTTGACAGAAACGTCAAGTTGGAGCCAATACCCACTTGCGTGAGCGAGGAGAATCCGATGAAATATCCAGTGATGAGTTCGGGAGAATATTATAAGTATCGAGCCTTAAGCGCGAAGGCTACCGCCGGTTGAGGCGAGGTGTAACACACGTCAATGCTTACTGACTTGTCAGACGAGTCGTCACTAGCTTTAAGAAAGACGAGGTATTCCCGGGATCGATTGCTCCTGCTTGCTTAGTTTGTAGCCTGATGGGTGGAGCCTCAAGCTCGTGGCGTGATCGATCGAGGATCTGCTTTCCCCAGATTTCCTCTCGATGTCATCATGGTCATGCAACGAAGGATACCGTTTACCAGAGTCCACATTAATCCCTCTCCACTCTGCTCAGACGTCTACAAAGTATTTGCTGATATAGACAGGGCAGCTGTATGCGCAGTTCTGTAATATTCGGTGGGCTCCTTATACCCGTTGGCTTCTTCATCCTGACTTGCGGCGCCACTCTTCACCAGAATCACCACCATCAACAGCCTCTGGCCATGTCTAAATCACTCAATGGTAAGCCTTGAGTCTCAGGCACACGACGGCCTTCTGACGACCTTCGAGTATTCAAGAAGCCGCTCTCAATCCATAGCACAAACCCAATGACCGGGTACCTCCGCAATGGCTATTGCGAGGTGCCTGCCGGCGATTTTGGCAACCATGCAGTCGCTGCGGAAGTCACGGAGGAGTTCTTAGACTTTACCGCACGCCAGGGCAATGACCTCCGACCGATTCCGGGCATGAAGGGCGGTTGCAAATGGTACACTCCCAGTCGTCTTGCTGCAGCAATCTGTCAGACTAATCCGGCTTCAGGTGCTTGTGTGCTTCGAGATGGCTCGAAGCGTTCCAGGCACGCGATCGGGAGGGCGATAAGATCGTGCCGAAGGTATTTTTGAATGCCACCAACGAAAAAGCGCTGATTAAGATCAACCTTGAAGATCTCAAAGCTTTTGCAGCAGACAAAGAGGCCTAGACGTTAGCATTTCGGGGCACAGCGACTGGATGTAACAACAGGATGCAATAACGAATCAGAGCATATGCGAGCGACCAAGCAGTGCCAGACACTATGACTTCTCCGGTCGCAAGTCGAAAATCTATTTCTTCACTGTGAATCAGCGGCTTTGCTCTTGCCAGATCTTCCATCGATCCTTCAACCATCTGGTCGCACTTGATCAAGTACTGGCCAGGGGCGGTGGAGACTTCCCAAGCATCTCTCTCATGTTCGTTAAAAGCTCCCTTCCCAGCAGGGCACATCGAACGAGTTTTGAACAGCGTTGACGTCTCACGCGACGCCTCAAAAGCTGATCTTCGACATGCAAACTTCACAGCATGGCAGGTCATTGTCCTCAATCGAGAGCCTCAATTCGAGTGCTACAGTACATCGTCACCGAATCCGAAGCTTCTCGGCCAGCTCCCGCTCCTCCACAAACTCGGCATATTCCCTGCGCATCCGGCAGGCATCGACCGCTCGATGTGCCAGCCTCTCCAGCATGCTTAAGCCAGACGCAATCTCGCCGGGCGAGCACATATATACTGGCCTTTCTGACGTGGAGGAACGTGAAGCAAGCCCCAGCCTTGAGGGCTGGGCGACGTTCGAAGCTAAGAGCATCAGACAGTCAATGGACGAGATAGAGCCTGTGAAAGGATGGGACGCTGCAAGCGTTGACTCTGCCATCAGCGTTGAGCCGAAGCCTTTCCATCGATGGGTCAGCACGCTGCGGCGAAGGAAGCTCGAGGAGCCAGCGACAGTCACCCCTCGCGCCCAGCGATGGACTCTAGATGACTTCGATGCCCTGCCGCAGTCACCGCCGTTCACTCGACCTTCACAGCATCAAAAGTCAAATTCATGGGCATCGTCTTTCGGCTTCGTGGCGACCGTCAGGTCTGCCACTGCCACCATAGCCGCTGCGAGCATTGCATCTGTCTCTCGGCGGACAAGTCGAGCCCAACGGCATCGGCACAACAGCAGTGCCTTTTCCGGCTCCCAGCCTCGACCATCCTGCGATACCGAGCGGTCTCTGATGGACGAGGCCGCGCGCCAAAGAGCTTGCAGAAGGCGAGAAAAGGTCGAAGAGCTAATCAGAACCGAAGAGGGATATGTGGCGGACCTGAAAGCGCTTTCCAACGTACCCGCATCAGACACTTCACATCTGACAGGGCTAATCTCGCACGTGCTAGGCTCTTTTCACCCTCTACAGCAGTCTTCCGCGTTCGCAGGCATACATGCAGAGCTGTGCCTCCACGACGTTATCCCAGCTCATCGCGGTGCATCACAGCTTACTCGATGACTTGAGGAAGGCCGCGCCTTTTGCAGACAATAACTCACTCGCGTCCCGCTTGCGACGGCGAAGTCGGTGGCACAGTACTGACGGCTCACCGTCGACAAGCCTTGCCAGAGTACCGCCAAGAAGGGAGCGCCTTTCCTTTCATCTGCGACGGCTATCATCAGACTTCGGCGGCGGTTCGATGCTCTGCAGTCCGCAGATCCTGCTCAACCTTGCAGCTGTGATCAGCGAGCACGTCCCGGCCTTCTCGGCATACGATGAATTCAGTAAGCACTATGAAATGCTTCGGTACGGCATCGATGAAGCCCAGCGAACGATGAATGACTGGTATGAGTCCGTTCCTTCGCTCGTTCCGCGGGTGACTTACCATTTCGCAGGTCCGAATACGACACTGCATTCGAGACGCTGGCGCATGCGTTGAACCCGGTCGAGAGTCGAGATGCCAACAAGCGCAAGGCTCTGACCGTCAAGGATCTTTTGATCAAGCCGGTCCAGCGCCTGCCGCGATACTTACTGCTATTCGGCGACCTTCGCAAGCTGACACCGGCGTCGGACGATCAGGCTGCCCACGAGGCACTCGGAGCTGCGATCGATGCACTGGAAGTCGTCTGCGCGCACATCAACGAGAGTCTGCAGAGCCTGGACAAGAAACGAACATTTGACATTACCTGGGTCTTGAGCGAGAGGCTCCGCTTCGATTGCCAGCTGCCACGGTCGGCTTTCCTGCGACTGCTTGGTCAAGTGACGCTTTGCGGTTGCCTCCACGCCGCATATCGGACGAAGGATGCCATCAAAGGTCGATACGCAATTTGCGTGCTCTTCGAGAGTACACTGCTGCTCGCTTGTGCGGACGAGGACAACTATCGGTATAGCGTCCTAGCCGGCGTTGCCCTCGCCAACGCCACTATTGCTGAAGCAGATAATGGGCGAGGCATCCAGTGTCATACTGCACCACACAGCTGGAAGGTTGTGTATGAGCATCAGACGAAGATGTACGAGATCCTCTTCACTGCCTGCTCCGCAGCGGAGGCCGAGGTATGGCGTGACAAAATCACCAGCAACTCGAGCCAACAGGCGAAGATCGCAAGCGAAACCCACGCAGGCTCGTTCGAGCTGTTCTCGCCCATGGTTGAAGAGATGCGAAGTATTGGGAAAGCGGCCGGCAAAGCGCACAGCGTCGTGATGCGCATGTCGCAGGAATCCATCCGGCGCGCCGCAACCGTGGCCAGTACGTCAAACCTCAGCCAAGTCATCATCAAGAACACGCAAGCTTGCAAGGAGGCTCTCGACACCAACACACGAGCGACCCTGCAGATACCGCGGTCGCAGTCGGTCGCCACGCCGAGCCATGTGCAGACCCTGGCGCCTCGCCGCGCCGAGCGGATCCGGCTGGAGGCGCTCCTGAACGATGCCTGGACCAAAGACCTCCTGCCCTACCCTGGCATGACACCGCGGCGCGCCGACCCACTCCGCACCGGCGCCAACCACGTGATGCGAAAGCTGAGCATGGCGAGCATTGTAAGCAACTTCTCGGGCTCCAAGCGCAATGCGAGCTACACCAGCATGGCCAGCGGCAGCCGCAAAGAAGACATGCCTGCCGCGTCTGCCCGTCCCCGCCGCAATACTGCCCGAGAGCGCACAGCTCCCGTTTCCCGCCCGCCGCTCGTTGATTTCCACAATGCCCCCGAGGCTTTCTTACCAGAGGATTTCGATCTCGGCTGCAAGACAGCCAGGAAGCGGTCGGCGTTGCGGACGTTCACGATGACGTTGGAGCGGCCCTTCAGCCCGGCGGAGAAACCGGCGCTGTTGAGGAGGGCACAGAGCGTGAAAGATGCCGCTGCCGCTGCCGCGGCTGGAGGCTCGCAGGCGCCGCAGTACACCGTCGTGCAGGCGAGGACCATCACGCCTGGTCCTACGCAGGGCATGGGGGAGAGCGGTTTGGCCGTCGAGGCTGGCCAGCTTTTGATGAAGACGCCGAGGAAGACCAAGAGCAAGAACAAGTTGTTGCGGTTGTTCGCTTGATTGTTGGGTAAGCTGGCTTGGAGGATCGTGGGGGTTCGGATTGGAGAGTTCGCGTTGTTGGGATAAAGAAGGGTCGGTACGGAGAAAGAGATGCTAGGTAGCATGATGGTTAGAATATCAGCCCAGCGAGAACCTTCCCAAAAAAGGCAGATCAGCAAAAGTTCGCATTACTCATCTAGAACCTTAACACTCCCTCGCGAATTGGTATCTCTGACACAGAAACAATGCTGAGCCCCCTGGCTTCCTGATGCCTTTCTGATCAAACGCCGTCAGCCATGCATATAGTCGTGAGTCCCCTCGCAAAAGCCATCAATCAAGTTCTATCACCACAGGCATCGGCTTCGCCACTTTCGCCGTCTTCGCAGCGCCCACCTCCCCCTCTTCCCTTTCGAGGCTTGCGCTCCGAACTCCAGTTTTCTCCGCGGCTTTCGGCTTCCACGAGCCATCATCCCTGACCACGATCGCTCTCGTCTCCAGTAAGCCTTTCCTCGCCAACTCCTCCCTCACATTCGCCAGAAAGCCATCTAGGATGAGGTTATCAGGTCGGACATCCTTCCGACAGATGGGACATCGCCACGCATCGACTACACTCGGCGCGTCCTCCGCCGGACGCTTGATCTGTCCCAGAAAGACCTCGAGGTCGAAGGGATCACGATGTAGGCAAGTCTTGCCGCGCACAGGCGTATCGAAGATCTTGCTGCCGATGATGGGATCGAACAGCTTGATATTGGTGACGTTCGACACCATGACCAGATCATCGTCGTCGGGGCTGCTTTGAGGGGCGAGAGATCGCTTGAGGGTAGCCAGGCTTTCTTCGGCAGAGAGGATCTGTATGTGCTGTCGAATATTCTCGTGGCGTACGGCTGCGACCATCTCGATGGCGACGGCGAAATGGAAAGGCGTCTTGTCGCTGTCGGGTCGATTGACGATGATCTTCAAGTCGTTTCGGCCGGGCCGGACGAACTTTGTGATCTCTATGGGAAGACAGCGGCCATGGTGTAGCTTCTTTCTGACGTCTAAGCTCTTGCCGTTCAGGTCGAAGTACACATTGTCAGGCCACGTTATATCTGCCTCGATCCAGCTGCTCAGGGTAGGGAAGCCAGTCTCCATATCGATCTTACAGCAGCGCAGACGATAGGTCTTCGATGCTTCGGATAGAGACTGAGACTTGGGAGCACCTGGTGGACCCGGCGCCAGATGCGGGATGCGGCCAAGCACGCTGTTGCTCAGAGTGAAGGCGATGATTTGGATGGGCTGGTCCCCATCAATGCGGGTTGGAGAAAGCGCGCACGCTTCCACATATCGATACAACGTGGGCCTACCATCGGCGACGGGAGCGGCGGTCAGGATTGGACTACGCAGATACGCCAGATGCAGCGCCGATCTCGCGGTGTCTGGATGTGTTGGCTGAGGTCGAGGACACTGCTGCTCTGAGGGAAAGAACGTCCCACGACGAGTAGTTGGGTTCGCAGTTTCAGACCCACCAGCCATTGCTGTGGCATTGCCAAGCTGATGCTGCACCGGCGCTGTCGGACGTTGTTGCGGCGGCGCGTTGGTATTTTGCAGCGCGTTCACCTGCAGCTGCGGTGGCGTGAGTGGATTTGCAGGTGCTTGCCAGCCAACTGCGTTAGCTTGCGCGAGATTACCGATCCCGAACGCTAGCAGAACGTCGTTCTGTATTTGAAAGGGCAGCGATGGCGCTGATGCGACGCCCGGGACATCCTGCATTTGCACCCTGTGCTCATGCCGCTTCCACTCCGTGAAGAGCTGCTGAAGCTTTTCATGAGCGTAGTTTTTCTGGATTTCATCGCGCCGCCCGCCACGAGCGTAGAGCCTTAAATCGGCTTCGAAGATCCCTCCGATGGTCCAGAGCCACTTGTCGAGGCTCGGCATGGCAGACTGGACGTATATCATCCGTGCGATTGCTCGTATCGCTGTGAGCTGTAGAACAGGGCTGTGCCGCCCAAGGCTCTCCACGAGATCCTGAATGAGTGGTGGGGATTGCCGCTGCTTGCTCGTATGGCATAACATTGGCCATTGATGCGGAAGCTTATGCAGGAAGTCCACCACCGCAGCAACTTGCGCTTTGTATGCGTCGGTCAACGGCCCGAAGCCGCTGTGGAGGTTGATGAAGGGCGCAGGAAAGTCAGCGAGCCAAGCCACTGTGGGCAGCGCCAGCATCGCATTGGGGCACAGAAGTGAGCCCAACTGCTCCCAGCTTGCATCTGGTAATGATGCAATCAGCGGAGCAAGTGATTGCGGTTGAATGGTCTTGACGCAGAAGAGCTGAGACAACACCAGATGGAAGGAGTCTCCTCGTCGCACTGCCTGGTTGAGCAGCTCGACGCGGCCAAGATCGCTGCGCAGGGCATGGGCATCAGGTCGTGATTGCAGCGCATGCCGCTGAGCATCGATCTGCTGCAGGAGCAGGGTTTGATCAAACATATCAAAAGGCCCCGCGGTGGTGTCGAGCGAGACTGCGCTTGCTGCTGCGCTTGTCCAACGAGTTTCCCGTTCTGAACGGGCCACTGAGGACCATGCCCAGCCGTGGGCGTGTAGAGTGGCGAGCGTTGGGTCCCGAGGTACAACGAGGGGGTGAGAAAGGTCTGTTGCTGCTGCAACGGAGAAGGCACGACGGCTTGTGCTGGATGCATCGCACCATACTGGATCCTTTGCGCCGGCGCCGGCGCTGCATAGTGTTGACCGGCCATGTGCATGGGTTGATGCGCCAGCCGGCGCCGACTTTGCAGCATGCTTGGGGTGCCACCGGAAACGGATCGGCGACGATTCGGATCCAGCGATTGTCGTTCAGACATATGACTGTGGGTATGCGACGCTGTAGATACCGACCCATTCCTGAGGATGGGAGAGTTGACGTTATCTTCGCTGGGCGCCGGTGACGGGAGGCTTCCCGCAGGTGCCGCACGAGCATCCAGAGACTTCCTTCCTTGTCGCGCGTCCGCACCTGCCGGGACATCGTATGCGACCACAATAGCTCCTTCCCCATTGCTAGCGTTGCTCGGCAATAGGTCCGGCGTGGGTAGCGCTTGCTCAGAGTCTCCCACATGTCCGAGAGCTGCATCGCGCTCCTTCCTCAGAGCCTCGTCAAGATCCCACTGACCTGTGCGGTTCTTGCCTGGCGTCGCCGTCGCGCTGTCGGGGGTGGCAGCACCTACCATGCACCTGTTCTGCCGGGGACTCCCGAGGAATGCATGCATAGTAGCATTGGTCTGGACGACACCTTCATTCGTTTGGTATGCCGCCGTGGCTGTTCTCCTGCGCTTGGGCGAAGGATCTCCACTTGGCCCAGGCATCGTTCTGATATCTTCGGGACGGTCGCATGGCTGGGAGAGAGGCTTTCATATGCCAGCAGTGACTGGCAGCAGGAATATGCGTCGTGATATCCGGCATGTGCAGAGCAACCCATGTGCAGATCACACAGCCCACTGTATTGCTTCTCCGAGAGCGGGTTTGGGCGAGCGAGACAGGCGCAGGAAGTGACGTGTGGACACGCGCTGTCAGTGAAGGAGGGACTACCCTTTGCGTGGAGGAGCGGGTTCTCCAGCAACAGGCTTTGCAGCGCGAAGAATGAAGGAGGTTCACGGCGCAGGATCGCGGTATAGAACTTACCTAAGCTTGGGCACGAGCGGGCCACATTTGGTGATGGATCGCGTCCAGACGGACCGATCGACACGGGCAAGTCACTGCGCAGCCAGACGACGACGCGTAGATTTTGGAAAGAGAGAGAGAGAGAGCGGGGGGGAGAGAGAGGGCGAGGTGTAGTGGCAACGACACGTGCGTGGGACATCGTGCTCGCCATGGCCTGATCGTCCGTGCCTCGACAAGCCCCATACAGTGTTTGCTCTGAAGCTCCTTCGATTCCAGCAGCCGTGCAGTGTCCAATCCTTCGGGACCGCCCAGATCTGTGGTTTACAGTCTCAATCTGCAACGAGGATGGTTGGCCGGTCTTCGCAGACCGAGAGGCAGCACATCCTCTCTGTTTAGAAGGGTGTCGCACAAGGTGGAGATGATGAAGCGGAGGTGGATTGGGTTGGCTGGTCCGGGCCGTGGCACGGTAGTCCTACGGACACTGCGGGCTTTCCCTACACGTCACCGCGCCCGGCTCTGGATGCCGCAACTTGCCATGAACCTCGAACGATGCTGTTGTGCCATCCACCCCATCCCGGCGCGGCACCCCAACACAGCATCAGAGCCGGACGATGAAGCTGCTATGACTCTGCGACAGCCTCACGCACGCGCCCGTCGCTCCAAACACCACAGCCGATAGTTGAAACGCTCCAGCCCCGATCGAGACATCAGACGGCCCAGGTTCGCGATGGCGAGCCGAAACGGCGTGCAGAGCAATGCACAGCCGGGGAGTATCTTGCTGGTGATACACGACTTCGTAGCTAGGAGCGCGGACGAGTTGAGTCTGGCCAAGGGTGACCGCATCGAGCTCATCGAACGCGATGACGACTTCGGCGATGGCTGGTTTCTGGGGCGGCACATGAGCAACGGCAATACAGGCCTGTTTCCAGAAGGTGGGTGCGGACGATTTGGCTGGGTCTTTGGCTGGGATGGAGGATGCTGACGGAAGCGACAGTCTACACGACGCCCGCGCCCAGGGGCACCCTTACCAGTGCCGCCCAGCGACGGGTGAGCGAGGGCCCGCCGAAGAGCGCAGGCAGCGGCGATGGTCCGGCCGGCGCGCAGCAGCAGCGACATCTCTCCGGATCCGCCATACAGCAGAGTGCGCGGCCCGAGAGCTCCCCCGGCCATCAGAATGCACTGGCGGCGCAAACCGCCGCACTGAGGACATTCCTGCCTTCGCTGTCGCCTAATGTCGCGGCTCGCACGCACACCTTCAGCGCCGACTCGCCGGTGATGAACGAGACACTGTCGGTGATCAACGAGCACATCACGGACATGAACACGCCGCGATCATCGTTCGCCAACGGCAACAAGAGGGACACTATGGGGAGTGTGTACTCACAGCCGCTCACCCGAATGTCATATATACCAGGCCACGAGACAGACGAGGACGAGAACTTGCATACGGAGGAGGAAGTCATGAGCTGGACGCCATTGCGTGTCGCCGAATATCTGGAGGATCACGGCGTGGAGAAGCAGCATTGCGAGGTGTTCAAAGATCAGGAGATCAGCGGTGAAGTGCTGTTGGCCATGGATCAGAGCAGCATCTTCATCAAGGAGTTCGACCTTGGTTCAGTGGGTCGCAGGCTGAAGACTTGGCATAAAGTCAAAGCACTGCAGGACGAGATACGGCGGAGCAACGTGAAAGTCGCTAGAAGCGTGCTCTCGGATTACTCCGCCGATTCTGGCGCCATGGCGGACGATGTGAGTGCTGCCGGCGATGCGAGTAGGAATCGCAGCTCGACTGTCGGGACCTCGTCGTTCCTGCCTCGTGGCTTGGAGCCCGGCCGGCAGAGTGCGGACGCCTGGAGCAGCACTTTGACCTCGACTTCACAGACCGCGCCAAGCCCCGGCATCCACCGCACGCCCTCCAACACCATGTCTTCACTTCAGAGCGTGCTTTCATCACCCCGCGCTGGCAACACCCAGCGACCGTCGGCACAAGATATCCGAAAAATGCAACATGCACGGCGACATAGCAGTATCGACTCCACCACGTCTGCACATAGCAGTCGACCTACCGGCCATCGCAAACAGCCGAGCATCGACGCCAAATGGCAGCCCGGCCAGGCCATGGCAAGTGCGATGAATGGTGGCAGTACGCCCGCCCACTCCCACACTCTGGGCTCAGAGGCGTCTGTACCTTTCACTCAGTCACCATCATCGCCTGGCGACCTGGACCGCGGCTACTTCTCCGATAACAATTCTGCGCGCAAGAACGTACTGGTCAAGAAGACAGCGGCCGCCAGCGCATCAGCAAGCCCCATGCACAGTCGAGCAAGCAGTTTCTTATTCAGCAATCGCCCCGGCACGCAAAATGATAGCTCGACCTCTTTGCGTGATTCCGCAGCCGAAGCAGGAGCCAGCAACCACCTGACGAACGCAGTGAACGTAGGGCAGACCAAGTTCGGGGGTGTACGGAGCGCAACGAGTCCGGAGATGACGAACAAGCCTATGGCAGACATCCAGGCGCCAATGAACCCCATCGTGACGAGACTGGAGCCTGCGGCAGCGGGTGCTAGCGACGCATCAAGCACGGCGACGCCAAGTCCGAGCAGCACTCCACTTGGCTTCTTCGCGGCGCAGAAACAAAAGCTGGCGGGCTTGCGATCCGCGAGCGACGCGGTGACGAGGTCGGAGAAGTCGCCGGATACGCTCAGTGGTTTGCCGGATGAGCTGAAGAGTCCTACCCGCACGGGATCCACGACGCCAAGCACGGAGACTAGGAGCTTCGACTTGCACAAGTCGATAGATGGCCAGTCGCGGACGTCGACGGGATCTAACAAGCTGCAAGGACTGACCCGGGGATTGCGCTGCCGCGGAGAGTGCGGCCGAAGACCAAGAAGACGACAAGCGCGTACACCCGAGGTCTGGAGCCCATCACGCCGGGCGGAGCAGCTGAAAAGAGGCTGCGAATACTCCGGGTGGATGAAGAAGAAGAGCGGGAGCCTGATGAGCACCTGGAAACCGCGCCTCTTCATCCTCCGAGGCCGACGACTGGCGTACTACTACAGCGAAAGCGACCGGGAAGAGAAGGGCCTGATCGACATCAGCTTCCACCGCGTCCTCCCCGCTACGAACGAAACGCTCACCGGCCTCCACGCCGCCGTCACCGGTGCAGCGGGCGCCCCAGCAGTCCCACCAGCACCACGCCCCACCCAGGCCGAAGCCGATCTCAAAGCCAACCCGCCCAAGCCCGGCGAAACGAGCGACGGCCTATTCATCTTCAAGCTCGTGCCCCCCAAGTCCGGGCTGGCGAAGGGGGTCAGCTTCACGAAACCTACGGTGCATTACTTTGCCGTCAACAGCCGACAGAAGGGAGGCTGTGGATGGCGGCATTGATGAAGGCGACGATTGATCGGGACGAGGACGGGGGTGGTGACGACGACGTACAACCAGAAGACGATAAGCTTGGCCAAGGCGAGGCGAGGAAGGAGAGGCCTCCCGTTCTGCAGGAGAGGGTGGTGGAGGGACGAGTGGAATTGGGCGGCGATGACGAGGACAAGGCCGGGGAGCAGAATGGACTGGGTATCGTCGGGTTGGAAGGGGATGGTCGGGGTAGTGCGGTCGGTGGAGTGACCCCGGAGCCGGAAACGCCAGTGACGATGCATACGAACATTAACGAGAAGGTCGAGGTGGGAGCGGGGCCGTCTCTGGACTCGGATCTAGCGGCTGCGGTCGCGTTGGAGGGCAAATTGAACGAGGAGAAAGCTGGTTCGACTTCGTGAGGTCGGGGCTCCGAGCGAGGGATGCGTGCTTGGATGGTATACATGGGGGGACGCACGGTGAGCTATACAATCATCTTGGTTTCCCGCTTCCGCGGCGTCTAGAGCTGGCGGGGTTCAACGTAATGTCGAAGCACCGGATCCGCGCCCGGCCGAGCGGGGCAGAGAAGCGAAGGGAAAGATCCCGCAAGATGTCGTCGCATATCATTGAATAATGTAAGATAACCTCCTCCCGCGCGCAACCCACGCGTCGCTCCACCCCGCCCCTTTGACCTCCGTGCACGAGTCGTCAGAGGCCGGTCACATCAGTGCTTCATGTCCTCATGGTCCTTCCCAGACGGAGACGAGTGATCTTGGTGCACGCCATTCTGATTGCTCGCATGCGAGAGGCCGGTGCAGTCAGTGCAGTTGCTGCAGTGGGAGCAATCGGTGCAGTCGATCATGTTCGAGGAGTAGGAGACGCGGACGCAGCGCGTGCCTGGACAGAGCATCAGTCCCTCCTCCTCTTCGCGGAGATGGTGGTGAGGGGGGGGGCTGACAGTTGAGCTGTCGGAGCAGTCTTTGCAGTCTGGAGAGCGTTAGTGGGATGAGAAGAGTATGGAGGGGTGCCGACCGGGATGCGGCAGCACCGACCGGTCATATTGGAGCAATCCGTGTTGCCGTCGGCGTCGGTAGGCATGTTGAGTGCGTGCGGGAAGTAGCGGTAGATGGCCCGGGCTGTACTCCTACCAACAGCCAGTCGCGCGGGACAAACGACGGTTCTTCGCCTGCCCACCCAACCTGTCTGATGGCAGCATGACGCCGAGGCAGACCCAAGCGAGATGCGTGGGGGGCTGGAGTTCGGAGTTCCGAAGCTTGGGGGAGTACCGTGTGTACGGTCTGCCGCTGCACACTCCATTCCGTATCGCTGTTGCCTGGTCCATCGCTCGTGAAGGACGACGCGGGACAGCCATGCGTGTCGAGCATGCGCGGCTTCCTGTGCCGTGGTCGGTTGGCCCGCGTCTCCTGTCGGCATCAAAAACTCGACGACAGACGGAGCGATGCAGATCCCACGCCTCGAATCTTCGGACTTTGCATCCCGTCCTGCGCACACATCAGGAAGCCTTCGCCAGGGCCTGCGGACGGGCTCGCAAGGTGCACGGGGGGGGGGGCTGCATGGCGTGTCCTGTCTTCGTGTGCTGGCGCAGGAGACAAGATGAACATGCTCGCGGCGGATGCCCACCATTGGCGTGAAACGTGTACAATCTACGCCACAGTGATGATCATACGTAGACACCAGAGAATACGAGCAATGTCTTCGTGGTGATGTTCTCGATGAACCCCCGCCGGCAGGTCAACATGTCTTGGGGCCCTGTCTGCTTTCAGATGCGATGCCCAAGGCCTCTCCGCACCCAGGCATTGAACTCAGTGGAAGTCTCTGCTTTGATCCGTTCTTGCCACATCGGAGTCTGCCGAGCGGCCGGCCACCGCGCCGTGGCCCGAGACCAGCACCGGCACGTGCACGTCGCGTCCCCACCGCCAGCCGAGCGCGGGCGTCTCCTCCACTCCGCCGGAAGGAGCGCGCGACGCCGACGACAGTGCTTCCGAGCGTCACGTTGTCTGCGTCCCTGTTGGCCGTGCCCGCCGCTGCCTCTCGAGCCGGCGCCAGTCGCCATGAGGCCGCCGGAGGCAGCAGCTCCACCGCGCCCGCACACTCTTTGCCGGGCGACGAGCCTCCCGCCAAAATCCTCACTCCCCCCGCCCCGCCCCCCGGCCCATCCCCCAAGCAGCCGTCAAAGCTGTCCCGCCAGCACCCTCTCTGCCGAGGTAGCAAGGCTGGACCACAGAGTGGGGGCTTTCCCATCAAGGCAGGTAGCGTGCCCGCCCGTGCTCCTACATAGGCCACGGCGTCACCGCCGGACAATACTGTACTCGCGGCTGCAACACCCACCCGCCATTGTCCAGACGAGCAGCATCTGCCGTTGTCCAGACTGCGACGCCCTGCCCGTGCTTTTACACAGTACCAAAACAGGCACCCGAAAGCACTCACGATGGGGACTTGAAGGAGTGGACGTCGTATGCCGAGCCCGTTGATCCAGAGTGGCAACAAGTATGGTATCGTGCCTCCTACGCGTCTATGGATGTCTTGGACTGACCGGGCTGGCAGTTTGTACACAAGGCTGGAGGTCAGTACTCAGCTCCCCACTCCGACCATCGTGAGCGCGCACATGATATCGGCCGCCCACGCACTTCTGTCTCTGGCCAACTCTGATTGTTTCCGTGGCTGTCTATTCCCATGCCTTGAGTGCTGTCCCTTCGCTCAGAGAACGCACGAGCCGCCTTGGCTGCAAGCCGACCCAGAACCATGCAGTCGCAACGCAATCGAGCACATCAACGACTAACAACACCCCGCCAGGTGCCCCCGACCTCGGCGCGTTCCCCAACATCGAATCACTCCGCCACTTCCTCTCGGAATCCAAAAAGGCCATGACGGCCTCCATGGGCCCCTCCATCACCGGCATCCGTGAAGAAAAAGACCACCGAGTGCCCGTGCGCGATGGACAGAACATCACCGTCCGGACCTACCACCCAGAGCATCCTCCTTCGGCCGGCAGTCCTCTGTACGTCGTCTACCACGGCGGAGGATTCTGTATCGGCGGGCTGGAGAACGAGGAGCTGCTCTGTCGACTCGTGTGCGCCAAGTCCGGCGCGGTGTGTGTCAACGTGGACTACCGCCTCGCGCCCGAACACAAATTCCCCGTCGCTGCGGAGGACTGCTACGACGCCACCAAGTGGGCAGCGGAGAATGCCAAGGCCCTGGGCGCGGACCCGCGCCAAGGCTTCATCGTCGGCGGGACGAGCGCGGGCGGCAACCTCACGGCCGTCGTGGCCCACCAGTGGCGGGACAACGGGACGTCCCCGCCCATCACCGGCATGCATCAGATGATCCCCGCGCTCTGCGACAGACTCGCTGTCCCGGAGAAGTACAAGGAGGACTACCAATCCCTGGATCAGAATCGATTCGCGGACGTGCTGCCGTTGAAGGCCATGGATCTCTTTTCGGACAACTACGTACGTCCAATGCTCCCCCATCCACTTCCCTCTTGCCCCCTTCCCCCCCCCCCCCCCCCCCCCCCCCCCCCCCCCCCCCCCCCCCCCCCCCCCCCCCCCCCCCCCGGCTTTCATTTCTTCACACCCTCCCCCCTCCCCTCTCCCCTTCACTGACCGCATCCCAGATCCCCAACCACGCCGACCGCAAAGACCCCCGATTCTCCCCCTGCTCGCGGGCACCGCCCACCTGCCCCGGCCTACTTCCAGGTCTGTGGCGCCGACCCCTTGCGCGACGAAGCGCTGATCTACGAGCGGAGCATGCGGCTGGACCACGGCATCCCCACGAAAGTCGACGTGTATCCCGGCCTGCCGCACGGCTTCTGGAGCATCGCGCCGAAGATGGGCGTTTCGCAGCAGTTTGTCAGGGACAGCGTGGAGGGGTGGGGTGGTTGCTGCAGCAGCGGAAGTAAGTAAGTAGAAGAAGTAAGAAGTAGAAAGTAGAAGACGCCGGATGTGGAGAAGCGGGGGCTGAACAGAGCGATGCGTCCTCCGTGGTAAGGTGGGAGGGGGGGTTTCGGTAGGCGAAGGGGGGTAGACAATAAGGGGCCTCAGTGCCGATACCCAAGGCCCGAGACTCCAGGCCCAGCGGCCAGCCGGAACAATGTGATGATGATGATGATGATGATGATGATGATGATGATGCGTCCTCTCGACCCAAACCCTCACCACCGTAGCCTCGCGCGCGCCCGCGCCAGGGACGTGTGCTGTAGCATTTCCACCGCCATACCGCGTGCACATCGCCCGCAAGCCCCGACTCCATGCCTTGGCGGGCGCAGCACTGCCCAGAGAGCCGGGGGCGGGTGGGGTGGGGAGGGAGGGGGGGGGAAGGAGGAAGAGCAGTGATGTTGCCATGCTTACCCCGGCACTGACTCGAGGCTACTTGTATCGTCGCGGGCGAGCCCAGCCGTAAGCCCACGCCTGCGGTGGCAGGGCCGCGGCGCGCGTGGAGCCGTGCATGGCAGTTTAGACGTGAGAGCGGAGTACGCGGATGAGAAGGGAATGGGAGCGGGAGGGGGGGGGGAGAGGTGATCATGGCTCATTTCACATCGAGTTGCAGCGTTCGCCCGCTCTCCGACGGCGCGCAAAGAGCGCGCGCCCCGAGGCATCAGATGCGCGTGTCGCATCCGCGGCCGTCTACTCGGCATCGCCCTCCCCGCCCTCGGCCTCGCGTTCCGCCCTCTCCCACCGCGCCAAGCCCGCGTCGTCGAAGATCGTCTGCTCGTCCCCCAGGATATCCCCCCGCCGTACTTCACCACAGGCCCCACCATGTCGATCCAGTCGCGCCGCTTCTGCATCAGCGCGCGCACGCCGTCGCTCACCCCGCGACCGCCGCCGGCGCCGCCGACCGAGGCCGCGACGCCCTTCTGCGCCGCGCGGGCCGCGGCGCCCTTCTTCGCGGCTTGGCCGCGAGCGAGCGGTTGCGTTTGAGGTACGCGGCGTTGACTTGGTTGTCGAGGGCGTCGGCGATGTTGGAGTACTCCTGCATCGCCATGCGCCTCCGTCAGCTCGAGCACGCGCTTTGCGGACGTTGTTGTGGTGCGAGACGCGGCGGAGCTCGTGTTGGAGGGTGCGCCAGGCGCGCAGGACCTCGTCGTCCGCGTGGGAGGCGTAGTTGGGCGTCTCGGCCGGGTCGAGGAAGCCGATGTAGCGGAGTTCCTGCAGCAGGCGTTGGTCCATCGTGCCGTAGTCGAGGGCGGGGAGGTTGGGGATGCGGGGCGCGTCCGGAGGGAGAGCGGTGGTAGGAGGTCTGTGATTGGGCTCGTCGGGAGCGCCAGCGCCGGCGCCCGGGTGGGGGTCTGGATCGTCGGCGTTGGCCATGGAGGTGTCGCCCTCGGCGTCGGCGGCGGGGTCTTCTTTCTTCGCGTTGGGAGCCGGGCGGATGAGCGAGAGGAGACGCTCCATCACGGGGCCCGCGCTCACCTCGTCCGTCTCGGCGGTGGCGTCGTCCATGTCCGCCATGCTGCCGCGGGGCTCGTTGGGATCGCTCTCGACTTTGGTCGGAGGCTCGAGGCCGGTCAGACCGTCTTCGATCGCCCAGATCTCCTTGTAGCCCTTGCGACCGAACTCGGGGATGAGGAAGGGCTGGACGCGGTCGCCGCGCTCCTTGAGGAAGGCGACGTCCTCCTCGGTGAAGAGGCGGATGTACGGCTCGACGTAGCTCTGGAACGTGGAGAAGTTGACTTGATTGGCTGGCTTCGCGTTGCTGAAGTCGGCGTCGGTGGCTCGCCCGCCGTGTACTCGGTCAGGTCGACGGTCGGCCAGTGGGCGACGTTGTAGATCTGCCGCTTCTCGTCGTCCGTCATGTCGGCAGTGACTGGGCGGATCTCGTAGATGGTGGGTCGTCGGATTGGGTGGGGTCTTTGCCGAACGCGCGCTCGTAGAGCGGCACGGTCGATGGCGGGTCGGCGAGTCCGTCGTCGGAGTCAGAGGGCGAGTCTGCGGCGTCCATCGGGTCGATCGTCGCTGTGCCGGGCGGGATGGGAGGGGACGGCGGAGGTGGTTGGCCTGAAGGAGGAGAGCGGACCGTCAGTCTCAAGCGGGCATGGTCGAGGACAGATGCTGGAGCAGTGTCGGTGTGCCGAGGACGCGACTCATGCAATGCGGTGATTGTGAATGGCGATTGGACTCGTGCACTGCGGTGATTGTGTGACGGTGCTGGTCGCGGTCGCCTCGAGCGTCGGCAAGCTCCGGCATCGCCACACGGGAAGAAAAAGGGAAGTCACGCCCGGGCATCATAGTGGGGCGGATCGAAAAGGGAAGGCACTGCTCACCTTCGTGCACGCCGACCCCGTCCTGCCTCGCCAGTCCGTGCGCGCCCACACTCGGCAGACTCCCGCGGCGCTTCGTCCGCTCCTCCTCGTCCGCCTCCGCCTCCGCTGCCGCTGCCGCTGCCGCCGCCGCCGCCTTCCGCTCGTCCAGCTCCATCTCGTCGTGGCTGCGCTTCTTGACCTTCCTGCGCTCCTCGGCCGCGTTCTCCTCGCGCTCGCGCTCCATCTGGACGCGCTTCTTCCGGCGCTGAGCGAGCTCGCGCATGCTGCGGTCGCAGATCTCGCCGCGCTTGCCCATGGACTTGGTGATGGTGTCCCGGAGCTTGTCGTGCAGCTTGGTGAGCTCCTTGGCGGTCGGCGGCTCGGAGTTGCGGGCGGAGGTGCCGGCGATGAGCTGGCCGATGCTGGCGTCATTGTTCAGCAGACCCGCGGTCGAGGTCCTGAGGTATGCCGTCTCTCGGGGGACGGTGCTGCTGGTGCTGCCGCTGCTGTGAGAGGGGCCCGCCGCCTGCGGGACGGTGGGGGTGGCGGTGGTGAGCGGGGTCGCGGGCGCGGTGCTGTCGGTGAGGGCGGACACGGGTGTGCTGTGGCGCGAGACCGAGCGACGCTCTGTCCTGGGCGGCTTTGCGGCGGCCGCGGCCTTCTTGGACGGTGCGGGCGGCATGGTGCCGTGGGTGCCTGCTGGTATGTAGACCCCCGACGTCCCTGCGAGGGCCGTTAGCGACGACACTGTCTCCTGCCCACGGGCGTCTCGCGGTGGATGGCAGCAGCGGTGGTGGTGAGCATCGACAAGCACGTGTCGCACGCGAGAGCCTGGCCGTGAGCCGGCGTGCTTCTTCGCCAACAGCGATCGCCGCCCCACGAAGCTTAGCCCTGCACAGGCCTCCGACCATCGTACCGGCTACCGGCTACCGGAGCCCGAGGCGAGGCGAGGCGAGGCGATGCATGGCCGTACGAGAGACGTCATGGACACGAGGATCGAGTGCGCCGCCAGTAACGGCACCGAGGACCTCGGCCAGGTCACCGCCGTCGCTATTCTTGACACGCGACATTCCCCTCCATCTCGTCGATCTCGATACCTGGAGCAAATGGGGATCTGGCGAAGCTTTGGTGGCGCGGGGGGGGGGCGCGGAGGGCCACATCATCCCCACGCCCTGGCCTGCCCTGGCCTGCCCTGCCCCCCCATCTCCATCTCCATTTCCATATCGCTCCCGTCATCCCCGCCTATCCTCGCACCACCACCACCACATTGCATTACATCCTGTGTATCGTCTTGGAGATTCCCTTTCGGTCATGTGGTCCTACCAGTGACTCTCCCCGACAGCATCGCCGCTGGCCGTTGCACCCAACCGCCCCGCCACCCACCACCCGTCACCCATCACCCACCACCCACCGCCCGTCGTGAGCCATGGGTACGTAGTGCACTGCCACGCCACCGCCCACCTGCGACACTCTCTCGATCCCCTATCTAACACCGTCCTCCTGATCCACAGCGGCCTCCTCCCTCGAAGTCCTCACCCTCGACCTACCCAACCCCGCCTCCGCCAACCCCGCCCAAACCTACCACCGCGTCAACGCCACCCAATCCTTCTACTACTCTCCAACTTCAACATCCGCACCCTGTCCACCAACGGCGTGAACCCCGGCTCCGACGTCTCCGGCCTCCTCTACTACCCGGGTCTCCCCGCCAACGCCCAAGGCTGCGCCGCCGCCGCCGCACCCTACATCCCCTCCAACATCACGCGCCGCGACAATCTCCCGGACACGGAATACGATCTCATCGCGATAGCGCCATGGACGAGCCCGACCTGCGTCCAAGACTACCTGGCCAGCGCGCGCGATTCGCAATTCGTTCAGGGATTCCTGTTTCTTCCTCCCCTGGGACGTCTGGGGCGGAGCGAACAGCACCGCCATCCCGCCCGACGTCTCGAACGCGGTCTGGGCGCTCGGCGACGGCGGGGCGTGGAAGCGCGAGAATGGATTCCCTGTCTACGCGATACCCGGTCAGGCCGCAAGCATGCTCGTGAACGCCAGCGCGGCTTACAGTGGGAACCTGACGAGCGTGCCGTATGGGCATTTGTTGAGCGAGGAAGGGTATGATGTGCGAGACTATGTGCGCTTGTTTGTCGACCTGAGTACGCTGGGGAACGGGAGTAATCTACCGAGCTTGTGGGTGTTCTTGTGGTGGGTTGGGCATCTTCGCGGCGATTATCGGGTGTACGAGTGCGGTGATGCATTGGACGTCAAGACGACGGAGGGCGAGGCTGCGCAGGCGAGTGGCCAACGGCGAGATCGACTTGGAGGCGCTTGGGATCAAACGGTTGACGGTGCCGCGCGATGTGTTGGATCGCATGCCGTTATACACCTATGGTTCGGGGACGCTAGCGGCGAAGCTCGAGGGCAAGGCGGCCCCGGGCAGGTCTCGGCAACGGATAAGCTCGAGGGCTCGACGCACAGCAACTCGTGCCCTTCGACCCCAGCTCCCGCGACCCGACCAGCTCCCGTGCTGCGAACCACCTCCTTCCGCCCCACCCCGCTCTCCCAACCCACCTGCGCCATCTGCCTCGATGACTTCGTCCCCCCCAGCCCCGCGACCGACTCCACAGCTGCGGTAGAAGGCACCGTCGTCCGCGAACTCCCCTGCCACCACATCTTCCATCCAGAATGCGTGGATACCTTCCTGAGGGATAGCAGTAGTCTCTGCCCCATGTGCAAAAGACTGCTCTGCCGAAAGGGTACTGTCCGGCTACCATCACGAACGCCATGGTCCGCCGCGAGCGGGCTGTGAGACGGATCCGGGAAAGGGTTGGGGACGAGGCTCCGGACACGGGGCCCGTGGAGGGGCGATGGGGACGTTTCGCGGCCAGGTTCGGGTTGAGCGGGAGGAGTCGGCGGAGCGGTGATGGGATTCAGGCAAGGGGCGCCGCGGCGGAGATGACGCCCGTGACTCCTTGCCACCGGGAGATGCGGAAAACTTGTCCAGGCCGCCTCCTCTCGCTCCGTCTCCTCCTCCTCCGCAGGCCGCGTCAACGCTGGGACGGAGGGAGTGGGCACGGCAGAGAGCGGTGGCTATGCTTGGCCGTCGCGAAGCGCCGCTCGATCCGGACGACGAGGAGAACAGGAATACGCCGGGTTGGCGGAAAGCTTTGCGGGGGGTGTTTCCTGCGTTGGGAAGATGATGGGGAAGAGGAGGGGGGCGCGTTGGGTTCTGGAATGCCTGATACCCAGTGCAAAGGGTGTTGCAGGGCAGTGATGATAAGGGATGTGTATATGAAATCTGCATGTGATTGACATCCTTACGGATCTAGCGTAGCATGGCGTTGGTGGGCATGATGGGATGTGATGGGATCATTATCGGAAGAAGCTAGTTCGTGGGGTGCATGGTGGAACTCTCACGTTATGTACAGCTTTTGACGTGGTGAACATTGAGCCTAGCAGAGCAAAGTCATCGTCCACTCCGTCCATATGCCTGCCCGCGCATTGGCGTTGCTCGGAACTCCCCGATACGGCTAGCAATGCAACAGTCATTGCCTCCTTTGGCCTAGCGGGCGGGAGCTTTCCCCGCGCCACAGGTGCTGTGCAATTGAAAGGTCCGGAAATGGGCGCATTTGGGCCGAGGGGCACACGGGCAGCTAATATCCGGACGGCCTTCCTGTCTTCTACACCATCATCATCGCTGCGCTCGCATGCGCATGCTTGCTGGATATTAATGATACTTGCAACACCTTAAGGGGTGTTTGTGTGAAACTCCTCGCCCCAAAATGTCCCGGAGCTCCCTCTCGCCGAGACTGCTGCGGCAGCGCCTCCTCCGAGGTCGGACGCCCGCTCGAGCAGCCACCCAGCCTGTCCAGCGGCGAGGCTACGCCAAAGCAGCAGAAGACAAGGAGGACGAAGCAGCGAGGGAACGCGAAAGCTTCAAAGGTCAACTATACCAAAGCACCAACGAGCGCGTCGGCCGCGAGCGCCACCAACAAGCCCGCTTCGCCCAGCTCCGCGAAGCCCAGAGACAGTCACGCGCCAGCCCTCTGATCGGCGTGCTCGGCGCCCTCGTCGGCGGCATCCTCGGAGGCTGGTACCTCGGCTCGCGCGACGACAAGGGGGCGGCGACCGCGTCGACGCTGCCGCTGTCCGCGACCGCGGCGCCGCAGCACGATGTCACGCCCGTGAACCTGCAGGCGGCGTGGACCGAGTTCCGGGGCGTGGTGGGCGCGGAGAACATCTCGACGAACGAGGCGGAGCTCAAGGCGCACGCGGGCAGTGAGTGGAGCTCGTATCCGCAGGTGCCGGGCGATGTGCCGTTCGCCGTCGTGAAGCCGGGGAGCACGGAGGAGGTGAGCGAGATCATGAAGATCTGTCACAGGCGACGCATCCCGGTCACGGCGTACAGTGGGGGCACGTCGCTCGAGGGCCATTTCGCGAGCACGAGGGGCGGGATCTGTGTTGACTTCAGTCGGATGGATCGCATCTTGACGCTGCACAAGGAGGATTTGGATGTGGTGGTGCAGCCGGCGGTGGGGTGGGAGGCGTTGAACGAGGAGCTGGCGAAGGATCGCCTGTTCTTCCCGCCGGACCCGGGGCCTGGGGCGATGATTGGCGGGATGGTGGGGACGGGGTGTTCGGGGACGAATGCGTATAGGTACGGGACGATGAAGGACTGGGTGCTTTCGCTCACGGTGGTCATGGCCGATGGGACGATTGTGAAGACGAAGCAGAGGCCGCGGAAGAGCAGTGCTGGGTACGATTTGACGCGGACGTTCATCGGGTCGGAGGGCACTCTGGGCTTGGTCACCGAGGCGGTGTTGAAGGTCACGCCGCTGCCGCAGAACACTAGCGTCGCCGTCTGCACATTCCCCACGGTCCGCCACGCAGCCGACTGCGTCTTCCGGGTAGTCGGGGCCGGCGTCCCCATCGCCGCAATCGAGATCCTAGACGACGTGCAGATGCGCTGCATCAACCAAGCAGGCGCCACCTCGCGCACCTGGACCGAAGCGCCGACCCTCTTCTTCAAGTTCGCCGGCACGCCCACGAGTGTCAAAGAACACATCGCCCTCGTCCAAGGCCTGGCGAAAGAAAGCAGGGAACAAGACCTTCGAGTTCGCGAGAAACAAGGAAGAAGGCGACGAGCTCTGGTCCGCGCGCAAAGAAGCCCTGTGGTCCGTCATGGGCCTGAGGAAATCGCCCTCGGACCATGTCTGGACGACGGACGTTGCCGTCCCGATCTCGAGACTGCCGGACATCATCGAGGAGACCAAGCTGGACATCAGCAAGTCGGGCCTGACGGGCGCGATTGTGGGTCATGTCGGGGACGGGAATTCCACTCGATCATTCTGTATAATGACAGCGAGCATGACATTGCGGACGAGGTGGTGCACCGCATGGTCAAGCGGGCGATCGAGATGGAGGGCACGGCCACGGGCGAGCATGGCGTGGGCATGGTGAAGCGGGATTATCTTGAGCACGAGATTGGGAAGGGAGGGGTGGATTTGATGCGAAAGGTGAGTTGACGTTCGCTCTCGTCATCGCCGCGAGGAGATTTGCTGACGAGACTGGCGCGTCGACAGATGAAGATGGCGTTCGATCCTCTGTGCTTGCTGAATTGCGATAAGATCGTGCGCGTACAGCAGCCGAAACCTGGTGAGGTGCAGGAGTGGTAGACTTGGGCCCTGGCAGGTCGCGGACGTGCAGTGCTGTACAGGCCTCCGCAAATTATTACATGCAGCATCTCAAAATGAATCGCACCAGCGCAGACGGCGAAACGTGCTAATCGATGGAAGGTTCGACGGTAGTTCAAATTTCGGCAGATGAATCTTTCGCTAATCTGGGTACTTGCCAAAGTCATTCTGTGGGCAATAGATCAAAGGAAGCGCTGATGATACAACAGAAAGCGGAACACATGCTCGCGAGCACCCCTCTCCAGCCTTGGCTGCATCACCGCCAATGCTCTCGGTACCTAACCCTCCCCACATCGCTGGCATCTGCCATCATCAGTCTCTCGCACTGCCGGTAGCATGTGGAAAGACGCCTTCCTGAACGCCGCGGCAAGTCATGAATCGTAATCCTCGTCCTCATCGTGACAATTTGCACAGGCACGCTCACCCGCCAATCCGCCTCGATCACCCGCGGAACCTTCCTCGACAGCTGGCAAGACGCTCACGGATTACTCTTCGTTGAGCGAGAGAAAGGTCGAATCGGTGGATTTGGCGCTACTCGCGCTGTCGGATCGCTTCGTCTTCTCAACTGGCTCGATGATGGGCGCCGCGGCCGGTGTCGAGACCTGGGGAAGTACTGCAGTGGCCTTGGTGGTTGTGGGCGATGATGGCGGAGACGAGTGGATCGGCGCGAGGTTCAGGAAGTTGGTTCCATCCGTCTGCGGCACGGCGGGGTCGCGGACAGGTGCGGACATGGTGAGGGCAGGGAGAGCGGGTTCGAATGTGAATCTCTCGAGGTTCTGACGTTCGGACTATTTGGCGATCGAATTGACTGGTCGGACGGAAGAAGGCCTGCTCGATGACGGCGTCGATGTCGGAGAAGCGGTCGCTGTTGACTTGGGCTCACTCAATTGCCAGATGAGCTTGAGCGTTTGGTAGTGCATGCTTATGGGGCGACGACAGGAGATGGGACTCCGATGCTCAGCCCTCTGTCTGGGCACGCCAGCGACCTTATACCAAGCTCAGGAGTAGCCATTACGAGCTGCCACAGCCCCAACTTCCTTGCTAGGACCCATCTAGAATGCTCGCTCGACCTATGAGCATGTCGTAACGATGTTTATTACCTGACTCTCCTTTGGCCCAGGAAACGTGGGCACGAAAATGAATCGGAGCCGGGCGTTCGTCATCGCGACGGAAGTGGCCAATTGGAGGGGGCAAAAAACGCGCGGCGCGGCGGGAATAAGCACCCGCTCGTCGCAGCTGAGCATCTCGTGAGCTCTCCACCCCCGTTTCGACATCGATCGTGGGGACCGGTCGCGTGCGGCTATCGTCGGCAGTTCGTGGGGTTTGCGGAGAAAGATGTCCATCTGGGACGGCATTGGACGATCTTGCATTGAGTCCAGATTGTCGCGATGGACGTGCCGCGGGAAAGACGCGGACGCAAATCGAGCAGTCTTGTTGGACTGGCACAAGCGGCTTGTTGGACTGGCACAGGCGGCATACTGCTCAACAGCAAGGACGTGGACAATAGCCATCCTGGCCCTGGAGGGCTCAGACTTGCCTGTCTTCGAGCTGGAAGCTTCGAGGTACTCGCCCGGGCACTAGTGGTCTGGGCTTGGCTCTGGGCTTGGCCTCATCGTCACCTGGCTGGATAGCATTCGAGCAGTTGAGACGCTTTCGCCGCAGGCGTCGCAATTCGGCACTCATCTTGACATCCCCCTTCCGGCGGAGACACACGATTGTCAGTGCTGGCCGCGCAGGTGCTCCTCGAGGAACAAAGCGCAGCAGAGGCGATGTGGGAGACAAGGTCGTACCGCTTACGTGATGATCCACCATCATCGCAGTGACGGCGTCACACTTTCGCTAGAGGATGCTGACGTCGCTGTGATTTGCCTGGGGCCTTCGTAGAACCTGACCTCCTGCACGGAAGCCAGAGCTTGGCTTAAATAAGGCGCTAACGACGGCATGGGCCGTGCATTTGTGCGGCTCGTCTGCCTGCATTTCCTTTCGGCAGTTGGACCCTATGATCACCCATTTCTGCGGCCCCGGGTCACTCACCCACGCCCTAGGACTGACTTGTGTAAGCCATGGAGTACTGCGACTGGCCGGGGAGAGGTCCGATCCAGGCTTCACCGCTACACCCTCGTCCAACGGGCACGGTCACACATTCCTTAGTTGAACGTCAGGGTATTGACATGCTATCAGCGTAGGTTGGGCGCATCTCAGGATATGCGCGCCTTGAGATAACATCGTTCGCTTCCGGTATCGTTCACTGATACCTGCCGAGAACTACAGCGCACGGACGCAGGCGAGCGAGCATCTGGTGCCCAGCCGATTATCTTGCGCTACAGCTATCGGACGGTGATCTACTACTGTGTATCATCGGTCCCGTACATGCCATATCAGCTCCATCTATCGATCGTGGATGCTCTTCGAGACACTCTACCTCAACGGTCAGAGACTGTATCACGATGTTGGTTGCAGCGCCCTTGCATGCGAAGACCACGCATTCCTCCGCACACCAAGGATAGCGATGTCTAGTAATAACTGTCTCAGTGCTATCTTGCAGAAGACATAAAGCAGATGCAGCCACCTGACCCGAGACTAAAGATCACCTCTTAGAAGCCAGACAAACTCGCCCGCCCGCTGGTTAGCACAGCGATTTGAGTACTTACGAAGACCTTGCTTCAAGTAAGCATCCTTAAACCGTCATTCACATGAAGCAGCCTGACCATAGTGCACAGTAACCAAAGCAAGATGTGCACCACAACCACCCACAAATACAAGTGCGGCCATAACGTGATCGAACAACGGGCGTGCCTCCCCAAGAAAAGCAACGGCAGATGTACGGGCAAGTTGACGCAGGAAGCCAAGCATCCTCAGAAATGTCCCACTTGTGGTGGAGGGCCGTGATGTGAGCTTTTCGCGCCGCACAATCGGCAGATCTGCTGACGTCGACATCTTACAGGGTGCCGGTGTGTCTGATATGGTGATCACAATTTAGCCGGGCGAATGGGATCGATGGAATTTTCAAAAGCAACTTGCGGCTCTAGCACACAATGCTGCTTATAGACGGTCATGCCTCGCGGTGTTGGGGCTTCTGTGGAGGCAGGCTGATGGAAACCATTTGCGTTGTCGAGAGCGTCAGTATCGGTGTATTGGTTTTGGTTGCTTCTCCATTGGTCGATCCCCTGCGGCACACAGCAAGGGCAAGGGTCTCGAGGCGGTGTGTAGCGTGCGTATAATGGTGCCATCGCCATGCAAGTGAATTTTAGGCCTGCGGCGGCTGTCGGTCACATGGGCATGCAACCACGTGGCGACAAGGGACCTCTTGTCTCGGGATATGTCCCTCATCCGCTTCGGCACGCTAGCATAATTGAGGACAATGTGACGGCTCCGGGGGCTTCGGCGCAGCTGGTAGTGTCAAGAATCTTTCGCCTTTAATGCATGTAAGATATGGCCAGCTGCGACAAGACTGCAAGGAACAAATCCTTGGTTGGTATTACGCCAACGCTTGCGAAAAGCTCTCGATATGGCGGTGGCGATTGACAGAGAGAGGGCTGAAGTTGAAGTCGCCATTGAGGTGGCTGGCGGCCGCGGGAAGCGGGCGGGGCGGGAAGCCTGTTGCCAAGACCGAAGATTGACCTACGCTCTTGCTGCATTGCCGTCACAATCACAAGAAGACACCACTTGTCAAAAGCGACCCTGCTGTGGTGACTATCACATATCCATCGACGTCGCTCTCGGAGATGTGATGTCCGTCGTGATAGATTGGCGGACTCTCACCGAGGGGCCAGACGGTGCGCGGCTGGCGGAGACTATCAGAGCCTTCGTACACGACAGATTCCAGCAGATCCCTTTGCCGAAACTCATTAGATCAGTGAAATGCCACGACTTCAGCTTCGGGACTGTGGCTCCGGAAGTGGAACTAAAAGACATCTGCGATCCGCTTCCCGACTTCTACGAGACTGGAGAAGGAAGCGAGGCAGCTTCCGCCCTCAACGATGATCAACAGGGTGAGAAGATTGCCGAGCAATCTACTCATGCATCCAGACGACCGCGGCCACTTTCACACATCGCTGCGACAGACAGAGCTGAAAGTCCGACAATGTCTCTCGGAACAACGACCCCTGGGATCATGGGGGCTACATCCAATCGCGGCTACTTTCACCTCCCACTCCCGGCTGGGTTGTCCGGCACAAACACGCCTCTCGCAGCTGTCGCAGGGGCTCACTATTCTCATGGTGGGCAGCTGCAGCCACCATCGCATCTGAGCGAGCATCACCATGCAGACTCGTTCAGCTCCAACTCTCCGCCCCCAACCTCGCCGCATGAGTCTCGACCAGCATCTCGCGACCCCAGCAGCTACTTTGACCACCGTCATGCTTCCGTCGGATCCGAAGCCATTTCTGATGTCGATGGCGCACATACGCCACCCGAGGATGCTGGCCATGATGTGGCCCCGGAGGACCTGCAAGTCGTGTGCCACGTTACATACAATGGCGATATCAAGCTTTCTCTCACCGCCGAGGTTTTCCTGGACTATCCGATGCCGAGCTTCGTGGGCATTCCGTTGAAACTCAACATCACAGGCCTGACGTTCGATGGAGTCGGGATCTTAGCCTACATCAAGAAGCGGGCTCATCTGTGCTTTCTGGCACCTGATGATGCAGAGGCCCTCGTCGGCGGTGACACCTTGCTGGGATCGCTTGGCCAAGATGGAGAGAAGCCGAGGCGGGTAGGAGCGCTGTTGGAAGACATCAAGATCGAGAGCGAGATGGGAGAGACGGACAGCGGGAGGCAGGTGCTGAAGAACGTGGGCAAGATTGAAAAATTCGTGTTGGAGCAAGTTCAACGGATCTTTGAAGACGAATTCGTCTACCCTAGTTTCTGGACGTTCTTAGTATGAGGCACCAATCCTCAGGGCACCATAGCATGCTATCCGCCGCTCTCGCTGAAGCCTTCGATACTCTCTCTTCACCGGGGAGCGATGAGAATGGCAAGTCATCACCAGATTCGGTGCAGAATGCACAGCATACTGTCCGGCGCGCAGAGCTCCGGTCACCGCCAGCCACCAGCATCTTGTCTACGGAAGCTAACCTCATGAAATCTGCCACCGAAGCGGTCTGATCTGGCAACGGTCACACATGGCCTGAGCCATCTACCCAGAAACCTTGCGCGAGCCAATCGGACACCTGCAGCGGTTCTTTCAATCTGCAGGTCTTTGACGGCTCTGTTGTGTAACCACACTACGGATAGCTGCACCGCAGGTCGAGCCGCTGCGCGGCTCCTTGCATGTAACTGGGCGAAAGTCAACTTCACGTCAACACAGACGGAACCTGGCAGTGACCCTCACCGCACAGTATCCGTGCCCGCCGAGCGTAAGATGCCTGGATGTGTTCGGGGATTTTTGTACTACGTTGCGTGGTACACAAGCCGACCACCGCCAGTAATGCATAGTAATCGCACCACACAGAACTGATACTTGGCGCCAGTGATCGGACCACTCGCTGACCTGCTTCTCCGATTTCGTGAGTAAAAGGTGCCGAAGGACCATCCGCAACGCTCAGGTTGCCGCTGAGAGCGTAGTACAAGGGTGTCGCCGGAAGCTGAGAACAGGCGTTGACATTTGTACAGCGGGGCACAAGCGTATCACGAAGGTCAAGTGCGTACAAGCGGTACACTTATATGGACGTCGCCTATGGTGGTGTACTGAGCAGCTCGGTCAAGTCTCAAACCACGAGCCATTGCCGGCAACTCTTTCATGCCCTCTCAGCCTCAAGGCAGTATCTTACTCCCCAACCCCTCCACAGCCCTATACGGCGCCAAAGGAATCGATATCTCGCCCGAATAACCAACGTCACCTTCCGCTTGCTGCAACTTCGCTGCAACCTTCCCGACCAACTTCGCAATCCACCGATCATTCACCATGCTGCCCACCAGCGCCTTCTTCATCCCTCTCTGCGTCGTCGTCCCGATGTCCTTGGCAATCTCCTTGATACTGTGACCTGTGACCGAGCCTTCCTTGAGGCCTTGTTTGATATTCCGAGCTATCGAGCGGAAATTGGTATTGACGCTGCGTTCGCTGCCGATCGATGTCGCGGAGGCGACGGAGGCGTCATCTGATGCTGGGAGCGTGGGGGATGTCGGTGAAGAATTCACTGGCGTGTCCAGCCCAGTGTTCGCGACGTCGACTTCTTTCTCGATCTCGATGATCTTTGTCGCCTTCACCAGCGCGGCCACAAAGTTGAGCAGTGACTGGTCCAAGGCAGCTGGAAGGCTGGCATGGACGCTGAGCCTGAGACTCGTCTCGTCTCTCTGTGCCTTCTCGAGGACGTGCTCGGCCCTCTTCCTGTTCGGGAGGCCGTCGGCTTCTTGGACGTCTCCCTCGAGCTGCAGTTCCTCGTAGTCCGTCACCTTGTCCGGAACGAGATGCTCGTGGTGAGGCAAGAGGTAAGATGGCAGGGTTACCCTCGCATGTGCGCCTCCGAGTCGGACGACTCGCTCTGATGTACCCATCTCGGGCATTGTGCGGTATACCATGACGTCGTTGAACTCGAGATAGGCTGAGATGTCGTACGTCGCGCTGAGTGGCACTTGACCAGTGCCATCAATGCCGCCTAGTTGCAGGCAGAAATTGGCATCTGCTAGCCAGTGCTTGATCCTCCGTTCGAGTCGTCTGATCTCAGCATTGTCTGTCGCATAGTGCTTGAAGACCTGTTGCTGTAGCATGTGTGCGGTGAATTGCCCCGAGCCAGCTACGTTGATCGACTTGATGCTGACGGCGTGGAAGTAGCTCACTGCTGCCAGCAGCAGCCGATAGAGGAAGGGCATTCGCTGCATGAAGCGCCGGATATGGGGCGGCGCAAGTCGCTGTAAGGTGGTCACTCGCACCGATCTTGAAGGTGGATGAGCAATGCTGGGCATGTTCCGCATCTCAGCACAGACAGCTGCCCGAGTATCTTTGCTGTCCACCAGGAACTCAGCCTCGGGTCCAGCCTTGGATTTGAGCTTCGCCTTCGCCTCATAGACCACGCTGCTGATTTTGATCTCCTGCAGCATTGCTAGGTACTGCTTCTCCGCCTCGTCCTCGTCAGGAGACAGCGCTTTGATGGAGTCAAAGCCTGCCTTGGCGGAAGAGTCCCTCATGAGAACATTCCCAGATAATGACTCTAGCAGCTTCGGGCGCCGGCCGTACCCTTCGGCTCCTAGAGTCGCAGCGCGCAGCAACGGCGTCTCTCCAAGCACCGAGATATCGTCATCGGCAGTGTCACCCTGATCGTCCAGATCGCCGAAGAATAACTCCGGCTTGCCACCCTTTACGCTGCCGTATACATGACCGACCTCCACCCTCCTGAACAGCGGGATCCGTACCTCCTCCGCACACATCGCCAACTCAATCTCATCCGCAAGCTTCAACCCCAGTTCGATCCCATGCGCCACCACCGTGAGACTCGATAGCGAGATCGAAATCCCCCGGATAACAAACAACCCGTCCAGATCCGTATCGATCTCCAGCGCAGGCAAATTAAACAGCGCAATCTTGTCCCTGGTGAAATGCAACTGCTTCAATACCTGCCTCAGCCGCTTCCGCACAGATCTCGACACAGGGTCGAACTGAATCACGCAAGTGATCCCGATGAAGGGGTAGCATCCCGCCGCGAACGCCGCGTAGAAGAGCCATGAGGTCGAGCTGATGGCGTAGAGGAGGTTGAAAGTTACAAGGAGAGTCCAGAGGGGGAGGTCTGGGAAGATGCGACGGGAGACGTGGTCGCCGTAGAGGATTAGTAGGGACTCGATCGCGGCTCCGGAAGCGAGCCAACGACGCGCCCAGCCTGTTGTCGTGATGAGGGTGAGGGCGATGGCGAAGCAAGTCAGGAGCACAGGCGAGCTAAGTGCGCCTGTCCTGTTGAAACGCCCGCCGTGTCGCGAAGGCTCATTGCTGCCCATAGCCTCGCTCAATTGCGCCGGAGTTGACGGCCGGATCTCTGGATGTTTGGGCTGGTGTTTGGTCGTTCAAAAGCTTGTTTCAACCTTCCTTTATCGCATCACCTCGAGTCTGTTGCCGGACACTCAATATGCCCATGACGTGAAGCCAGCCCACGCTTTACCGAGAAGTCGGTCGTAGCTACCAGCTAACATGTTCCTGTCAAGGCACGCGGGCGTTCCTGCATGTTCGTGGCTTGCAGAATGCGAAGACTATGACGTCGGAATGGAGGACTCCAGGAACAAACATTCTTTCGGTGTATCTCGACACCCTGATTTACTACGTCGCAGATACACACACCCTTCGTATAAATTTTGAAAATTGCAATGCCGCTGCAGGCTGTACCTTTGGCAAGGCGAAAAGGAGATGCAGTGTCGTCGCGCAAGAAGTGGAGTCGAGTCGAGCGGGAGGACCCGGCTGGGCACAGACAAAACATGCGGCAGGTGCCACAGTCATCTTGATTGAGTCGCGGGCACCGTAGACTTTTGATCCGCGCGAACTAGTGTAAATGTTCAATATAGGGTACATCTCTCCCGTAGGCGTATGTACATATCTCACAGCCGCATCGCACCTACCCTTCCCACTGCTTTCCCATCTATGACCTGCCACCCATTGCCATCCTTTCCACCCCTACTCCTTCGCACTAGTATCATGCAACGCATCCGGCAGTGCCCTCTCCACACTCTCCGGGACAGCCTTCTGCAACGCTTCCGGCACATACGACTTACCCGTCGCATGGCTCTTTGCCTCCCCACGCTTCAGACTGCTGAAGTCGGCAGCCTGGTCGACATTGGCCTCAGCATCGAACCCAGCGTTCGCTACAGCTGCGCGAACGGCTTTGGGTCCGCCTAGCTCGGCTTCGAGGCCTTCGGGGAAAGTGCGGGGAGCTGAGGGTCGGTCCGGGTAGTATTCCCTCACAATGAGGCAGAGGGCTGTGAAGGCTGCAATGAAGCAGCCCTGCAGAGTGTGTTAGAGCGCGGAGATGCGTTTGACATGAGCTGGTGTAAACGTACGACTTGGACAGCACCCCAGCCGGGCGTGACGTGGGTGTATTCTTCGGGGGTGAAGATGCCGAGGATGTCGTTGTCTTCGTGGACTGTTTCGCCGTAATTACGGCGTTCTTGCTTGTCCCACCTTTTCACGTGTCAGCCGCGCCGACATGAGCATGTCTCGGGAATTCATATAGCCTACCAGTCGGCATATGGGTCTCTGAATTGCCTCTTGATGGGCAAGGCTGAGGTGAGGGAGGGGTCTGGGTAGTTCCCATTCTGCGCAAAGCCCTCATCAGCACATTTTCATGCTCATCAGCTGTGGTATGGCCTCGTCCCATCCATATTGCTGCCAATGCCTCTCTTCTGTCGCATTCCACATCTTGCAGATCCAGCCCTCGGCTGGGGCCCACTGCCGCTCCTCTCGCTTCATCCAGCCGTACATACCATGTTCGGATCCTCTGTCACCGTGGTCAAGTCCTCCTCAGCTTCTTCGGCTTTGGTCCCAGGCTGGCCGGCGGGTCGTCTCCGCGCAGTGGCATAGCTTCGCTGGGCAACCTGAAGGGTACGGCAGGGCGTAGCGTTGGGTCGTATGAACTGTGCTCTCGGAGCCAGTCGGAGGGTGGAGCGGAAGGACGCCATCTTGGGAGGCGGCGCTGGTCCTGAAGCGTCACAATGGCGGCGGGTGACGAGGTGAAGCTGCTCGCTGGCTGGAGGTCCGAGGGTGTCTTGGCGCGTACGGATGCCACCGTCGGGAATAGCCGCCGCCCGTGGTTCGCCCCGCAAAGCTGTGAGCGGCCAAACGTGACTTGCCTAAGGGAGAGATTCCGCAACAGAACACCACCGACGACAATTCTTCCATCCACCACCACGCCCGCTACGCGACGCGCACGACGCTCAAACCTCGCCACGACTCTCCCCGCGCGCACCGCTATCGAATGATATAAGTGTCGGGGATATTGGCGAGGGTGTGATGATGAAAGAGGGGGTGGGCATTGTGTGGAGATGAGCAGCGCGACAGACGATCCGGAGGCAGCTGCTGCTCCGCCACTCGATCAAAGCAGCGCCGCGTCGCAACAGCTGCTGCTCGCCACGCAAGTCGCCGGCACCCCATCGGAGACGGAAGACGATGTCGGGGTCGATGACGGTGACGACGAGGATGACGTGTATCGGCAACATGGCGAGAATGCGGTGGTGAAGTTGGAAGATGCCATCGACGACTCCGAACAACAATACGACACTTCCACTTCGACGACACTGCGCCCGGCGCCGCAACCCAGCGCCAAGAGACGCGAGTCGGAGGCTGCAGCCGACGCGTCCGTCACCGAGGTCAGCGACCGCCCAGCCAAAAAGCGCAAGCGCCACCAGTCCCCGCCGTGGCAGTTCGGCAGCGTCGCTCATGCCACCTTGAAGAGTGGAGATGGGCGGCGCACGTCCGCCCGCTTTAATGCGAGTAATCCGGCCACGCCTGCACACAGCGAGAGTGAGGGTGCGGCACTTGGACCTACCCGCCATAGAAGCACGAGCCAGTCATTGGCGGGACGGTCTAGGGGTCCAAGTCCGCCATGGAAGAAGTTCGAGGCGCCTGGGCCGACGGCGAGATTTGTCGACGGGAAGAGGGTGAGTGGGAGAGTGAACAAGGACCCGGAGGAGCAGTCGCAGCCGAAGCCGAAGCGTGTCAGTCCGCGGGGGAAGAAGGTGGCTGTTCAGGTCGAAGAGGAGCGCAGAGGTTCTGGTAGACCACCGTCCAAGGACAAGGACACTAAGCCGTCCAGCAGGCCCTCGTCCCGCGGCGATATTATGCGGACGGACGGAGCAGCGGATGTGAGACCGCGGAAGAAGCCCAAGGGTGCTCGTGCTCCAAGCCCGCAAACACTGGTTCGCCAACTCAAGGCTCAGATTGCCGCTCTCGAAAGGAAGCGTGGTCAATCAAGTCCACCGCCTGAACAATCGCCCCCACGTAAGCACAGACGCGTGCGCAGCAAAGGAACCGCCGACCAGCCGACGCATTTCGACGCTTGCAGCTCCAGCATGAGGCCAAATGGGGTTCCCTCGACCTCGCCTACCGCCAACGGCCGCGCCCCTCGACTCCGTCTGCATGCCAGACGCCCGAAGGTCACAGAAGCACCTCATCCCCAGGCCATCACAGCACCCCCTGCGCGGCCGCCGAAGCTAAGCTTCCATCAGGTGATCGAGCCCTTCGAGCTGCGTGAGATGCAGCAGCCGTACATGGAAAACGACCGCGGCCCTCCAGGACGCGAATACTTCAAGAGCCGCAATGAGAAGCAAGCCCTTGACGAAGCGCAGATGCGCAAGCGCCTTGTCGAAGCTGCACTACCGGGAGGCGCTCTCAGCCCGGCAGTCTGCAGCATCTACCATGACGATCCGCAAGAAGAGCTGCCTCCGCAATATGGCCGCTCAGACCACCTCGTCGCGCAAGCACTTCATCTTCGCCACTTGCAGATCCGCGAGAAGAATCATCATCGCGCGCTGGCCAAGAAAGTCGCGAACGAGGCACTGGAGTATTGGAAAGCCCTTCGCGGCCCCACTGAAGAAGACATCCGCGCTGAGCAGGACAAGATCTTCAAGCTCATCCACAAACAAGTTGTCACGGATATTCGCGCCAAATGGGACATGGTTCATGCGCACGTTCAGCAGCTGCGGAAGGAGCGGTGGGAAGCTGAGGAGGACGCGAGGAGGCAGGAGCGTTTGCAGGAGAGACTGGAGCAGGCAGAGGCTATGATTGCGAGACAGAGGGGCGAAGACAGTGAGGGCGAAGATTCTATGGGTGATGCCGAGGGTGATGACGAAGGGGTAAGCGGTAGTGAGGATCAGAGCGAAGCGGAGAATATGAGCGAGAGTGATGATGGCACCGCTGAAGATGATGAGGGTGAAGGTGGAGAATATGACGATCTCGAGGCGTATAAGAAGCAGAGGATGTTGGAGCAGATGCTGGAGGAGGCAGAGAGGGAGAAGAAACGCCTTGCAGAGTTCCAGGAGGCTGGATCGGACGACGATGCCAACGGTGACCAGGAACGGGAAGACGATACTGACGAGGATAGCGATCCTTCCACTGCCGATACCGCTACCGCTGCAACTGCTACTTCACTGCCTGCTGTCGCTCTGGATCCTGGCCGTGTGGAAATCGCTACCTCTGGTGTAGATCAATTTCAAGGCACTGCAGATGATGACAAGGTGCCTCCCAGCCCCGCAGCTGAAGACGGAACCGCGGCGCTACTGGATTCTGGCGCTTTTGACGACGATGATGAAGAAGACGAGGAAGAATTTGAGCCTGATGCAGACGATGAAGGTGACGAAGATATGGACGATGAGGATGACGATGACCCCAACGACGGCCCGAACGCCACGAAGGATGAAGGCGCTGTCACAGTCGCAGCGGGCATCAGCACTCGCGCTTTCGCGGATGATAATGTGGAGATGGCGGATGCCGATCTCGACGATGATGAATCTGTTGATATGGACGACTCTGATGACCGCATGAGCACTGATGACGATGCTCAAGACGACGATGAGTCCCATGAGGAGGACAGTGATGTTGCGCAGACGTCCACTATGGCGATGCTCTTCGGCCCGAAGCGTATAAAAGAGCTTGGACTGCCTACGCCTAATCCCAGTGCAGATGGCGAGGGCCGAGAACCGACTCCGAATGTAGCAGTGGGCGAGGACTTGGACGCGCAGGCTGGGGCGACCGAGACGGTAGAGCCTACAGACAGGATCGAAAGTGACCACCAGCAAGGCCCGCCCGCAGAAGCGTCGACGCCACCATTCGACGACGGCATCGCTCAGGACTCAGCAACCGGCAGCCCGATCCCTGAAGCCACCTCCAAGCAACTGATTCCCGTCCCTACCCTCCTCCGCGGCACCCTTCGCTCATATCAACATGCCGGCCTCGACTGGCTCGCTTCCCTGCACCGCAACAGCATCAACGGCATCCTCGCTGACGAGATGGGTCTAGGCAAGACCATCCAAACCATTGCCCTGCTTGCCCACCTCGCCGAGTCTCAAGGCATCTGGGAACCTCATCTCATCATCGTGCCGACCTCAGTGATCCTAAATTGGGTCAACGAGTTCCACAAATTCCTCCCCGGCTTCCGCGTGCTAGGCTACTACGGCTCCCAGGAAGAGCGTACAGCTAAACGGAAGGGGTGGGTGAATGACCCGCATCATGAGAATAAGGAGAAGAGGGGGTACAATGTCGTGGTGACAAGTTATAACGTTGCCTTGGCAGATATCAATGCGATTCGGAATGTGCAGTGGCATTATCTGGTGCTGGATGAGGCGCACAATATTCGGAATTTTATGAGCCAGAGGTTCCAGGCGCTCATTCGCTTGAAGACGAGGGCGAGGTTACTATTGACTGGGACGCCGTTGCAAAATTCGCTAACTGAGCTTTGGTCACTGCTTACATTCTTAACGGCTGGTGACGACGATCCAGCTCATGGAGATTTGGAAGAGTTCTTGAGTCACTGGAAGGAGCCCGTCAAAGAGATCTTCGATCGTGGCGTCAGCAGCCTCTCCGCTGAAGCGCAGAGGGTTGTCGATCAGCTACATGTCTCGCTTCGGCCGTTCTTACTCCGCCGTCTGAAGACCGAAGTGGAGAAGGATCTGCCCAAGAAGACCGAGAGCGTAGTGGTCTGCAAGTTGAGCAAGAGGCAACGCCAGCTCTATCAGGAATACATGGGCCTCGCATCCACGAGAGAGAGTCTGACCAAGGGCAACGCTGTCTCTGCTGGACGCGTGCTATTGAGCTTGAGGCGCGTGTGCAATCATCCGGATCTGTTCGACCCGAGACCCATTCAAACTAGCTATGCGCTTGAGATCTCGCCGGTGGAGCCGTATGCTGTGAAGGAAAGCATCGTCCGGAGACTGCTTGGCGTCCAGAACGAAGTGGCCCAAGGCTTGATACTTGCCGGCCGCGAGGGTTATCGGCGTGGCATGCTCAAGCGTAGCAAGCAGCTCGATGCCTCGGTCTTGCTCAAGAAGCAAGCGGTGGACTTAGAGAAGAAGTATGTCCAAGCCGATCCAGGCTCGTTGGCTGGCGCGCTGGCTCTGCAGCGTGTGCGTCGCCGGAACCAGCAGCTCGTTCGTCTGCGCAACAGCATCACTTGCACCTCCAACGCTCTGGCCGCTACGCCTGTCTATGGCACGGATCTGGTTGAGCTGCTGAACGTCAAGACTGGCAAGCCTTACACCGTCACCTACCGCCTCCGACAGCCTCAAGGCACCTATACTGTCATGCGGACCATGCCGAAGCTGGGCCCGCGCCCTTTGCGGCTCGAGCACAAGTCTGACTGGCTCATTACGCAGGACACAGCCTGGAACCGCGATGTCCTCACTTTCGACCGCATCGCGGAGCACCTCCATAACACGATCACACGCTTCGCGTTCTGCACACCTGTCGCTACTGCACCCGTCCTTGACCTCACGATCGCGCCCAAGCAGCAGCGACTTCTCCGCGATAGCCCAGCATATCCTCGCGACTTCGACTTTGCCCACGAAGCTCGCAGCCGCACGAGCATCGTCTTCCCCGACTCTCGCCTCCTTATTTATGATTCCGGGAAGCTCCAGCGTCTCACCTCGCTTCTCCGTGACCTTCAGTCGCGCGGCTCGCGCTCGCTCATCTTCACCCAAATGACGGGCACGCTCAACATCCTCGAACAGTTCCTCAACCTCCTCGGCCTACCCTACCTGCGCCTGGACGGCAGTACACCACCCGAGCGCCGCATGCTGTACTCCTCTGAGTTCAATCGTCCGGACTCGAAGTACCAGGTCATGATTCTCTCTTCTCGCGCCGGTGGCGTCGGCCTCAACTTGACAGGTGCAAGCAGCGTCATCTTCTACGATCTGGACTGGAACCCGCAAATGGATCGTCAGTGCATGGACCGCGCGCATCGCATTGGGCAGGTGAGAGATGTAGAGGTGTACAAGATGGTATCTGAGAAGACGGTGGAAGAGAACATTCTGCGACGCGCGAACCAGAAGAGCTTGCTTGATCAAACGGTCATCCAAGAAGGCAACTTCACGACTGAGCATCTACAGCAGTCGGCCAAGCGCGTTGAGGAAGTCGCAGACGGCGAGGAAGATGGCGATGGTGTCGCGGCGGCCATTGAGAGGTTCTTAGGTGGCGGCGAGAAGAACGCTAACGCCGCCATCGCTTCAGTCGAAGATCGCGAGGATGTGCTAGCCGCTGAAGCAGCGCGCAAGGAGGAGAATCAAGATGCCGCCGAGTTCTCTGAGCAAGCCAGCAGTAAACCTGGTCGTTCAGCTGCTGCTACGCCCGGCCCAAGAGTCGCTATAGAGGAAGAGGACGGAGAGAAGGACAGGAAGGGTCATGTGGATGCTTGGATGGTGGCGTGGATGGAGGAGCAGTTGAGGGATGTGAAGTATGTGCCGCCGCCGAGTGGCAGGCCAGGAAGGGATCCGGGACATCGGGCCCGGAAGGGGAGGAAGAGGTGAGCATGATGGGTGGGGAGATGGGCTACGCTTTGAACGCGCATGTGCGAAGGGATTGAGAGCATCTTGTAGAGTATGCGGGTGGGTTGGAGGGTGCTGATTGCTCTGGCCAAGATCGCTGGTGACAGCTGGTCGTGTATGTTTATTGCATCAGCGAATCAGCATTATGGAAACGTTGGAATTTACCAGCCTCTTTGGATCTCGTGGGACAAGGCAGTGGCCAGTCAGTGCCCAGTCATTCGCCAAGGTTCACTTGCGAACATGCGAAGCTTTACTCGCCACTTGAGTGAAAGTTCACAGCGCTTATCAAGATATCAAGGTCGGCTCGTACGTTGCCGTTAAGACTCCCATCTGCTTTCCGGACTGCCGGACTAACACGCAAGCAGCTCACACTTCCTCCAGCTAGTCCAATCCAGCCCCCCTCTCACCCCTTTCTCACACGCAAGCAGGACAACAAGATGCGCTCTTTTCCAAGTCGCTGGGATCTCTCAGACAGCGAGCCAGCCATTCCTCCGCTGCCATACACTCAACCATCGTCAGTTGTCTAGCAGCCCTTTTACATGCACGCACAGCGTCGTCAAAGTCCATAAAGAATTCACCGACCAACATGTTCGAGCAACGGAAACCCCCGATTCCTCGACCAGCTGGCTGCCACCGAGCGGGCAGACTTGGGGTTGGACGAATGCTGTCCGTGTCGACTGGTGCGGTCGCGGTGTTCGTGCTGACGCCGATCAACACGGGAGCCGTGGGCTGGGACGGGAGACACGAGAATGGGAATCGGGGCGTGGACGATCTTCACCTGCGGCCTAGTTGGCGCGATCGATCGCGTCGTCGAAGGGGATTTTCTGGATGATCGAGTGGTTGCCCAAGCGCGCTCGTGGAGAGTGATGCTTTCTTGAGGGCCTATACAAGCTCCGATGGCGGCGGTGAAGGGTGTCCATGGGTTAATACTCACTCGAGCACTCGTGACGTCGGCCTCCGCGCAACTGTAGACGGCGGATGCAAGTTCGGGTCAAAGGTGGCTCTGGTCTCTCGTGGCCGCGAGTGTTCTCAGGACACCCGAATTCGTGGGCAACTATGTAATCAGGTGAAGGACTTCTTCGTAACAGTGCATGTGAACAATCTAAGACTTTCCTGTCAACCGAACGAGGGCGCGTCCGTAGACGACTGACCCGAGACAAAGCCGTCCCTCCCCAGGACCATCTTACACCAAACACCTGCCCGCGTAGGAATACCCTCACACGCCCCCCTCTTCAACTACTCCCGGTACTCGTCTGAATTGGCAATCCCGGCGGCTGTGGTAACGTGCCCGGCCCCTGCCCTGCCCCCATCCCACCACCACCCACCCCACTGGTCGGCGGCAACGTCCCCGTGGGCGTCCCCAAACTCCCCGCCATCGGACTCATGCCCTTGACATCGTCCCCTGTCCGCTTCTTCTCCTTCTTCGCCCACCGTAATCCACAAGCGTTACACAACGTCTTCGGCCCCTTTGGGCCCTTGCGCCACTCCGGAGAATCGAGCGTGCCGCAGTCGGCGCAGACGTATTCGTCCGCGACTTTGAGTTTCTTTTTCTCTTTCTTGTTGCCTTCGCGGTCGCGGTCGAGGAGGATGGCTATGCCTGCGTCGCCGCGGATGAGGGCGGGTGAGGTGTCGCCGGTGCTGATGCCGTGGCTACGTTCGCCGTCTCGGTAGCGGAGCCCGGTCATGAGTTCGATGGATTCGAGGTGCGTGGAGTTGGCTTCGTAGCGGGACATTTTGTCGGCGATGCTATCAGGTTTCTGCGCCGAGAGGACTGAGTCCAGGTTCTGGCGCGTGAGGGCTGTGTTGGAGATGGGAGGTTTGGCTGGCGGTGGCATGCCTTGGTAGTTGGGGGTGACGGCGGCTGCTTCGGAGACGGCGTCGTTGAGGACGGTACGAGATTGAGCTTGGGATTCGGAGGGAGTGGCGCCGGTCTGGGAAGCGGCTTGTTCGCGGTAGAGGCGATCTTGTTCGGCGTTTTCGTCTGCTTCCTCTCTCTTCAACTCTTCGATGCGTTTCATCAGGCGTTCGTTTTCGATCTTGTGTTCGAGGAACGAATCTAGTAATGCTGCATTTTTGGTCGGATACGGTCGGGCCATCATGAAGAAGCCTCTGCACTGCCCGCCTACCTGAGACCCATTCTGCATACTCGTGTTGTAGCCTTGTGCTACCGCCGGGGGCTCTGGTGAGATGTGTGGGTGACCGTCGCATTCGAAGATCATGTACGTCCCGTCATCCTTCTTGAAGCGGTAGAAGAACCTCAAGCTATTCCCCGAAGCTATGCTTTCATTGAACTCCCGCATGAAGATCCCACTGTCATCCGGGTGCACGTATTCGCCAATGAATTTCCCAATGAGCGTATGCGGCTCATACCCCGTGATCGCCTTGCACGACGGCGACACATACAGGATCCTCCCATCGGGCGTGAGGATGTGCAGGAAGTCCTTCAGCTCCTCGATGATCCTCTGCGACCAGTTCCTCCTCTTGGTGAACTCGGTCAAAGTACTGCTGCTCTGCTGCGTCGGCAGCCCAAAGCCGGTCGGCAGCGGCCCCGCGCCCACCCCAGTCATGTTCGCATCCTGCTGCTGGCCATGCTGCCCGCCCATGCCCCCCACCATCAAGCCCCTCGTCTGGTCCGTCGGCGCAGACGTCGTCGAAGGCTGGTGCTGATGCTGGGGCGTCATCCCAAACGCCCCGTCCGTCCCGGCCTGCGACAGGTCCATGTCGAGGTCCATGGGCAGGCTGATGTCCATGTCCAGCCCGTTCATCGCATTCAGCCCGTTCAGGAGATTAGCCGCACTGGCAGAGCCGCCCGCGCCTCCACCTAGCATCGCGCTCATGCCTCCTCCTGGTCCGCCGACTGCCGATGCAGCATCGGCGCCGGAGCTGGGGCCTAACATCGGGTGATGGCCATTTGCTGCCAAGCCGAAGAAAGCCGATGCCGGGGCGTCCGGCGGCTGGGGAGAAAGAAGCGACGAGCCAGCTGCACCGCCCGCCCCTGCCCCGCCGCCGCCGCCGCCGCCGCCGTTCAGAGCGCGGTGCAGGACGTGGCTGCTGCTGCGCCGCGCATGCTGTGGCGCATAGGGCAGGCCACCGCCTCCAGCGTGCCCGCCGCCGCCGCCACCGCCGCCACCGCCACCGCCACCGAAATACCCGGACATCCACCCGCCGCCCGTCGCTGCGCAGTGCCGTCCAACCGGATCGAGGGGACGCAAATTGCCCGTCTGCTGTCTTGGCCGCACCAGCCTCGTGCGCACGCGCGATCTGGCGATTGCTTGCGTGGGTCCCGGGTGCCTTCCTGCGCGGCGTGGCGATTCGTGGCTTGGGTGCAAGAGCGATCGAAGATATCGTGCTGATCGCGCCTGAAGTGCACCGGCGCTCAGGCCGGCGGTGACGCACGGGATGCAGGGGCCCTCTCCCGGACCCCCACAGTGTCATGTGCCTTGTGGGCCTTGCACGGACGTCATTCGCGCACACTGGCGATGTTATGCATGCATGGAAGCGTTGCACAGCGCTGTCTCGGGAGGATGCATTGTGTGTGCACGCCACCTTGCTCGTGCACGGAAGAGCTCATCCTCGCTTTCTGTCATTTGCCAAGACTACAGCGCCTTCTACGTGTATATTCGCCATGTCATTCCGGCTCATGCCCGAGCAAGCCCCACACCCAAATGCCCAAAAACGCCTTCGCTACACATAACACAGTCGGCTCATCCGCCTGCCGCAAGAGTATCATCAGAGTCCACGCGCCACACCTCGCCATACACGGTACTCCCCAGGTCCGGACCCATGTTCGTCAAGCCTGCGACGGCTGCAACTCCAACTGCGCCTCAGGCTTCATCTGCATTTGCTGCTGCAACGCCGTCTGCCCCATCGTCATGCCATCCCTAGGCGTTGAGCTCATGGACCGGACTGATACTGGTCTCCGTTGTGAGCTTGAAGGCTTGTCGGCGGGAGACAGCCGCCTCTCGACTTCGTCCAATGTCTGTGCAGTCGTCCTCGCCTGGTCCGGGTCGTCAATCTCCACGTGGATCCATCTCCGGATCGCGCCGTCCTTGTCCAAGATCTCCGGGTCTTCGTCGCCGGGAAGTTGAACGCCTGCTTCTCGCAGTACTTGTACCATCGCTCTGGTGTTGAGCTCGAGACACCGTTCCGGCTCTTCCGCTTTCGTGATCTTCAGCGCGATCCACGGGAATAAAATCCCGAAATCAGACTGGTTGAAGTGCTGGCTCATGCCCACATAGAACATGTGCGGGCCAGGTGTCCGCTGATCCGAAGGACGCCGGCTGGACTTGCTACTCGAGCTCTTCGATGGCGTTGTCAGGCCAGTCTCCATGCTGATTTGCCGTGTAAGCAGTGAGCTCCGTGAGGTCGAGGAAGCGTAGCCAGAGTCCGAAGCTGGAGACGACGAGCGCAGCCGTGCGAACGCGGGGAGCAATCGGCCTTTCTCGCGGGTCAAGCGAGGCGCGATCGACGGTCGGCGGGATGCAGAGGGTTTGGCTATTGCGGCTTTGTTGAGATTGAGGTTGTCTTTCCAGTTTTGGAAGGCTTCAGAGAGGATCGCAAGTACGTTCGCGCCATTCGGTCCTCCGTGTGCGTATGACGGTAACGGTCGATCCCAGAGAAACTTCTGCTCTGGTGACTTGAGCGGCAAGCCCCACATATCCAGTAACAACGTGGGCGACTCCGGTGCTATCTGCTGAATGATAGCCGCGTCGGCGTTCGGCACAATCAACGCCTGCCCGTCGCTCTCTGTCCGATCCTTGTAGTAGAAGATGCTCTTCAGCAACTGCACCGTCGTCGCCGCTCCGAACGAGTGCCCGCACCACGATACCTTGCCCGGCCGATGGATATCCAACATCTCATTGAACTGCCACAGCACCTCCATCCTCTCCTTCTGCAGCCGCGAAGTATTGTCGTCCAAATTCTCGATGTTGTGCCCCTTATCGATTTTGGCCAGCGTCTCAAATGCCATACAGATCTCCCACAAGCGTATCCCCAGCTGCTCGTCCCGCGCATCATACACCTCTTTCGTCACCGGCGAATGCGGGATCTTCCGCGGATGAACAGTATGTGCCTCCGTATCCGTCGTCGCCCGCACATATTGAATCGGACTACTCCCATCCCTGTGATCCAACGCAACCACCACCATACCGTGGCTCGCCAAATCGCCACAGATCTGTGAATAAGCATTGCGCGACCCAGCCAGTCCATGACTGAAGAATAGCACCGGCCACCTCCCGCTCCTCGTGCTCGGCTCTTTGAGTTTCGCATTGCGATGTGCGGGCAATTTGATCCAATATAATTGCTGTGGCAGGTATGCCGCCGCTTTGCTCATCTTCGGCCCCGCTCCTAAGAACGTCGCGAAAGCGGACAGTGTCGCTTTCTGAGGCTGCGGGATCCATCGGACGGGGCGATCGGCTTCGGATTTCGACGGTTTCTCGCAAGGGTAGAACATGCGGAAGGCGATGGTGGGAGCGGCGCCGGCGGGCCTCGCGGCGGCGGAGGGGAGGTCTTGCGCGGCGACTTCGACGTCGATGGTGCCGACATCGTAACAGCCGGTGTAGGAAGGGAAGTATTTGATGGGGTTCCAGCCGGTGAGGAGGGAGGCCATTGCAGGTGTCGTGGACCCCTCACGTGTTGGCGAGGCTTCGAGATGGGAACGAGGTGGGCTTATTCGATGGCTATCTGGTGTGCCTTGCCGTCGCCGTCGTTGTGCTCAGCCCCTTACGCTCGGATCCCCAGGTACGATGTCGAGAGATGTTTTGATTTCTTCCAACTCGATGTTTCGCAGATCGCCGCTGTATACGCGCAGAAGCAAATCAAAAATCAAGAAGCCTGTGAGCACTAAAGACAGAGCAAGGAGATGGGGAGCGAAAACAGGTTGTAGGTGAGAATCCAGCAAGATGTCGCGTGCGCATTTTGAGGATCGGCAAGGCTGAAAAGCTCTTGCCGCGGTCGATCGACGCTTTCCGACGATGATGTCAGCCACGTCTTGACAGATGCGGGCTGCAGGCGACTGGCACTCTTATATGTAGGGCTAGAAAGAGCCGTTGAGATTTTATTGATGATGCTACACGCCGTCAGAATACTTGAGGTGGTGACTGCAATGTTGGTATCAGCTGGTGCGGATACAGACACACGCTTGCATCGAACAAGCCGCGACCGATCTCTCTTCCACTCTCGTGCGCAAGCACATGAAGCAGTCATTGGAAGAGCGAACGTCGAAACCCTTGCAGGCAAATGTGTCCATCTCCTAGGGAGGAGGAACGAAGCCCAAGGCAGGCCTATCATACTGCAGGTCTACGTGCATCGTCACAGGCTCTTGCGCGTGGGGGCGAAGCGCTTGTGTGCCTGAGTGACGTCCGGGCGACGGCCGGCACAAGCTTCCAAATGAATTACGACTATATCTTATTTGATTTGAGTTATATTAAGCACATACGGCCATAGGCGATAGAAAACAGAGGATCCCGTCCGCTCTCCTGTACTTAAGCTATCGACCGGCGGACTAGTACTACGGTGGGTGACCACGTGGGAATACCCGCTGCTGTATGTTTTGCTTTTTTGCGATACCAGAGGGATGTAGCATTCGTTTCCATGCACTGCTCGTTTCTATCATCAATGCCTGTACAAGCCGGAGGGAGGGACACGGAGGGAGGGACATTAGCGTGCAGTGCTGGTGCCAGTCGTGACTTTTGGAAGGTGATGAGTGTGACAGCAGGGTTCAGTAATTCGTCATGCATTTCCATCTCTCTCAGGTGAAGCAAAACCGGCCCCACCGTAAGCATGAATCTTTACCGTAACGCCGTCGCTAAAGTCCTTGCAAGGCCACTGGACAACCATGCGTGGCTAACCTCAGCTTTTCCAAGTCCGCTCAACCTTCCATCCTCAACCTCTTGTTCCCATTTCCCGTCTCCACGCTCACACCAGGATCGGCCATCGGCTCGTCCTCTCCACCGATCTCAATCACTTCCCACTGCACCGTCGCCCTGCCGTCTGCCGACGTCTGTCCACCTCTCTGCCGCTTGATCCTACCCAAACGGCTGTTCTCGACCATCTCCTCAAAGTACGGAATACCGCGGCCTTGCATGCGATGCAATCCCACGCCTCGCGAGCGCCCTGACGTCCTCGCTGGGGGCTCAGTGGTCGGAATGTGCGTATCGTTGTCCACTTGCGCCTCATCGTCTTTCACCAGCCCGCTCTCGCTCTCGGAGTCCAGATCCGTGTACAGTTTCAGTTGTTCAAGCTTGTTCAGACTCTCATCTAGCAGCGAGCCGAGCGTGACGTCGATGTAGTCCGCCGTTGAATCTCCGCCTGAGGGGTGGCCTTCATTCCAGGAGGTAAGATGTGTTCCGCAGTAACCGCAGAACTGTCTCCGCGTGGGTGCATGACCTGGCCGAGGAGCTGGAGTATGAAATGATCGTTTGATGGTGCTGTGAGACTCATCGGGGTAATAGGCAAATGTTGAGCTGTGGTAGTAGTCGAGCGGTACTCGGAGCCAGGCCGTTACTGGAGAGGCTTGCGATCGGCCTGAGGGAGTGAATGTCAGTAGCAGTGCGTACTGAGGAAATGATGCACGGATCATCACATAATGTGCCGATACTTACGGTTGGTCAAGCCATTGTCGAAATACACTTGTGCTTGTGAAGCGGAAGCTGTCGGGATAACGACTGTGTACTGGTTGCGCTCGCAGGAGCACGCGCCGAAGAGATGGTTCAACTCTTCCATGTTCGTCTGGTGCGTTTCGAACGGGTATGGGATAGTATACGGGCGAGGCGTTGGCGGAGATCGAATGTTTGTGCACGCATGGAGTCGGAAAGCGAAAGGTTGAAGCTTTCTAGAAAGTCCAAGCTTCTTCGATGCCGGTGACATCACGCAACCTCGGCCGACAACGCTGAGGCGAGTGCGCAAGGAAGACATTTGAACGCCGGGTGTGAATACTTCATGCATCATTCGCATAACTTACAGTAGACGAGCTCAGATCGAAACTACGTGTATCAATCATAGAAGCCCAAGATCTTGTTCGCCCGGTCCATAACCTCCCTCTGGCCTCTTGTCAGCCCAGGCTCCTCGCTGTCGAACGCTCTCAGGCCCATCGCCTGCATTCCATCGCCGGCATTGATCTTTTCAACCTCTTTGACGCCGGGTCGTCCAACATGCTGGCTTTCTCCCACTCCACCTCCAAAGTCCGGGCATTTTCGGCCATCTAGAAAGGCCTCCCTCTGCCTTGCTACAAACTTCGCGTTGTCTACCGTGAGCGGACATGACGGGATGTACATGACCGAGGAGTCTGATTTTCCAGTATGGACCCTGTCAACAGCATGGATCGTATCACAGTGCCAGCTCACGTAATCTCCAGGGTTGACTTTGGGCATATGTACCATCGATTGCGGCAAGTTGAGGTGAGGGTGCAGGACTGCACGTAACTCTTGTCCGTGACCGGGGGTAGCACCCTGCAGCCATGACGAGGTTTCCGGTTCGAGGGCCCAGTTCTGTGGTGCAAGAAAGGCGTCATCAAATGACTCGCTTGTAGGATCTCGAGCTGCTTGTTTGGGTGTGAAGAAAGGGCGGAGGAGAAAGTAGGCCGTCGCTCGGCTCAGCAGGGGATTGACGAGTAGTGTGCCTTCATATGGTCCGGTCTCTGACATACTGAGCCAGCCCTGGAACATTCTGAACATTGAGCAGGCGCCTACGCCGTTGTACATGTCGCTGACGACAGGAAGTCTACAGCTGGACTCCCACTGGACGATTGATCAGCATGAATACATACCCACTGTGAGCAATCCACGTACCGGATCATACTCATCCCACTTGCCCTTCCAGATTGCATCGTACACGTTCCCTCGTCCATACCCTTCTTCCTCCCACCTCTCCACACTGCCACCATCGACGTGAGGTCCGAGAGCAAACTTAGCGTCGCCTGGCGTCCTCATTCGCAGCCGGTCGGCGTAGACTAACGGGTGCGAGCTCGAGATCAGCGCATCAGGGTCCTTCGAATGCCAAAACTCCATCAGGAATCGCTGAGCCTTCATGAGATTTGGATGTGACCTCGCCTTGATCTGTGCCGGGCTCCAGTACAATTCGAAAACCTGGGGGTTGTGGGGAGGAAACGCCTTGGTTTGTGGATTGGCTGCAATGTATTCTCTCAGCTCGCGCTTCATATCCAGCGCTTCGGCTTGTGGAATGACGTTTCGAATCACTGCAACTCCACGTTTTCGGTGCTCGGCTCGGAAGTCTTTGCTGGCATTGTCTATATCTTTGAAATCGATCTCCGGGATGACTTTGGATTTCTGCTCAGCGATTAGGGGTATCTCTTCTCGTAGAGATGCCAGAAGGCGGTTCCAGGAGTTGTACAATGCGTCTTCATGACCTGATTTTAGACGCCGCTTGAGATCCGCATAGCGAGGCTCGAGAGGGGCAAATTGCATGCCGGAGAGAGATGCGAACGCATCGGAGATGTCGCCCTCCCTTTTCTGAGACGGAGCATTCGTCGCATTGCGCCTTGTTGATGGGTTTAGACGTCTGAATAGGCTGCGGACGATGGGACGCGATGCCATCTTGTCGATGCGGGGCTAAGTGATGTGAGTTGGGTGTAAGGCATTGAAGCGAGAGAAATGTGCTACTTATGTCCTTGATTATCCTACCTGGCACTGAGCTGCCGACAGGGAACCTCGAGCATCCCGACAGGTCTCCTCGCCTTCCGCTGTACACTGTAGGTGGAGGTGGTAGAGATACTAGGACCTGGCCTTGAGGTCTTGATCGGAGTCAGGTTCGAAATGGCGATGCCGCTCGCCCAAAACGGAAGTTCCGCTGCGCAACATCGACTGCTGCTCGCGACAGCGGCCCGTTCAACCGCCTCGATTTCTCGAAGAGACCCCTCTGTCGTTTCGAGAGCTCCACCACGGAAGATATCAGCCTATAGATTACAAGCGGTAGGGCCGGGACGAGAGTCCAATTCAAAGGACGAGCTGGCTAATAGGACGACACTCCACTGCAAGGTGCTGGTCCTCAAGCATAAGAGGAGCAGCTAAGCTGCCGGGTAAGCAATCGCCCTCTTCCACCTCTGCAATACTTTCCAACCAAGAATACCATGTCGCAAGCAAAGTTGTCGAAAGATTTCTTGTGGGGCTATGCCACGGCAAGGTGAATGCGTTCGATACAGCTTCGACTGAGCGTCGACTAAACGAGAACAGCTACCAGATCGAAGGTGCGGCACATGATGACGGACGAGCCGATTCAATCTGGGACACGTTCTGCCGTATACCTGGCAAGATTGCGGATGCATCAAGTGGCGATGTAGCCTGCGATTCGTACCACAAGTATAAGGAAGACGTCGCCCTCTTGAAGCAATTAGGGGCCAAGGCCTACCGATTCAGCGTCTCCTGGTCCAGAATCATCCCGCTTGGTGGCCGCAATGATCCTGTGAACAAAGCCGGCGTCCAATACTACCTGAACTTGATTGACGAGTTACATGCCAATGGCATCGTGCCTATGGTCACTTTGTTCCACTGGGATCTCCCGCAAGCTCTCTATGATCGGTATGGAGGCTTCTTAAACAAGGAGGAATACGTCAAAGATTACGTCAACTACGCCCGCGTTCTGTTCGAAGCCTTCGGATCGAAAGTCAAGCACTGGATCACGTACAACGAGCCCTGGTGCAGCACCATTCTTGGATACGGCATCGGACAATTTGCTCCCGGCCACACGAGCGACCGTAGCAAGAGCGCTGTAGGCGACAGCTCAACTGAGCCTTGGCTAGCTGCCCACAGCATCCTCGTTGCGCATGCGAGTGCAGTGAAGCTGTATCGTCACGAATTCAAGCCGCGGGACGGTGGACAGATTGGGATCACCCTGAACGGCGACTGGGTAATGCCTTGGGACAAGGACGATCCAGAGGATGTGGAGGCCTGTGAGCGGAAGCTTGAGTTCTCCATTGCTTGGTACGGCGACCCGATCTACAAAGGCGACTATCCGGCGAGCATGCGGAAACAGCTTGGTGATCGCCTGCCTCAATTCACCGAGGAAGAGCGGAAGCTCGTACAGGGCTCTAACGATTTCTATGGTATGAATCATTATTGCGCCAACTACATCAAGCACAAGACTGGGCCCGCAGCTCCGGATGACTTCTCTGGGAATCTGGAGGTGCTCCTAGAAGACAAGAACGGCATTCCAGTGGGACCCGAAACGCAGTCTCCATGGTTGCGGCCATGCCCTGAAGGTTTCCGCAAGCTCATCAACTGGATCTCTGATCGATACGGACGGCCAATCATCTACGTCACAGAGAACGGCACATCCTTGAAAGGAGAGAACGATCTTCCATTGGAGAAGATCTTGGAAGATGACTTCCGCGCACAGTACTTTCGGGATTACATCAATGCTTTGGCTGAGGCGGTGACATTTGACCAGGTGGATTGCCGAGGCTACATGGCCTGGAGTCTGATGGAGTGAGATGCCCACCACTTGTTTGACCATGGCAGCCCAACTGACTTTTCACTCTCTAGCAATTTCGAATGGGCAGAGGGGTACGAAACAAGGTTCGGCGTCACATACGTTGATTACGAAGGCGGGCAGAAAAGGTACCCGAAGAAGAGCGCCAAGGTCGTCGCGGAGCTGTTCAGCACTCTGTGCCAAACATAGTTCCAAGGTTCGTCTGGAAGTCTTCCGCAGTGTATCAGGCTGCGAGCTCAAGGGCCGCCATGTCATCGATGATACGCCGAAGATCAACCCAGGGCGACGACGAGCTTCGAAAAGGATGATGGCTGTCGACAAGGAAAATCTCGATGTGGACATCATTCTTTGCATCTCGCAGTCCGACCGTCAATAGTACCACCTGCCGGCACCGCAGTCAGTCTTCGGATGCCATTTCGGATGCCACACATAATGCATTACGGATGAAGGTGGGGGAGCAAGCCATCCGAATAAATATTGCTTGTCCCCCACAAGCCGCGCGGTGTGACGGCAGAAAGAATCCACGTTTCCCGTGACGGCGCCGCGAACAATCCATTCGACAGCGCGTGTTGATTCCCGCCACCTTTGATTCGCATTGAACACCTTGTCACGTTGCGGAGTTGCATTCCCAAGCATCCTGCTTCCACCGGCACTCTTTCATGGTGAGTTTTGAAGATTCAGAAATGTCTGCTAAATATTAGGGTTCGCGCGGCGACAGCCGGCTAGCGTCAATTCGCAGGCTTGCGGGAACGGGGCCTGCAACACAAAGTTTGGCGACCAAATCTCCTTACTTCATGCCTCTAGAAGCGAAGCTCAATGAGGGCATTCTGCCGGTGCCGTTGGGCGCGCTCTGAGGCGGCATGCGTTGCAGGGATCTGGGGGATCCACCTCTGCCCCTGTGGCGATCAAGTTCACGCTCATTACTTTCCGTCAGTCTGCCTGCGGTAAACGCCACGCATATGCATCAGTTCAAAGAGACGACGGCGATCAGGCGGCAATCCGGCTAACGTCCATCGCCCTTTACGCATGTGATATGTCGACATCCGAGAGGCTGGAGTGAAGCACGCAGTGAACTGAAAATCGATTCGGCGCCGTCTCATCTACACCGAGGCTGCTACACGCCAGCTGCCATCGGCAACTTGAAGCGTCGCGCTGTCGCGTGACATATGTCGCTGCCGAAAACAACCATGCTCCAACGGCTGGTGGGGCTCTGACGGCTTTGATCTTCCGGACATCCATTTCTCCACCATTGTCGCGGCACCGTGGTCAGCTACAACTGCCGCTTCCCCTTCGTACGTGCCAACATTGGCGCTTTTCGGCCTGACTCCATAATCCGCTCGCCCGAAGGACTTCTCTCGGCGATCGCGTGAGGGACGTTCGTGCCATCCACCGCTCATTGCACTCTTGCGAGACCGCACACGCAACCAGTTCGTGGCGCTATGCGTCCCAATGCGGCACGTCGTGAAAGACTCCTTCTTCAGGAAAAGGATACGCAAGCCTTATGGTCAGCCAAGTACTGACGATGTTGCTGAAGCGGTGTAGCTAGCGGGCGAAACATGGCTGTTTCGTGACCAGCAGGGGCAAGTAGTCAAGATCTTCTCTGCGGCTCAGATTGCCGTTTGGAGGCTTTGCTGGTTGCTGCATGAAATGCATGCCACGGGACAAGGACGCCCGTACCTAGCTGTTCTCAGCGCAACAAGCGAGTTGCGTATCTCCTGAATATCCTTCCGATTTGTCCCATGGGGGACGGTCATAGCCGTGGTGGGTGACGCAAGACTACGCTTGTTGCGATCTGGACCTCCAGAACCAGGTTTACCTCCCGAATTGACTGAAGGTCCCTGTTGTCGAGGTTGTCGGAATGTTCCTTCCCATTTACTGCTGGAGCAATCCACTCACATTGATGACTGAGCAGTCGATGACTGGTCAACGGCTCACAACTTGGAATGGGCATGGCCGAATGTGATGTCGACCTGCTTGACCGCCTGACTCCAAAAAGGCACGGAAATGGGTGGCCTGCACTAGCGTTGGCGATGAGTTTGCGATCCGTGGCCATATTCACCACAAAGCCACCTCCAGTGATGTATCTCGCTTGTCGTTTATCTTCATAGTATGTCTGGCTGGCTGCTCCGCAGGAGAGTAGTTGGTTCTCTTCCGAGGATTTGATAGATATGACAGTTATGGACCTCTGTTGCTAGGTCAGGCAAGCGATGATTCAGCAGTCAATGCCCGAGCAGAAAGAGCATCCATCAGTCCGGCTGCCTGCTATCTGTCTACCAAGCACCTTGTGCGGGGAAGGCTCGGCGGCTTGTCTTCCAGAAGAATCCCCGACCCGAAGACACAGGCCCACATCTACCGCGCAATGTCAGACAAGGGGTTCCGACGCATAGCCCGTGGCGGCGATGTGGGCCGAGCCACGCGAGTAACATACTGCCATCCAGTCCTCGCTCTTCTCAGCCTTCCCTTGATTGCAGTCCGACCACAACAATAGGGGCTTTGCAAAGCGCACGGGCCTTCCGTCGATCATCATCCGAACATGAGTACTCGAATGTTCCCTCTGTGCGACTTCCCGTTGGCGCGACACATGATCTGATCATGTTCATCGTCAATTGCAACAAGCCTCGTTAGACGATCAAGATCATCTTCGTCGGCGACCTTTGTCGTGCCGAGTACAGTGGGGCGCTTGGGCTCCAAAATTATCCTATCCAAGGATGATGCCGAGAACTCCATTCAGAGAATGTCGGCTAAATTGCGCGGAGCCCAAATCACTTCAGCTCATCTCGAACGTCCTATGAACAGGCCGCAGTCCCGGCGAGCTCTCGCGACGAGCCAAGGACGGCATGCAAACACTGAGTGTACCAGATGCCGAGGAGCTGGCGCTGGTGAGGCTCATGTGACTGGGCGGTTGCCAGGAGAGCGCTGCATGCGCGAGACGGTGCGCAAACCGGGTATCCAGAGCCTGCCAAGTGGGCAACTGCCACCCTGCTTGACGGTCTCGCCTCTTGCTGCGTCAACCTTCCGGGCAGCGTCGAAACACTTGTCGGCGGCAGGACGCGGCGAGATGGCGACAACTGGGCGTGACGCTGACCCACTTCTAAGCCTGCCGTTATTAACGGGTGGTCTTCGGGACTTGTGTCTTTGGACCGCAGAGAAGTTGTTTGGTCGGATTCATGCGCTACGCACGTGTTCTTGATTGGCATGGAAGCTTGATGGAAGCCACAGTGCTCGTGCGCCGCTCACGGGAACGTTCCGGCATGATGGCGCGGCAGCGTACCTTCTGCACTGCTCGCCGCAGCGCAGAGCTTGCGCTTAGCCTTGCGGCTGGGCGTATTCTCTTTCTGCGGGAAGACGTCGGTTGTTCGGCAAACAGCTAGCCGACGGCGCGATGCCTCGTACAGTCTGCAATGGGGGCCACCTCGTCGTGTACCGCCTGCACGCTGCAGGCGGTACAGGAGCCATGCGTTGCCTGCAGGCTTCGCGGCATAGCGCCTTGCGTGTGCATGCTTGGCCATTGAGAGTCGGCGCCATCTTCCGTCGTGACAGCATCGACCTAGCTACACGCCCGGAGGCATCCCGGTTCATCATAATGGCGGTCACAGCGTCCAGGCGCAACTAACAGGGTATTAGTATCGCACGGGACTACCACGAGCCATCTTGTCCACGATTTAGAATCACCTTGCAATACTTGAAACCACAAATAGGACCCATGCCCCGGTCGACGCTCGGTTCACAGTCTTCAGCCTACCGGTTTCATCGCTATTTCCTGGCAGCCGCCGATCGTGGCCAACTTGAGCACATCAACTCGGGTCGCTTACAAGACCGCTGTGGATTTCGGAGACACAGATCCCTGGATCCTCTCGGACTTTTATTACGGAAAGAATCGCCAATACGAGGTTCAATCAATGACTTGCGTTCTAAAGTCCGCCTGGCCTACACTCGAGTCGTCCTCTCCATGGTCAGGAATGGATTCCGACTACATACCCACCCACTCTTCGCTGGAAAGACAACCCTCGCACGGATATGCTTCGTCTGAGTCGGATTCCAGGCGCACATCTGGCGGTTCAGGCAAGAAGCGCGCGTCCCGAGCGGGCACCCGCAGCGTGACGACACTTTCAGTGGCTCAGCTGGAACGCAAGCGAGCCAACGATCGCGAGGCCCAGAGAGCCATCAGACAGCGAACGAAGGACCATATCGAAACTTTGGAGCGGACCGTAAGCGAGCTACGTGGGTCTCAGGAATCCAGTGAGAAGATCGTCGCCGTTACTCAGCAGCGAAACCGTGAGTTAGAGGAGGAAAATGCATACCTTCGCACACGGCTGAGTGATGCTGGTTATGCCGTGGACATTCCACAGACTTCAAGTACGCTCGTTCTAGCGTGCGAGTATGACATTAACTGACAATGCAAGGTGATCATGCGCCAGAGCACTCACTTCATCCTCCACAGGCAACATCGCCAGCGACGCAGTCGTCGATCGCGGGCGCCAGTATCCCGCGACCGAGCTCAACGTCAACGCCAGCGAGCTTTTCGGTAGCCGCAGGCTCCCACTCGTCGGGCCCTCGACAAAGCTCCTTCCAGCCCCCAGCGCCGTTCCCATCCGCACCGTCGAATTCTACGCTTCCTATGTCCAGCGATTCCGCCTTATCCGCTCCTCTTACGCTGACGACATGGCGATCGCACGACGCCGCTACGAATCGGATGCCAGAGGTATACAGTGCACACCCCGGCACGCTTTACCCTCCGGGCCCAGCACAGAGATCCGGATGGCCGCAGACTGCCCCACAGTATTCTTTTGGAAGCACAGGCGACAATGGAGTTGTCAAGTACGAACCTCAAAATGTGCCCCAGGTCTCATCAATGCAGCAGCGGCAGTCGCAATACGGGCAGACCCCCGTGCGAGCGTATAGCGCTGTATCATCCCAGCAAGGCGCACCACAGCAGCAATCGTATTACCCACCCCAGGTGCTTCCTCAGGCCGAATTCCAGAACATGGCTGTCTCCAGCCCTCGGGCCGCATATGCTATGCAGCCTCAGAGCCACCCGCAGCCGTCATACCAGCAGAGCGCAACTTACCAAGCTACGAGTCAGCCGCATGTGTACTCGACTCAGGTGCAGATGGCCCCCATCCAGATGAATCCTGGTGTCGGCGAGTACGCGATCCCCCAGGCCCCAATGCAAGCCACCCAATCGCACTACCACGCAGCATCCGGGGAAGCTTCCAATGTTCCGCAAGCTCTCCACCCTCCGATGCAGTATCGCGACGATGCTTCGCAACGGGGCTATCTTGGCCACTATGCCACGGGGTGAGTTGACCTTGCGTTTCGCGCAAGAGAAGGCGGAAAAGCTTCGTCAATGTCTCGGTAGATCCTTGGGCCAGCTGGGTGATGATTGCAGTCACCACCAGCAAGCCTCGTAATCGACGGCTAATGATAGCCGTGACTGGCCGCGATACGCGACGCGAGCACAACGGATGGAGTCGCACGTCGGGTAGACGATCCTACCTTAGGGCAAGACACGGAGGGTGGATGCGTTTCCGTGTGAAACGCGCACCGATGTAGCGCCAGGCCAAAACGGTTCACAAGGTTACGGTTCCGGGCTTCTGCCAACACTCTGCGTCTGCCAACCAATACCGCTGGAAGATGCAGCCCCAAAGGGATCTAGCCCGATCAAGGATGCGAAAGACATGTTCTCTCGAGACTCCCAGTGCCACGTCGCCCCGGTGTTGACCAGAGTTCGAGCCACGGGAGCTTGACGATCTTCACGGCTCCTCACCCGCAACGAGCGTTCAGCCACGTAGAATGCGGCTGATCTTTGTTCATACTTTGTTAAAGGGACTGATGGACTGTCTCAGACTGCTAGTCAATCCTTGATGATTCCACTGTACAATAGAATTGGAGCGCTAGCTCCCGCAATTGACCGTCGAGCCAAGGCTCGTTGCTGAAGAAACGTTTCGGCGGCGGACGCCGAGACAAAGCAAACTCACCCAAGGCGATGCGGAAACTCTGTCTCCGCCCGCCCGGCTCGAGACGCACTCGATCCGCCCTGTCACGTACAGTGTATTCCTACGCCACACCAGAGTCGCGGTTCCGTTGGCGTGTCATGAGGCAATTACGAGCGGTGTAACAGGTACCGGAGCAAGTGCTGACGAGACTCGTGCGAAGACCTGCATTCACCGCCACAGCAGGCAAGTAACTCTGCAGATTCAACAAGTTTTCGATACGATTATGGACTCAATGTGCCTCGACGGCCGTCACGGCTGCGACAGGCGGCGCCACTCCGACGCACTGTTGTGGCGCCATCGCCGCCGCGCTCTCCGCCGCCTGCTGGTCGCGAATCTGCCGAAGGAGTTCCGGATACCACCGCTCGCCGACATCGGGGTGCGACTTTATTCGGTTCATCAGCGTGGCCTCGCCCAGATGACCCCATCGGCCTTTGACGAAAGTGAACTCCACGTCATCGCGTCGGCCGCCTTCCCGCTCAATGATATCTTCTCGCAAGGCCCGGACGTGGTCTGGGACATCCATAGATTCAAACTGCGCGTCGTAGCTAACGCCCTGAAAGAATGGGATGCTGAACCTCGCGCCTGACCCTGCTGCGGGGGAAAGGACTCGGTGTGTCGTACTTGCGCAAACGCCTCCGGTCAATGCCTCAAGGCCTTGCCCTATGGCTACCACCAAGGTCCCTTTGATCGGTGGGCAATCAATCCATTCTCCCTTCGTGTTCTGAGCCTGTAATCCCTTATGATGACTTGCTTGCAGAAGATAGGAGGTCAACATGCTGTCTTTGTGCGGCCCAACGCCCTGCCCGACCCCATCGCCATTATCAGGGTACTTGACAATTTTTAGCTTGTGCTGCTGATCTTTGTCGAAGAAGCGATCGAAAGCATTGGTAGGCAGTTCAAGCGCCTCCGCAATTAACGACGTGAAGTACACACTCACGCCGCTCATCTGCCGCATGTACTCCTCAAAGATGGGTTGGAAGTCAGGGAGGTGTCGCGCCTGTGGCCATTGATTTGGCGCGAGTAAGTTGTGATACAGAGGATCGGTTTCCTTCCGGACCGGATGTGGCGTGCTGAGGTCAAGTTGTTCTCGCCAGTCTGCCTTGTGTGCTGTGATCTCGTTGCCGAGTCGGGAGTAGCCGAGAAAGCTGGGCTGGTTCTTCATCTCAATGCACAATTTCTCCTCCTCCGGAAGATCAAAGAATCGAATGCCTTCTTCGCATACTCGGTCGTATAGACTCTGGTCGATGCCGGTATTCTTGATGTACAGAAACCCGACGTTGAGTAGTGCATCTCGCAATTGTTTCAGAAAGGCCGGCTTTGTGGAATCGTCTCGCGCTTCCGAGAGATTCAATATGGGTATCTCCTGGAAAGCCATAGTCTTGAGCCGCCCCAAGATTTGATTTGGTCTTCGATTCCTTTTCGACGGGATGTCTGCTGTTATCGACCTCGCAACCAGCTCGGCCCTTTAACCCTCAGGTAATGACGACGTAGCTAAGGACTAGCACCAGCGCGACCGTTTTCGTGAACAACAGCGCGGCAAATGCCAATGTCAAGAAAGGATCCATCGCAAAGTCCCAGTGGAGTGTCATGTCATAAAGCCCCGACGGTACGATGCCGGACGATATCGGCGGGGTATCTGACGTGCTTGTGATTGGGCGGGGAAGTACACTACACACGTGATCTTGTGCCACACCTGACGGCCAATGGGTGACTACAAGTCCCGATCCTGCCTTGAGCTTGGCGGTCATGCAGTGCTAACAGATCTGGAAGCGCACACACGCACAGCTATCGGGCCTTGCTGATGATTTCAGTAAAGGGAGAAAGGCAGGATCGAAGCTTACGTCCATGACCTACCAAGTCGGCCAGGCTGGCGGTGGCAAGAATAGACGATGATCGCCATTTCGAGACTTCAAGCGAGGTGAGACTGTCCACCCTAGTGTCATCGCCAGCCCCAGACGCTCCACCAACAAGTCACCTCCACCAAGCCCTCGTTTTCCTCATCGTCTCGATCTCTAGCTGCTTGCGCGGAGCCCCAATCATCGTATCCGACCTCCTGTCCTTCCTCAACGATACACAGCCCGGCCGCCATCATCCGATCCCGAAAGTCCTTTCTCTCGAGATCATAGCTTTCCCGAATCGGCATTTCGACCACCACCCTCGCATCCTTGATCTGGCTCAAATGATGTACAATCGCTTGGACTAGCAAAGCTGGGTGCGACGCATCGTAGATGGGGTCCGCCGCGAGAATGAGCCTGAAGCACGCTCGCTCCTGCCCGACTTCCGCTGGCTTCTGGTCGAGTCCTGCTGATGGAGGCGCAAAAGCTGATGGCTGACTCCAGTCTAACACGGCCGCCTCTGCATCGCCGTTCAGCTGAAATAGGAGCGCGACATTCGCATCGACGTTGCGCTGCAGATTCGGAACGATCTCTGGTAAATCTGTGAGGACGACTTTACGTTGCAGGATGCAGGCTGTTGATAGACCAACCAGTCCAGTACCGGCACCTAGTTCCAGTATGGACACTTCGGGTGGTAAGGGCGGGAGGCTTGAGCGTAGGATAAGCATCCGTTTCGCGAGGAGGTAGGAGGAGGCCCAGGTCTTTAGACCAAGATTGTCGGCAGTGAGAGCAGGCTCGTGCAGGGCGATCTCTACAACATCTTCGCCATCCGCTGGCGCCTCTGGTCCATGCTCGCCCGCCTCCGGTAAGCTCAGGGGTATCGCGAAGATTCGGCTCATATTCCCCATGCCGGTCCGTCCACTCCGTTCGCTCAGTCGCTGGCTTGCAGTTTCCCATACTGTCTCCTTGACTTCGTCATCTTCTATCCAAGCTAAGGGGCTCGCGATGATCTTCGTCAAGTACTGCGGAACGCCCTCATTCCTGACCTTCCTCCTTCTGCGCAAAGGCGTCGCAGCGCCGGATCTCGATCGCGGCGTGCCAGACCGGGGACTTCCTTCCCATGACGGGGGCGCCGATTTCAGATCCTCGAGTGCGGAGAGCAGAGCGCGAGCTGGTGGTTTGGTGTAGAGCTGCGGTAGGTCAAGAACTGTTGCTGGTGTCAGCAGAGAGACATTGCGCTCAGCAGAGTGCGTGCGATACCATCAAGTACCTCCACATCGTCGCGAGGCAGAGGGAGATCGCTGGCCTTGAGCGTGTCGTACGTCGAAGCCATCTTGTCGCGCAAGGTGGGCCACTTTATGTCGCGATCGCTTCTCCGCCGCTGGCAATTCAGTTGATCTTGGTGAATCTTTATCTTATCGCCGAGTGATCTCCGTACTAAGAGATGTCACGTGCTATACGGAGCTTGCAGAGGCGTTAAGCAGTCCTGTTACTCCAATGTGCTCTTGAAGCCATCATAAGCAGCGTTGAGGTCGAACTGCAGATCCCTGGCTTGCTCTGCGCTCAGCTCCTCAGCTGCCCGCATCTGGTTCAGCGTGATGAGCCACTGCACAATCTTGCCCTTGTTCTCGAAGTCGCGATCAGTGACCTTGTTAACTGCCTGGATAATCTCAACCAGAATGGGGTGCAGGGTGTCTTTTGACAGCATCTGCATCCGAATGGCGTCGAAGAGCGTAATGAAGTTCTCTGATGCGGACACGATGTGCGTGGCGTTGGCTGTCGGCACACTTGGTGCGGAGAAAGATGCTGATGCCGTGGAAAGCGGTCGATGGTGGTGTGCGTTTGCTGGAACCGTCTCAACGGTAGCTGGAAGGCCGATGCGCAGGCGCTCGGTGGCCTTTGGTACCTCGAGCTGTTCCAATCATCAGCGGAGAGGTAATCGCCAAGTGAGTATACTATGAGCACTCACATCCCACTCTAGCTTGAAGCTCTCGAGATCTCCAAATGCAGCAGCAACCGTCTCGTCCGCAAGGTTACTCTTGTACTGCCTCAGTAGTCGATCGCAGGTCTCCGTATATTCGCTCTCTTTGATCGAGTCACGCAAGTACGCCTTCTCGAGGGCATCGAGAGTGATGATGATGCTGTAGATTTCGGCAAGCGACTCGTAAAGGTCTCGTTCGGCGGCATTGTCTGCGAGCTTGACTTCCTGACGCTCGCTTTAGCCAGGTGTCCCGTATCTTCATGCCGGGAGGTGTACTTGATCCAGGTTGATTGTCGCCGTCAGATTGCTGGATGGCGTATAGCTGTATGGCGTCGGCGCGTACGCCAACTGCCTCGGAGTGTACATGGCCTGACACCTAAGGATGTTGTTGAGATGGGGGTAACCGGCGAGGAAGCCAAGGGCACGCGAGCTCTCTCCGCAAATGCGCCGGCGAATCCTCGGCATGGAAGCCAGGCTGGGAACTTTTTCAAGTTCCATCTTCTGCACTTGCGGCTTTTCATTCGGATATACAGAATTCTGGTCGACATGGCGCAAAGCAAAGCGACCAAGAAGTTCGAAAAGAACCATCTCAAGGACGCCCTCGAGCGACGTAAAGGTTTGAAGAAGGTGAAGCAGAAACAGCAGCTCAAGGCAAAGAAGAAGGCGAGGCGCACTGAAGAGAATGGCGGCGCAGAGGCAGAGGCGGAGCAAAGAGCGGTGACAAATGGCGCCGCGAAGAGCAGCAAGAATGCATTCGCCGATATGAGCGTGGATGAGTTCTTCCAGGGCGGCTTCGATATCCCGGAGCTGCCCAAGCAGAAAAGCAGCAAGCGAAAGCGGAAGGAGGTAGATGCGGGCGACGAGGATAGTTCTGATGCGTCGTCATTGCTCGAGGAACCTGTAGCGGTGGGTAGCGACTCAGAGGGTGATTCGGATGAGGAGGCACTGGACCATCAACAGCAATTGGACGCCTTGGCTGAGAACGACCCGGAGTTTCACAAATATCTGCAGGAGAATGAACCGGAGCTATTGGGAGGTGACCTTGCCGAGATTGGCGAATTGAGCGATGCCGATGTTGAGGGACCGAAACGAAAGAAGCGTAAGGCCGACAGCGACGCCGGGTCTGACGATGAGCTGGTTGGCGGTGGCAAGAATGAACTGGACAAGAAAACCGTCACGCAGTGGGAGAGAGCCATGTCGGATCAGCACTCACTGCGTGCTGCCAGAGAAGTTGTTTTGGCTTTCCGATCTGCCGCGCATGTGTCAGAAGACGAAGAAAAAGAGTACAAATACTCCATATCTTCGCCGGAAGTCTATCATATGCTGCTGACCGTTGCCTTGAAGCACATCCCGACTGTCCTCGAGCATCATTTGCCGGTCCAGCAAGGCAAGGGTGGCAAGATGCATGTTGAGACTGGAAGCAAGAAGTTCAAGAACCTGGCGCCGTTGCTGCGATCGCAGGTTACAAGCATCATTCATCTCCTGGACAATCTCTCTGATGCTGCGACTTTGCGGTTGACGTTGTCTTCAACCGTGCCGCTTCTACCATACCTGCTGTCATTCAAAAAGCTGGTGCGCGACATTGCACGAGCCGCTGCAACGGTGTGGTCGACGAGCAGTAGCACTGAAAGCACTCGTATCGCCGCTTTCTTAGTCCTCCGTCGCTTGATTACAATTGGCGACTCCGGCATTCGCGAAAACGTCCTCAAGGCTGCGTATCAATCCTTGGTCAAAGGGTCGCGCAATACGACAATCCACACCATGGCTGGCGTGAATCTGATGAAAAATTCCGGTTCCGAGCTCTGGGGTTTATCAGCAGCAGCCCGTGACACCGTGGCCTATACGACGGCCTTCACCTTCATCCGCCAACTAGCCGTCCACCTGCGAAGCAGCATCACGAACAACAGCAACGAATCCTACAAAACGGTCTACAATTGGCAATACGTACATAGCCTGGACTTCTGGTCTCGTGTACTTGGGTCCTACGCCACAGATGCGAACTCCTCACTCCGTCCGCTCATATACCCGCTTGTCCAAGTCACTCTTGGCGCTCTTCGCCTTATCCCGACGGCGACATACTTCCCTCTCCGCTTCCAACTCATCCGCAGTCTGCTTCGCATCAGTCTAGCTACCGGTACCTACATCCCGCTCGCACCAGCTCTCTACGAAGTTCTCGCCTCTGCCGAGATGCGGCGCAGCCCCAAGGCGAGCACGCTCAAGCCCCTGGACTTCGCCACCAGCCTTAGAGCGCCTAAAGGCTATCTGCGCACGCGGGTCTACCAAGACGGCATCGGCGAACAAGTCGTGGAACTCTTGAGCGAATTCTTCGTTCTTTGGGCTAAGAATATCGCGTTTCCGGAATTGTCTCTTCCCGTAGTCGTCATGCTCAAGCGCTGGCTGAAGGAAGTCAACAATCGTGCTCAGGGCAGGGGCAACAAAAACCAAAAGGTAAATGGTGCCATCTCAGTCTTGGTGCAGAAGATCGAGGCGAACGCAAGGTGGATTGAGGACCATAGGCGGAAGGTCGAGTTTGCGCCGAACAATCGAAAAGAGGTTGAGGCGTTTCTGAAGGATGTGGAGGTGAAGAAGAGTCCGCTCGGCGCATATGTGGTGGGCCAGAGGAAGGCGAGGGAGGAGAAGGCTAGGGTGGTTGAGGAGGGACGTCGAGAGGAAGAGAGGCGGAGGGAGGATGAGAAAAAGGCGAAGTCGGGTGCGGGAGGCGATAAAATGGAGGCGGACGTGGACAGCGAGGAGGAGAGTGTGGAGGGAAGCGTGATCGTCGATGGAGACGATGATGAGGATGCTGATGGCTTTGACTCAGAGGACGAGGAGGATGCTGTTGATGGGGCGACCGACGACGAGGATGAAATGAGCGAATAGATCTTGGCTTTGCAGCCGTTGTACGATCACTTGTATGCGCAGACTCTGAAGCTCCAGATCGCTACGAAAAGCTCTCGACATGCAAATAACAGCCCTGCGCACCCGTGCCCTTGTGAATGGCCCTGTCATCGCTTTGCTGCACCACCTCGGCTCGCACCATGGCGCTCATGCCGACAGGGCCACAGACAGCAACGCCAGACTCACCATCCGCGCCATTGAGTAGCGCAGTCAGCACGGCATGGAAGTCAGGGTGGCCGGAGTAGAATGTTGCACCGGGGAGCCAAGAGCGCTTGACTGCGACCACCGAACCGCTACTCATAAGGTCCGCTACCGAAGACGACGGACTGTCGACTACTCTACCGACACCGCCTGCTTTGCCAGCAGCGGGCGAGGTCTCGTCCGCCCGCTCGCTGGTCTCGTCCGCATCTTCAGCGACTGAGACGCAGCAGCATGGACCCTTCGACTTGTCACACTGGCAGCCGCACGCCTTGATCTGGTCTTTGCCGTCCGTAAGCGCGTCGTCGCAAGTGACGTGGATGCTGATTTCGATATAGACGCCGGCTTTCTGCAGCCTCTGCGCTGCGTTCGATAGCTCTGTGCTAACCCACTTTGCGCAACTCAGCGTCTTGATGCACCACACGAAGCGGATGCGCCGCAATGGCAGCTTAGCAACCGCTGCCCGCGCAGCGATGTCTTGCAGGATGGATGAGGTGAAGGCGACACCGGTCGAGCCGGCGATGAGGCAGATAGAATCGAAAGCAGCGAAGTCTTGGTGACCGCCACCGTACGGGCCGCTCAGAACAGCGCGATAGGTGCCCTTCAAATTCTGTTCCATCTGGCCCTCGGGATCTGCCTTCGGCAGGAGGGCTTCGCGGGAAGTGTTGGCATTGTCCATGATGCGGCGAGTGAAGCCTTTGTGGCTTTTCAGGATGAAGACCAGATCCCCACCGTCGCTCTTGGGCGTGGAGACGATGGTAGCGGGATGCGTTTGCGCCCAGCCTGCCCAACCTAGGCTTGGCAGCGACAGCAGGACGTGCGATCCCGGGCTCCACGTCTTGATCGCGGCGTTGCTGATCACGACCTTCGTCACACCGCCTTCAAGACGAGTGAGAGTTGCACGGGGCCTCCGCGTGTTGACCCACACAAGCCACGCAGTCCGGAGAAGGCGGTCAATGATGTACAGCGCGCTGGGAATGTAGATGTAGATCCTCGACCAGGTCGCGGTCGTCGGAAGATGGTACGCTAATGCAATGATAAAGCCGAAGAATGTTATCAGATGTTGCCACACGAAAAACTCCCAAGAGAAGTGTCTGAAAGGCGCAAGAGTGCTGAGATTGATCCAGATAAGCAGTGCTAAGGCCGCAATACCCGTTGGCGGGCAGGTGTCAGTCGTCCACTCCATCTTCACCAGGCCGTATATTGACCACCCGTGCATCATGAAGCCGAAATGGAAGATCGCCATTAACAGCATGATGCGCGCTGTCCATCGATGCAGGACATTGAGGCGCTCGTAAGATACGCCGGTGGTGGGGGTGAAGATGTTGCACTTGCCGGCAAGCAGGATCATTAGCGGAACCTGGGCAACGGCGAGCCAGGCGGCTCGAACACCCAGGACCTGCCAGTGCTTCGCGCCGGGAACATCATTGTTGATGAACTCTAGCGCGAGGACGACACCCAGATGTGTGAGGACCAGCAAGATGGTCCCAAGAGGCGGCACTCTGAACCACTGAAGCCATTGGCGTCGATGTCGAGGAGTAAACTGCAGGTACGTTGACTCTCGTGCCAGTGCTGTGATTGTAGCGAACCATCTCAGGAGAACATTCTTCGGTTCAGCGGGCTTCTCCTGCCCGTTTGCGGCTGCCTTTAATCGTGATCGCAGGACCAGCCAAGTCGTCCAGTGAAAGATGGCCGCAATACCGACGACAAACACGACGCCGTACCAGAAGTACCTAGCGTAGCGGTTGCCGATCACTTTCATTTCCTCGTCGTCAATGATCTCACTCAGGAACTTGAGGGCCTGAGTATAGTTGGAGAAATCAACGCCTTCGGCGCTGAGGACAAGGCTGGAGCCCCTTTCCGTGCTGTGACCACTGTTCATGTCCATGATTGATAGTTGTCGTCAATGGGTTGGTGTCACGTCCTCGTTTCTTAGTTCGGGGCGAGAAGTGGATGTTCTTTGTTTGGGATCTGGCCTCGGCCTGGAATGCCGCCGGTTGCCAGCTGTGCAGATCAACAGTCGCACCTGGCTGGTCGTATCATCCGTCCCCTGAGTCTTTCCCTCTCCCCTGTCTTGCCTTCGCTCCTCATGCACTGTGGGCGCGCAGAAACAACGCTCAATGAACGCCAAGCCTTCGCTGACCAGAGCGAAGAGTGCAAATGTGGGAAGCGAGATGCAGTGACTGGTTCGGACGAGGAAATATAAGAGAAAGAGCGTCTGTGGGAGAAGCTTGGTAATGAATGAGAGTTCGATTGACCTACCGTATGTCTTATCTATTGACGTGTCTCGCACTCTGTCGGGGGACAGAAATGTGTTGGCGCTGAGCAAGTTCATCGCGACTTCCCGTGAGCAAATATGCGGCAAGACGCGAGCCAATGAAGTGCGAGAGAGTGGAGCCAGGCTTCGACAACCGGCCAGATGCCGCCAGGAGCCGGTATTCTCACCAAGGCGCTGCGACATTCGATGTCCATGACACAATGGACAGCGAGTTGACAGAGGAAAGTTGTCGCGCTGCGGTCGTGCTACATGGAGTCCAATTGCTCATAATAGCCAATTGTCATTTCTGCCCCCTGCTTGATTGCTACGGCGAATCCTCAGCATCCAACGCCTTCCTCATCCCCTCCGCATCGAACGTCTTCATGACCGGCGCATGCATCACCTTGGCCTCCGGGCCCAAGCCAAGGATGGGACCACTCTGATTGATCCCCGGCGCTCTAAACTGCAGCTGTGGTTCGCGTTTCGGTTTCTTGGGCGTGGCACCCGGATCAAGTGACGAGACATCGCTTCGGGCTGTCGAAGTTCTCGACGGCGCACTCGGCTTCGAAGGGTTCGTGGTTGGTGTAGGCGTGGGCGCGGGAGCAGCGCCCCAGCGTCCAAAAACCCAGCCGCCTACCTTGCTGCCGAGACCCATGGACGGCTTGCTGTTTAGCCGTCGCTGATCGGCTGCCATGCCGCTAAGCAGACTTCTGCCTGTCCCGCCGGGCGTAGAGGAGAGAGTGGCGGTAGCGCGACCAGCGTGGACGCTACTAACTTCCACGCCTGCCGTAGCAGGCACAAGCGCAGGTCTGTTGCTAAACGACCGCCCTCCTGCCCCGATACTTCCCGCGAGAAGTTGCGAGGGTCGGGTGTGAAGCGTATGGATATCCATGCCTCTGACGGAGAGCAAGCTCTCGTGGCTTGCGGCTCGGCGGAGGGTGAGCTTGTAGATGGTGGCATTGTTGTGGATGGGCTCGAGGAGCTCGTCGGAGATTGGTGAGGCGGAGTCATTGTCGGCCCGCAAGGTATCTTCCCATTCTGCTTCGTTCTCCTCGGGAATGGCCTCGGGTGAGTCTAAGGCAGCGACAGCTGGGAGCGCGTTATCTAGGCTTGTGCCGAGAATGGAATCTATAGATGGCCCTGCACGGTGGTTAGATAGTAGAGGCTTGCCACGTTCGACGAGGCCTGTGCTCTTGGTGCGGTGGACGTCGAACGGCGCCATGATGGGTGAGCCGAGGTCTTCGTAGCCTGGTGTCGTTGGCCGGCTGCTGATATCTGCGTCGCTGAATACGCGGTCAAAGATCGATGAGGCGCGATTGGTGTGAGCAATGCTTTGCGGACTTCCAGGGCTGGAGGAGACCGTGGAATGGGAGGTCATGTGCGATTGTGCCGACAAGCGCTTGGGTACAGGTTGAGGGATGGAGACGGCAGTCTGCTGCAAGATCGTAGAAGCGGATGATGGCGTAGTGCTGTACATCGATCCACGCGGAATACCAGGCACAGAGCCGGACGGCGGAGTGAAGTGACCGGGAGTGAGAACACTATAGCGTTTCTTCTTTGGTCGACGGAGCGTATTGGTTCTGCTGGCAGTCGCAGGCGATGGAGCGTGGTAGTGGTGGTGGACGTGCAACCCTGAGCTTTGCGCTCGCTGTAGCTCCTGCCGCAGGTCCTTCGGGGTTTCACTGCGAGCACCATCCTCCTGACCCGTTAGCGACGTAGGCTGGTGATCCTCCATTTGTCGCCGCAAATTTTCCACCTCCTGGTTCGAGTTCTGCAACATCTCTCTCAACTCCACGATGCCCATTTGCAGATTCGCGTTGTCTTGCAGAATGTCCTTCACGAAATGGCTGACTACATTCGTCCCTCCCGCGTGCCTCGTCGCTGTCGCCGCTGCGCCTTTCAGCCTCCCAGCAGCTGTCCCAAGCTCCCTTTCTACCGCTGCCCTCCTCTCCATTCTCCCAACAATCTCCACGTGCCTCTCCCGATCTTCGCGCGCCTCTCGCTCAATTCTCTCCATCTGCTCCTGCAAATCCGCAAGGGTGCGCTCAGCCTGCTGCCACCGCCTCACTGCGCTCTTCTCGCTTTCCTGCGTCGCAGTAAGGGTAGTGTGCCATTCAATCTGCTCCCGCTCATAGTCCGCCAGTTGCTGCTCCAGCCGCTGCGTCCGCGCAGCCAATTGCGACAGCCGCGAGAGCTCCTGCTGCGCACTCGCGAGCGTCGCCTGCAAACTCGAAACATGCGCATCGCTCTCCGCGACAGCATTGTTGACTTCCTCCAGCTGGTCCAGTAGGTCACGATTCTCTGCAATCACAGCGGCATTGCGATTCTCCAAGGTCGCTTTGTCGATCTCCAGCTGGCTTATCTGCGCAGTCATGATCTCGCGCTCGCGTTCCGAGTCGGCAATGTACGTTTCGTGTCGCAGAAGCAGGGCCTGGAGGGAGAACATTAGCGGACTCATGCCAGCGACGCTCTGGCACGCCGAAAGCGGTCGCATGCCCTCCAGTGCGCCTGCGCCTCCGCATGCGACGAGGAGGTCCATAACGCGGCGAAGTCCACCGCCTCACGGGAGAAGTGCACAGTCTTCACTGGCGTACATGCACACCGAAGTAAAAGTCACATCACCTGACCAGCAAAGGGATGCATAAGGCACATACCTGCCCCAATCTCGCCGCCGTCTTGACATCGCCCTCTAGGGCGCGCAATGCCGCCTCGTTCCGTTTCAGGTACGCGCATTCGCCGTTCCCACAGCAGCACAGCTCGCATTCCTGGCTTCCCGCAATAACACCACTATTCTTCCTCCAATTACCCTCTTCTGTCACACGACGATGGCCGCCGTTATCATACCGCTCGAGAAGCGATTGGATGGCGTCGCCCGAGGAAGCCATATTCTACGCGCCCAGTGCAAGGGAGGGATCGATGTCGCATACCGGAATCTTCTGCGTGGTACGCTTTGTAGGTGTCCTTCGTAGTGAAGTGAGCGTTGCTGCCGTTGCGTCACTGCATGACCCGTAGGTTTCTGAGGCAGACGTGGTGGAAGACCAGCCACCTTCCCAGTTTCGTGTCGTCTGTCGCGCGCGTGGGGGCAAGCAAGCCGCGGCAGATGGTTGTCAGCCGGCGGAGGCCTGAGGCCAACGACGCGAGACGAGCAGTGTGGCGCAATAGGTACTGTCGTTATCCTCTATTATGTACTGTACACGGCACTATCGCACATGTGACCCCTTACCTCCGCCATGCTACATCAGAATTTATACACCTGCTCGCTGGTATAGCCCAGCTCAGAGAGAATGCCGCTCAACTCCCCCTGCTCCGCCGGACTCTTCTTCGGCCCTGAGATCGCCTTGTACATCCCCGGCGGGCCACAGACGAACAGCTTGACATTTCCCTCCTTCGGGCCCGGTAGCACTGTCTTCAAAAGGTCCTTGGTGATGTAGCCCTGTCCTTGCTGCCAATTCTCTGGCGGCTTTTCCAACACGTAGAATGCGCGGAAGCGGTTCGGGTACTTCTGCTCCAATTCCTCCCACTCCTTCTTCAGGAGGATGTCCTCTTCCTTGACGTTCCCGAAGACGAGCGTAACTTTGGTCTTCTCTTCGGGGTTTTTGAAGATGGCGCGCGCGACTTGGTACATAGGCGTGATACCCGTTCCACCGGCAATGAAGGCGACGTGTTCGTGCTTGTTGGGAGTCCAGGGATACTTGGGTATAGGGCCTTTGAAGTCGAGCCGTTGGCCGGGTTTCATGGCGTGGATGTGCTCAGACATGGGGCCGCCTGGGTAGGCTTTGATGATGAAGTCGAGGTAGCCTTTCTCGTCTGCACAGCATCAGTCAACCGCACTGTTCGCTGAAGGGATTCAGTACTGCATACCCTCATCGCTGACAGGCGTATACGGCCTCATCACCGGCTTCTCCATCTCCGGGCCCTTATACTTCGTCAACAGCGCACTCGCCACTGGCAGCCCGGACACTGAATTCTCGTCATCCAGCTTGAACCTGAACTTCTTCGTGTTGTGGCTCAGATTCTCCACGTTATCCAATTCGAGACTGATGAAGCCCTGATCGCCTCCCTTAAACGCCTTCACCGGCGCAATGTCTCCGTCAGTCTTGTTGGGGATATTGCGTTCTTCGGTCTTGCTGGCTGGTTGGCCATGAGCGCCGGACTCGTTTTGAGCGCCGTGCGCATTGTAGCCGCGACCGTAGTACCAGTAGCCGCCTCCTACTGCGCCGGCGCCGAGGAGGCCGTAGAGGAGGGTGTTGGAGCTGCCGCCGGAGGAAGGTGAGGAGCCATTGGCGTAACGGCGGACATGCTTGATGCTGTTAGCGATTTAAACGACTTTGATGTACTACTGTTACTCACGCTCGACAGCTGCTGCGCCGGCCGGAAGACCCTGCTTGAGAACATGGTGATTGATGTTTGAAGCTATTTTCCGCGCCAGAGCTCAGCGGTTTATCTGTTAGCCACATTGGAGCTCTCACGCCGTGACGACATCAAGTGCCAAGCCGGAGCGAGACCCACCCTTCCTTTGGCCTCAGCAACCTTTCGCCGACTTCACCTCGTGCCCATGCTTATCTGCCCTTGCCGGAGAGAAAAAGCATACCACATCTTCGTCTCGGCATCTAGAGCCTAGGCACATCGGACTGCCCATGCTACGCTTGGGATTCACTAGCTACCTTTCCGTGAGGAAGCTCTCAGCTTGAGCTTCGCCGTGCTTTCATCCCCCCCGATGCAGTGTATGAGTATCAATGCCTCTCTCTGTTTTATCACCCACTCTCCGGTCCTCATCTTCTTTCCATTTCTCGTCCTTGGCCTGCAAAGTATACAGAGCTGCCGGCATCCACGTCCATCATCGAACAGCAGTACCTCTTCATCCCCAGTCCATCAACCATGCCCCCAACCCTCATAACCCTGGAAGAGCACTTCTTGTCCATCGCCTGCGGCGACAGCCTCAATGCTCTCTACTCCGAGCAATTCAAAGCCATTCCCGGACTCGAAGATCAACTCAAAGACCTCGGCTCCCTCCGCCTCTCCTACATGGACAAGGGCGCTGTCTCTCTCCAGGTAATCTCCCATGGGCCGGGCAAAATGGGACCGAAAGAATGCGGCCAAACCAACGACCAGCTCGCTGCGGCCATCAATGAGCATCAAACTCGTTTCGCAGGCTTCGCAGCTCTCCCCATGGCCGACCCACAAGCAGCGGCCGAAGAACTCGAGAGGACTGTCAAGGAGCATGGTTTCGTCGGCGCGCTGATTGATTGCCACGTCGACGGCGCCTATTTCGATGACAAAGCCTATCTCGCCTTCTGGCGCAAAGCAGAGGAGCTAGATGTACCCATCTACATCCACCCGACCTTCCCATCCGAAGACATGTCGCCACGCTACAAGGGCAACTTCACAGTCGGCGCTGGGAAGTCTCTGAGTACGAGCGGCTGGGGCTGGCATAATGAGACGGCTCTTTCCACCATGCGACTATATGCTGCGGGCGTCTTTGATGCTTGTCCGAAGCTCAAGATTATTGTTGGGCATTTTGGTGAGATGATGCCGTTTATGCTTGGGCGCATTAACAAGCTCAGTGTACGATGGGGAGATATGCATAGGAAGTGGCAGCAAGTGTATGATGAGAATTTGTGGATTACCACCAGTGGGGTGTGGAGTCTGGATCCCATGAGGTGTATTCTTGCAAACACGAAGGTTGATCATATTCTGTACTCAGTTGATTATCCGTTTGAGAAGAACGAGAATGGCTTGGCGTGGTGGGAGGAATTCGAGAAGAGTGGGTTGGCCTCAAATGAGCAATTGGACATGATCGCGCACAAGAACGCTGAGAAACTGCTGCGGATCAAGGCTCCGCAGCGATAGGCGAATGTGGGGTGCTGTATCATAGTTCGGTCGTCGTCGAGCCCACGTACGAAGTGATCGATTTATACACAGATCTGCGCTTCCCCAAAAACAATGCGCCTCGCCACGCTATTATGCTGTCCGCGTAGGGTATGCCCGGGAAGAAGTTGCATCCAAAGAGTCCATCCAAGACGGCATGACCGTGACTGTCGCGGTCGTCTTCAGCCTGCCAGTCCCGTAGGCCATTGCTCGGCAAGTGGCAGGCATGACCCAGGCAATCACACCGTTGACAGTATTTGGCATGGTGCTACTACTCGTCGGCTCTGCGTCTGCTACGGATCCGGTGAGGGACTGGCCGATGATGCCATCTTTCTGCACAGAGCCTACCATGGTCAAGGTTGATGCAATTGTACTGTTCGAACTACTGCCCTGACCATTGCCGATGAGACCGGCAGTTAGCGAAGATGGCGGCGGCGCCGTCGCACCGCCGGTCGTCTGGCATGTCTGCACAGATCCCGTGTACGGTGGCAGGCTCGTCACCGCCGCCACATTGTTCGTTCCGGGCCCTGTCTCGGCTCTCTGCAATGGTAGCGCAGCTATAGCCCCTTGGCCGGGATAAAGTGCATGATGTTATAGAAAAGAAAGCAATCTCCACTCCTTGGACTCAGGCCAATGCAGGCAAATCAGGCATCGCGGGCGTCAGTGCAAAGTGACGGCCACCGACGGCCTGGCGGGTTTTGGTCTTGGCTCTGCAGCTGGGATTCAGCACAGTGCCGTCGCATGTGGTGCCACACTTCACATAGTAGGTAATATTGTTCTGATCTCCCATCATCTGCCCGTCACAGTCTGGAGAGAGGACAGCCCAATGTTAGCCGCTACGGAGGCCCTAAGGGTTCGCAGTCCTGAGGTAGCAGGCGCCGGAAGTCCTGTCGCTCGCCTCTGTGCAAATATGATATCTGGCGTAAGAGAGAGGTTGCAGGCTGTCAAGAGAAGAGTCAATGATCGGTGACGATGGAGAGTACAGCCTCAAACACAATGCTCAGCTGATGGTGAAGGATAACGGTTCGCTCCCTGTCAAGATGCTGTTCGAGCTGTTGTCTGCTCATGGCTTGCATAGGAAACAGGTCTTTCCCGCGAGCATGAATGCGACCGGACTGGGGTGCAGGGAATGTTGATAATATTGTGTGCCCGCGTGGTGGCTATCGCGGTATGATCTATCGGATGCTCGCGTGGCGTCAAGGCCGGCATCGCGATATCACGTGCTTGCGGGGGGCCGCCGGGTAATATGGACATCAATTTTAACCGCACCCGCCAAACGCCGAACATGAAGATGATGGCTGACTGCGTACCCACGCCGACCGTGCGCCAGACATTCATCCAGACCGCCCAAGAGAGCGTCGCTTGACCTTTGATGTAGATGTTTCCCTAAACGTCCGCTTGCACAACCTTTCCCAAGTCTCTCCCATCTTTCGCCCCTGTTGTCCGCACTCACGCCTGTCATCCAAGCATTATGTCACGAACCCTAGCTTCCTCCACCTGGAAGCTCGCCCTCCGTGGCGCCCCAGTGAGGCATGTCGCTCAGCAGAAGAGGTTCTGCGGCGCTTGCACTGTTCTTGCCCACCAGCGAAAACCTAGCGTATCACATAACCAGGTCCAGAAATACGCCACTGTCAGCGATAAGGTCAGCATGAGCGGAAACGAGGAGGTACGGAAGCTGTGCGAAGCCAATGGCAAGGGAGAAGCTCACAAGTCTGCTTTAGAACCTCTCCTTCGTCCTTGAGAAGGTGGACAAGGTCAAATTCGAGAATCGCCCTATCCCGAAGCTCCAATCACCCTACGATGTGCTCGTTCATGTCAGGTGGACGGGGATCTGCGGGTCGGATGTCCACTACTGGACTCACGGCGCCATTGGCGACTTCGTAGTCAAGGCGCCCATGGTCCTTGGCCACGAGTCCAGTGGAGTCATCGCAGAGGTGGGCGAGAAGGTGACAAATGTCAAGGTCGGCGACAGGGTAGCGATGGAGCCCGGTATTCCCTGCAGGAGATGTCCGCGGTGCAAGGAGGGTAACTACAATCTGTGTGTGGACATGGCCTTTGCGGCGACACCGCCAATTGACGGCACGTTGACGAAGTACTACGCTTTGCCGGAGGACTTTTGCTACAAGCTGCCGGAGTCGATGTCTCTGGAGGAAGGTGCGTTGATGGAGCCGCTGTCCGTTGGAGTACACATCACCCGGCAAGCGGCCATCAAGCCCGGTGACACTGTTGTCGTCTTCGGGGCTGGTCCCGTTGGTCTGCTGTGCTGCGCTGTCGCCAAAGCTTATGGTGCCAACAAGATCATTGCCGTCGACATCAATCAGGAGCGTCTCGAATTTGCCAAGAAATACGCCGCCACGCACACCAAGATCTCGCAAAAGATCCCAGCTGCCGAGACCGCTCAGCAGATCATCGACGAGTACGATCTTGGCCTCGGTGCAGATGCTTGCATTGACGCTACAGGCGCGGAGCCTTGTATTCAGGCAGGCATCCACGTCCTTCGCGCTGGCGGCACCTACGTACAGGCCGGTATGGGCAAGAGTGACATCACCTTCCCAATCGGTCAAGCTGGCGCAAAGGAGCTCACCATTAAGGGCAGCTTCCGGTACAAGGCACATGACTACCAAACTGCGATTGAACTTGTCTCCAGTGGCCGTGTCAGCGTCAACGAGCTGATTTCGCGCAAAGTCAAGTTCACTGATGCTGAACTGGCTTTCCACGACGTGAAGGCGTCGAAGGGCATCAAGGTGCTCATCGAAGGTGTCCAGAACTAAAGAGGAGGATTTCAATGGAACTGTGCAGATGTAGCGACTCGCATATTCGAGCATAGGCGCCAGGATATGTCGAACATGTAACTCATGCGGGCAAGCGTGTTCTTCCAAGCCCTTACTTGCACTGTTGAAAGGTATCACAGTAATGACCATTGGCGAGCCACTGCTGATCGCTTGCATGCGAGCCTACTCAACCAGCCGGACTGATACTTTCACGGACCTGCTCCCGACGACCAGCATCCGAATGTTGGCGGTGATCATGCCGACCGAGAGAATCCCGCCGGTTGGCCGGAATGAAAGGGGTCGAAGGTCTATTGAAGAAGGTGACCTTGATCAAACTAAGCTCCAACGTCCATACGAGTTTCCTGCCTTTCAATTGCCGGCGAGAGAGTTGTTATTTAGCCGAGCTGCGATATCCGGAGGGTTGTCATCTCCATACCTATGGGGTACGGCTAGGACTGGGACGGTGGGGAGGAGCCAATTCCCTGGCAATTAGATCTCCTGCTACCAATCGATAGCAAGCTAGATTAATTCGACGTAACCAACCTTCAGCTTTCGGCGCTGGCGCCGTCCGGCTTGTTCACAATATCCATGTTCACAAGATCCAGCCTTTTCTAGTCTTCGTTCCAGTTGACCGACAGCCACCCCGCCAACACCAAAGACGTCGCTACGCCCTCACCCTCCATGGATGCGTCAGTCTCGGCTATTGCGGACGCAACAACAGTCCCAACTCCAAAGCGCTGAGTCCACCACAATCCTTTTCATTTTCCTGCAAGACCTTCGTCCATTCCTCCCTATCCTCTGGGAGATCCATCGGGGTTTCGAGGATGTACACCCTGAATCCCCAGGGCTTCGAGAAATGCCTTTCCCATGCCGTCCCATTTACCGACTGCACGTGCCAGACATTGCCCTCGCTCTCAACGACACGATAGAGGACCAATTCGAGCATGGTCCACGGGCCAATCTCAAATCGCTGGCGGATAGCCATGCAAGCTGGGAGCCAAGCTTCTATGTTCGACGTCATCTTCAGGATGGTCAGTTCCGTCATGGTCATGGTGATGTGCTTGATACGCCGAAGATCCTCGTCGCGCAGCGCGAGGTTGCGGGAGTGGTCGAAAGTTTCCGGTCTCGCGACGAAGCTTGTTTCGGACCAATATCGTTGGTATGCGGCCCTGTAGAAGCCCCGGGCTTCGTTGTATGTCTGTCTGCAGGCGAGCAGAAGATCCTGCGATGGGCCTTCCAGTTCGCCGTAGAGGTCGACGGACCCTTTACGTGCACTGTCGGTGCTGAAACAGACGTCGTAGATCGCGTTGCGTAATTCGGGAGGCACACTCAGAAGGGAAGAAGGCGCCCTCGTCACTTGCTCGATGAGCACAGCGTAGCCTTTCTCTCGTCTTGCATGCCTCTTACGAATTTCTGATCCACCTATCCTCTGGCGCAACCGTTCGCACAAAGGTCTGCGCCGGGATGGCTGCATCGGTTCCGGTCGCATTGGCTTCGGCCGCATCTACTCCAGGTGTCAGCTCACCGCCAGTGCTGCATCTGACACATTGCACTTTCTGTCATACCTTCCTGAAAAACCGAAGAAGAGCATCCATGAAAAGACTCTCTAAGCTGAAAGGATGTCGCGCAGACGGTGATTGTGATTGATGTTTCATGAACGTGGACCCTTGGCTGGACGGCAGAGAACGTGCAAGTGAAGTCGTCCGAGAGGGTTTTGTGTAGCCGAAGGAGCATCTCTGCAGCGTGGAGTGCACAGGTGAATGTACATTTCGACGAAGATGGTTCCTTTGTGTGATTACGTGGTCGCGTGGTTGCGACCAGTCCAACGCTGCGTTTTTCTCCACCTGTAGCCGGTCCACGAAGACAGGAAGCCCGGCAAAGCAACCAGATTTCCAGCTCACCACCTTGAGCCCCAGCTTATGCGAGGCACAAGCCTTACCGTGCTCAAGAAGTCCAGAAAAGAGGGCCTGAGACGAGAATAATACCCTTTCGGACTGGCTATGAACAAGCACACTGCGCGGGTCGTGCGCCGCCTGCGTCCGCAGATCCCAAACATCTAAGGCTCTCTAGTAACGATCTCTTTCGAAAATGAGCGACCACATCCACGCGCTCCCTCTCCGCACAGCTTTTGAGGTGAGTCTAAGAACGTTCTAGCCTTTCAGGAAATCATTAGCGACATTAACGAACGCCGCGTCTCCTCCCGTCTTTGCCGCGACTTCGTCTAATAGGACCTCCGTCTGGGCTGCCAACTTTTCGAGAGCTGCTGCTGGAGGCTTGCCGAGAGAGACTGGACACCAGACACGTCAGCGACCATTTGCACAGCGACTGCGAACAACAAAATCTGGGGGCCAGCAGCTTACCAAGAATAGCCCCATTGACGCCCTCGCTCAACGCCACCCGTCCGTCCCTCTCCAGCAGGCCCGCGATAGGACTGTCTCTTGGATCAGGGTATGCGATGATCGCAAACAACTCCGTCAATTCCTTCCGCACTCCCGGCCGCTCGTCCGCGCCGAACTCAGCCTGCAGCTCTCGGCCATACGACAGAATTGCGGGCAAAAGATCTGGCTTTTTGAGCGCCGTCTTCGTTGGGGACGGAGGAAGCGAGTTAGTCATATCAACATCGTCCGTGGGCACTTGCGACGGTCGAAGTTGAGCGTCGAGGTCCATTTGGGTGTCTTCACCTTCTTCCGCGTCGTCGTCCGCGTCGGACTCAGCATGCCCAGCATCCTCCTTAGGTGCTGCTGACGCGGCGGCCACAAGGTCTGAATATCGCCTCATCATCTCCACGAATTTCCTGCATTTCAGCTGGAAGTAAATTTCACGGTTTCTTGCATCCTCTAGTACCCGCGGGAAATAGCTGTTCAGATACTTTAGTGAGCGGTCAATGTCACCGTCCAGGATCGATTTTCGGATCCGCTGTCGATGTACCGCGTGCACATCTTCCTCCTCCTCCTCCACCTGCAGCGCCGGCTGTTGTAGCGGCCCTGACAAGGATGCATGCTGATTCCGCACGTCGCTCGCGAAAGCTTTGGCCGTCTCAACATAGCCCTCGTGCGCAAGGTATTGCGCGACAAGGTTGTGGATGAGCGTGTTCTCGTCATCTGGTGGGTGCAGCCCCGAGACATCTGTGTGGCTGATCTCGGTCATTATAGCCTTTCGCTCCCTCTCCACGTGTGAGTCGATGTCATAAACGAATGGGGTGCGGCCGAAGTTTACTCGGAGATGTTCGCCTGCGCGCTTCATGCCGACGGAAGGATAGAGGTCCTCGGCTTTGACGTTTGTGAAAGCCACGCCTGCAAATCACGGTCAGCATTCTCACGTCGGGCCTTTGCGAACAGAAAACTCACCGAGATGGAACCCATTCTTGGTGAACCACGCCTCTCCCTTCCTCAGATCCACGCCTACACCGATGACATCGTTCGCTCCAAACCTCGACGCATACGGCTTGCCACTCGCCGAACATGCAAAGGCGTATCCATCATCTCCGTGGTATGCCCAGCTATCATGCTCCCAGCCCGGCAGCCGGTTTAGACTCGCTCTCTTAGTGCTGAAGCCAATGCCTACCAAGCCCTCCTTTCCTCTTGACAAGATGGTGACCTCGTAGTAGAACAGACCGCACGCACGAGGCATGGGATTATCGGCGCGGATACTAGCCGCGTCGTCGGGCGTATTCTTGGAAGCAGTGACGTGCCGGACTTCAAGGCCATCGGCGAGGAGTTCCAGTCCAGAGAGCTTATCATCGTCAGACCATCGAGATGGCAGGCGCCGCATGGTGGAATCATCGTCAGAGGATGCTGGCGGTAAGCGCTCGATCACGTCGCCTACTGCGGATGCTGTTGTGCGTCCGGGACCGCCGGAGTGGTAGATGCTGTGCTGTTTCTGCCCTGGTATCCGACCGCTGTCATCGACGCCATTCCGCACGGCAGCAGCAGCATTCCTTTCCCTCTCCTTCAACTCCTCTTCCCACTGCCGTCTTAGCCGCGCCACATATCTGCACCCTCTCAAATAGCTTGGCGTGAACCAGTCCCTCTCCGCTCTCCTCTCCCTCTCGCCCTCGATCTTTCCACTGCTGCCCGGTCTTGACACCGATCTCGGCCAGCCAGCTACCCCAGTACTACCCAGTACAAGCGCCTGCGGTAGTCTGTCGCCCCTCTCAGCCATGGCTATCTCTCGTTCCCGCTCTCGTTCTCGCAGCCGTTCTCGCTCTCGGGTAATGCCGCCCGGTATCGCTGAGCTGGCGGCCACGGAAGCGTATGACGGACGGCGAAATGAATGAGGCGGCAGCGCGGTGTTGGTGGAGCGGGACGAGTAGGGGTTGGTCATGCTGGCCGCTGGCAGAGCGGCGCAGCTGCGGAAGGGTGAGGCTGCGTTGAATGGCCCGCTGCCCGATTGCCAGGCTGCAACGCTCCTTTCTCGGCGACGACGGGTTGGGATGTGCTTGCCGAGTAGAAGCAATTGTTTCGTTCCTGCCCTCCGTCGCAGTGGTGATGTTACCTGAGCGATAGCAGTTGGAGTCGTTGTCGGGCTGCTACCAAGGTCGCGACTGTTCCACGTTGCTTATAGACGGCAATGACGGCATATTCAAACAACATCAGTCCTCAAGCTTCAAGATTCATCCTTGGTCATTGCGGCAAAGGATCCCAAGTAGAGTGGAAGAGGTAGTCATGTGTTGATATGTGCAAGCAACGCGTGACGAGGGACGGTAGCATGCTGGGAGCTCGAGATAGCGGATGCGTTCACATGCACTAGTGTCGCCGATGTTCCCCGCCTCACACGGTCACGGCGGCGGCAAGATGCCGTTTTGGTGACGCGACAATCTGTAACACTCAAAGTGAAGACAGCATCGTGTTTGGATATCGTCATGTGTTGATCATCTTGAAGCAAAATCTAGTAATATACATTGAAGCCGGTATGCACACCCATTTCGCCACCGTCCCTAATACACCGGTGATCAGGCTCCAAGTCCCCAGAGTCCCTCTCGCAGACGCTGTCCTCCCAAACGCCTCGCTGAAATTTGGAAATACATCCGCTAAACCTTCCGGTCCTTGAGTGACCGCGCCTTGGACGGGCCGTAGCGTTTAGGTCAACGAAGCTCACACCAGTGCCGGTTCTTCATTGTCGTCTATGCCGCCGCACTGACAGGTGCCGGCGAGCTGACAATGCCCTCCATAGGCGTCCCTACACCATTCTCCTTCTCGCCCCCGCTGCCCTCAGACGGCACAGCAGAACTTCCCATCACCCCTTTGTCCTTTCCTGACGAGCCATTGCTCTCATCACTCTTGACATCGCCAGGGAAAGACCCATCATCACCATTAGCAGCGACTTTGACTGGCGCTTTCCAGCTGCTAAGACCCCAGCCAACGCCAGTGAAGGACTTGATTTGTAAAGGCTTCTTCTCCCACTTCCGGCAGGGCTTCCCTGTGCGGTCCAGTGCGCGAAGATTAGCGTTGATATTGCCAGCATTCGCTTTTGGTCCTAGACGTGCCGCAGCTGCAGCTGATGTAGGGTTTGCCTTGTTGGCCGCGGAGGCGGAGTGGTCGATTGTGCCGTCTGGTCTGCATATAATGTTAGCATTCTCAATTGACTATAGTGGCATCAAATGTCAAGATTGTACATACAGCCTAGGCTTCTTCTTCGGTCCCGGCCTCCCTCTCTCCCTGATCGGCCCGTTCGGATCAATGCTGGGCGGCGCTCTCTTTCTGCCGCTGACTCCGCCCGCAGCTGCGCCACCGCGCTTTCTCCGGCCATCGACTTTGGGTGGTGGTGCAAGCGCATTAACGTCGGGGATGGGGGTGGAGTTTGATTCCGATGTTTTGTCTGCTGCTGATGTGGTGTCGGGAACGGAAGGGGAGGCCTTGGTTGTGGGCGGCGGTAGGGAGGGGTTGGGTGTTGAGTCTGATGGGAAGTCGGCGAGGAGTTTGGCAGGCAGGTGGAGGGTGATGGTCAGTGACTTCTTGGCGGCGCTTGTCTTCGACATGCTGTCAGTGTCGGATGTCGGCGTCGACGTGGTGGTTGGATGTTCGTGATGTCGTGACAGTCCTTGTTGTGCGTGTTGTTCGCGGTGCCGATGGAGAGGAGCAAGGAGCAAGGGTCAGGCGTGATAAAGAACGGGATGTTCAGACTTTTCCTCCGTACCTCCCGCCGCTCGCTCGACTGGGCGCGTGGCCCTAGTTCTGTTGTTGAAGTAGCAGCATCCTCGCCTCTATGCAAACTCGCAGTAAAGACTGCGACATGTGAAATATTGGCTTGCTGAGTATTGGCAATGTATTGCGGGTACTTATCTGCATGGGCTATGGAGTAGTTGAAACGCCTTGCTGGCCTGCGGGATGCCAGTCATTTTGGCAAAGCTTCAGTCGCGAGTACTGTCTGGTGCTTGGGCGTTCCGTTGGAGAGGAACGCGGAGAGGATGACGCTCCAGCCACGCTGCGGCAGCGTCCGCTGTTCACATGACCAACCTCCATCGCGACTTGCTTCCCCTCGCTGCCTCTGGAACAAACTTCAGCGTGCCATGCAGACTCTGCTGGTTTGGAAGTTCGCCGCACCCTGTCGAGCGAGCATATTCCAGCCCATCACGAACCCGGTCCATTCTGGGGCAGAAGCAAGGAGTTGTGACTCCAGCCAGGAATGCCAGGCTGCTGCACGCACTTCATTCCTACAGCCTCCTGGATGGCAAGACCGTGTCTTAAGGGCCTTGTCAAGGCACACGCAGAGTAGGTCAGAATACATGCACTCCTCGTCATGATTGCACGAATTGCCACAGCCCTTCTCTCTTTCCTCTCCACCGCATCCACCCTCACAGAAGCCAGACACATCCATCACAAACCTCAGCATAGCCATCTACATCGAGGCGTTAGCTCAGATGCAGCTTCAGAACCCAGCAGCGTAGAGCCGGCTTTGCCATCCGCTTCGGAATTCTTACCTCTGGACCGAGACCTAGAGGAGATTGAAAGCGGCCTCAATGCTCTACCAAACGACCTGCTTGTAGCGATTGAAGCATTGGACGCTCGACTACGAAGCATTGACAGTATTCTAGCCAGCTTGTTGGCGACTGCTACAAGCTCTGAGTCCCTGCCGGCGGAGACCAGCCCGGTCTTCTACAATGGCGGATCTGGCGGTCCCTCATCGGTCACTCAAAGCGATTCGTCGATGACAACATCGTCCGAGGATTTTCTGGCTTCTGTTCTGACCTCTGTGGCATCCTCGCTCGAGGCAGCGGCAACGGACAGTGTAAGCCTTGCATCCGTCTCGCCACAAACCACAAACGGCGCTGCTTTTCCTACAACGTACTATCCAATACACGTAAGCGAGGTGCCGTTGGGAGCGACGACGGTCAGTGTCACGGACAGCTTCGCGGCCAGCTACATTTCGCCCGCAGCGTCGCAGATCACATCATACGCTACGACAACGACAATGCACACGACGGTGAGCTCGGCTTATACAGCTTCCGCTACCGCATCGGCTTTGGCGGCTCCCATAACGCCGCCGTCCGCGAATCGTACCCGCTACATCTTCAACCCAGCTGCCTCCGACAATGTTGCAGTCTATTACGGCCAGACCATCAACACTACCATCGGCGGTCTCGGACAGCTTTGCCAGAGCCCAAACGTCGATATTGTGATTCTTGCATTCGTTAATGGGTTCTTCGCCGGCGGAGGCTACCCGCGCATCAACTTCGGACCCGGCTGTGACCCGCCCAACCCGGCGCAACAGACGAAGGGGCCGGATCTGTTGAACTGTCCGAGTTTGGCAAACCAGATTAAGACCTGCCATGCAATCGGCAAGCCAGTGCTCGTGTCTCTCGGCGGCTACATCGCCACCAGCGCATTCTCATCGGACGCTCAAGCTCGGCAATTTGCAACAACGCTTTGGAATCTGTTCGGCGGAGGAACGCAAACACCGCATCTTCGCCCCTTTGGCAGTGTCAAAGTAGATGGTTTCGATCTCGACAACGAGGACGGCAGCTCAGCGTATTACGAGACGTTCGCGGGTGCTCTCAGAAATCTGTATGCACGAGACAAAAGCAAGCAGTACTACCTCTCTGCCGCGCCGCAGTGCGTATTTCCTGACCAGTCCATTTCGCAACCCGTCCTGGCGCAAGTGGACTTCATCTGGGCACAGTTCTACAACAATCCGAGCTGCAACCTCGATCAATCGGCTGAATACCGGCCGGCGCCGACTAGCACTCGGTTCTCAGGCTTTGAATCGGCGTTTGGGCAGTGGTCAAATGCTTTTCGGCATACGGCAGGTACTATATATAAACGTGATCCACCGAGGATATATATTGGAGCTGCAGGCTTTCCCGGAGCCGGTAGCGGCTACCTTTCAGGCTCGGAGCTGAAAGGAGCAGTACAAGCGGTGAAAGGCACGGCGGTGAACTTCGGCGGGATTATGTTATGGGATGGGACGGCTGCGAGGCATAACATCGATGTTGACGGCAAGACATATATACAGTACGCCAAGGGCGCTGTGACGGAGTAGGGTCAGTCGCTCATGCAGAGCGCTTCCCCGGTGGATGAAGCGTGGAAAGGTGGAGTACAAGGTACGGTGGTCGAATCGTGCGCCACCGTGAACTCCGACATGGAGTTCGGAAACTGACTGCATGCAGCCGCCAGACTCGGCAATTCGATGCGAGATGTAAGATGGACCCACTTCCACGCGAAATTGGAGATCGCGATGACGGCGACAGTTGTATCTTCTCCATGCCTACATTTCGCCCGTCTGCACTCTCGCATTGGCTTGCTCTGACGTTTGATCTAATTGTCATCCGTTCCGCGACATCAACTTGAACGTCGTCGTGGCTTTTGGGCGACGACGCGCTCGCCACCCCGCCCGTCATCGTCGTCTCCTCGGCGACGGGTCGTCTAGTCCACCTCCAGCATGTTCGCCTGGCTCACTGGCTCCGCCACGCACCCTCCTGTCCTCCTCAAATTCCGCAGTAGTAGCACCTTCATCATCCTCACCGTCAGCACAGCGATCTTCACAGACATCTTCGTATACGGCATCGTCGTCCCCGTCCTGCCTTTTGCTCTGACGGAACGCTCTGGAGTCCAAGTCGATTCGATACAAACATGGATCTCCATTTTCCTGGCGGTGTACGGTGCTGCTCTCCTGGTTGCAGCACCGATATGTGGGTGGGTGGCTGACCGGACGAGCTCACGGCGTTCGCCACTGCTCGTGGGACTGCTGGCCTTGGCTGGTAGTACGGTCATGCTTTGTGTCGGCAACTCGATCGCCGTTTTGGCTGCTGGAAGGGTGCTGCAAGGCATGTCCGCAGCTGTGGTATGGGTAGTGGGGCTCGCGCTGATGGTCGACACCGTGGGCTCGGAGGGTGTCGGACAGGCAATGGGGTACGTGGGTCTGAGTATGAGCTTGGCGGTCTTGTTCGCGCCATTGTTGGGTGGCATCGTATTCGCCGCGAGTGGGTACTATGCAGTCTTTGCCATGGCCTTTGGCTTGACTGTGCTGGACGTGACTATGCGGCTGGTCATGGTGGAGAAGAAGGTGGCGGTGAAGTGGCTGCCGGCTGAGGAGGTAGCTGTGCAACCGGAGGCAATGAAGGTGGATGGGGCCGACGAACGGCCCACCGCTCTGGACTCTACGCCAGACATTGAGCTTCAATCTGTCAGCGGGCCCACTGCTGTTGCAAGCCAGCAGCACGAGAAGGAAGCGGCCGTCGAACGCGCTCTTCCGAGCGCGGTTCCTCGCACGTTCAAAGCCTTCGTGGCCAAGCTGCCTGCGGTGCTCTACCTCTTCTCGTCCCGCCGCGTCCTCTCTGCGCTCTGGGCCTGCACGATTCAGTCATCCCTCCTCACATCCTTCGACGCGATCTTGCCATTGTTCGTCAAGCATACTTTCCACTGGAACTCCCTCGGCGCAGGCCTGATATTCCTCCCTATCGTTGTAGCGACATTCGGCGGACCTATTGTTGGATGGGCGTCCGACAAACACGGCCCTCGCTGGTTCGCCGTCTCTGGCTTCGTGCTGGCTTGTCCGTTCCTGATCCTACTCCGACTCGTTGACCACAACAGTCTTGAGCAGAAGGTGCTGCTGTGTGCCTTGCTGGCTCTGATCGGAGTGGCGCTAACGCTGTGTCTTGTGCCGCTCATGGCGGAGATTACGTACGCAGTCGAGGCGAAGGCAGCGAGGCATCCGCCGGGATTTTTTGGAAAGAACGGGGCGTATGCGCAGGCGTACAGCCTCTTCAACATGGCGTGGGCGGCGGGCTGTCTGATCGGGCCGCTGGTGGGAGGTTTAGTGAACCAGTCCGCCGGCTGGGCCACCACGACGTTGATCCTGGGAATCGTGAGTATCGTTACTGCGATCCCGACGGCGGTGTGGACGGGTGGAAGTATATGGAAGGCAAGAAGGCGGACAAGGCAATCTAGAGAAGATATTGGTGTAGCTACGTAACGCAGGAATCATGTCTGATGAATCGCACAATCCACAGCAGAAGCTTCCGCAATGCATTCCTTTCTGTGAATCAATCTGGTCGTCCCGTCATATAGTCTTCCTCCCATTGCTAAGGCAATCCTTCGGTCTGATCTCCTCAATTGTCGAAATCTTCTCAAGGCTGGATGTGACCAAAGACTGCATGAAGAGAAGCAATGGAAAGAATGAGCGACGCTGCGGTGGAAAGCACCGGGAGGTCACTTACCCGTGCGTGTAGAGGTCTTCGCCATCACTCTACGACAGCGAATCGTGGTCACCTCCATTTGGTCCACTCGCTCTGTACTCGGTCTGTTGCGAGCTTTCTGCAGAAGTGACTGCCCTGCCCTGTCATTAGTTCGATCTCATCCGCGGTATCTTCAGCCGCAGAGGGCGAGGGATTACGCGACTGTGGGCTATCCCCGTGTAACCCAGCAGTCGAGGCAGCAGAGCTGCTGTTGAGATCTAGTGGCGGTGTTCTTGGGCCAAAATCGGAGAATCGGCGAAGTGTGCTGACCGAACTGGCAGGTATTGCTGCGTGTAGTGATTCAAGAGAGATGTGGCTGTCGTGATAACCATGGCTCTGGATCTGCTGCGTTGGCTAGCGCATACGTTCTAATCCGATCGACCAGTGATCGTCGACACGTCGTTGATTTTGATATCGCTGCAACGAGGCGATCCGCGCCACCGGCTGCGAAGTCAACTGCGGAGTGACAGCGGCTACAATTTGACTTCTGGAGCTAGGCAAGAGGTTGCTATGTTCCTTTCGCTGACTTGGGTCGCCACTAGGATCAGGATGGGGTCCGTCGGCAGGCTGTCTGCAATCAAGAATATCATCCCGGTCGGGCCTCGGCTCGATCTCTTCATGATGGCGTAGACGCTGCCGGATCCGATCTTCACTCGAGGTCCGCCTTGTCCTTCTGCCGCAACGGTTCGGGTCTGATAATTGCCCCTTAATCGCCAGCAAAATATAGCATGACGGTGCTTCTGCCTGGCGTTTGTGGTCTTCTGCACGACTAGGTCCAGCGTGCCTCCTGTGTCGTAGGCTCCGTCGTCTTATGACCCTTGTCTCCGGGTTCCGACTTCTTTTTCGTTTTTCTCTGCCTCCCTTCCAGTTCTCGTGGTCATCAGCCATGTCGTGTCACAATTGTTTACTCGCGATGTTGCTCTAGTCACCCGGCGATCCACTTGAGATCATGATAATCGCCTTTGATGTCGGCGACTCGATGTCTTGGGGCCATCGAACGCCACACGATGACAGGAAGGTCTGTCTGAGCGAGCAAACATCAGCCAAGAATAAGGGGAAACATCTATGTTGTCAAAGGATAGCATCACGGACATGGGGCTTCGACGGCCATGGTCGGGGTTGCCGGGAGGCTGTGTGTGGTGGTGGCGTTCAGCTGCGGCCAATCTTGCGGCGGTGTTGAGGCCGGCCAGCATGCCGGAGCCCTACGGCAGCAACATGTAGTAGAGCCGAGACGCCTTTTATTTGACACTGATGCGAACTTGTCCCGTGGCTCTCTGGACAGGTGAAGAAGCGAAAAGAGGGACCGTAGGGCGATTGCATTCAGCCAATGGAAGTCGCGAATGCGTTATACCGCATGTGGCGTTGACCGTCCTTTTTCATTCACCTCACGGCCAATGCTCCTCTCGAAGTGCTCAGTGCCGAGTGCAGATGGGCCAACGGAGAGACAGAGGAGATGCCACCGCAGCCAGCGAAGAGATCGAGTGGATCCGCTGCGAGGTGTCCACCGCTTGCCGAGATCTATAGCTTTGAACACGTTGCGCAGTCGCGTGCACTTTCGCTCTGGACCGAGGTGTTGCCGGCGACTGCGTGACGTTGGTTGCTAGGCGATTCAAATCAATGTTGTTCTTCGCCAAGCCGCCGCTCATCCTCCGACAGCCGAGTCTCTACTTTCCCACTCGACGTATAGTCTTGCACAGTATACCGTACCCCAGCGACTGCACACAACATTCTCAAGTGCTCAGAGCCGATCAGATCTGGAAAACAATCACTCCGGTGGCAACAGCACCCTGGTGATCCGCCGAATCCTGGGCAGTCAACACCTATCACGAGACCTTCGCTATCACAACCGCGGCAACCCGCTCGAACACCTCCAGCATGGCTGCAAACGTCAACACAATGTCTCCTTCCCGCTCATCACACGGCTCTAAGAGCGCCACCGGTCCCTCTCGCTCCGCACCCAACAGCAACGTCATCAAGCGGTACACATCCTCGACCACCATCCGTAGCTCGAAGCTCCACTAACGCAGACACGCTCAGCCTCCAGTCCGAGCTCATGACGCTAATGACCTCTCCCACCCCCGGCCTCTCCGCCTTTCCTTCCTCCTCCGGCGATATGACCAAATGGAACGCCACCCTCTCCGGGCCCTCGGACACACCCTACGCCAACCTGACCTTCAAACTCACCTTATCATACCCGGCAAACTACCCATATGCTCCGCCCGAAGTCCTGTTCAAGACGCCGGTGTACCATCCCAATGTGGATATGGCGGGGAGGATATGTCTGGATATCCTCAAGCCGGGTGGGGAGGGCAAGGAAGGGGCGTGGAGTGCGGTGTTGAATACGAGTAGTGTGCTGTTGAGTGTGCAGAGCTTGCTCGGGGAGCCCAACAAGTAAGCGCAGACCGCGGAGATGTGGCGTTGGAGATTTTTAAGACTGACGACTGTGTGCAGTGCCAGCCCGTTGAACGGCGAGGCGGCCTTGCTGTGGGATCGTGATCAGGCCGAGTACAAGAAGAAGGTACTGGCGAGGCATCAGGAGCCGAAGGACATGGAGGACAATGGGTTGCCCACGGGCTGGTAACGGCTCTGGGCTTTTGCAGCGTTTAGAGCCATGGTTGCATAGCAATGGCGTCAACGGAACTTGCATGAAGAATGGAGTTATTTGGGGAGGGACGACCGCAGTATTCTTCAGCGCCACTGCCGTGAAGCTTTGAGCAACAGTTCCTGCAACGATACATGTACGATCCAGCCATCACAGTCCTGAACCCTTCACGCCAACCATCTCCAAATTGGGAGTGAGCAAATCCCAGCGCAGGCCTCTAGGATCGAACATACTCCGAGGGACTCCTCCGTCTCGGCTACGGATTCAGCAGTGGGTCACTCAGCAGTCTCGACTATCATCCATCGCTCGATGACTCCTCCATTGAACAAGCTCTCTAACCAATCACGGCCTACTCGTAGACCGTCTTCAGATCACTAAGCAGATCGTGGCGCTATCTCAGATTTAGCAGCTTATGAGCATCGGACAGGGCCTCGGAGTATGTTCGATCGTACAGACCTGGAATTGTGATGTTGTCCTAAAGTCGAGATGACGCCTTCTGATGATACCATCATATCCCGTCATTCACATATGTCACGAGTGTCTTCAGGAGCTGGATCGAGCTCGCCGGGGATCGTTCCAGCGGTTCACACGGTGGTCGTCGACATACCTCATTTGCGGTAATGTCGGCCGAAGTGCCGGCATCATCTGTGCTCCCGCGAACTCCAGCTGTGTCAGGAATAATTTCTGGGTGTAGATTTCACCTCCCATGAGTATAAGTGTGGCAAGAGGATATTCCAGAACTTGTACCATATCTTCGGCCTTTTCCTCCGAAGCATCCCCCTCCCGTGCCGCTACTTCCACTATACGGACCCACAATGCTTCCAGGAAATTGTGCATGCTTGTGAACGTCTGGACGACGTCGTATGACCGCGTTCGACTTCCCAATGACAGGCTCATTGGGTTGCTCAAGACAGCAAGATAGGCTTGCAGAAGCACCTTGACTGCTTCTCGCCTCCATGGAGTTGAAGGCCTGCCAAACCGAGAGGCGCGTTTAGGTAGGTCCAGATAATAAGATCCAAAGGACACATCTTGCAAGGCCCATGAGGATCCAGACAAAAATAGTACATGACCCAAGTGTCTTGGAGATACTGATGACACTAATAAGCCCAGATCGTCCAGCCCAACGGAGTGCCCACGATGTTATCCATGTCTCCCGTGGTGGCTGTCGGATGGTGTTAGTCGCTCAGCCTCGCTGCTAAAGTCAAGAGCATCCTTGCAAGCGTCTAGCCGTCGTCCTCGTAAGTCAGCAGCGCAGGCATGCGATGTGACCTGCACTGGCAATGTTGTGAGAAATCCCAGAACTCCCAGAATCGGGCTCGCAGCTGATGCTCCTTGCTCAAGGAATGAAGCGGTCCCTCATCAGCGTTTTGAGTCTCCCATGAGGACCAGCGTAGAATAAATCCATACGAGCTCGGGCAAATGTGAGGTCTGCCTCCGCAGTGCAAGGGGACTCGGGTATCGCCAGCAAAGGGGCTGTGTCATTATCTGCTAAGGAATCGTAAAGCGACCGGTACATCCATACTACTTGCAATTGGTTACAGACGAGCCACATCTTGTTGATTGACGATAGTTCAACCTTTCGCCTACTTCAGATGATGGAGTCAACACAGGCGTCCGCTTCACAGGGGTCAAAGGTCCAACATCTTACTGCGTCTCCTACGGCCATCCATCTGGGCCAACGCGGGAAATTGTGATATGAGCTTTTCGAGATATAGATCAAGCTCCGACTTTGCGTTGCAACGTGGGTGCGTGTAAGTAAGCACTGCTCCACAAGACGCTGGTGTCGTGGGTCGTGTCCACGACGATTGAAAGCGGCGGTCACAGGCGCTCGGCTGAGTGGAATCTCTGATCGCTGTACATGGGTCGGAAGATAAAGGCAAGCAAATTTTTGTGCCTGTGAATTACCATCGAGAAGATTTCCTGAAGAAAGTTGTCCATCTGGGAAGGGATCTTATCGGGCTTTGCTGCAATGCTCTTCGGGTCCTGGTCTTCGGCAAAGAATAGGAAACCCTTCGTCAGATTTTGAAATTCAGTAACGTCCATGGGAAACATCCCATCTGCTCGCCGTACAATTTGACAAGCATCGTCGTAGTGGCTTGAATGGCGATCGAGTCAAGCACATGGGTGCTTATTGTGCGCGCATCGATGGATATTATTCAAATTCTCGTCCTCCATTGCAAGCTCAAGACAGCCATTACGGCAGTACACAGTGTCTCATCATCGCTGCTTGCATGGCGATGGTCAAAGCTTCCTTTAAGGTCCTAACAGCCTGTCAAATCTGAGCATGGTTGCTCACTCTATGAATCCCGAGAACGGCTTGCAAAGAGGCAGCATCCGCCTCAGCGACCTGCCAGAGTAACGATCATCTGACCCATGTCGACGGTTTGCCTTCGTTCTTACAAAGCACTGAGCTCTGCCCACGCGGAATACAATCAGGCTCAGGGTGCAGCTGCTCAAGGAAACCTTCAGCACCAACCTGCCTTGCAGTCATCCCGTCGACCGCGAACCCAACAAGGACAGGAGCACACCGCGCACATGTTGTCATAGCAGAGTAAGCAGCCCGAACCTGTCTAGTCACTGGGACCTCCGCAGTTCGTTGTGAAGATTGAGCAGGCTGGGCCGCTGCTGCCGACCGGGGGTTTGCGTTGTCGGTCAGAAGATGCGCCTTCCGCCTTCCGTGGTCTGACCGAGACTCCTCCAGATTGATGTACGCTTGCGAATCGCTCTGCCCTGCATGAGACATGCGGGTAGGTGCGAGCAGAGTAGAAGCCGCGCATTCCTTGGGGAGATTGAGTGGTGCGGTTGAGGGCCAGAAGCTTGTCAATCGCCTAGTGACTGATTCAGGCGACGTCATCGTCCCTTCTCCAGAGTCGGTTGCCGACAATGAAGAGGTGCGTCCACAGGATGTGATGAAGCCAGTCGCCTAGTTTGCGAAGAACGGTCCTCTGGATGCTGATTTGTCTTGGCGCGAATCTGTCGGTTCAGCTCTAATATCTCAGCGTAGCTGTCGTCGCAGCATGCCAGCTTCACGGGACCTTCAGTAAGTCGCATTCGCTGCGTGTCTATTACGTGGCCAGCAGGCCAAGTTGCGCCGTTGGCGGAAAGAAGGGTAGCATCACCCAGGGCGGAGAGTGCCACCAGCTGCATGCTTGCCGGATACGCCGCCTTGCCTGCCATGGCATTCAGACGACATTGCTGAGGGCCGTTACGCCAGACTGCATCGTGCTAGTTGGACATCCCCGCTGTAGTAATCGATATGGGTCGGCTTCCTCATCACTGCGTGTTTCTAGCCTCTGATTGGCTACTGGGGGTTGGGCTAACATGCCAGCTTTCTTCTAGGTCCTGAAAATGAGCAGGATCTAGGAACGCGACAGTCCAAGTAGCGACAAGGATGAAATGGCAGGTAGATACATCAATGATAAGCAGCACGAGTAAGCCTTGGAGTGTGTCATGTACATTAAAGATCGTCCATGCGTGCAAGGTAAATCTGCTTCGCCGCGCCAAGACTCAGCCGAAGCTTTTATGATTTGACCCTTTTGACGTAGGGCTTCTGCGATCTGTTACCGCTCCAGCACCGCCCTCTCCTCATCTTCTCTACGTCTCCTGATCCCACCACATCAACAACATTCACGCGACCGTTCCAAACACTCTGCACCACCGCTCGCTCAGCGCCGTCAATTGATTAGGTATGTCACGCCCCTCCTCCCACTACACCGCCAGCACCGCATGTTCCCGCCGCCCGCACCTGCCCTCACTCGTATCCGGACCGCATAGGATTTACGCCGGTTTGCCGCAACACGCCTGCCGGGACGATCACCATCACTGGCGTGGCGGTAGCAATCATCACCGAGCATCTAGAAAGTGCGCGCAGTGCAGGTGTCGAGGCTGCGAGCTATTCCTGCAGATACTGCTGGTGGAGCATCCTGAGGGTCCAGCCCGTGGTCGACATCTCCAACATCCCTGTCACAACATCCCGCCTGGCTGCGTAAGGCGCAGCGACATTCAGCAGTGAAGCCTTCCATCTTCGTAGCTGTACTGGATCATCGCGCGCACACTGTGCTCACTTCCTAACCCCGCCACCTCGCCTTCCTCCACCGTACAATCGCCGCTGAAGTCACGCACCACGACGTCGCTAACACACTACACACACAGACTCTCCTAGTCCGAAGCACCACCGTCAAAATGGGTTACGAAGACCACGTCTACCTCGCCAAGCTCGCCGAGCAGGCTGAGCGCTATGAAGGTAAGTCGCACTACAATTGGAAAGAGCCAGGCATAGACTGACACGCGCGTCACAGAGATGGTTGAGAACATGAAGAATGTCGCCTCCGCAGACCAAGAGCTGTCGGTCGAGGAGCGGAATCTTCTCTCCGTCGCCTACAAGAACGTCATCGGCGCCCGCCGCGCTTCCTGGCGCATAGTCACTTCCATCGAGCAGAAGGAGGAGTCCAAGGGCAACGAGACCCAGGTGGCCCTCATCAAGGAGTACCGCCAGAAGATCGAGGGCGAGTTGGCCAAGATCTGCGAGGACATCCTCGATGTGTTGGACAAGCACCTGATCCCGTCTGCGCAGAGCGGCGAGTCCAAGGTCTTCTATCACAAGATGTGCGTTGACATTCATAGTGCGCGAATCGATTAGCAAGAGCTGACCATTGCTGCGCTACAGGAAGGGTGACTACTACCGCTACCTCGCCGAGTTCGCCATGGGCGACAAGCGCAAGACCTGCGCCGACAAGTCGCTGGAGGCGTACCAGGCTGCCACCGAGGTCGCTAGCACTGATCTCGCGCCCACGCACCCCATCCGTCTCGGCCTCGCGCTCAATTTCTCCGTCTTCTACTACGAGATCCTGAACTCGCCCGACAAGGCTTGCCAAATGGCCAAGACTTCCTTCGACGAGGCCATTGCTGAGCTCGACACCTTGTCTGAGGAGAGCTACAAGGACTCGACGCTCATCATGCAGTTGCTCCGCGACAACCTGGTGAGTCCTGCAATGACTTGGACCATCATCCGCAATGCTGACACGACCACAGACCCTCTGGACTTCGTCCGAAGCCGAGCCCTCTGGTGGCGAGGCTCCGGCCGCCGCTGCGCCAGGCGACGGCGATAACAAGGAGACCGCCGACGCGCCCGCCGGTACCGAGGACAAGCCCGCGCAGTAGACGACTCAATGCTGTCCCTACCTTTCCTCCTACCAAGAAAACGAAACTACTACATGACGTTACGGCAAGAGCAGCAGCGGGAGTGTACCAGCCGGCTACAGCGTGTGTGACAGAAAAAAGATGAGCATTCCTTTGGTGTGGCAGAGCAGTGGTTCTTGTGTTGTGATGTGGTGGAGGGGGCGTCTATGCGGTCTGCTGCACTAAGGTGGACGTAGCGTAGATGCAGGTACCTTTGCCCTACTACTTCTACTCCCTTGGCTGCCATGTGCGTTCCATCTAAGCTTTCGTCTGTGTTGTGCCCTGGTTGGTGTCCTGGCACGAGGCAAGGGATTGTCGTTCTGAGACACGCGAGGCATAATTCGCACATCATGAAAGCGGCAACGTAAGGCATCGTTCTCATGGAAAGGAGCATGGATGTCGTTGACTATATGTTAGGTGCCAATGCCGAGCCTGATCGGGCAAATGCAATATCTGCAGTCTACCATACGCGAGCTCCGACCTCGGGATATCATCCGCGAAAGCGCCGGTGGGGCCAAGACCTTCTTCCTCGGAGTCAAGGAAGGCGAGACGCCTCGGGAGTGGGATGAGGATGGAGTAAGCAGCAGACGTTAGTAGAGACATTCCGTACTTAGCCTCGGGAGACACAAAGGCCTCACGTTGAACAGCACAGCACAAGTGCGATCTCGTGACGCAAGCTTCGCCGTGCGTAGGAGTCTAGTGCCCGAGTAGATTCGAATGCTTGTGCGGGGAGCGGCCAGGCTCTCTGGAGCGATCTGCTACTTTCCATCAGCCACGGTCTGCTCGTTCCCTCTACCATCATCACCAACCCAACGACAACGCCCCAGCACTGAGAGATTGACAGCGTCCCTTTCTTGCGCGCGTGTGCCTTCTTCTACGCGGTCTCTTCGTGCCGCAATTTCTGCTTGGTCCCGCGCTGCGATTCAGCAGGACGTGCTTCGTAGGTAAGTGGACCGCTCGTCAATCTGCCGCCACCTGCTCGTCTACGGCGTGCATCGCCCTGGAGCTGTACCTTGCGGGAATCTCGACGAGGCCCGGCGCGCATACTCGCTGCAGTCGTGGTGATCCTTGTCGCCAAGCACTGGCGATTTCTTTGCTGGACATCCACCACCGTCATCGCTTCTTCCGGAGCGCTCGTCCAGCTGGGACTGGTCACCTGATCTTCACCACCTCATTTCACGGCGCATTCGGGACGGCAACATTCCTCTCTTGCGCGCATCCGCGGCCGAATCAACCAGGAGAATACCCGGCACACCGTCATCGCACGCCTTGCGCCTACTTGAGCCGCCGGTGGTCGCACAGAGTGCTCATAGGCCACGGGTCAAGAGGGCTAACGTCTACAGAAGTCCGCTTTCACACCCGACGTCGACTTCGACCCCAAGCCTCAACCCGCCAAGCTCCGCGCCTCGAGCTGTGCTTCTTCTGTCCAGCACTTGCAGCGACTTTTTGTCTACGGTTCCCTGGACACGCGCCCGACAGCAACGAGCTCCTTTCGTCTCGACTAACGGCCGGTGCCAGTCAAAAGCATCCTTATCGAGTCTTCACGTGCGTTTGCAAACACACCCATTCACTCGCAGGCAGCTGCGCGGAGTGAAAGCGCTGCGCTAACGCGAACAACAGCAGCAAACTTTCAGCCTGACGTAAGCGACTTTTGAATCTTCCGCGCCTCCACGTAGATCACTTCGACTTTGCGTTCGACAATCCAACATGAGTTTCCCAAATTTCGGCGAGGGCGGCGCACCGACTCAGCAACCGGGTCAAGAGCAAGGCGGTTTCGGCGCACCGGGTGCTCCGCAGCAGCAGAACCCGATGGAGGGACAGATGGATCCCTCGCAGCAGCAGCAGGGTAACCAGTTTCCGGGCGCGCCTCAGGGTGGTGCGCCAGGCGGTCCGGGTGGGCCAGCGGCTGGCGGCGACCAGAAGACCACGCTTTGGTGAGTGGAAATGAAATCGTGAGGCGGGGAGCGCGATTCTGATGACAATCTAGGATGGGCGAGCTTGAGCCTTGGATCGACGAGAACTTCGTCCGCAGCGTCTGGTTCGGCATGGGCTACCAGGTCAATGTCAAGATGATCCGCGACAAGTTCTCCGGCAGCAATGCCGGCTACTGCTTCGTCGACTTCGAAAGCCCGGATGCCGCAGCGCGCGCGCTCCAGCTTAACGGCCAAATGATCCCGAACTCCAACCGCCAGTTCAAACTCAACTGGGCCTCTGGCGGTGGCCTCGCCGATCGCAGCCGCGATGACCGTGGACCCGAGTATAGCATCTTCGTCGGCGATCTCGGCCCCGAGGTCAACGAGTACGTCCTCCTGTCGCTCTTCCAGAACAAGTTCAATTCTTGCAAGTCCGCCAAGATCATGTCCGACCCCATCAGCGGCATGTCGCGTGGCTACGGCTTCGTCCGCTTCTCCGACGAGCAGGAACAGCAAACCGCTCTCCACGAGATGCAAGGCGTCTACTGCGGTAACCGTCCCATGCGTATCAGTACGGCTACTCCCAAGAACAAGTCTGGTGGCGGCGCGCCTGGTGGTATGGGTGGCATGCCTGGTGGCGGGCCAAACATGGGCATGTACGGTATGGGTGCTCCGCCGATGGGCTACTACGGCGCGCCCCAGCCTATGAACCAGTTCACCGACCCAAACAACACCACTGTCTTCGTCGGCGGTCTTTCTGGCTACGTCACTGAGGATGAGCTGCGTTCTTTCTTCCAGGGCTTCGGCGAAATCACCTACGTCAAGATTCCACCGGGCAAGGGCTGCGGTTTCGTCCAGTTCGTTCACCGACATGCGGCCGAGATGGCCATCAACCAGATGCAAGGGTATCCGATTGGCAACTCCCGCGTGCGGTTGAGCTGGGGTCGCAGCCAGAACAACTCCGGTCCTGCTGGCACCCCATACAGGCCTGCCCCCCCGCCACCGCCGCTTTACGGCGGTATGGGTGGGGCGATGCAGGGGATGCCGCCGCAGCATCCGTATGGGAACTTTGCTCCCCTGAAGGTTTGTCAAACAAGGTCCCGTACTTCTTGGATTAAATTAGAGAGCTAACATCCTCCGCAGTAAGCGCGTTGCTTTTCCGTCCCTTCCTGCCTTGAGAGTGATATGCGCTTTAGCGGGAGTTGGTCACATGGTCACAAGTTCAAAAGGAAGGATCTCCAGCGACGCGCTGTTTCATAACTCCCCAGGCATGCTTATATCCTCGTTCTTAGCGAGACCTCACGACGAACCGGATGAGCGACGACAACTACTACGACTACAGCGAGTTATCTATACGTACGGACTTTCTCCACTGCATTCGATTGTGGCAGGGCGGGTAATTTGCGTGACTAGCGGTGGTGTTGGCAGGGTGCGAAAAGGGGGTAGCGCGGAAAAGTTTCGTTCTTATGGCGATTAAACAAGGTGTCTTCTTGGGCGTCGAAGTGGGTGCTGGGCTGAGGTGTACAACGGACAGCATGCAGAATGGCGCTAGGAAGAGAAAGATGGGTGGTTACGTCTATTGAGTTGCTGGATTTATTAGCTAGTTTGGCCGGTGGATCTGTCTTCGCGAGAGGATGAGCTGCTGGTGCATCCCCGTTGCCTGTCTGCTTCTTTCTGTGCTCTTGGCTGCAGAAGATGTTGGACGGCGGCGACGATGACTGCTATGGAATTTGGTGGTTCACATCTCACTGTTTCCTGCTTCCGATTTTGCCTCCACCAACCTTCAATGAGGTCGCTGACGCTCGGCAGCTTCGCCACCGGAATGACTGGCTCCTCTGGGGCTAGACAATGTTTGGTGAGCGTCGCAACCGCCATCACAATACAATCGCTCCAGATGACGAGTTTGCGCAAGCTGATGGTTCTGGAAGCCAAAGATTGAATCCGCTTCTTCAAATTTCCGAACAGTCAGGCTCCGCTTCCGCATGTTTCATTGACGAAGCCGAGCAATCTACTTGGCGCAGTCCTCACACACGCCTGGTTTGGTGCATGAAAATGCTATATATCACGCTCTCCGCCAAGTCTGCCATCGGTCGTCCTTTCCGCCAAGGCCCATCTTGTCTATTCATTCGTTCCTCCTCTTCCTGGCCTTTTCCACGTCAACGTCGGCTCTGGTAGTTGACTAGACACTCCTTGAAGCTCAGCCTTGTGACGTCGGATTCGCCACAAACGTCGACATGTCCCGCATCGCCGCCCTTCTGCCCCTCGCAGCTCTGGCAGCCGCTCTGCCCACGTTGACGCCCAGCAAAACGATCAATGCCCGTGCCGGCACCAGCGAGTGCGCCCAATGGGCTTCTGTGACTGCTGGGGCGTACATCCTTTCGAATGACCTTTGGGGAGAGGGCAGTGCGAGCAGTGGCAGCCAGTGCTTCACCCTCGACAGCTCCTCGAGCGATAGCATCGCTTGGACTTCTACGTGAGTCTTCGAGGCCCTGTCCTGCTGCGAGTGGTGATGCTGACCGATCCCTAGATGGTCTTGGTCCGGTGCCTCGACTTCGGTCAAGTCCTACAACAACGCTATTTACAACTTCACCAAAGCCAAGCTGACGGATGTCTCGTCTATCCCGTCGAAGTGGGAGTGGAGCTACGAGGGCAGTAACATCGAGGCCGACGTTTCGTACGATCTTTTCACTGCTTCGACGCCTGATGGCAGTGAAGAGTACGAGATCATGATCTGGTTGGCGGCGTTGGGTGGAGCAGGTGTGCTGCTTCCTACACATCAAGTAGATTGATGTTGACATTACATCTAGGTCCAATTTCTTCTTCTTACGGCTCCGATGGCCTGGCTGTCCCTCTTACCAACGCGACCATTGGCGGCTACAATTGGGGAGTTTACAAGGGCTCGAACGGCATTCAGACGGCGACGTACTCATTCGTTGCTACTGAGACCATCAACTCTTTCAGCGGCGACATCAACGACTTCCTGCAGTATCTGGTTAGCGACCAAAGCTTCGATGGGAGCCAGTACCTTGTCAGCGTTGGCGCTGGCACTGAGGCGTAAGTCGTCGGACATCGGACATATGAACGGCCAAAGATTATGGCTGACTAGGTGCGCTAGCTTTACGGGCAGCGACGCTGTCTTCAAAGTCTCGTCCTACAGCGTCGACGTCACCGTCGGCGGCAGCAGCTCGGGCAGCTCTGCAGCCTCGTCTGCGGTGGCCGAGCCAGCAACCTCTTCCTCAGCAGCAGGCTCCAGTGCCAGCTCAGTTCCGGCCACTTCCTCACTCTACGCCTCTCCGACTTCAGCGTCCGTAGTCCCTATTGGTCCAGAATCATCCACTGGAGCTCCTGTGCCATCGACATATGGTGCCCCGACCGCCAGCTCGGTTACGCCAATCAGCACCGCGTCCGCCTCTGTGCCGATCCCGACTTACTCTGCGCCGTCTGCTCGGTCTAGCGTGGCGACTTCGGTTGGAGCTGCTAGCACGAGTGCTTCCACTTCGCCGTCCCCTTACACCAGCACCTCCAGTGCTCCTGCTGTGCCATTTCCGACTGGGAGCCCGGGCCCAGTGTGTGAGATCGAATATGTTTACGTTTGAGAAGGATTTGGAAGTGTACAGCCTCTGGAAGGCTGTGAGCGAGTGGGGAGTGCCTTTTGTAGGATATTTGATACACTGTCAGAGGACGCAGTATTGCCTTATGAACCCATCAGGCTGTGGTAAGGAGGCCAAGATTAGATTTGCGGTGATTCTCACGGTGCCGACTCAGCAGATATAACGGTCGGACTTTCCACAAAATATTTCGACAGTGCTGTTCGAGCAATGAGTACATCAACACCAGGCATTTCACGTGCTACGTAGCAGAATAAGTAGCATTTCTCTACCCGTTTTCGGCGGCGAATACCTCAGCACCGCCCGATATCTAATGCTCTCTGAGGAAGAACCCCGTCCCTCGCAACCTTGATAGTCTCTCGAACGACTGCTCAGGCCATCTAGAAGCAGTATCAACGACGGGGATGGATGGAAATCGGTCATCAGGATTGCTTACCCCCCCGCCCCTCCCTTGGCAGCTCGGTCGCTCGATGAAGTCCAGCCGCCGCCGGGACATCTCCAACCGGCGCAGCGCATCATGCCTGCATAAAGTTCGCCAGGAAACGACGTGCCTCATCAGGACATGCGGATCTGACATGCATAGTAGATCTCGTAAGCTCGCGTGGCAGCTCAACCAATGATGGTCGCTACATGAATACACTGGTGACCCTCGCATTGTTTGCTGGGGGGCAAAGTACTGCGCCAAAGTTGCAGTGAATACAATTGCCGCGATGAGCCTGTTCACTTGGTGGTGAGCAGGCCTAGAAGGGTTCGTCGTAATGCTTCGCGTGGCTTTTTGCTTAGGTTCTTGTCGACGGCAGCGGCGTCTCCGCGCCAGCTCCAGGCTTCTGCAAGTGCATCTCTCGAGACGGCAATTCATTACGGATAGCACATGGATTATCGACACCGCACACGACTTCCACAACACAAGCCTGGGAAGCGGAAGTGTAGTTGAAGTCCTGCGATGAGGATCCTGGATATCCCGCGGTCGGGTTCCGCCGAGCCCACTGCTGCTGGTGTGAAACACGGTGGGGCATACTGGATCGCTTGAACTTGTTCTATGCCGGATCAGCGAGATTGGGGCGCAAATGTCTCTTTCTGGCAGTGCGCCAGCTGGGTCAGCTCCTCGTCTGCTCTCGTCACGCCCGTCTTGCAGGGTGAGATTGCGCAGCAAGTGGCGGTTTCGACGTCGGCAGAGGCCCAGACCCATTCAGCCGTCGCAATCGCGGGCATTCTCAAGTTCAAAGTCCACCAATCCACCGGAAGGCCCTCTTGTAGCTAACCCATCCTCCACCTCGTCTCCCTCCAGTCACCATCCTGTCCTCCCGTGGCAGGCGTCCTGTGTCCATAGATGAGACGGACCGAGAACTGGTGCATACCCGCCGCGCGATGTCGATGATGTAAAAGAAGTGACATTAAGCAGCTGTGATTGGCATGCTGCCGCCAATCTCAACCTCCCGCACCGCCCTGTCTGCCGTTTTACCGAGCGATCTCTTTGGCTGACAGGTACATGATCCCATCGACCCTGGAGAACTCTGGAGATACTGAACTGGTCATGAGCTTGGCCGGGCTGCCTGGTTACTCCATGTGGTGAGACGAACTCGTCCTGGCAACCGGATAATAATGGCACAGCAACGAAGCGCAGGTCGCAACATCTCACCACCTCAGCGCACAACTACTTCTTCACTTAAGCAGCAGCATAACGCCATCGCACCGGGTGGCTCAGCTGCGGCCTCCCCGTCCCTGGCGAAAAGACTGAACCATGACTACAGCGCCGGCCCTGGCTCACTGTCTCAGCCGAACATCCGCCTCAGCGCAACATCTGGGTATGGTGAAACAGGCATGACTTCGTATACACCTCCGTCCAGTCTATCATATTCAACGAATCGATCGGCGTCTGGTCATGGGAAACTTCACAAACGGGGCAGCTCCGGCTCATCATTGCCAGCGCCGCCCTCACCCATGCTACATTCACAATTCGCGATGCCGTTCGCAACTTACGAGGAGCCTCTGCTGGACCAGACGCCGGTGCCGTCGGTGAGCTCTACGCCGAAGATCAAGCCGTACATCCGGAAGATGTCGACCTCCAAGCAAGGCGACCAGGGCCGGATCGATCTCTCAAAGTCGGTGTCTGAGAACGACACTCTGGCCGGCCTTGGCATTCAAGACTTCGGTGTGAGGTCTGTTAGCGATGGGTCGAGGCGAGGAAGGCATGCGCGAACAACTAGTGTCGGCTCACAAGTGTCTACTGGCTCGGGATCGTACCGTGCGAACCAGCCATTCGTGCACCCAATGCGGCAGACGCCACGACCATACACGCCCCCCAATGCCAGCGCTTCTGCCTCGTTCGCGAACGAGGATGGAGCGTCAGAGAGCGATGATGTACTGGAAGACGACTTCAGATTGGGTAGTTATCGGTCAAAGCGGAGCGTCTCTATCTCATCGATACCCGTTGTGGCACCAACGCCTCTCTCGCAATCCCACACCGCTACCGACCTCGGCCTGATCCCGAAGCTCACGAGCAACTCTCAGACGAACCTCTCTATCCGATCCGGCAAGTCCGCGAAGTCTTCCAAGTCGAAGCTGAGCCGCTCCCGCCGCGACACCGGTCCGTCTTTTGACTACACCGCCACGCCCTCCTCCCGCACCAGCTTCGATCGCGCCTTCAGCCTCATGTCTCGCCGATCCGACCTTGACGCGCAAACCCGCGACGAACGTATACGCGCCGCACGCCGCAAGTTCGAGGAGAAGGAGGCAAACAAGGACCGCAAGGAAGCCAAAGAGCAAGCCAAACGACGACAGAGCGAGGAAGTCAAACGACAGCGTCTGAGCGAGAGAGAGCGAGAAAAACAGCGGGAACGATCACGACAGAAGTCACAGTCCCAACCACCGCCGAAAGCCGCTACAAAGTTGACGAAAACGAACCACAACGTGAAGAGGAAGAATAGTGAGCCATCCGACCCAGAGAAGCATGGAGACGATATGATTGTTTCACGAAGCTATGATGATTACAAGCCGGCGAACCAGATGAGCTTGCCGAGACAAGGCAGAGAGGCTGGTATGTCGGAAAAGAGCGCGCAAGCTGCGCAGGACAGCAAGCCGAGCGCGCAGACCGCATGGGTGAGGTTCTCGGCTTGGACAAAGTCAAGGATGCTGAATTGTGCCAATTGACGGGACGGCGCTCTGAAGCTTATGATGTTACGAGGAAATGACCTGTTTGCATTGCATTTGTGGGTTTGCAGAATATGAGCAGGATACCCACTCTGTGCGCAAGCGCGATTGCATCAGCTGGTTCAGGAGTTGTATGGGCTGTATTATGGTTTGGGTAGACTTTGCTCTACTTGGTAAACTTATAGAAACATTCGCTATCTTAGGCCCTCTCGCGGTCGCCACAGCTATTCTGCCTCCGAGTGCTGAGAGACAACGGCGTCTTCATGAGAATCATGCTCATGTAGCACGCTGCGCTGAAGCTACCACATCTACTCAATGCGCTGCTTCTTCGTTCTTGAGGCATCCTCTGCTACCTTCGCTGATGGCGGGAGATGCGGTCGAATCACCTTGCCGACAGCGCCTGGAGGCCGTCTTGCATTACCTCTTTGATCTGCAAGTCCGCCACATCTTTCACATGTTGAATCTTGAACACCTTAGGGGCTGATCCCGCAGGCAGCTGCAACTCCGCCAGCAGTACCGTCAGCCCATTGCGAAAGCGCCGGATCGCATTATGGCTCTCGTCGACCCACTTCATCGTCTCATCACTACAGTTGCGCTCATCGATACTCTCGACCGTGGCTCTCGACATGCTCACGACCCTGTTGCGTTTACCGTCGAACTTGATGCAGAAAAAAACTATGGGACTGGGACAGCCACTGCTCCGACACATCGTGCTTGAAGTAGCCTTCTTCGGTACTAGAGCGGAAGCCCGACTTGAATGAGACCTGCGCGGAGAGTGGCACTGGGTATGCCTGCTGTTTTGACGACGAATGGCTGGTCGCCTTCGTTGGGAGACTTAGAGTCACCACGAGGCTCAGGCTCCTCCTCCCCCAAAGGTCAGAGCAGAAAACAAAGCTTCTGGCGTCTTATCTGGAAGGAAGAGATTGACCTTGTGGCGGGTCATGATCTGCAGGTCGCCGAGTCGATATTGGAGAATTGCAAAATGGGTGGCAGTCATGGCACAGGCTGCCCGATACAACGTGTACTCGTTGTCAAAGTCCTCCTGGACTCTCGTTAAAAGCCACCACTCTTCGGCGGGGATGACTGGATTCGAGACACCGATAGCCGCGAAAGTGGCCGGCCCTACCAGTGTTTTGGAGCTCCTCTAATCCGATGTGCAAGCAGACGATTGTGCCGCCGACGGCCTTTGCGAGAAAATCAGAGAGAATACTCTAGGCGCAGCCGAAGTATCGCAGAACCTGTGCTAATGCCCAGCCATCGCTAATTACGCCGAGTCCGATGGAGTCGACAGCGGGCGGACGATGCAAGGCTGCCTCCATAAGCAAATTTGTGGGACATGCTGGTGACTGGCTAGCATTCTCATCGATGTAGCGCGATTCACACGCCACCAGCGGCAGAACAAAGACATTACCGCTGGGCGGACGCCATCAGGCAGTGGTGTGGAGCATTCGCCCACAATCAGGACGCAACTCCCAAGGGAAGACTGGTGGCGAACACTGTCTGGTTGGCCTGCAAAGGTGGATCAGCATCTGGCTCGGCTCACTGCATTGACGCAGACAGAATTTTGGATCGAATCACTCACCCGGCACAATGATGGTGGGATTCTGAAAGTTGAGCCAGCTATAGGAGGATACTTGAACGACCTCAGCCACTGCCATGGTGCACTCAACGAAGGACTCAATGATTTGTTCAATTCGAAGGCGGAGCGTGCAGTGCATGAATACCAGTGCGGAAGCTCACGCGGCGGGTAGATCCCAACTTGTACAGCATCATTCAGAAGATGCGTGTGGCTCGAACCTTCCGGATGCGGCGAAGCAGACAGCAGAGGTGGGCTTCACTGCCTCCACTGAAACTTCTATCAGAATATCGCCGCTTCTCGCTCCTTGGTCAACTATCTCTCTACCACAGACACCCAACTTCGACGGCCCACCACCTCTCCGTCTCTCATCCTCGACCAATACCCGACCATTGTACCATCATCAAAATCAGTTTGTGCCTCACAACTACCGCAACACCAGCAGCAGTAAAAACCACCTGCGCAAAGAACAACCGCCAGCATGCGGCATCTAGCCATAGTGGCGATGACCACCATTTCCATTCTTCTCGGCCCCTCTCTCGTACAAACCTATCCGATATTTGACTCCAATTCTGCTTCCATTCCGGCATTTGCTTCCTCCGATCTTGCCCGTCGTCAGCCTGGCCTCTCGTACTGGGCCAATTATGGCCCGCAAGACATCGTCGAGACTCACGCTGCGTATACCGATTTCTGCCACGAGAACGGGAACAAGCCAGTCGGTAATCAGCTCACTGGCGCTTACAATGTCGGCATGATCTCAGTCATCCCTTGCAATGGCAAATCAACAGGCCAATCGCTGGACTACGACACTTGCGAGGGCATCTTCGAATGGATCCGGGGTAACTGCACCGACTCTTACGATGGTCTTCACGACATCCGGATGAGCGGGGGTCAATATACTGACAGTAGCTCATGCCTGTTGTATCAGCTTGTACTCAATGGTGACGGAAACACCAGGTGGGACACTCATGCTGGCCCTGCCGAAGACGTTGCTGGTGACGCGTCCGCGGCGGCCAGCATCTTGGAAGTATCATCTTCGCCGTCTGTGGCTTCCAACCTTGCGGTCCGTCGGTCGTATTGCGACACTCATACCTGTGCCGGTGCTCAATGCGCTCCCGTCAACGACGACCAGCCATTTGTCTCTACGGTTTTGGCCTTGTACGTCGACTTTTGCTATGCTCATCATGACAAGGAGATGTCCAGTGGCATCCGCGGGCAATATCCTATCGGGCAAATCGAGATCAGTGGTCTCAGTGGCGGCGACGTCGCCGGAACCGTAGAGGTCGGATCGTGTGTCTGGGCCTTCGACCACATTCGCGACACCTGTAACATGACCACTGACGGCGAGCACTGGTACATGAAGGGCGGGACTTGGCAGGATGACGAGAGCGGATACATCTACGCGCTGTACCTCAACGACGACATCATGCACGAGCGAGAGGTTGTGAGAAAGAGTAACCTGGAGCCTCGGTGGACGGATCCGGTCACTGACTCAAAGCTCGTTGATCCCGTGAGCTCCAAGCAGGCCGGTCCGAACGCACATACTAACTCCGTCCAATGCGCGAATATCAACAACGATCCGCCGGACGTTTCTACGGTGGGGGGAGCCTACGTACATTTCTGCAACATGCACCAAGGCGAGCGACTGGCCGAAAATGTGGGTGGAACCTACCCTATCGGACAGGTCGCCATTCAAGGTCTCGGTGGTGGGGATACTACGGCGACGGTCCAAGCCGATTCTTGCGTTGCCGCCTTCGATAACATCCGATTTGCCTGCAATATGACCATTGAAGGCAATTACCGGTGCATGAAGGGAGGCATGTGGCGGGACGATACCACCGGATACATCTACTCTCTACGCCTCAATCAGGATGTTCTCGACAAGCGTGAGCAGCAGGTTGCGGATATGGCTCAGATCATTTTTAGTGAGCCAGGTCGCCCCACCAAGGACATCAGCTTGTCCGGCATTGGTGAGACTACTTCTCTCGTTGAGGCCGCCGTGGAAAAGCCTTCGTTATCTGCACAGTGCGGTATGGGGCACGGCTCATGCGATTCTCAACACGTGCTCGCTAAAGCCGAGTACTTCTGCTCGCTGGAGGCTGGCGACATCCTTTTGAACCAATTTAGTTATACGAATGAAGCTGGCACACAATCTATCGGCTACTGCTCAAGTTATTCCCAATACTTTCGCCTGGAGTACGCCGCCTGCCTCGATGCTTTTCAGATCATCATTGCCTCGTGCCCAGATGCCGCGCTTGACGGAAAAATGACTTGCGGCTCGTACACCGATCCAGCGACCTACATTGTCTACGAGAGTAGGCCCAGCGGGCTCAACAAGCAGACTCGCGCCCTTGGTGCATTGTCAGGCGATACTCCGTCTGGCGACAGCTGTCCTGGCTGTTCCGATGGTCTGACTGTCGATCCTGAAGCTTTCCTTCCGCAGGTCGACCACTTTTGCACGGCCTTCGACGGGTTCGTACTCCCACCCGGGACCAACATGTCGATGACTGGTGGTGTTAGTGGCAACCCTCAGCTTTCTGCCACGTTCATGGCACTGACAGACACCCAATTCAACCACTGCATGCACCGAAGACTTTTACCAAAGATGTCTGCATCGAGGCTATGCAATGGACGCTCGAGAATTGTTCTTCCGGGAATGGTCGAGCTTATGGTGGCTGGGATAGTGTCGATGCTTGTCTCTATTATATCAGCTCCTTCGGTCCTGCCGAAGATGCCAGTCAGAAACCATCTCTCGACAGCTTCGCCTCCACCATTGCTGCCTCAGATCGCAGTTTCGAGAAGAGGACCACCTTGGGCTACTGCTTCGAAGGCGGTGCATCTCTTGACAGCATTGATTTGACATCCTACGTCGACATCTGGTGTGACAGTCAGAACGGTCACGTAATCTATCCGGGTAATTTGTATTTGCAGACTGGGAATGTCGACGGCGCGAGATTCAGCTTGGGGATGCGCGTGACTCTGACTGCGAGCCAGAGTTGCCCGCAGTCATACACGATCGACGCGGGCACGTGTGCATCAGACAGTGGCCTGCTCTGGATGTTGTTGAACTGTCATGCTCCTGGCGACACCACTTATGGTGGCTTCCTCAACAATGGCTGCGAGACGTGGGAGAAGCTCCTGACCTCGACGGTCGCTCGCGTCGAGACAAATGCATCTCGAGCGGCACCTGGACCTTCTGCTTCCCAGATGCCCCCGATCGAGGCTCGTCAAATCGGCAATTTCAATTGCTCTGTGAGCCCGGCAGCACCCGTCAGCGAGCCCGACGACGCCGTCGCCGCCTTTTGCAACAACGTGAGCTCGTATCTGCCGCTTGGTGCTACGCAAAGCTTCAGCTATGAGCTTCCTTCCGGCCACGAGGCCCTGTTGAGCCGTACATCTGGCTGCAGCGGCGCCGTCAACCAGACCTAGATCGGCTACGGCCTCTGCATCTCGCCGTTCCAAGACATCCTGGATCAATGTCCGCACAACCAGGACCAGCTTAGCGGCACGAGCCCCGGTGGCAGCACGAGCGTCTGGGGTTGCATTGACTACTCCATCTCCATCGAACCGGCCCCTGCGTCTCAGCACCTCATCCGAGGAGTAACGACCGCTTTGACTGCGAGCACGAGCCACGATAACGTCACTTGCAATGCTCTCACCGACAACGAGGCCTCGGTGTCAGCCATCCAGAACATGACCTCCCTCTACGGCAGCCTGTAAGCCGGCACCCTGCTTCCGCCCAACTCGACCGTCTCGGGCCAAGCGCCGATTGGACAGGGCGACGATACTTGCACCTACGGCAACCTCACGGTTTCGAACGGCGCAGACTGCGGCCACTTGCTCGTGATTGCTCCCCAGTGCGAGGAGTACTTCGGGCGAGTGTCAGACCATTGCGGCGATGGCTCGAGCAGCACGCGGGGAGGCGCGTACCGCACCGGTGGGTGTCAGAGTTACGCTCTGATGCTCGTCGCCGAATGCTAAAGCCTTCACCGTGGGCGGGAAGCGGGGAAGGTGCGTGGAGCTGGGCGTGGAAGTGAGCTGAGCGGGCTCACGGCGTAGCGAGGCTGCAAAGTACGCGCCGCAGCTATGCACAGTTTCTTTCCCAACCACTTGCTTACCCTTCTTTCCGAACATGAGTCGAGGTGGGCACCTCGTTCACCGTTCATCAACAAAATCCAGGCTGTGTGTCTTCCTGAAACTTTCGCGTCCCGATCCTGCGCTTCCAAAGCGCGACTTGTGCTATTGGATCGACCGGCAGCACATCCACGGGCTTACCGTGCATGTCCGACTGGTTTACAGGATGCAAAACCCCACGAGATCCGCTCTTCTTAGGTTCAAAGAGATTTCTTCACCATCGAAAAGGATCTCTGTCTCCTTAAGGAACGACAGCAAGCAAGCCGCAGAGTGCTGCTTCGTCACGCGCCTTCCGACGGAGCTCAGCAATCACATCTGTGCCTGTTCACATTCAATTCCGCTACTAGCTACTGACGAGGCAGTCGATACTCTCGCCAGGTCTCCTTGGCCGTCGCGGAACCGCTACCACCATCATCCGTCTCGTCTTGCTCGTCACTGCCCGGCTTCGACCCACCTTCCTCCGCAATCGCCTAAAAGCTTGTTCCAATTGCCCTCCCCGACCTCTCACTGACTGCGCTTCGTCTCGGCGCGCGAGCCGCCTGCGCCATGCCCTCCTGCAGCCAGTACAGCACATTTTCATCCTTGCTCTCGTCCAACGACGGCATGGGCCCGCACTTCGGATTCCCGCACGAGCTGATCTCCGTGGCGGCGCAAACGGCTCGTCGCGCTGGTGCGGTTGCGACGTCAGGCCATCGCCGTCGTCCGACGATGAACAGAGCGTAAGACTGCCAGTAGCGTCGTCGCTCGAGCGATCCGCGGGAATCGGATTCGGTCGCTTACATCTCGAAGAACCCCCGTCACCCCCGTCACCTTCGATCGTTCTGACCCGTCCTTTCCCAGACCACTGCCTCTTGCCATGCGCAATGGCTGAGATATCGGCTGCCTCGCAAACACGTCGATCCAGGCTGTGGTTATCGATACATCTGAAGCAGACATGACCCTCCTTCCATCGCCCTTTGCAGCTGATACTCCAGGTCCTCTCCATCGGCGTCCGCTCGCTCATCCAGATCAGCTTCTCTCGCTGCCTTGAGGCGAGATTGGTCGATCGCAGAACCATGCCGAGTGCAGACGCGACCAGCGCGGTGAGCGGGTGGAAATCGATTGGAGAGGTGGTTCTTGCGCCTCGACGTGGATGTCGGATGCTGTTCCTCGACCGACATTGATAGCTGGAGGGTAATCTATGCGAATGATAGCCGGAACAAAGCGGTGGTGCCAGATCCATCGATCTGCATTTGCGGCGATTGCGCCCGAGATCCAGAGCGTGGAGATCGACCGCGGACATCTCAGAGGCCTTCTTTGGCGAGCATGTCTGATATCTCGTGTCAGCAATGGTTTCAGATCTTAGCAGGGCATGAACCCGAAGGCAGGGCATACCTGCGATGTCGAGATAGAAGGCGATGGCGTTGAAACTGGCAAGCGAATCAGCGGGCATTCCCGGTCCCGTCGCAAGAGTACACTCACTTCCGATGGTGCCCGGTGAGCTCAAAGATGTACCAGCGCAACCGATTCGTCCAGTTGATCAGATCGAGGTGGCTGACATTGTCCAGCGTGCCCTTGTACGTGCCCCACTTGGCACTCCGAACACTGACCAGCCCATCATTGGGACCTTCCACCTCCGCGATGATCTGTTCCGTCGTAAGCACGGGTATCGATCGGCGGCACGCGTCACTGCACGAACCTGATGACTCTTCCGGAAAACGCTGCTGAAATGCGGCCTCAGACTCGCCCCGTAACTGTAGTACCTCACGCCCGGCACGTCCTGCACTTTCTCGTTGAACCCCTTCATATACTCCATGGTCAGCTGGTGAAATGCATCAGTCTCGAATCCGAAAGCGTTCAGAGCTTTGTAGATCTTGGGGATGTTGGTCCAGCCGATCCAGCGGAACATGTAGTCCGCGAAAGCCGAGCCCCGGTGCGGAGTGGCGATGGTGGTGAGGGAGAGGACTTTGGTGTTGGGGGGTTGGAGGCGGGAGATCATGTAGCGGGCGTCGAGCCCGCTGGATAAGATGTCAGTACGGACGTGAGGCGGAGGGGGATAAGCATAGGTGTATGTGGACACGTTACCCCTGGACGGATTTATTAGCGTCCAAGGACCTCGCTTTCTTTTCAATCATGTCGTTACCATGGAATGCCTACACGCACGGATCATTAGCACCGCTCAATCATCATCATCATCATCCAAACGCCTCGAAAGCTGGGAGAAAGGCACGGAAGGGGGGGGGAGGAAGCTAAGCTCACGCGATGATATTGACGGCCCGCCCCTCGGCCTTCCTCGCCACCACGCGCCCCAGCATCGCCGCCCTCGCCTCAATACTCCCCGTCCGCGGCACCTCGGCCGTGATCACCTCGACGCCCCTCTCGGCCAGCGCCTCGGAGATGCCCCGCCAGTAATGGATGCCCGGGAAAACAGGGCCGGCGAGTCGCCACTCATCGAAGCCCAGCAGGCCGTGGGCGAGGACGATGGGGTGGGCGGGGGCCCGGTAGGCCGGGCGGAGGTGGGCGAACTGGTCGTGGATGAGCTCGGCCTCCTCCGCGTTGGGTCCGAGGTGTTGCAGGCGGGGATCCCGGGGGCCTTGGGGCGTGTGCTGGTAGCGCGGGGTGCCGGGCCGGGCGGAGCGGGAGGTGTGGCTGGGTGGTCGATGCGGCGCGAGGCGATGGTGCCGGCGGAGCGCGGGACGGGGTGTCGCTATCATGCTTGAGCGGTCCGACAGCCTTGTCGTGCAAAAAGGCATGTGTGTGGCGCAACACGAGACAAGGCTGAGGCGGAAGCGAGAGTTGGAGAGGAGCGCAGGCGCGTCGCGCGGCGCGTCCCGAACTTTCCCGACGGGGACTTTCAGGGCCGAGGGTTAGAGCAGCGTCGCGACTGAGTTTTGTCACCAGGGCGGGGAGGCAGGCGCCATGCTTTGTTCGGGAAACAACGACCGTGGCCTAGAGTCTGTGTGCAAGGCTCCGGGGGCCGCACACCTCCTCGAAGAGTGTCCCGACCGAACATCGGCCGACGTCCCAGAGTCACTCACTGGGTTCGATCTGGAGGCGCGGAAAGGGTGACGGAGGCCCGCCGGAAAGAGCGACACGCGCATATCGCCGACATCCTGAACACTGCCATGCCATTGCCATTGCCATTGCCATTGCACACACTATGCACACATCTCTCCGCTCCCTCCCTCCTTCTCCACGCATACTCCGCCCTTTCACTCCCCATCGCTATCAATGACACACGCCTTCCTCCTCTCCGTTGCACCCCATAGCCCCGAAGTCCGACCTACGCCAAGAATGAAAAGTGAGCGACGACGATGTTCACGATGGACAATGATGATGATATTGTGGTATACCCTGAACTCCGCCTTCTCTCGCCGGCCTTCCAGACTCGCTTGCTGACTTGCTTACTGCCTGCCCATCGTGCCTCCCTGACTTCGACGTTCCCGCCGCCGTTCTCCCCCGCCGCTGAATGCAGGTATCCAGTGTGTGCCCGGTCTGCGCGAGGGTGCTCGTGCGCTGTCCAGATCATGGCACCGAACCAGGGGCTGACCTCTGAGCGCGGGCGGGGCTTCTTCGGACGTCTGGTCGATGCGCGGCGACTCGAGTCGCGCGTAGGCCTGCTTGCTGGGGCTCTCCGCCATTGCCGACACAGCAAGCCCCTTCGGACCCCTCCGCGTGCCGCTCAGCCCCTCGCTCACAGCTCCCGCTTCCCCCAGCTAGCCGCACATCACCCTTCGAACCCCGCCCGCCATCCCCGTCCTCATAGCCCCCTCACGCCCGCCTCTCCAATCATTGCATCGTCTACCACCGACCTCGCTAATTCCCCAACCCACCATCGCCGCCCGCCTCCAGGCCCCCATCGCCAAAAGCAAAATTCGCGTCAAACTCCAATCCGCCTCCGACCCCCGTCTGGTCATTCAAGAAGCTATCAAAATCAAAATTATCCAACACATCCCCTCCTTCCAGATTGCCAAAATCCATATTAAACCCTCCGGTCAACCCATCGTTATCAGACAAAGACCCAAACGGCTCCGCGTTGGTGTTAGCCGAAGAAGCAGGGGGTTGGGGTGGACCTTGTTGAGGAGGTGGGGGAGCCTGGCCGTTGGGCAGGGTCTTGTTCTGGGCGTGCGCGAAGGAATTGCTGGCGAAGGGGGTGATGGGTGTAGCTGGGGTAGGGGTGGGAGGGGCGTCGGCGGTCTGGCTGTCGCCACCCGCGGTGGTGGAGGAGTTGGCGCCGCTTTGGTTGTTGGCGCCTTTTTTGTTTCCACCCTGCATCCGAGACAGGGTCAGTATGCGAAGGTCTCTTGAGGGGAGGGTGCATGGACAGGAAATCGTAACCTACCTTCTTCCCGTCCTTCTTTCCCCCCGGCTTTGGCTTGTTCGCCTGATTCGGCGTCGGCGGCGCCGGCCCCGACGACGGCGCGGGACTACTCGGTCCCGTCCCAGACGCGGGCGGCGGCGGCGGACCCATAGTCTGCTGTCTCGGCGTCATGTTCGGGTTATTCGGCGGCTGTCCTGGCATCATCCCCGGCGGAAGCTGGCCGGGCGGCCAGCCCCCATTCGCGTTCCCAACGAATTGCCCGTTGGCGCGCATCATATTCATTTGTTCCTGGGTCAGGGCTTGACCTGGTGCTTGCTGCTGCTGAGGCGGCATGTTGGGGTTGGAGGACGGCGGCCGCATCATCTGGGCCCCGTTGGCCATGACCTGTTGGCGTAGTTCGGGAGGGACCATGCCGCCGAGCATGCCCGGCTGAGGCGAGCCGCGGCCGACCATGTCGCCGTTGGGCGAGGACATGCCTTTGTTCATCTTCGGCGTGCCGCGCATGTCGCCGGCGTTGGGGGACGGATCGCCGGCGGCGCGGGCTTGTGAGCTCGGACTCATGCCCTGCGGACCGAAGCCGCCTGGTCCTTGGCCGGGCATGGCCGGGTTGGTCATGTTGTCTTGCTCCTGTCGCGCCATGAGCAGTCGTTTCTTGTTCTGCTGTTCGAGCAACATCAGTTGCATTTGGTAGTCTTGCAGCGCGTGGTTGCCGTTGTTCTGGCCCGCTTGACCCGGCGCGCCGCCGCCACCCGGCTGCCCTGCCATGGCCATCTGCGGCGGCATGCCGGGCCCAGCTCGCCCGTTCGCAGCAGCTGCCGCGTAGAACTCTGGCGAAGACTCCATGCCCTGCGGCATCGGCGAGCCCTGCGCACCCATGTTCGCGGCGGCGTTCGGCGGCATCTGCGGATTGGTCTTGTTCATCGCGGCCTTCATCGTCTGCTGGATGCTCTGCGAATAGGCGTCGACGCTCTTGAATTGCTGGTTAGCGGGTTGCTGAGCCAACATGTGCAGATTCTCGCGTGGTAGCGCCGCCGGATCCAAGCCCCTCTCCCGAAGCATATCCTCGGTGTGCGCCAGCTGGGCTGGAGTGGCATGGAAGACGGGGGGTTTGGATTGGGAGGGGGTGCTGGGAGGGAAGAGACCCACCTGATTCGATGGCATTTGGCCCGGCGGACCAGGTCGGCCCGCGTTCATCTGTTGCATGTTGCCTTCGAGGCGTTGTCGTTTGGGCGAGGGAGCGTCGCCGGAGCCCGGTGAGTTGGAGCGCGGGCCGTGCCCGTCCATCTGCGAGCCTTGTCGTTCCATGGCGTTGCCGCCCTGCATCTTGTTCGCTTGCTGCATCTGGGCCTGCTGTTGTGGCGTCCTGTGACACGTGCGTTAGAAATGAGGGCCGGTTTCGAGGCCGCACATGGCAGCGACTCACATATTCGCGCGGTTCATGTTGATGGCCGCTGTCCGCTTCAGGTCGTTCTGGTTCATCGCGCCCACCTGACCATTGTTCAAGCCGGGCATCACGCCGCCGTTGTTGAAGCGCATCTGCGGCATGCCCGCCTGATCCATTCCACCTGCCGCCATCATGTTGGTCCGCGCTTTTTGCGCCTGTCTCTGCGCGCCGATGTATTGGATCAGCTTGCCATTTGTGGCCTTACCACGGTGACCCTGGAAGATCTCCCAGAACTGACACCACCAGTCCTGCAAAAAGGGTCCGTCTCCGAGCTGGAGCGGCGCGGGCAGGTCGTCTGGCCGGTTTTTGATCTCCGCCACGAAGTCGAGATCCATCCCGTCGTCTCCCACGCCGTTTGGCTGGGCGCGTTGGTTCGGTGATTTCTTCACGTCGACGTCGATTTCCATCTGCTTGAGAAAGCCGCGCGCAACGTCGTACATGGAGTTGCGGAGCAGGTAGTCGTATATGGCGGTGTTCAGGCGTTTGATGCTGTTGATGCCGCCGCCGCCGTCGGCGCCGCTGGAAGGTGTCCCGACATTGGCGCCACCGCCTCCGACGGGCCCGCCCATGCCGGCCATGGCTCTTTGCTGTTGCTGTTGCGGCTGCTGCGGCTGCTGCTGCTGCTGGTGGCTCATGCCAAATTCACCAGCGAGTGATGTGTCGGCGGCAAGACTTTCTCGCCGCGCTCTCGGATGGCGTTGTTTCTGACTTTAGTGCGGTGCTTCGACGGGTGTGATCCGGCAGGTGCGCGGTCGGTCGGGGGTGTCGGGGGTGTCGGAGGGACGGGGAAGGAGTCGGCGTCGGCGGTGTTTCAGCAGCACAGGCCGCCGCGACCGACAGCTCGGAGTGTTGTCGCGCAGAGATGCCGCCGAACGCGTGCAAGCCGGCCGTTTCGGATGGTGAGGCCACGGGGTGCAGTCGTCGGACAGCTCGGGTGCGTGTAGAATGCGACGCCGCGTGCGCCCGCCGAGTGCAGCGAAGCCCACAGCGCGAGGCTCTGGCGCAGGCGCGACCGGGAGCCAGACCAGCACCGGCCGCCGCTCAAGCTTGCCCGTCTCCGCCACGGGCGCGCACCGTCGTCCGGCTGCGAGGGGCGTGTGCGATGCGCGAGGGAGGCGCCACGTGATCGACGGGGTGGGGAGGGGAGGCGGAGCGCGGAATGCGGTGCAGGGTGGTGGTTGGCGCTGCAGCGGGAGATGGGGAGGGCGTTGGAGGCGGGAGAGCGAAGGACAGCGCTAGGCCGTCCGGCAGGCGTAAGGCTGATGCCGCGCGCGCTTCCGCTGCCCGGAGGATGGGAGGCCGAGTCTCGGGCGGGCCACTGGATGGCTGCACGTGCCTTGCGGTCTCCGCAGCGCAGTGGTGTGTCGCCGGCAGCGGTGTGCGATGACGGAGGGGGGGGTGGCGCTCGTCGGACGGCGGCGTTGGGCAGGGTGGAGGGCAGGGTGGGTGGGCACGGTGGTGAGCGCAGGCGTGCGCGGGAAACGGGATCACGTTACTTCGATCGAAGCTCGGGGACTGCACTCATTGGCCCGCGGCAATCAGGGGTCGTGCGTGGGATCGGATTTTGGCAGCAGCATCGCGAGTCTGGCCCCCAGGTCGCCGGCATCACTCGACCACGCTGCACCGCTCGAACGCACCTCAGATGCACAGAGATTCACATTCATCCATGGTTGCACGCTTCTACATGTCTCTGCACGCTGTGTCTGCGGCGTGCCCTGCCCATCTTCCGCCCGACACCGCCAAGCCTCGCAGCCCCGGGAGGGGGCGACAATCCCCAGGTCTTGGCGGGCCTCGTCTCAGCGCGCGCCTCATCCAGCCTCGCCATGCGGCATCCCCGTGTCGAAGTTGTTGGATCCGCCACCTCTCCGCCGAAAATGTGAGCCTGCTGTCGGACACGCCGTGCCGTTGGCTCGTCGCAGCGCCGTCGGTGGACACGCTCAGCCAGTGCCAGCCATCCTCCCGTCGTCTATTCGTCGTCCGGCGGCAACTCGTCCTCAATATATCGTATCAGCGTCAGCTGCATCTCCGTCGCATCGTCGCCTCTGAGCACATCGCTCACGAACTTCGCCTCGACCTGCATTTGCACCTACATCCCGCACATCAGCATCTGTCTCTGCACCCAACCTCCCCGCCCCCACCTCCTCTGCCCCCACCCATCTAAGCTCGTACTCACCATCTCACAAGCCCCCTTGATGACCCCACAAAGCATCTGGCTGTACCACAGTCCCTCCCCGCCGTCCTCCCCGTTCCCCTGACTCCTCCCATCGTCCGGCAGCTCCACCCAGTCCCCCAACGGATTCTCCTCCAGCGCAATCCTACACTCCCTTCCATCCTCCCGCCACCCCTTGATCTCCGGGACCACGTTCAGGAAGACCTTGAAGCCCACCTTCGTGATCATCTCGACCGTTTCGCGGAAATTATTGCAAGGCGGACTGTTTGTCTTGGCGAGGAAGTCTTCGATCAGGCGGACGCCGATGGAGTGGCCCATGCGGTCCAGTTCGGCGTTGATCGAGGCGTAGTCCGGGGTACTGTGGGTGTGGGGGAGGGTGAGGTCGGCGAGGAGGCTGCTGACGAGGGTGCCGTAGGTGAGGGTCAGGAGTTCCTGGGAGATTTTCTCGGTGCGGGATCTGGGTGGCGGGTTGGGTCAGTCGCTACTCCGAATCGGACGAGGGTGGGAGAGCAGTGCGCACTTCCAGACTCTGCGCACAGCTGTCAGCCATGAGGTGTAAGGCGCGGTAGATAGATATGGCGGCTCACTCTTCGCCCAAGCGGGCGGCCTTTGCTGAGGCCATGCTTCTGTCTGGTCGCGTTCGCGCCTCCCTTCAAGACGCTCCGTATGGCTTCTTCAGGTCATCGTCTTAGTTCACGCGACTACTCCCTGTACTCAGACTCGACTTAGCAGTGGGGTTCGAGACGGACGGGGAGGAAGGATCAAAGCAGTGGATCGCGAACGGGAGCCAGCCTCGCGATCGCGCGTGTCGCGGGCCGCGCTGTCGGCTTCCCGAGCAAGCTCGCGGGAGAAATCATTGCCCTGCACAAGCTTCCCGGCAAGAAACCTTCGACGGCCTGACTCGCGCCCACAACACCACCCCCACGACCTCCAGTCGAGTCCACGCAATCTTCCAGCACCGGGACCCCGAGTCAGGATGTCGGGCGAAAAGCGTCCAGCGGCTGACGCTTTCGGCACGACCCAACTCGTCAAACGCCAACGCTCCGACGCCGACCTCAATGGCAGCAGCAGCAATGCGCTCACGCGCGCGAATGGCGCAAACAGTGATGCGCTGGTGCATGGCGTACGTCCCCTCCCCCTTCCCTCGCACCCCCTCCGCCTAGCTCACCCGTCCACAGGCCTCTGCCCCGCTCCTCGCCTCGGTGATGGAACTCAGCGGCCACTCCGCCGAGATCTTCGCCGCGCGCTTCTCCCCCGACTCCACCTGCCTGGCATCCGGTAGCGCCGACCGAAGCATCCTCCTCTGGCGCACGAGCGGGGCGTGCGAGAACTACGGCCTCCTCGCCGGCCACAAATCCGCCGTGCTCGATCTCGCCTGGTCAAGGGATAGCGGGGTGGTGTACTCCGCGTCGGCGGACCACACGCTCGCGAGCTGGGATGCGAGCACGGGGCAGCGGATCCGGCGACATGTGGGCCACGAGGAGGTGGTCAATTGCCTCGCCGTCGCGAAACGCGGGGAGGAATTCGTGGTGTCGGGCAGCGATGACGGGTACGTGGGCGTGTGGGATCCGCGGGCGAAGCAGGCGATGGATTTCTTCGATACGGGCTTCCCGGTGACGGCTGTGTGTCTGGCGGAGGCCGGGAATGAGGTCTACACCGGCGGCATCGACGACGTCATCAAAGTCTGGGACTTGCGGACGAAGAGGGTATCGTACGAACTCAGAGGACATGCGGATACCGTGACGTCTCTGGAGCTGTCACCCGACACGCAAACCCTGCTCTCCTACTCCCACGACTCCACGGTCCGGACATGGGACGTCCGGCCTTTCGCGCCCGCGGAGCGGTTAGTACGGACGTTCGACGGCGCCCAGGTCGGCTTGGAGAAGAATCTATTGCGGGCTAGCTGGGATCCACAGGGCAAGAGGTTATTGGCCGGCGGTGGCGATGGGACGGTCACGGTGTGGGATGCTAAGAGTGGGAAGCTGATGCACAAGTTGCCCGGGCACAAGGGCACGGTCAACGACGTGAGGGTCTCGCCGAGTGGAGGGTTGGTCTTGAGTGCGAGTACGGATCGGAGGATGCTGCTGGGGGAGATGCCGAGGTGAAGAGGAGAGAAAGTACGCGAGGGAGTCGGAACGACTACCAACCGTGGCAAGGCCAGGACGTTCGCTCGTACAACATCAAGCATCAGCCTTGGATTGCGCCTCCCGTTCCCGTCACGCCCCATCCGTCGAGCGACGAGGATGCGTTGCATTCGCAACCTCCACCCTGCGCAGACTCAGCCGTATCGCAAGTTTGCCGCTCGACCAACACCTCGAGCTTTGACTTCTACTTCTGGTGCCATTTGTTCCGATCACCGAAGCGAGCTTTCTTCGCAATCGCCCCCAGGTCACTGATCGAGAAAAGCGGATGAACTCCCCTTTGCTCGCCACTCCTTGCGCCGCCTTGCATCCCTCGTCCGCCGTATCCCCCATCGCTCGCTTGCATGCTCTTCGGCGAAGGCCAGTCCCAGACCTGGGTCGACACAAGTCCCATCATGGCAAGATTTTCTCCACGCCGGGAGTCTCACGCACGTAGATCTCGTTACTGGCAGACCGGTGTCAATAGTCGAATTGATCCTATGGAGACCCGGTAGCCCGGTCATTTATCATCATCGTAGCCAACAAGGCCCTCGAAGCAGATCCCGGCGAGAAAAAACGGCAGGCTTTCGGTGCCCAGCAGACGTCAGACTACAGACACCAGCGACTGCTGGCTCCTTGATTTCTGGCAGAGATGTTGCGAGTCCGAACGTGAGTCGCTCGGCGGCGAAGAAAAAGAAACGGAAAGAGATGCGCTCGCGGAGGCCCGGCGGCAAAGCCAGCAGATGGGACGGCGTTTGAGGATCCGCCGCCGGGTCGGGGTACAGCTCAGGCGACTTTCCTGTTGGCAAGCACTTTTCGAGCATCTCGTTGACACAGAGATGTGTGGTTGCCGTTCCTGAAGTTCAGCGTCGAGCCAACTCTCAAAAACTGTCGGGCAATCTTCGCCCAAGACCGGCTCAACAGACAGCGGACGGCCAATGGAAAAGTGGGCAATGTACGCACGCAGGGCTGAAGCGGGCATTATACAAATCAACCTCCAAGTTTCAGAGAAGGAGCCGCTCGAGGCCACGCACAACTACATAGTAGCAATGGCACACGCGGTAGCAGCACCGATCCCATCCAACTTCTCCAAGCGGGCCAAATGCGCCCTTTGATCGCCAATGTGATGTGTTCCCCCTCCCCCCTCCCCCCCCCCCTCCTCCTTCGCCCGCATCCAACACTGCTCACCAGACCGTCTCTGCAATCTTCGCGCAAATCTTCAAGCCTGAAGCAAAGAAAACCCTCTCGCCATTGCTAACTCGTTCTGAACCGGCGCGAATGTCGTCGGCCACAGATGAGATCGCCTCCCACCCAGTGCTTCCCTCGGACAATTCGCATATAGTACTATTAGCCACATAGGTTTTATATTGCTGGCGTTAACAACAAACAACGTGAAGGTCCTGGAAGCGGAAGCGGTGATCCGTCTCCGCGCGGTCCTCCGTTGCAGGGTGTGGTTGAAGGCGGTGCGTCGGGGAGCTCGACAGCGATGGGAAATTTGCACTGGGTGAAAATAGAAGCAAGAGGAGAAGACGCTTGGCGGGAGATGCATTCCACCTTGATCGATCCCGGCATGTGGCTGGCGTCCTGCCAAGACGTTTCCTACCTTATCCTCTAGAATCCTATCTCCGGCGCTTCTACGACTACTGATCCTGCTTAGTCGGCGGCACTTGTCCTAATGTAATTAGGCTCGCGGGAGAGCGCAGGATGAAGGGCATAAGATAAGCGACCGATACTCGTCGGTAAGCGATACGACGATAGATCCGGGCTGCTTTGGGATAGCTTAGAGTGACACTAGCCTTTAGAAAGTAAGTAATTCGAAGTCCAGCGAGCCCCGCAAATGAATCGCAGTTGCAATGTTGGGCCGGCGTCTCCACTCCAGCACAATGGTCAAGGTGCGTCCAAGTCAGAGTTCGTGGAGACGGAACGCTTTCTTCGATGCGGAGATCATATCGCCGGCAGCTTCAATTTTCAGGGCGCGCAGCAGTACGCTCGCCGTTCGGCATTCTGTCTATTGCAGCCTTGTCGCTGCAAGGGCGTGTTCAAGCATGGGGTTCACGTGATTGCGAGCCCATCCCAGGGACGGTCATCTCAACTGTATCGCTGAGGAGTCCGTCGCGATCTCTGGGGGGCTCGTATGCCGGCTGTCGCATGCTCAGACGGCATGCGTCGCTCGTACGTACTGAGGGGTCGGAACGATTTGAGGTGGGACGAGGAGAGGGGAGGGGAGATGAGGGGGGGGGGAGGGGTGGCCACACGACAGGATCCATTGCGACAGGCTAGCGCAGCCGGGGACAGCCCGAGATATCCATGAGTGTGCCTCTGCCTGGACCGCCACCTCCAAAAACAACCAACGATAACCCCCGGCACCGTCAGCGTCAACCGTGTCCAAGACGCGCAAAGACAGACACCGCGCGCGCGCGCCTGAAGTCCACGGCCCTCGCCTCTGATTCGCCAGGTCCCGCCCGGCCCGCCGCGAACCCAAAGGCACACGGCGGCAGCCCACCACACCCACTCGTTGCTGAAACATGCCCTTTCGCCGAACGTCGTCGCCTGTTTCGCAGGAAAGGCGCAAACGCCTGTTCCTGGCGAGTGCATCAGGCTGGACCCTGAGGTCTGCTCGCCAGAGGCTCGCGCATGCGCAATGGGTCTGCTGATGGCGCGCGGGAGGGCGGTTGATTGGGAAGACGGTGCGTGGCCGTTCATGCGGCCGGGGGAGGGTGGGCATGCCGAAGGAAACTGTCCGTCTGTTGGAACTTGCAGATCTACTTGTTTGAGCATTTCCGTCTGCTGCTGCTTCGTCCCTGCTCCGTCTGGGCCCCGCGACGCCGACATGCATAGCCCTCTCCCCGATTCCAGCGCCCTCGAGGCAGGCATCCTCGAACACCCTCAGCCCCCACGCCTCTCGCGCGTTCAAGACAACGTCCGCAATCGCCTGCGCCGCTCAGTCGCCAGTACGATCCGCAGTTCGATCATCCGTCCACCGCCGCCACGCCAGGCGACCGTGGAAGATGAGCCGCGATCGCCATTGCAGTCGCCCCTGAATCGGAATTCTCGCACAACCAGGCAGCCAGGAGCTCTGCCCAGCCCTGTCTCGACGACAACGTCGTCTGCAGCGACGGCCACAGACAGCAGCGTGGACCCAGATCAAGCCGAGGCCGCAGTGTTGTTCCCACCAACCACTTACCAGCAGCAAGTCCAAGAAATGGCTCACCAGTCGACCATGTTCAATACTCGTGCCCTCGCTGCGCTGCGCCATCCAGATCTGAGCGATCCGTCACTGGCAGACTACCTCCAACAAAAGACGGATGATCGACAGCGCCGAGCATGGAAACGGTCGCGGAGCCGGAAGTTGAGGCAAAGGAAGGCTGAAAGGAGTACGGCAGCCTGGATCGTGATGATATTTTCGGGGTTGTTGTTGGCGGGGCTCATTGCAACATGTGAGCTACTGTCGCTTCGTTTGCTAATGTGTCCAGTACTGATAGAGACCAGATTTGATTCTGGCGACGTCGCATGATATGCCGTCGACTTTCCATATCCTCTTCATTCTTGGGATACTGTTTGCGACCATCGTCTTCGCGCATGCGGCGGTGCGACTCTGCTTCCTCAGACCAGTCGAGCCGGCTTCACCGAGACCCTATGTCATCGCCGACGGCCGCGGCAAGCGTAGACGTCGCCGCCGCCACGGCCGGCCGCATCACCACAACGTACGTGGCGCAACTACCACCTCTTTCCCAGACGAAGAAGACGACTTCATCCCGCCAACGCCAATCCGCATCAACCCCGCGCCCGCGGACGAAGAAGAAGAAGAAGTGCGGCCCGACTCCCGCGAAGCTGCTCCCTCCGCCAGCGCGCATCGTGCTTCCCGGCTAGTCTGGGACAAAACCGTGCCGAGCATCGCCAATCCACCGCCGGCCTACGGGAGGTGGCGCGGGAGTGTGAGAGCCGATCCGGAGCTGCTGCATTGGGCAGCTGTGCCGAGTCCTACGGAACTAAACACGCCTGCGCTGCCATCGCCGACATACGAGGAAGCTATGGCAGCAGCGCGGGAGGAAGGGATCAGCGGGCCGCCGAGTCATGTGGCGAGGGGAAGTCCAGCACGAAGAAGAGAGGTGGTGGATGCTACGCGGGCGCAGGGACCAGAGATCGAAGCTGGGCCGGAGATGGTCGAAGGGAGGGGCAGCGGAATCGCTGAGTAGCCGGTCGCCCGTTCACTGGAGTCCAGGCATGCAGCTGCTGGGCAGCTGACCACCAAGATCCATCCACCCGTCCACAGAACCATCACATCTTCCACAGCCCTTTTCAAGGTGGGCCCTCGCCCTTGCCAGGCTTGACCCCAGGATTCTTATCCCACCACTCCCGCCAAAACTTCTCGTCCTGCTTCCGCTTCTCCTCCTTCCGCCCCCTCTCTTCCCTCCGCTTATCCATCGTCGCGAACCACTCCTCCCTGGCCGCATCTTGTTCGGCTTGCGTGGCGTACTTCATCATACAGGTGTTCATGGCTTTCTGCTCTTTGCGGCACATGATTGTCGCGGTGAAAGTGCGGGAGGTGCAGCATGCTGCGAAGTCTACGGGACATGGGGGTCAGAGCTTGTCGAATGCAGGCGAGCGGTGGCGAGGGACGAGGATATGGCGGAGCTTACCCCTGACTTCGTCGGCGCATTTGCTGCGGACGCGCTTGTAGTAGAGCTCGCGGACCTGGGCTTCCTGGCTGGCGGAGAGCGGGAGTGGGTTGCGGGAGGGGAGAGGCGAGGGCCCGGCGGGGACGGCGGAGGTGCTGGATGGGGCCATTCTTGCTGCCATGACATGTCTTTGTTCTATATCGGCAATGTCGGAGGGATTGTAGACATGCAACCGGAGACGGAGACCGGTGCGGACTCCCGAGCTCGATTTCGGCTTATATAATCCCGCCCCCCCAGAACCAATGGCTTGCTGCTATTACTGCATCTTCACCTCCTCGATCCCTCCTTCTCGTCAGTCAATACCACGCGTATGGCAGGTGGAAGTCACAGCGACATCTTAGAGCCCTTATCGAGCACCACATAATGTCAAATGATCAAGCCTGGAAGTCATGTGTAGGTAGCATGCCTCCTTATCATGCTCAACAGCTTCTCGCTGATATGCTACGCGACGACTATTCAGCGCGTGAACAGCCCGCTTTGAGGTATCAGTCGATACTTTGAGAGTGTATAACGCAAAGGTAAGGCATCTCGAGCTGCCTAGCCGGCTGGCCACAGGAAACCCCCTTGACCATCAGGGTGTATCACTCCTAAGAATGCGATCACTTCCGCGAGATCTCGCAGCCCATACGTCTGGGAAAAACAAGCTCCTCAGCACCTCGCACCGCAGAAAGAACGAAGAGTCACATGCGGAAACACTCTCTTTGTTCACATGTTTCGAAGCCATGGTGGCTGGTCGCACCACGGGATGTCTACGGAGAAGGTGCACACGATGCCCAGCATTCCCGGCTCTGGCACGCTGTCCTAGGCTGTGTATGCGAAGAAAGATGCCATGATCGATTTCTGAATGCAGTATTTGAAGTCGTACCGGCGACAAGGAACCGACCATGGAGAGATGGCGCAGAGTAATGCTGATCGGGCCCATGGGTGCTGTTCCGCGCATCTCGGCTGGAGGATGTCTTTTCGCCAGGTCATCGTAGCCGAGTAGCTGCAAGAAGCTGCAAACCTGGGCCATGCCGTCTCAGCACTGTGCTTGTCTGGCCTGTCGATCACGGCTTCGAGGAGCGGAAGCAGCCATCGTTGTCGCATCCGTACGAGAACTCTCCTCGCTCCAAGACCTGAGCGGCATCGCGGAATACTATCGGATGGCGCAAGAGCTCGGAGATTTGTCCACAGCGCGGAAAGGTCGAAGCTTTTCGTTTGCGTCAATACCGGAAGGATGTACGCACGTATTTAATTCTCCTTCCCTTCCGACTTGAACTGCTCCTCCAGCTCGACGAGCCCTTTATACACCTTCTCCCACTTCTTCCACTCTTCTTCGCCGCCCTGAAAGCCACCAGCCAGTGGCAATCGACCACCCTTCTTGTCACCGATCTTCCAACACCTCGCGAGCGCTTCCTTGATACCCACAACGCCCCAAGCGGCGACCAGCTTCTCGCCTTCGCATATCCGGTACTGCAGTAATCGCATCTCTTGCAGATCCTTCTTCGTCGTGCCCTTTGCTGCGCTGTCGTTGAAGAGTCGGAAAAGCCGGACGACGACTCGCGGGAAGACACCAGCGAGACCGTCGATGGCTGCGACACCGCCAATGGTCAAAACGGGAAGAAGGTTCTGGCCAAGACCGGTAAAGACATAGAAGTGCTCGTGATCGATGTTCGGGTTGGCAGCAATGAGGGTCTGGTCATCGATGATGCCGTGAGAGAGCTTGGTGCCAACGATATTGGGGTGGGCGGCGAGCTTCTCGAATGTCGAAGGTGCGATGTAGAGGTTGTTCGTCACGCCCGGGTAGTGGTAGCTAGAGGAGTCCGTCAGCACCGCGCCGCGTCACTGCAGAACAGCATCACTCACATCATGACAGGCAAGACAGATTTGTCCGCCACAGCCTCGAACCACTTTTGAATGCCATCCTGACTCGTTGCAGGCGCAAAGTATCCCGGTCCGAGGACCATAGCATACTCCGCCCCAGCCTCTTTACTTTCCTTGATCAACTCAAGCGTATCATCGATCTGCTGCGTTGCTGTCCCGGCAATGATCGGCCGATCTTTGTACCCAGCATCATCCAGAGTCTTCCGTTGACTCGAGATCAAGTCCTTCCGCTCCTCTTTCCTTAAAAAGATGGCTTCGCCGGTGCTGCCGAGAATGACGAGACCTTTGATGCCGCCTTTGACAAGAAATAGGGAGTGCTCGCTTTGGGTCTTCAGATCCAGAGGAGGCGTTACGGGGTCGTAGGACACGGTGCCTTCGGCGGCGAAGAAAGTAGGGACAGGAACGTAAATACCCTGGCATGAAGATTAGGATTGATCTGTCTTGCGAACGGATTCGGGGAAACTGACCTGAGGTGGCGGAGAAGCTTGAGCACCACGCCTAGCGTCGGTTCCATTGGTTCGCTCGGGTAGCGAAGTCATGATTGCGGAGGATGAGGGAGGGCTCGGGGACGGTCAGTGGTCAATACGGAGGGCTATGAGAGCTAGAAGTTGAGATATGAAGATGTGAGAATATTTGTTGACGACTTAGTCGGGACAAGACAAGGACGCCGTCAGTAGCCTTCACATTCCCACCCCACCAGCCCCTCCTCGACCCGGACGACCCCCGATGTGGGGGCGGAAGAGAAATGTCTCGGGTCAAAGCAGACCGAGCATGATCTGCCGCGAGACGAGAGATTGCCGGTATTTGCGAGCGAGGCTAGTCGAGGTCTAGACGTCCACGTGCCCAATCTGTGAGTCCCTAAATTCGTTACCATGCGCAGGAGGCTGTGAACGTTGAGCTGAAATCGGTCCACTGTCGCTGGTTGTCTTGAACAGGAACGAACGCAGACGAAGCGTTGACGGCGTCACAGGCTGTCGGCAACCTTGGGACTTACGATCGCTCGCATACAGGTCGGTACACTCGCCGTCGCCTCGAAGCCACCGGTACCAAAAGGCCAGATGCTCGGGCAATCAAAGAAGCATACATGACTGCATTGTAGGGTCGAAGATATTCGTTCGTGCTTTGATCTTGCATTCACTCAGCTATCAATACCTTAGGCTTATCAGGAACTGAGTGGGCTTACCTCAAGACCTCCAGTTCCTTCCCTCAGAGCCCCTGTCCAGCGTGCAAGCTCCCAGCCTGAATGCTTCTCCTAGACTCCCTTCTTCTCGACATGCGTCTTATATTCTCCAAATCAGGCAATGTACTCAAAGGCGGAAAGGAAAGAATAGAGACTCACCGCTCAAAAAAGCCGTCCAGGCAGCCATCTTGCCGTCGGCACCCTCATAAAGTGGCACGCAATGCACGCTTCTCATCCTATCACCCCACCAGATCTTCGTATCGAACGCCTTCCGGTCCAGCAAGCCTTCCGTTACGGCCACTACCACCCGTTCGCGGAGGAGGCGGGCGGTGTCGTCGTCGTCTGCAAGCAAAGTCGCAAGGTGGTGGGAAATCCAAGGTACCGAGACGCCAGCCATCATTCCGTTAGGGTGGAAGGCGGTGGGCCGCAAAACGAAGAAGTCCTGGTGCTGCACCTTCAATCGCTGAAGCTCCGACATCAGAGTCAGTGTCTGCATGGCGCAGGTCTCGGCTGTCAGATGAGCGAAGGAGCGGGCTGCTGCTTCCACGATGTCACGGAGGAAGAGCGACGTCTCGATTTCGTCCGCCAAAGCGCTCCAGTCTAAATCGTCCCTGTGCTTGGCCCGAACGCCAGGAGTCAAGATATCGATATCGTGGAGAGACAAGCCGGAGTGCGCAGACAACTCCCGCAAAGCGGCCTTGATGAAACTGTCAGTCACGTCGAGTTCCGCTACTACAAGATATGACTTGCTGTCGCTCCGGCGCTCGAGCACTTGATTGACGACCTGCAGCATCACTCGACAGTTGATGCTTTCCGCAGACGGCGGCTCAATGCGCAGATTGCTCTGCACCGTTGCGCCGTACGGGATGTTCAAGAAAGTGCAGTGGCCGACTTGAAGCACATTGGCGCCCAGCTGATAACCTTGCGACATGAAGCGGACAGGCGAGCCATGCACTTTCGGGTCGATCATGGCGATACCGCCAAAATGCGGACGAGCGTGCTGACTAGCAAACTTCTTCGATTCGGAGTTGTCTGGATATTCCTCCTCGGAGGTAAAGTCGTTCGGTCCAGACGACCAAGGCGGGCTGCTCTGACCATTCGCAAAGCCATGGTTCGGCTGCGAGTAAAAGCTGGTTGGTGAAGGCGCCGACCCGGAAGACAAGGACGGCACATCATCCTCAGAGAGCACTGTCGCCACCTCTGAGCCCGTCTCACCCCACCATTGTTTGGTGACATGGATATGCAGCAGCGGAGACTCTGCGAGAGCCTTCACCAGCCGATCCACTTGCTCTGGCGCCAACATGAGCTTTTCTCGCGGCTGGTCGTCAGTAGTCGGGGTGTCGCGCTTTCGCTGTTTCTCAGCTGCACGCCACCGCCGTTCGTCATCGTCCCGCTCCTGTGTGGGCGTCCGGTAGTCCTCCGGCTGCTGGATCGGATCAGTGAAGGAGATGCGGTGCCTGTTGACATCGATAGGGGAAAAGTAGATCTCCGTCACCTGGGAGGCACGGCGAGACTTGCGAGTGGCGTTACAGGATGTCCGCGGTGATCCTTGCGTATGATCTGACCTCGCAAGGCCGGTGTTTGAGATGTCGATCCTGGTATTCCCGATCCGATGTTGGTGGCGTTTGGGCAGCGTCTGCTCCGCTCTCCACTCCTGCACGCGGCGCGTTTCCTCCGCCACAACACCTTTCGTCCTCGCCTCGCGTCGCCTTGCATTGTCATGCGTGGGTGGCGGATCTTCATGTGCTAAATACTCGAGCGTGTCATTGTCAGAAGTGACGTCTTGACCTTCACCGCCAGTCCGTGTCCCGTCTTCCCCGGCCTGCGGCAACAGGGCTGGCTTTTCCCGCGCATCGTCATCCCGGTCTCCATCTCCTTCGCTTCCTTCGTGACGACGATCTTCCCGCTGATCCTCGTTTTCGTCGTCCTGGAATCGCACGGCCTTGGCATCGGCTGTGCGCTTCGGCGCGGCGCGCTTCCTACTGCTCTCGTCAATTGCCGGCATACTGGCGTGTTGCGGCTTCTTCCCATCAGTCGAACCTCGGTTGGGCGCTCTGGCGCCTCGAAGTTGCGCTGCGCTGGCGACGGTGTAGTTGCTTGTTGGCATCGTTTCGGCTGAGGGTCAGTGTCTCAGGCAGCAATGAACTCAACGCAACGACAGGGAAAGGAATCGCACTGGCCCGCAGTGTCTTACTCTGTGAATGTAGGAGCCCGAGTGGTGGTTTTCCGACCGCGTCAAGCAGCAGGCATGTTGAAGAGCATCTGGGCGCGTTCTGGGAGCTACGTGATAGATGAGTGAAGCCCAACAAAGGCGTCAATGTCTGGCGCAGCGTGGCCCGGGGTGGCCGAGTACGTGGCATCGCGGCTCAAAGACACAAAGGACCAGTCTGAGCTCGTCAGACAAAGCGGCCTTCAGAGTGGGCATCCATTGGTGACGTTCGTGAATGCGATGAATGGCATTCGAATGTGTTGACCAGTCTATCGCCAAGGTATCCAGCTCCTTGACACGTGACGCCGTCTATCCGTCAAGCTCACTTCTCGCCTTCGTCCATGCTTTGTATCATGACCTTGATGCCGCCCTGTTTCGCATCTGCTGCGACCTTGAATGCTTCAATAGCATCCTCGAGCTTGAAGCGGTGCGTGACCAGCTTCGAGAGGTCGATCACGCCTCCCTTCAGCAGCCTAATGGCTCGCGGCCATGTGTTTGCGTACCGGTACTGGAACTGAAGGTCGACCTCCCTCGTGCTCAATCTCATGAAGGGGACCTTGATCTCCGGCCTGCCGACACCAATGACAAACACCTTGCCACCGAACTTCGCCGCATGGATAGCACCAGAGATGGACGACTCGACCCCAGTGCACTCCATCACCACGGCCGGCTCCACACCATCGGCCTTCTCTACAACAGCCTTGGCGAAATCCTCCGGCGAGTGGCTGAACTCCACCTTGTGCGTGCGGACGCTCGGGCAGAACTCCTTGGCGAACTTCAGCCTGCCCTCATCGATATCCGTGATGACAATCGGCTCGGCTCCAGCAGCCTTGACACAAGCCAGCGTGACCAGTCCAATCGGCCCAGCTCCACAGACCAGCACGCTGTCACCCAAAGTGATATTCGCCCTTTGCATGCCCGCCAACGCCACGCTCAACGGTTCCAAAAGTGCGCCGTCCTCAAAGCTCATGTTGCCAATCTTGTGACACCACACCGCTGGGTGGTTGACATATCTCCTCAGCAAACCTGGCACAGGCGGTGTAGACCGGAACTCGACCTTCTCGCAACCATTGTAGCGGCCGGTAAGACACGGCTCGCACTCGCCGCAGATGATGTTGGGCTCGACGGCGACGCGGTCGCCGATCTCGTGCGTAGTGACCGAAGGGTGCTTCGCTACAACGACGCCGGAGGATTCGTGGCCGAGGATGTGCGTGTCTTCTACGATCATGGGACCAATGCGGCCGGCGTGCCAGAAGTGGACATCGGAACTCATGTGCTGTCAGCACAGTCTTCTGGTCTGGATGGAGGCTATCTTACCCGCAGATACCGGTGCTCTTGATAGCCACAGTCACCTCGCCGGGCTGCAACTTCGCGCCGCCCTGCGCAATATCCTCCTTACTCGGCAACGCATCCGCTACCCAAAGGTCATGGTTCGGATTGGTGTAGACACCGATATTCGGCTTCTCGGCAGCTACTGTCGTACTCGTACTCGTTGAAGACATCTCGTCGTGCTTCTGGCAACAGGGAGCGGTACAGAGCATAGCCTAACCAAGGGGACGATGTAAGGGTACGCTCGAAGGTACTCGAGGGTGACGATGTATGGAGTGTAGACAAGTAGCGAGCGAATGTCGATGCAGGGAAAGCACGTAGGGAATCCCTCGCAAAGTAAATGAGAAAACCTAATGCCTACTCAACACCAAACTAAGGTGACAATTCAAAGTTACCTCGTCCTTCACTCGCCGTAGCGTCGGCATGGCTGACCCTCGAACCCACAGGACCTCCCACCTGCCTCAAGGTGCTCGCTTTTGGCACGGATGGCTTCCTTGTCTTGTGCGACAGGCTGTTTCAAGCAATCGCTCAAGCCCGTGCTAAGACATTGTCAGGTAGGCTAGGATAATCCTTTTCCCTCCAATTGCGGCGCCGCGTCGCAAGACCCATTGGCGAAGTCTGGCGGTACCAAGCGCGAGGCAGCAATAGCGGGGCTCGTTGGGGGAAGAGGAGCCGGTTACGCAAGGTGGGGTGGGAGGAACGGAGAGGATTCGGGTGAAGCAGGTGGAGGGGAAAGGTCCGGAGGGGCAAGGTGGATGCCACCTGCTTTTTTAGGCTAAATTGCTTGCAATCACGTGTCAACGCCCGCTCAGCCTTGTGGCGATCGTGGTGAAGTTGCACCGAGGGGCCACCCGCATGCTTGGAGGGAAGATGCTGCTCTCCAGCAAAGGCACCGTGATGAAGAGACCGATACTACTGTGCAACAGCAACGGCTCAAATGGGTCATTCGACGGGTAGGAATACACGGTCGAGGGGCGAAGTGTGTTTGGCACAAGAGGTTAACAGTAGTTTCGACTGCTCCCACGCAGTTTGACATGTTCACGTGAAAACTGGTCTGCCTTCATAGCCTATTCTGGTGCCATGCCATCGAACAAGCTCCCCAACAACAAACATGCCTCCAACGCCACGCTAACACGCCGAGCCCTTTTTGTCCCAGAAGCTTACTAGGGTATCATCATGCATTGCCGTTTCGCCATCTATTCATGCTTTATCCGAACTCTTCACTCGTGTCAACCTGCTCTCGCGCCGGAGTCTCGTGCTCTTACAAACACCCGCCGAACTCATTCCCCTCAATTCCGAACCTCTCCTGCTTCGGATGGACGCAACACTGGCTCGTCGAGACTGAACCGGTGTCGATCCGTCGCTGCTGTCGTAGCCATCGTCATCCGTCCTCGATGGATTCAGGTCGCCCGAAGCAACTGAGCATTGATCGTTTGTGTTCACCATTCTCGACACCAGCGCCGCAATGTCTGCTCGATGCGCGGAGAAGCAAAGTAGCCGTGCGTTCGCTTGCCGTTGTGACCGCTGCGAAGGCGAGTGTGGTCGCGGAGGAGCTCTCTGTGGGAAGCGTCTCGACGACGAAGATGGTCGTCGAAGCTCCGATTCTGCCTCTGCCGTTGATTCAAGCGTCCACCCAGCATCATCGTCCGCTGCCGCATACGCTGCACAAGAATCGTACATGATCTGCGAGTCGGGTCGCACCCTCGCATCCGAGAATCGCGCCGCTAGGTCTGTAACCGAGAAGTTGAGAGGCGGATAGGCGCTCGTCGGCGAGCAAGGCGAAGGCGATCGCGAATGGTCCCGCGTCGAAGAAGCATTGCTAGAGTCCACTGAAGGCGACCGCGGTTTGTCGAAAGAGAAGTTCTCGTCGAACATATTCATAGATGTCGTGTAATTCCAGGCCGTGGAAACGTTCAAGGAAACCACCGTTGATCCCTTTAACAGTCCGGCATGAGCAGGAATGAGGTCCAGCAAAACATCCACAGAAGACCTGCCCCTCAGTCGAAGAACGGAAGGACTGCTGACCAGCAGAAGATTACTCGCAAGGGCGGCCCGCTGCAAGTAATATGGTAAACCGAGTCGTGAAGAGCCAAAAGCCGGCCGGGAAATCAAGGCTCCATTGAGGAAAGGATAAGCTGAGAGAAACCTCCGTCCAGACGTGGCGACAAAAGCACAAGATGCCACGCCGCAGTCGCAGTTGCAGCCCGCGCGCCTGCGGTACCGCACATTCGGACCGGTGGTCGTCACAGGAGCGTCTCGGTCTTGCGCAAGCGCGGCCACGCGGGAAGAAAACGCGAGTTTCGTTGGCCGGATCGTCGAGGCCTCGAGGTGCGCGCGAAGGATTCTTGTGGGTCTGGGTCATCGAGCGAATGAGAGGGGCGCTCGGCGGAATGATTGCGCGAGCGAGGTGGAGATGAGTTTTGGGTCCGGTACTTCTTGGGTGGGGGGATGTTGTGCAGTGGAAGGGTTCTAGATGGGTGGTGGAAGCGCAGTCAGCAAGGCTCTGCTTTTTGAGCGCTTTCTCTGTCTTTGTGGTTATTGTACAGATCCTGTGGCGATGGTGCGATGCAGACTGCATCTATTGGACCCACACGATTACGGTAAGAAGTGTGGCTTGCGATGTCCAGAAGAAAGAAGCCTGAGCAGCGGCGAAAGTCGGACTTCACTTCGAATAAGGCAAGAAACGCCGAGAATTGCACCGTGCACTTTCCGCCGAAGAAGCCGCCGACAAGGCTGACAGTACAGTAAGCTCACCAGCACTGAGTCACGCGCCACCAGCGCTCAAAGGCCACCCGGGCACTTGTTCTCCACGTCGGGTGCGACATTGCGGCACTGTCCTCTCTACATGCGACCCACTCATGAAGAAAGCCTGTATCGCATATGGCCGTCAAGCACGCATTTGCGATCGACTGTACTCTCTTCTCAGCCCAGACGCAGCACCATAACCATCCCGCATCATGTGCTCATCCGTCCAACTTCGCTGAGGTTGAGCAGTCCTTGCAGACTGCCTGCTGCGTGTCGAGGCGTGCCTTCCAACAACAGCATGTCGGCTGGTTGGGGACGAAGCATTCATTACTGGGTATGCGCTGGACTATCCCTCGACTGCTACTCCTCGACCTCGCACTCCGCCGGCAGCCTTCTCGCTACAGGCCCTTCTGCTTCCGCGACAAACGCTCAACTTCGCGATCACTTGCGCCGCCGTCGATGATTTTGTCGGAGTAGGCGAAAGGCTTGGGACCTGCCAGGTTAGATGCCTTTCTTTACCAGCAGCTATCTGCATAAGAACAGCAGGCTGTTCACCATTATATACATTTCCACTCCCATTAGGATCATGACGGCCAGTGGCGGGAAGAAGATGATGCGGATAGTTACGCTGAGGCGCTAGAGAATCTTTGACATTGTCCGAGTAGCTCTTCTTCCCCTTCATCCCCGATCATTGCCGGTATGTGTTATATGTCAATGCTGCTGGTGTATACATGACGTCGCGGTCCCGCTGGCCCTCCGGCTGCTCCGCGATGATGCTCTTCCACCGTAACTGGCCCTAATACGAACAACGGCAGGACAACGGTTCGTGAGGCTTGAAGAAGCTTCAGATAGCTTATCCTCCGCCATACTACCCGCGATCTGCGTGGCGATGTCCGCGTGCATACTGTGCGCGTTAACGTAATCGGGCAGCGAGCGCACAAGGTGGGAGGCGAGGAGTGTGAAGTCGCTGAGCAGCGGTCAGGTTGCGCCAGGGCGACAGCCACGCGAAACTCTCCACGGTTGGCTGCATTGCCAGAGCCGGGACATCGGACGAGGCTGCGCTCGTGATAACGAACATCAGTCTTCGGGGGGCTCACAACGCGAGAACTGGCAGAGCAGTCAAGCAGTGATATACACATCTACAATTTGCTCGCGCCTTCCTTCTGCGGCACCTTGATCACCACCTTTCCCCACGTCCCTCTCGACCCTAACGCTTCTAATGCCTGGGGCACGCTCTCCAATCCAACATACTCCTTATCTGTATAGTTCGTCCCGACAACCTTTCTGCTCTCGAAAAGCTTGAAAAGCTCGCTCCAAACTTGATCAATCCTCTCCGGCTCATTGATAGCATACGCGCCCCAATGCAGGCCAATGACGCTGATGTTCTTCAACAGTATCTTGTTCGTCGCCATCTTCTCAATCGGTCCGCCAGTATACCCAATAATGCACAAGCGCCCATTCCAGGCAATGCACTTTGTGCTCTTGTCGATGAGACCGACGGGGTCGTAAACGATGTCCACTCCGCGTCCTTTGGGCGTGAGTTTCTTGACTTGCACCGCCCAGTCTTTCTGGTTGTAGTCTACGGCGTAATCCGCTCCGAACCTCTTTGCAACGTCCAACTTGTGTTTCGACCCCGCCGTCGCAACCACAGTCGCCCCGAGCGCCTTCGCGATCTGCACGGCAGCCAACCCCACTCCTCCCGCCGCAGCGTGGACGAGCACCCAATCGCCCTTCTTCAAATTACACCTCGTCACAAGCCCAGCGTAAGACGTAGGCATCGTGACGAACAACCCGGCCGCTTCGAAATAACTCCATCCCTTCGGCACCGGTTTCAGTTGACTCTCCCTCGCGCATACCTTTTCCGCATAGCCTCCTTGTGCGGCGCCGAAGACTTTGTCTCCGACTTTGAACTTTGGATTGCGGGAATTCGTGGGAGTGGCTATGATCTGGCCGGAGAACTCGGACCCGGAAATCCAGGGCAAGGGCGGTTGGTGTTGGTATTTTCCGCGGATTTGGAGGAGGTCGAAGAAATTCGTCGCAGTGGCGTGGATGGCGATGGTGTACTGGTCTGCTTGGGGGGTAGGGTCGGGGAGGGAGGTGATCTTGAGGTCCAATGGTCCTTGGACGTACTCTTTTATCTGAATGCCCTTCATCGTAGCCGTGTCGGGGATCTGGGCTGTGAGCGGCTCGGTGATCTGGGAAGAAAGTTGTACGACACACGATGATTGAACAAAACCTACCGTGTGGTCTCTACACTTACAAGCAGGGACGCAATGTCGACGGTCTGCTGAGCGAGTAGCCGAAAACACCGACCATTCACCTGGATAGCCGAGGTACCTTCCCAATTGGACGAAGGGTCGAGACGGGGTTCAATGCATGCCTGAGGCGACAAGGGTCACCAGCCTTATCGATGCGGCGACAGCGTCATGCGCTTGAGCAAGCAGCGGCGGCTCTTTCACCTTCCCTGACTTTCTGGCCGCTCGCAACTGCCAGTGACCCGCGAACGACACGTAGATGTAAATCACACCCATTCACCACACGCCGCAGCAGGTCAGAACCGGGCTGCAACACCGCCGACTCTTTCCGCCGAAGAAGGCACGCCTTTGCCCCATCATCACCGGCGTCATCCCAGGCCGCCATGGCCGACTCCGGCGACTCCTCCGAACAACAAATCACCTTCAACGTCAAGTCGTCCGCCGAAGCCAAATATGTCCTCACCGGACCCACTACCATGACCATCACCGACCTCAAGCAGAAACTCTCGACATCCGAATACGCCAATCTTCCGCCGGAACGCCAACGCCTGATCTACAGCGGCCGCGTCCTGAAAGACCATGACACCATCGGCAGCTGCAAGATCAAAGACGGCAACACCGTCCACCTCGTCCGCGGCGCCGAGAGCAACTCCCGCCAGAACCCCGCCAACCAAGGCGGGAGTGCGGCAATACCTGGTGCAGGACAGGTGCCCTCCAACATTGCCGCAGGCACTGGCGCTAGCAACCCTCTTGCTCAGCTGACCGGCGCGCGGCATGCGGGTCTCCACGGGCTCCCCGGCGCAGACATGTTCGGTGCAGACGGCGGGATGGGTGCGCCGCCCAACCCAGATGCGATGTTGAGACAGCTAGAAGATCCGAATTTCGCACAGGCGATGAATGAGGCCTTAAACAACCCCGCCGTGATCAACATGTTGAGGGAAAACCCCATGATCCGGAATAACCCAATGGCGAGGGCAGCGATCGAGAACCCGGAGCTGAGGCGGATGATGTTGAATCCAGACATGATACGGATGCAGATGCAGATGCAGCAGGCCATGGGTGGGGGAGGCGCCGGTGGAGCGGGAACATTCCCGATGCCGGGCGCGACGGACACCACCGCCCCAGCAGAAGGGCAGACTGGGCCAAATCCAACCGCGACGGGTGCGGCCGGCACGGGATCGCGCCCCCCCGCCGCGAATCCGTTCGCCGCGCTCTTTCCCGGCGGTGGTGCAGGCGGAGACGGTGCAGCCAACGCAGCAAATCCTTTCGGAAACCTCTTCGGCTCTCCACCTCCTCCCGCGGCAGGCACGGGCGGAGCAGAGGGCGGGCAACAACAACAACAACAGCGCGCAGACCCCTTCGCAGCCATGGCACAGCACATGATGCAGAATCCGCAACTCATGCAGGAGATGATGGGTATGATGGGAGGCGGTGCCGGTGCAGGCAGTGACGCAGCCGGCGCGGGTTTCAACCCATGGGCGGCTTTCGGTGGTGGCGGTGCCGGAGGCGGTGCGCCAGAGGCGGCAGACGATCGGCCGCCGGAGGTGCGGTATGAGAACCAGCTGCGGCAATTGAACGACATGGGCTTCTTTGAGTTTGAGCGGAATGTGCAGGCGCTGAGGAGAAGCGGGGGAAGTGTGCAGGGGGCGATTGAGTATTTGTTGAGCAATCCCTGAGGTGTCGGCCAAGGAGGCAGCCATAGCACAGAGCGCCGATGTGACCAGTCTGGGCAACGCGGCATCGATGAGGAGATTCGCTGGTGGAGAGTACACCGCGGGCGGATCAGCGGGCCTCGTGGCTACAGATTTCGGTGGTCAGTGCGTGCATTTTGAACAGCCTTTTGCGCAGCATAGCAGATAGTAGACGGCTGTGCAGCAGGTCATATCTATCTGATCATTATTCTTAGAAACCAACTTCTGCTTCCCTAATCCACCCTCTGCTTGTCCCATCACCTAATCGCCATGACATGTCAGCCAGTGATCCGCATCCCTTCATCACGCACTCTCTACCAGCACAAGCAAAGCATGCGCAGCCTCCCACTCATCTTCCGTGTAGCCCGCAGCCCCAGCCTGCGTAGATGTGCGGATGGCCGCTGGTCGCTCTGGCCCACTGGCAAGTGACCGTGTCTCGCGCTGCGCGCCCTGGCCCAGCACCTCTCTTGCGCGCGCTGGCTTCTCGTCTCTGCTGCTGCATCTGCGCCCAGCCTTCCTCCCGGGGACGGAGTCTCGATACGGCGGCTGCACATAGCCCAGCGGTACCGGCCGTGTTGGCCGCGAAGGCTCAGCTGCCCCGTACTGCGCGCGCGGTCCGCTGACTACGCGTCGACTTGTCAGTGGTGGCGGCTTCCGCCAACTGGTCAGAGCATTCCGGGCCCCCTCGGCGTCGCCGTCCGCCCACTCGTCGCCGACATCCTCGCTGTGCTCCCCGTCCCTGCCCTCACTCCACCCGCTGTCCATCTCCGCTCTCACAACATCCTCCTCCTCGTCCACCTCCTCCTCTCCCATCTCATCTTCGGTCAAACCAACCACTTCCCACCCCCCAATGCCGTCCAGCTTATCCTCAATATCCGTGAAGAACTTCACACACCCCTCCACCACCTCGTCTGCGTACCCCTGCTCCCTCAACCATCTCGCGAAGCGTTTCGCGTGCTTCTTCCTCCCAGCCGTCAAGTCGCCGCCTTTCCTGTTCCCCTTCGGACCGTTCAGCGGGATGCCGTGGTGATTCCGCATGTGCTGCATGAGGTGTTTGCGGAGCTCGCGTTTGAAGGAGCAGCCTGGGATGGGGCACGGGGTGGCGTGCGTGGTGCTGGTGTTGTCGTGGGCATTGGACGCGGCTGCGGGATTTCTGGTGCGAGGCATTGCGTACGACGCGCTTGTGGATGATGATACAAAGACATGGTGAGAGCTTTGATGGGGGATTTGTAGGCGCTGTGAAGGGAGAGGATGGTTGGAAAGGGAAGACAAGGAGCTTTGTTGAGGAGAGACAGGTGGTTTCGGGAAGGGGTTACTTTCTGGGAGAGACATGTCTCATACCTGGTCCGGTGTGATATGGAATTGTCTTGGGGTTTCTACTTCGGACAGACGGCCATTGTCTTCTGTGTTCGCGGAGTCGCGGATTGGAATCCATGATGCTGGAGAATCAGGACATCTGGCGTTGGGTCGAGGAGCGCTCATGGCCAGGGACTGCCATAGTCTTCATCACTATCGTCCCAACCGTCTACTCCAACTCCGCAATGAGCACATCCACGAAATTCTTGCGCGGGGCATCCTGCGAGCACCACCTCTTCGCCACTTCCCTTACACGCCGCAGCATAAGGTCGTTCATTGCTCCCGCCAAGCCGTGCCGGTTGTAGAAGCCTTCCCACCGACCGATCGCCGGATCATTACCGTCGCAGATGATTGCCGCCAGCATTGAGATCTCAAAGCCGCGCTGCGGCTCACTTTCGGTATCGTCGCCTTGGTTACAGCTGTCGACGAGCGTCCGATTCTCGTCGTCATGTGCAGCAACGAGCAATTCCTCCTCGACGCGCCCGCGAAGCTGGTGCATGTAGGGTCCTGAGTCAAGGTACCCCTGGCGAGCGGCGAGGCGGTCGTTCAAAGCTCGGTCGGTGGTCTTGACATTGGTCTCCGGCCTCTCGGTATGTGGGTCTGCGGCTGCGTCGCGCTCGTCTGCCGTGTTTGGAGTATCGTTGTCACTGTGACACCAAACACCTTCGCCGAAGAGCTCAGCCATAAGCCGTGAATCCTCTTGCTCTGCATCAGTCATGTGCACATCATCCGTGCGCGCGGCCTGTGGCGTATCTGACCGGTGAGCATCTGTGAACGTCGCCGCCTCCAACGGCCTCCTTGATAGCTCGGCGAGCAGAGTTTCAGGGTGATGCACAGCTCTCCGCGGCGCTCGGATCTTGCCCTGCGGCGTCTTGATGGGTGTGCGCTTCGCACTGCTGCTCTGAGGTATCTTCGACATGGTAACACCTGAGCATGCTCGAGCGGCGTATTACAAGCCTGCTCCGATCATATATTTCTCGACGGTGGCCGCGATTCAGCGATAGGATCTGCTTCGCTTATCTGACTGTCCAGCTATTCCTGCGATGCCGCGATATGATCTGTTGCATGTATCAGGCTCGGCTCCAAGGACGGCAGTCCAACGTCGGGCGCATCCTTCCAAAGCTTCTCAGCGGAATTGCCGGCCAGACGCTGATGGCACTTTGCTTCGTCGTTGCCAGCTCGATATGGAGGGAGGATGTTGTGACCACCGCCCCACTTGCTTCGTGCATGCAGCAGAATCACTGCACGTTCCGGGCCTTGGAAGGCGCAGCCTGGGAAGGCGCGGTGCATTGTCAGGGCTGACGGCGATTCGGAAGGAGCGACCGTTGAGGCCGTCATTGCTGTTGCACCTGCCGCTGAATTTCGAAATGTGACCGCGACTGCGCGGCAGATCACGGCTTTTGTCTTGTCGTGGGACAAGGCTGCATATGCGCGAGGATGCCAGATGGTCTCGGGATGCCGTGGCCATTGCGTGCTTCCATGGAGAGAGTGCCCATGCCCGGCAGTCGTCGGTGGCGGAGAGGCGAGTCGGAATTCCGAATGACCGGTGTCAAACTGGGATGCGTTGGGCGATGCACAAGGGACTCGCCCAATCCGCGAGCCTTTCCATTTGCCCGGCGTTGGAGAATGTCATGGATTGCGATGACCTGTGAGGGTTGGCAAAGCTGCAAATCAGCTGTAGGACGAATCACCCATGACTCCGATGGTCAGCTATCGAGACTCGTGATTCTACAAGAAGCGGCACGGGCAGAAGCAGGGATGCAACATGGCCACAAGTGGTTGAAGCCCGAGGAACGTGAGAGGCAGCGGCTACCTGTGCACAATGCCGGGCCTATAGATGACTACGGAGACCAAAATGATCATGAGTCGCCAGGGGCGCACATGTTGGGCTGTTCCGCTCTCGCGTCGGCAGACTCTAGGGTCGAGATGTCCGGAGCAGCCTCGCGCGTTGCGGGCAGCGAAGCGCGACGATGAGGAGAGGACGAGTCAGGTTGATGCCAAGACTGCGGGAGCGGCGCACTATTTCGGGTCTAGCTCGGGTCCTAGTTCTAGCGGCGAGGGGCGGCGCGTGCGCTTCTCGCGACCGCGCTGGAACTCTTTGCAGCTCCCGAGCTTCCAGCGAAGGTGAGCCTCCATCAAATACGCGATTGACCGTCGAGCCGGGCAGGAGAGGATACGGAGACGCGCATCACTGTCGCGGGCATCTATGCTGGCCTCTATGCCGACTGGCAGATCCCACTGAACGAGCCGCCGTCCACGATGCGGCCCTTCAGCAATTCCCACAATAACCCATTCTCCAACTCCCCGTCGACACCCAGTCGCAAGGGCAAGAACCCGCTCTTCTCCAATCCTTCCACCACCCCCGCCGGCCCGCCGCCTTCATACCTGAGCAACAAATCGACCACACCCGCCGGACCACCGCCGCGATCAGTCTTCGGCAGCTCCTTCAATGCTGCAAATAACACCTTCGGCCGCCGCGCGGCAAGTCCGCCAGGGCGGAGAGGCTTCGCTGTGCCGGACAGTTCGCCACCCGGCCATCGCGACGAAGACAGCGAAGACGACGCAGATGCAGAGATGATGGAGGACGAGCCTACGCAGACGAGGCAGACATTCATGCATTCCATCGGCATGGGGAGTCCGCGCGGTCTCAAACGCAGTCGCAACGGCGAAGTGCGCAATGAGGCAATCAGTGGCGACTTCGCCGCCATCGCGCGCGGCATGAGCAGCAAGACCGCGCCTCTTACCGAGCCAGACGACCTGGTCCTGCAGCAAGAGGCCTTGATGGTCCGCATGGAATCCCGCAAAGACCTCGCAGCCGCCCAATCAGCTGCCACGGGCCTCACCCGCCTCTACGCCCGCCAGACCGCCGCGACCACCAAAGACGGCTCGATCGGCCCGGAAAATACCGACGGCCTGTCCAGGTCCGCCTACCTCTCCTCGCTTCTGCTCGCCCTTCACCATCCATCCCCGAGCCTCAAATCATCTGCCACCAAGACCACCATCCCTCGCGCCCTCCTCGACTGGCTAGAAACCCACCACAATCCATTCCCAGACCTCTATCAAACCGTCCTCGCCACCGATCCCTCACCCTCCGCGCACGAGTGTTTCTGGGATTGCATCTACTCACTCCTCATTCGCGGCCGCCTCGCATACGCCGTCCGCCTCCTCCGCACCGCCGGCTGGGAGAACGCTGCGACATGCGAAGACGACAGTCAGCCAGACGGCTACACAGACCACCAACTCGACGCCATCGAGGAAGTTTCCGAGCGAGCCGCCAGGCTCCTCGAAGCATGTCCGGCGGTCAATGAGGGTAATTGGGATGTCCGCGGCCCCGATTGGGAACTCTGGCGGCAGCGCGTACGGCAGACTCTGCGTGATCTTGAGGCTTTCGCCGGGGAAGAGGGCGAGATGGATGTGAGTCAGATGGGTGCGAGTAAGAACGTGTTCTCGCTCTCGGCGGCCAGTAAGAAGGCGAGTAGTAAGGTGCCTTGGACCGTCTATTCTAATCTGAAGCTCTGCTACATCATGCTTTTGGGTTCTCCGGACGAGATACTGGATGCTTCGCAAGACTGGCTGGAGGGGTGTCTGTACATGACCATCTGGTGGGATGGCGACGACGCGTCGAGCGCTGAGGCTGCACGCAGTAGCATGCGCGCGTGCTTGAGCAAGCCCCGGCAACAGCAAAAGACGAGAGAGGTGGACGTCACGCCCAGCGCAGCCTACTGCAAACGCTTAGCCGACGCATTCGCCTACGTCACCGCAGACGAAGTCGAAGACCCGGTCTTCAAACCCGACACCCTCGACCCCGTGCAAGTAGGTCTCTGCTGCGTTCTCACGGGTTCCGTGGAAGGTGCAATCAACCTCCTGCGATCCTGGTCTTTACCCGCAGCGGAGGCAGTCACGGAGATCGCTGCTCTCGCTGGCTGGCTACCAGCTACACGACCCCGCAGTCGCGGGCAAGGACTTGCAGTCGGTGTGATGGACGAAGATGGTGACGGGTTCAGTAGCGAAGACCTGATGGTGCTTTCGCATGGGCCGGGCGGGCCACACCGGACGTCGGGCCCACAGTCCAGTGGCCAGGTCAGTCGTGATGGCATTCTGGTCGCTTATGCAGATGCGCTTGCTGCTAAAGCGGCCTTCGTGTCCCCGGATCGGAGGACGGAGAAGGAAGGCTGGGAACTAGCGATATCTGTACTTGGTCGCTTGGATGATCAGAGGCAGGCGGAGAGGAAGATCGAAGGCGTACTGGAGGGTCTAGAGTTGAGGGATGAGGAGCGCGTGGACAGGATCCTGGTGACGTGCGGGGAGCTGAGTCTGGAGGTGCAGGGCAGGAGTATTGCTGAGGTGAGTACTGCTCGGGCTCGGAAGAATTGGTCATGTGCTGACGAATCTGGACAGCGTTATGCCGATTCTCTCGCCGCCACCTCATCTCAGGATCTCGCACAACAGGCCTTCGGCGCCGCCCTCCTCTTCTACGCCCGCGCACACAGTACAGCGAAACTCCGCTCGACCCTCTCCCTCCTCACCTCGCTCAGCCTTCTCCACTCCTCCTCCATCCCCGCGACCCCCTCCCTCGACGACACACTCACCTCTCTCCTCTCGCCCGGGCGCGAAGGCCTCGTGGACTTCGCCCGCAAAGATCCCGAAGCCGCCGAGCTCCTCGCCGGCGAATTGAGCGGCTACGCGATGGTGCGGCGCTTCTACGACCTTCGCGACAGCCTCTTCTTGAATGCCGGGTCCATCGAAAAGCGGCGCGAAGCTGCTCGTGCGCTGCTGGCTGTGCTGGATAGCGCGAGCGACTGCATCGCTGGCGGGTTGCTGGATCCGGGGCGGGAGGGCGTGGTGCCTGTTGAAGGGACGTTGGTGTTGTTGGGCGAGGCGCTGCCGTTCCTCCCAGCAGGCAGTGCCAAGGGAGAGATCCGGAGGGGTGTGTTGAGCAAGGAACAGATTACCGTCCTGCTGAGAGTGGTAGAGGACTTTGAGACGGTGGGCGGGAGCGTGAGAGAGGATGCAGAGAGCTTGCTCCAAGCATCCATCTCGGCCTACGATGCCGAGATCGAAGCTTCAGCTTCCGGAAAGCCTGGATCCCGCGCCCCAGCGCGCATGGCGAAGCAGTCCTCGAACCTTTCGCAGAGCGGGAGCGGGTCGGCGAGTTCGAGCTGGGAACTGCTCGCTCGGTCTACGCTGGGTTTGGCGCAGTCGACCACTGCTCCACGCGATGGCGGGAGCAGGAAAGCGGAAGTGGTGAAGCGGGGCTGGGACTGGCGGAAAGGTCTCGAGGGCTTGAGATCGGGCGGCGAGGCGGTCGGCGCTAAGGAGGTGGTGAAGCTGGTCCGGGTGGGGCTGGCGGGGGAGATGGGGAGGTGTTTCGTCGGTGGACGATGAGAGTATGGTCCGGCTACTCGCTGAGCGGACATTGCGCTCGAGGGAAATCTGCGAACGTTGCGAACCTTAGTCCGACGCCTGACTCCTTATCCGCTGTGTTCGCGAAGAGCATACAGGTCAACTCCGTTGCAACTCCTCAACCATTGCCCTCGAATTTCATCCACCCACCGCAGCTCTATTGGTCTCGAAGTCGAGCTCGTACCCCTCATCGCCGTGCGGTCCCTCCGGGCTATTCTTCTTCACCCGCGGCTACCCTTTCACCCACCCTAATCCCGGCTCGTCACGAGATTGAAATCTGGCTGCGTGATCAAATCAATCAATGCCAAGCGCATTGCCCCGTTCACGAACACGTATCGTACAGCTCCGTCGTGGCAGTCTTATTCTCCAAGTACAGCCGTCTATTCCTTCCTGTAAGACAACCAGATGCTGACCAAATTGAACGTGTCCGAGAAGTGATCCCGAAGTCGTCCCGTTCAGTCATGAAGGCACTGAGCGGCGGCCAAGCAGCTGGGTCCGACGCTCCCCGTTCGCATCAGCAGAGAGTCGACATCTCTGTAACAACCCTAAGCTTTCGAGAGATGGCGTTCGATGCGGAGCTTGGAATCCGGTTGCGATGTAAGAAGGCTTATGTTGACGGCCCTACAGAGGGTGGGAGCGTGTCTTCTACGACAGAGGATATGAGGCCGTGACTAGCATCAGATCACGCCGTCACCCCCGTTCGCATGAAAGTTGTCGGCTTCTGACCTGGCAGCTTGTTTTGGTGTCTCTAAACCATGCTTTTCGATCCACCCTGGAAAGGCTTTATAGTTCGCGGGCTTGTTACGCCCACGGTTCCAGTCTATAGTACCTGAGCATGCTTCACGTACTTCGACAATTGTGATGTTGGCTGGGCTGGTCCTTGTTCAAGGAGATGATATGCTGTAGAAGCGCCAGCAAAACCAGCTCCAATGACCAGAATCTCTGTCTCGGCAGGCAGGTCTTTGGTGGAACGGTAACTGTCAAAATGGTGGAGTTGCGTGCACTAGAATGGGAGAAGCGAGGGCGTCGCCGACATAGTCATGAGCTACTGGCAGCTCTGCGCGCAGACAAGGATCCACAAGTACTTTGCGAAGCTCCGGGAAGTCCTCGTGGTTTTACCATGTGGGCTTTGACATCTGGAGACGAGCAGCGGGCCAAAGGATATGTTTCTGCCAGCAAGCTGGACATTCCCTCGGAGAATCTTGTGTCCTGTGACTTGTTGCGTGCATGTCGAGAACATGAGTCTCCTATATGCATGCTGACGGGCCGTCTCAGGTGGAAGGCAGCCAAATCTTGCTGTTTACAAGCATGTCCTCAAGACGCTGGGAGACGCCGAGCAGACGTGGGTTGCAGCAGCTCACATATGAGACAGAACCACAGCAAAGCTCAGGGGATGAGCGTAGATAGTCTTGGATGATCGGTCCGCGATAGCTGACTCCACAGCGCAGGTTCAAGGCTGCTTGGTGCAGTCCTAGAGAAGGATCCATGATCTTCCATGGCGGGTAGCACACGCTCCTTGTGTTAGATTGGACTTGCATAAAGCCGGCTGGGCGGCGTCTGTAAAGCAGGGTCGAGAAACCCCATGGCTTGCCGCCATGAGTTGTAGCTGAACAGATCCATCTCGCGAATGCCGCTGTGAACTATTGCTTGATGTAAGCGCTGCATGGCTGGCGAGTGAGTCTGTCATGAGATAATAGTTGTACTGGCAGGGAGAGGTAAGGTGAGTCCATGGCACTTGGCCTCCTCCGTTGCTCGCCGTTTTAGGGTATCCTCATGACGACAAGAAAGACGCGTTCTGCGTTGTCGATGGAGAAAGGCGAGGGAGCGAAAGGATGTTGATGCGAGCGGAAAGAGTCTAGAACTACAGTACTGTATGGCGGCTAATCCGGAACAGTCGGGTGTTGCAAACGTGTGGCCCCTTAAATGCAATGACTACTTCGTCAAGCCTACCGAGCGACACGACTTTCGATTCTGCACCACCTTCGACCGATTGCTCACTCGACCGGGCTCGGCCCCACTACGCTCACAGATCTGCCTCACTGCCAGTATGCGCAGATACGATGACTGTCCGGGCGAGGCTTTGCGATCAATGCAAGGCTTCGTTAGCCACCTTCAGGACCTGGACGTTCACCGAAATCTATGACCATCAGCCGTCGTTGACTGCTTTACAGAGAGCGAGCAGCGATGCTTGTCCCATTTGCCGCTGGCTTCTGCTAAAGTGGCACGCATACCTCGATGCTTATCCGGAGGTCGGTGAGTCGGGCGAAATGTCGACGAAGGTGCACCTCATACAATGGCGCGGTTGGTACGGACCGACAGTGGATCCGCGACAGCAGAGTATCATGGTTCTCCAGTACATTCTGCGGATGCCCGGAGTAAACGAGGCCACTGGCTTTACAGAGATAGCTGTGGCCTTCGAACTTGGGAGCGATACAGTATCGAACGAAGGACCTGCGGCCCACACAGGTAGCCCATCATCTCGAGCCAAAGCGAGACAGTGGTTGAAAGATTGCGCGGACTCGCACGAGCTCTGCCGCCCGACCGCATCACACTGGCGGCCAGCCCGTCTTGTCGCGCTCAAGGGCTGCTTCACTGGCCCAGCATTGGCCGAAGCAGAACGCGACGATTACGCGGCAGGTGTGCCATACGCAACACTAAGCCATCGATGGCTTGGCAATGAATTCTGTCTCTTGCGCGGCAACGTGAAGGACTTGCGAAGATCGATCCCTACTGCCTCGCTGAAAGCAGACATCACGGACGCTTTCCGAGTGGCAGAGTCCATGGGTCTTGCGTACGTATGGATCGACACGTTGTGTATCTGCCAAGATGATCCAAACGATAAACTTGAGCAGATAAACAAGATGGACCAAGTCTACAGCAACTCGGCTTGCAATATTGGCGCGTGGAAGACGATTAGTAGCATGCCCGGACTCTTCAGCCAGAGAGATCCAAGCCTGGTGCAGTCTTTCGATGTCAAGTTTCAGGACATCTCAGATGGCAGCGAGCAACATCATACTATCTGCCTTGAGTGGGATATCTCCCGCCTGGAGCTTGCAAAGAGCATCTTGCATGGCCGTGGCTGGGTGTTCCAAGAGCGTCTGTTGTCACCTCGTTTGCTTTACTGCGGACCGAAACAGCTGCATTGGGAGTGTCGCCAGTCTGAAGCATCCGAAACCTACCCTAAGGGCAAGCCCGCATACGCGTACAATGCCCTCTTCCAGCGACCTTCGCTGCGATCACGCATGATGCGCTTGCAGAAGACCTTCCGCTCACCGTGGCAAGATAGAGCTTTTATCCGCCGAGATCTGTGGCGAGAAGTAGTTTCCGAGTACACACAGTGCGAGCTGACTTTTCAATCCGATCGTCTTCTGGCTCTCAGCGGTATCTCAGCGTACTGGAATTCTTTCGATCCAGCGCGCACATATGCGTCTGGCCTGTGGCTGGACAATCTCCCACGAGATCTTCTCTGGAGATGCCACCCAACGAACGATTCAATGCCTCAACAATTGGCTCTCGAAACGCCGATTGCGCCGACCTGGTCATGGGCATCAGTGTCAGGACAAGTGCGGTTTGACCTGCCAATCATGGGCCAAAGCGACGAAGGCGTGCTCACTTTGGTAGCCAGCTCCAACATCGAAATCATCTCTCCAGCCTCGGAGCGGAATCTCACGCCCATGCTACCAGACCCCGGATACGGGGACGCCGGAAGCTTACCAAGACTTCGCATCCTTGGCCGGCCGATACGAGCCACCGTATGCTCTGACACGAGCGTCTTAGAGCAGGCTCAGAGAGGCTTCTTCGTCCGCTGGCAGCCTTGGCGAGCCCGCATTGCCTTTGTGAAAGGTACACCAGGACTCTCTCCACCTATCGGGACATGGCGATCTCATGTCTCGATCTGCAAGCCATACGAGAGTGAATCAGTTGAGTCCACCTTCATCCCAGACAAGGTATCCACAGCGGAGAGAATGGGCCGGGATTGGCATAATAGGACTGTGGTCTGTTTGCCGCTCATCGCACTTCCACCGACATATGCCGAGTCAGAGGGCTTTGCGCTTGCGGGACTGGTGCTGACACATGCTGGGCTGGACGATGCAGTGAAGTGGCAGAGGGTTGGGGTCTTCACATGTGCGAATTTAAATGTGCCGTATACCGAGCAGGAAGAAGTTGTTATCGTGTGAGAGCGAGCCATTGGCTGAATGATTGAAGAAGGCGTGGAGATTAGGAGAAGGTGGAGAATGTGCGTGAAGCAAAGCGGTATCCATTAATGATCGTGATCGTAACTCAAGGCATTATTCTTCATGCCGCCATGGGTTAAAAGCGCCATTGCTAATTCAAACATGCCAATCCCAGAGTTGTCTATCGTTCATTGCCATGCCTCTCAATGATCGTCCTGGATCCAAAAATCCTCGCCGTGTTTACAAACACTCACACGAGTCGGCCAGCGACCCCGCTAATGAACCCAGCCGGTGGGACGGATGACGCCAGTGCTCCAAGCCTTGGATGAGCTTGAGCTGCTGGCTGGCTTGCTGCTGCTGCTGCTGCTGCTGCTGCTGCTAGAGTGGCCAGTCGGAACTGGCACGCTCTTAATGGACGAAGCACCGGTCCGGACTGGAGTGCTCTTGCTGGAGACGGCGCCGCTGCCAGTCGGGTCGGGGACGGAGCTGGTAGTGCTGCTCGAAATGGGGAACGGCGGGACAGAGCTGGAGCCGTGGTTCCCATTCCAGGGGCCGTGGCTGTGGGGAGCAGTGGACTGAACAATGACGATCGTGGTCGTCTCACCGCTATTCAGAGTGACGGTGACAGTCTCTTTGGTCATGCCGGCGGCGGACTGGGTGGCAGAGGCGCCTTTGTAGATGAACTCGGTCTCGGTCACGGTCACAGTCGCAGTCGCTTCAGGAGCGCAGCTGCCACCGTTCGCAGCGCCGCCGTTGCTGCCGAGATTGTTGCCATGGGCAGTGGGAGAAGGGTAGGCGGTCCAGCTGGTGTACTGCGTGGTCCAGTAGGTGCTCGTCTCGTGACGGGTCGTCAAGGAAGTGGAGTAATAGGTGGTTCCAGAGCTAGTGGCGACCGCAGAGCTGCACGGCACAAAGACTGTCTTGGTAACAGTGACCGGGAAAACTGTAGTCTTCGTGATAACTGACGTCGTCGTTCCAGTCACGTGGTTGGTCGTTGTGCTTGTCGTTACGGGTGCAGAAGAAGTCCTGATCGAAGAGCTGCTGTGCGAGTAGCCTGTCGGGTGGCTTGAGGTCGTGTTGGCGCTGCGGGTACTAGAGCTTGAATAACTCGTCGGGTGAGGGTGGGGTGAAGTGCTGTTGGCACTTGATGTAACTTGCGAGCTTGTCGAGTGGCTCGATGAGCTTGTCAGGTGAGGATGGGTAGATGTTGATTTAACGCTAACGGTTGTGCTATGGGAGGCTGTAGCGGAGTGCGATATGGTGGACCATGTCGAATGCGAAGTGGTGTGTCCGCTTGCTGTTGACGAGCCAAGGCTTGCAGTGCTGCTTGTCTGAGGCTTTGATGATGATGACGTCCGAATGCCCGAAGATGTGGAGTGCGCCGACGACGAAGAGGACGAGGAGGATGTTGATGGTACGGCCGAGCTTGTGCTGTTAAAAGACCAAGTATGCTGCTGAGCCGGCATGGCAGAGGCGGCGCCGAGGAGGGCGAGGACCGCGAGCTTGTACATTATTGCTGTAGGGGACGGGAAACTCGTGAATGATGTATTAATTTGCTAGTAAGTGTTGCTCGTAGATCGTAATGAAAGCGATCGTGAAGGCAGCAGACAATAGATAAAGGAAATAAGGAAACAAGAGAGATGTTGCTTTGGTCGTTGTTTTTAATTGATGAGATGGATGGATCACTATACCGTGTGCGAGGGTCGTCTATATACTCATCAGCATCTCTACAAACTTCCACGTGGTGACACGCGGTGGGGGGCGCGACGTTCGGGATGGGTTGCTAGTCGTAGTACGAAGGTACGACAGTAGCAGCGGCGTTGCTGGGAGCGAGAAAGCCAAGAGGCGAAGCAGAGCGGTGGCGTACCTGAATCGTGCCGGGCTACTGCGCCGATCGCTTCCCGTTCCTGAACCAAGCGTCGGCCACAAGCAGCTCGCCGATCACACTGCGTGCAAGACGGATCGTGTGCAGCATCGGCAGCCGGCGTCCACCGCGTAGCTCGCCATGTCGACATCATGCAGCTGCTGATGTGACCGTGTTCTTGAGACACAAGGCGAGTCCGAAGTGCGGAGGAAGGCTGAGTAGACGGGAGCTAGCCGCGTTTGCCTTAGTCGGTCCGTGGTTCTTTTCCCGGAGCGGCCAGCGTGCTCTGACAGTTACATCAGCCCCGACTTCCAGAACCTTGAGCGCGCCGTTGAACGCCACGACATGTTCCGCGATCATGACATAGCAACTTACCATGCGCGCCACGGCTGAAGCGTTGAGTAGGGCTGTACGAGCCTCAGCCTGTGGAGCCGATAGTCAATGGCAAGACGGTCAGGTACAGCTCGCCAGCCCTGTTGGCCTGGCCGACCATGCACCAGGTGATGTAGTTCTGGCACGAGAGGCGCACAAACTGCACGGCAGAAATGTACAGCTAGCCACCGCAACAGGAGCATGCGAGATGCGGAGGTGTCTTGGCACCCAAGTCCGATCTGTTGTAGCCGGGTTCGTGATATGTCGTATCTTCGTGAACACTTTCGATGCCAGTCAACATGCAGACGGCATCAAGCACTGACAGCCTAACCAAAGACTTCGCGTGCTGGCCGTCTGCAGTGGAAATTGAGTGCCTTACAAGGAAGCAAGCTCTGGATGTACACAGCGTTGCTTATTGCCCACCTCTGGTCACCACATCGCCTTGGCGCGAACGACGCACGCCCATCTTTGCGATCGGGGACACTAACTGTTTTGATGAGTGAAAATGGCCTTATCAACTGGAAGATTGAACTTACTTACCACTTTCTCATAGTCATGCAGCATCTCCGCCGAAAGTACTGAGATGTCACAATCCCGCTGTCCTCGTGGAATCATCTCCATCTCATACGATTGGACAAGATTGGCAAGGTCCATCCCAGGATTCTCCGCAGCCGCAAGCTTCTCGGTGAGCTGCAGTGCGTCTTCGACTCCTAGATTCAAACCTTGACCCCGGAACGGCGGCCTGCAGTGAGTGTCAGCACCATGGCTTGTGGATTTGTCACGCTGAAACCTAGGAGAAGCTCACACGCTGTGCGCAGCGTCGCCAGCCAGTGTTACACGGCCAGCTAAAGGTGATGAGGACCAATTCATTGGCCGCCAGAATTTGGCGGACTCGATGTCGAAGCTCGCTTTGGCAGGCAGAGCACGCAAAGCGCTCCGCCATGGATCCACATAATCTTCAGCTTTCTCCCTGAGCCACTCTGTACGCTCGTGCTTCGTGGGCAAGTCTCCGCTGGTTGGCGCTCCTTTCCACGAGACAAGGACCTGAAAGACCCAAGACGCCGGGTCGTTGGGCCGGGGGACGTCGAGGACCCGAGTGAGGTACATCCAGCCTTTGGGATGAAAGCTGTTGAAAAAGATGGGATGCTGAGCTCTGATCAAAGCTGAAGTTTCTCGGCCAAATGACGTTGCAAGGTTTACGAAGTTGATGTCCGTTTGGGAGGTTTCCGCTGCTTCTTTGCCAACCAGCATCGTCCGCACGACTGACTGTGCACCGTCGCAACCAACAATGAGGTCCGCATACATCTGAGCGCCATCCGAAAATGAAGCGTTTACACCTTTGCCATCCGAGCGGATATTCTCAAGTCTTTTGCCGTACTGGAGATGGTCAACACGCATCGTGGGCATGCGACAGCTGACCGTGCATTACCTGAACGTCCAGCCCTTCTCTCAGCAGCCTGATCAGCCGCTGGCGACCGACGCTCATAACACCAGGAACTGGCGTAGCAAACAGCAGCTCGCCAGTATGGGCTGCAAAGTGGTTTAGCACAGCATTTTCGGGCGGAATTGGGTAGGATGGATCTCCCCATGCTTCGTTCAGCCGGGCGCAGAGGTCGTCCGGGAGAAGTTTCTGAAGATTATCTGTGCTCCAGTGCAAAGTCATGCCCCAATCTCTCGGTCGATCGGTGGCGCTCACTGCACATTCGCATATAGTGGTGCGAACCCCGTGCTACACCGCCGTCAGACTTGAGAGGCGCTCTCACTGGGATTGATTCGACATTAACTTTGATGTGGTTCATACCTTCTGCAGCCCATGGGCGAGGAGGCAGCCCGTTGCGCCGGCACCGATGATCAGCACGTGAGCTCCCTTATTACTACCACCACTGGGCTCCATTGTCCACTACCCTTGTCGGGTACTAATGCCGCGATAAAGGATCGCAAATCCGCAAAGTGATCACAACGACCTGGCACGCCAGTGCTGGACGCAGTCAGAACTCCAGGCTTGGAGATTGTGGACTCTGCTGCGGCCATACTTGCTTGGCATTCATTGCCAGATGATCCACATAATTGGCCGGTTAGCGCAAGTGGGGAGATGCACGCAGCTCCCTTCGCCTAGTTTTAGGGCGGCGAGCCCGTAATGGGCGACACGTCGCATGCCGTCTTCTGGCTGCTTTGCGACATCTTAACACCGACCATTCTCTCAGCTGGTTTGATGTTCGGCGAAGTGTAGTGTACCATGTTTATTGACATGAGATAAAGCAATGCCTCAGCCTGCTTGCGAGCTTGGCAGCTGCTTAAGAAGTACCTGAGCCGGACGCCGTTGGTTGAAGACGTACGACCCGCATCGTCGCAATCTTCCTAATATCTTTTGAGGTCGACTCTTCGAAGAAATATATATTGTGGCCAGACAGGGTGTGCAAGGGTGAGGTGAGGTTCGGGGACAGTCGGCTTTCAACGGTCCGCCCGATCTACCAAGTTGCCGAGACACTATCCAGCTTACGCTCCGGATCTACTCCGCCCGACCCTCCCCGCAATAGATATACTTTCAAGTACGTTTACCGCCTTTAGTATAGGGACCGTGTTACATTATATGATTGTACCTACTAAACAGTCATAAGAAGCCGATATCTTCGACCTCATCGACTTCGGAGATATCTGTGTGCTCCCACTGATATACGCGCACTGGATAGAAGCCCCCGAGGATATCCCCGATCGTTCGGCGCACCGACTAGCCACGGCAAGGTCGATCGAATAGCGCTACGTCTTACAAAGATAAGATCACATCTTCTCTCCAGTCATGGACATCTTTGACTGGCCTCTGTGGGTAGGCTCAAACGGAAGACCAGGGAGAAGCGAGCTGTAAAGTCGACCTCACTCCGCACCCACACAACCTCCGGCTGACTCTTAGAGGATCCCAATAGAGAACCCGGCTACCGGTCAGGTCTTCGCAAGGTATACCCCCCCTCCCCCCCACCCACAAGGTAATGTCGATCGTCTGATTAGCTATTGACCTTGGTCAGGACCCATTCGGCCGGACCGGAGGATGTTGAGCAAGCCGTTCAAATTGCGCAAAGGACTTTTGAGTCTGGCATCTGGTCTAGGGCAGACCGTAGCAACCGCGCTGATGTACTCGAGAAGACGGCCAGCTTGCTTGTCCGGTACTTGCCGGAGCTAATCGATCTGGAAGTGCAGCAGACTGGAAGAGCAATCCGGGAGATGAAGGCACAAGTTCCTTCTCTTGTGAAATGGTTTAGATACTATGCCTCGCTCATTCGTACCGAGGAACGTGCTGTACTACCCACGAGCGGCCTGCTGCACAACTGGATTGACAGAAGACCGCTGGGAGTTGTCGCCCAGATTACGCCCTTCAACCATCCATTGCTCATAGCCGTCAAGAAGATCGCCCCGGCATTGGCAGCCGGCAACAGTGTCATTGTCAAGCCTTCCGAGCTAACGCCTTTGAGTACGCTGCGGCTTGGCAAGATACTGCAAGAGGCTGGACTACCTGACGGTGCGTTTCAGGTTCTGCCTGGCTACGGAGCGAAGACTGGCAAACTTCTGGTCTCTCATCCCATGATCAAGAAGGTTGATGTCACGGGCGGAACGCCATCAGGCAGGGCTATCGGAGCAATTGCTGGCCAAAACCTTGCAGCCTTCACAGCTGAGCTGGGCGGCAAGGCTCCTGTGATCGTGACGAAGCACGCGGATGTCGATGCTGCCGCCAATGGCGTGGCTTTCGGAGCGTTCATTGCGAGCGGCCAGACTTGTATCGCCGCCACAAGGATCATCGTCGAGCAGTCAATATACGCCGCCTTTATGGGTAAGCTAATCGCCAAGGCCCGTAGCATTGGTCGACGGATGGGCTCACCGACCAACCCGCAATCTATGATGGGCCCTTTGATATCAAAGAAGCAGCTCGAGAGAGTGATCGAGCTCGTGAACGATTCTTCCGCCAATGGACTCAACGTCGTTTGTGGTGGCGCAAGAATGGACGTCATATCGCCCCTCGATGGCTTTGACCTCTCCCACGGCTACTTCTATCCACCAACGGTCATCGCCAGCAGTCTCGCCACTGACGTCCTAGCCTCGAGAATTTGGCGCGAAGAAGCATTCGGGCCTGTCATTGTAGTGACGACTTTCCGTGATGAAGCTGATGCCATACGCTTGGCCAACAATAGCGAGTTCGGCTTAGGGGCAGGTATCTGGACACAGGACTTGTCACAAGCCCACCGACTATCGGCCGCCATCGATGCAGGCATAGTCTGGAGTACGTGTTCCGGCGCACGAAGCACACAAGCGACATTGATTGCTGATTTAGGCCTAGTCAATACGCACCACCGCAACGACCCTAGCAGCCCTTGGGGCGGCATCAAGAGCTCTGGAGTCGGTAGCGAGAATGGTATAGGTACATGCAGTCCTCCCCACTATTCTAAGACCACCGTTAACGCCGTGCGCCCTGCAGATGCATACCATGCATACACCACCACTAAAAGCACAATCATCAACTACGCGTCCACCGAGCAGATCCTGGCGTCCGATGATTGGTTCGGCGAGGCGACGGAAGACGTCCGGTACGGCTAGATACGCCTCTCAGACGTGATGCTATTGATTTGGGATACCGGGTGCCCATCAACTTGACCTTCCCCACCAGGATGGAGCGGTAGCCGCGGCAGCCATGACCGATTGGAGGCCTGGTGCCCCCTGTCCCCAATGGGGCTGTGAGTGCCAATTCTGTGCTTCATGGGACTTAGTTTGCATTACAGAGTAGACATTGCGATCAGTCAATCGCCTAATTAGTACGACTCACCCCAAGTCCCCTGCTGGACGGCTAAGATGGCAAAGTTGGATCCAACCGTACTACGGGCTCTGTTTCCGATCCACTCTCCGGCATCAGGCCCCTCAACCTCGTACTTTGTGCCGAAGGGGATCGTGTTCTTTCCGTTAGTGAGGAAGGCGTGGGTTGTGTTGATTACTGCTTCTTGCACCTCGATCGACGAGGCTGCTGCTGCGACAATATCTGCGCACGATCAGTATCTGTGTTAACATCCCCCACAGATGTATAGACTTACTCCAGTCAGACAAACCCCACGTCACAGCGCCGCCCGCGCTGGTACTCGGCACACCCCACGGCAAGCCGTCCACCTGTATTTGCTCCAGATACCATTTCGATTGCAAATCCCAAGCAGAGCTCGGGAATGTGTTGAGGCCCAACTGCACGTCCGAGTAAGCCGTGAACACAACGTTCCACGTATTGTTCAGTCCGTAATTGTATGTGAAGTGTGTGCTATCCGCCGGTTTGCCCCCGTTTAATCCGAGCCCGCCGTAATACAACTTCTGGGCGATGGATGCAGCTATAGACGAGTATGTCTTGTTGCCAGTGAGTATAGCAGCGGCATTGAGGCCGATAGCTGACTGCATCGCGAGAGCAGTCTGGTTGGCTGTCTTAGCAATAGCATCTACGCTGATGAGTTGCGATGCAGGGTACAACGAATTAGCAGCAAGGTAGCTGGCGTAGCCTTCCAAGAGCTTGAGATACTGCTGTGCCCATGATGTGTCTCCAGTGCTTTTCTGGTAAGCGTATAACATGATGAATAGAGTTGAAGTCTCGAAAAGAGGCATTTGCTCGGCGTTTCCGTCATCGTGTCCCGTAGCATTTGGATAGTGCGTTCCTAGGTCATGGATCACCCAGGGATGCGGCCACCTGCCCGCCTGGAGATACGGCAGAATTGGCTCGAAGTAGTAGCGGATGTAGTACGGGTTCAGGCTATAAAAGATGGGCCACGACTGGAAAATGATGTCGACTGTGTTGAGGTTTCCGTCTGAGCTAATCTCTTTCAGAAAGACTTGTGGTGTTGCGCCAAGATCTTTGACGGGGACTGTCAGCTCGAGCGCCCCGAAGGTTTGGCGGACGCTAGCCTCCACAATGTCGGCATACTGGCTCCCGAACGTCGGCGATACGGATTGCGCCTTTGATCGGACAGTGCTGTCGAAAGAGGTCGCCTGGCTCAAGGTGGTGGCATAGTCGCTCAGGAAGAACGACACCGCCTGAGGGGGCGTCGCATACTTTGATCGGTACAAGCCCGTTTGCGTGGTGCCGAGATAATTGATCGCCTGTGCACGGTCGAAACCAATCGCAAAGGTCACAGATGAGGCAGAGCTACCCACAGAGCCGAGGTCTTTTGCAAGCGCAGCGAGATCATATCCACCGCATTGCTTGCCTTGACTCAACGAGCCCCTGGAGGCAAAAGTTTTGTATATGGTGCCCGCGCTATCGCAAGATGACGAAACACCACTGCCAATGGTTGTGGCAAAGATCACAGAACCGTAGGTTGCCATGTCCGAGTTTTCCGTGAAGGGAATCTCGTTTGGGTTGTGGAACCAGAAGAGACCGGTATTGCCGTTCGTTGTGTAATTGAGGTTTGCCGCGCCATTTTGAGCGGTCCAAGTCTCATCAATGGCACTGAGAATCTGGACTTTGTCGTTTTTCGTTGACGTCGCAGAAACAGTGAGGTACGAGTACGGCAGACTCTGGCGGAGGTAGTCGTTCGCCCCAGGCAGAACCGGCGAAAAGAAGTCAAGTGTAATCGTCGCAAATCCGGCCGTCATCTTGATCACGGTATGCGAAGACGTCCACGTGATGCTGGCTGTCTGCGCCACAGTGTAGCCGCTGATGCCCTGGGGTACGCCAAACACATTATAGGCTCTGCCGTTGACCCTTGCAAGAACATTCCATGTCAGCGACTGCCCGGCCCAGAATTCGGGTTGGCCCGCAGCAACATTTGAACCGTAGTTCCCTGGCAGCCAGGCGGACAGGTACGGGCTCTTGACCGCGAGAGGAAATGAAGGAAGTGGCACATTGCCTGCGTAGGCAAGAAAGGGGTATGTGAATAGAAGCAAGAGACAAGAGGGCAGCCGCTGGACCATTATGTTCGAGAAACGTATGGCGTCTCACGATGTTGTCGGAATCGTGTGCCTGGCTGGACTCCAGTTGAGGCGGCAGCCAAGCTCAACAGCGAACGTGTTGGCTTTCAATCGCCTTGACTTGGCACATTGTGTGCTTCTTGGGGGCAGTACCAGATGGGGTGGACAATCTGCAACGCTTCTTCTGAGGGCCTGGCGAGCTTTCCCGGGGTGCTGGCGCACATCATTTCTGAATATGCAATTTCTTGATGCTGCGGCAGGGAGGGGTTGAGCTGACTAGCGCTGCAGTAACGATGAAGGATGTCGGCCTAAATGGAAAGGCCGGCCTATTACTTTCTAACAGCTCGCCACAACCAGCATCGGGCTTCTGAGTGTGGTGGCAGTCGCATTGCAGGTGCGCAGAGGGTGACTGCGGATATGGCTACCGTTGTGATCGACCCCACAGACGCGCGGGCGTCTGCACCCCCTCTTTTACTGTGAGCTGGTCCCGTGACTTGCGGAGGAGGCTGAGGAGACGAAGTTCATTGCGACCTCGACTGCCTTGTCTTATTCCTCTCTCCTTTGTCCATGAGCCTGATATACTGTTCGATCTAGCACCAGTATGTTGTAATTCACGCATTGTGCTTGAGCGAAGATCCGGGTGTGCTGCACCAGCTTTCAGTCGCTGTCGCGCAGTCGGACCTCTGCGCCATTGCAGCTTCAAAGTATGAATGATCGACCATACAGCTCAGGATTGCAAGCGTGGGACTTATGCCTCTCAGCTTGACTTCAACCTCCATTTTGCAGATCGCCAATGCTACTGGGCACGGAGCTCGTGCGGGTCGTCGAGCGATCTTGGACGCATCCTGCATGGACTATTGGATGAGTGCGTGCGACTGATTTGGTCGGGTCTGGCGTTAGTGACATGACCTGTCACGAGGCTGGAGGCTTTGTCAAGTGCTACAGCTGTGCGCAGCTAGCGCAACAACGACATCTCCCGCACACGGGCGAGCCCCGGGGAGCACCGCCGGTGGCATACTCGGAGCATTATCCGATGAGTTTGCGGACCATGCAACCCCGGAGAACGAGCGACAGCGATTGCTTCCGGCTGGAATAAGGCTCAGGACCCGGGGTCCTTTTGATAATCATCTTGCGAGCCTTTTGGATCCCTCACCCTTTGCTCAGTTGTCATGATACCACAGAACATACACAATGAAACTGCCTAGTAATGGAACTCCTCCAGTACCTTCATCAGAGTACCATGCCGTAATCCGCCCGAAGGTGTCAGCTCCCAGAGCCGTAAACAGCACGCTAGCCGAGGTGCCGTAACTTCTAAGTACGTTTGGCTTTACGGATACGTCCGAGCATGGGCACCTGACTCGCGTGACCTCAACCGACTCCAAAGTGACTTTCATTTGCCTGACGCGATCCGACATTTCGCATCATCTTCAAGATGCAGCCCAATAACTTTGACGCAATCACATAGCCGACATGGCGCCAATGCGTCTGAGACTTTTAATCCATCGGAATGACCTTCCGCCAGTCTCAACTCTGTGGCCCGTCAACGAGACACAGATCAAGCACACGATCTCCCAGCTTCTCCAGCAGGTAAATGGTACATTTCCGCTTGAGTCCGATACATGGGGCCTCGAACACTACATAGTCACAATTAGTGGCTTTGAATGCCTCCACTACCATGAGCTCGGCGCAGTGTGCAAGGACGACGACGAAGTGGTGATCAGACCATTGCAATATGCGGAGACGAGGGCTCGGACATTGACGGGCAGGGACCAAATCACACCGGACGGGAGGCACTTGGTGGATGGTCTACCGTTCGGTCGTCCGATGCTGCGGGGTGTGGTGAGGCCCCATGTCAGGATCCCGCCAATGAGGGTACCACGGGAGCTGGGTTTTACGGCGCAGCTTGTGGAACTACCGCGAGAGCCGATGCGGATCGAGGGCATGGATGTTGACGGAGAAGCTGAAAATGACGGTGACGAAGAGGATGACGAAAATTTTGAGATGGCAGATGAGGATGAGACCGAAGAGTCTGAGGAGTCCGAGGAAGATATCTCGAGCGCGGAGGACTCGCCGTCCGAAGACAGCGAGAGCGATAGTGGGACAAGCAGCACTTCGAGTACTTCAGAGAGCGAATCCGAGTCGGACGACACAGAAAGCGAGGCATCGTGGAATGGCATTAAGAGTGCACCGCGAACGCCTGCAACCCAACAGGCTGTGCGTAAGACGGCACTCGGCAGACGCATGGAAACGAACGGAGCCTCGTCAGCTTCAGCCTCTATGAAGCGCAAGGCTCCTACTGACGAGTCCGCCGGCACCCAGCCCAACGGGTTCTCGAAGAGGGCAAGGGTTGAGCTGGCTCCGCCTGGGTCAGGTAAGAAGGAAACGCGAGCCCGCAACGAGCGCAAGCGTGACGGAAAACAGCTCGCACACCTTAAGAGGATTGGTGTTCTGCCTCAGGACGTTGGTCTGAAGGCTTTGCATGATTGGCGAGCGAAGAACAAGCCACCTCGCACGGACGAGGAAGAAGAGGACACAGCGGAAGCTGGAAATAGGAACGATGCGGAAGATGGCACCGAGGTCATTAGTACGCCTGTTGCAAATGATTCTGACATCTCCGACTTGATTACGGGCGCAAATGTCGAGAACGGTACTCCTTTCGACGGCCTGAGCTTTGTGGTGCTCGGCACGCCAACGCAGCAAGACAGAAAAACTTTACAAAGCTTCATCAAGCGAAAGGGCGGCAACATCCATCACGCTCCGAGCGACAAGACCGACTTCGCAGTTATCTGCGCCGACCCAGGTCTGAAGAATTTGAAGGCCGTGAACGACCACAACATCCGAGCCATGATCGAAAGCGAATTTCTGGACATCGTACACCTACCGTTTGAAAAGGCTATTGATGCGATTGGGAGTCGCCTCAATGAACAATACGATCAGCCGCGTGCTTCGGCTGACGCCTCGGCAGCTCCCACAATGAACGGAAGGGCAGACATCATTGTGTCGGCACGTGAGGAGAGGGCAAGGCAGACGGAGAGATCGCGCCAAGCGCTGTTGGAGGCTATCGCTAACGGTGGCGTCGACGTTGACGACGAGAAAACAAAGCGCAAGATTTTTGGTGGCGGTGAAGGTGACGAGGAAGAGGAGGCGCCCGAGGAGCTTAGCGCCAGAGACCCACAACTACAGCACGGTGAGGCAAAGAGAGCGACAGTTGACGGCGCAGCTATCGAACCAGGCTTTACGTCAATCGCTACTGCCATGGTACCACCTTCGGTGGCTCGCCGCTCACGCCTGGATGTGGCCGGTACTCAGCGCTTACTCTTCGGCTCGCTCGGCGTACGTACACCGCGCACCCAACAGGAGAAGGATGTCCTTCAGAAGAAGCTAGCCGACAAGGCCAAGCAGAAGCTACTGCCACCAGGTGCCACACCCACTTCGAAGAAAGCGGCCGAGCCCGTCACTGAAGCCGGTGCTCAGGACGAAGACGATGAATCATGGCGGAACAAGATCGAGCTCAGTGCCGTTGAGTGCTGCGATGACGGCGTCGAGCTCAGCACTCCCCCCTTCCCATTCTATCAGCGGTGGGACCCGCAGCAGGGTAAGAGAAAAGGGAAGGGTAGGCTAAGCAGCAGCTACTTGGCTCCGCCAAAGAAGGTACGCAAGAAGCTCAGGGGGAGTGATGTTACCAATGGTGAATTGATGGAGACATATGACAAGTACAACAGCGACGGGAACGGTGATGCGCTGGACTACGATGACGTCGAGGACGAAGAATGCGAGGAGTACTACGAGGAAGGCGCACTCTTGGGAGACGATTACGAAGACGAAGACGGCGAAGCTGCGAGTCCGAGCCAACAGCTCAACGGCGAGATCACTGTCGCTGAAGAAGACGACTTTCCTGCTCTCCCGACCGACCTCACGACCCTCGCGCTCCTCCCGGAAGCCGAAGCCAAACCTGACGATATCGTTGCGTATTCCGAGCTCGTCTGCAGTGCTGCCACCAGCTGGCAGCCTGCGACGGTGACCCGTACAATTCAGCTCGTGAGTAAGGATGAGGACGGTGAGTGGACAATCAAAGTCGCGAAGAGAGATCTGGAGAAGAAGGAATACGATGAAGAGGGAAACAGGGTGTACAAGAAGTTTGAGATGGAAGGGATGAGCGAGGATGAGGGCGAGGACGGGGAAGACGAGAGGGTGAAGAGGATGGGGTGGAAGGGTATGGGAGAGGTCCGGCTACTAAAGGGAGGTCAGCAGGATGTACAAAAGGCTTCATGTCTGTAAGGCCGCTAACCAGAGTCGGCCCTGCCTCTGCTAGCTCGCTTGGCCCAAAAGTATGGGGATAACCACCCTCGTTTCAGGGCCCTCGGCGTCCGCATCTTTGGACACCCAACAGCTTCTCTATCAGCACCAATTCTCTTCAGTCTCGAAGTCCTCGTCTTGCTTATTGCAGGCGCCGTTCTCTTCGTCCAATGAGTAGATGAGTATGGGCGGAGATGCAATCAGTCGCCCGGCCCCATCTGTGCGTCACGAGACGCGGATGCAGACTACTATTCACCCTGCAGAGTTGTTAAGGGCAACGTCAACTCTAGAGCCGCCTTGCTCTCGGAGCAAGAAAACGGGAGTACGCGTATGGTAAGAGCTAACAGACAAGTAGTTGCCATCGTCGAGCTGAACATAACGGGGAATCATTTCTAATGACTCCCAGACAATCCGGCTTCATTACCGATACCAGTCGCGTCCTCCGCACCAGTAGAACGATTATAGAACTGCAAGATCGCGCTCGAAGGTAGAGGGATAGCGCGCCGCCAAGGAGAGCAGTGGCCTTGAGATGTAGGCGAACTCGGGCCTTAAAAGCAGTGCTGAATTGTATGCACCGTTTATGAGTCCTTGCATCCCTATCTGGTCTCCGCTGGATCAAACTCAATCATTCGGCAGTTCTACAAGGCTTAACAAAACGTATGCCTTCTTCCACTGCTGCTCTTGGCAGATGGCATCGAACGCCTTCCCGCTATACAAGGTCCGCGGTCGGTTTGGCCACAGCCCAAGTGTCTACAGGGCACTTGGTTGGGCTCCAGCTCATCGCCATTGACGACCACAAGACTGAACTCTAGAAGGTGCTACAAGCTTGGCGATTGAGCCAGCCGCTCTCACCCGGCAAGTACGGTTGCTGACGAATAGCTCCCGAGGTTGGGGCTTAGTTCACGGATAGCAGGACGCTGTACGAAGTCCGAGTCGCCGGTGCTGCCGTCCTGACTGGTTTTTGAGCCGCTCGAGGTGCAGACCACCGTGCTATGACAGATCGAGGCTTGCTCATCCCCGGTCGACCAGCTGGTCTTTCAATCGTCTCTAGCTACGGTGTAATTGTCGCTAACGCTTCGATGCCTAGAGGCGGAGCGGGCCCCGATGGCGAAGAGAAGCTCAGATGAGAAAACATCAAGTCGGGTCTTGTTGCAGCAGGGCAATATCTTCCGATGGCTGATCATAGTGCAAGCCATCCCGCTGGATTGCTGGTGGCGAAGAGGCAGCGCTGCCCCAAGAGAGACATGGCAAGGCGGCTACAATGGCGGTCAGGTATGGCTGCGTAAGTCGCTTCCAGACAGTAGCATTTGCTATTGACGCGCGATAAGATTGTGCTCCAGCATGGGCCGCATTAGGATAGCTGGGAGACGGACTACGAGTGAAGTCAAGCGTTTCCGCGCTCCGGAGCAGTCAAGAATGCTCCGCAGTTGCTCAGGCAACTTCCTTTCGAAGCTTCTTCCCGAATCTGCTTGACTTCCCATGTCCCAACTGGTGATCTGATATCTTGTGGCTCTCGGGCTCTGCAACACGTCCGTCACTCACACTGTTGATTCACACTTGCCTCTTGACACCAAATTCAAAATGTTGGGGAATAGACTCTTTTGCTCGCCGTACCATCTCGACAAAGCCCTTCCCAAGCCAGGCAAGCCTCGCTGCGAGCACCCTAGGCTCGCATGTTTGCCGTCCAAGCTGGAGAACGACTCCGGTCGCTTGACTTAGCTTCTTGGCCAATGATGTCAAATGAATCGCATTTCTACTGTCTGAAGACCCGCTTGAATCAGCGACGCTCTTTATAACACCACTGCGCTGACGCTTTTTGATACCTGCGGCCTCGGCTCTTTCAAATCGCCCTTGACATACATTACCCGATTTACTAGATTCTCAGAAGACCCGGAATCATCGTCTGCTTGTCGCTGAGCAGTCTCCACAACTTCCTTGCTTTCCAAGACCTCCCAAGACTTCGACAAGACACGAAGCAGCGGCCAAGACACCTTCCACAGTCACCGCGGCCACCACAGTTGCAACTTCGACGCAGATTCGCTGTGCCTCTTCTGGACACTCTCCCGGGGTTTGCCTTGCCAAGGGTACTGTTCTCTCCCACGTGCTGTTACTCTGTGTTCTCATTCACGATGCTCTATCAACAATTTGATTTCTCTCGGAGCTTCCTCCTCAACCAACATCGTGGAGTCGGTTGATGAACGTAGTTGCGATGAAAGCAGCGAACCAGAGCAATCGACAGCGACCCACCGTTCCCGCTATGGGTGAGCGCAGGGCAGAAAGAACCATATCCAAGCCACCAACAAGGTGGTACATGTGGAAATAGTCCACGGCTGGAGGCAGCATAAGCATTCAAGCGCATCTCCTTCATCAGCAACACATCAGAGGCAGTTCAGCAGTCACTTCGTGCGCTCTCTCCCCTTCATTGCTTATCGGCCGTCATACGTGCAGAATCTGCCCAACATGGTGTACATGCACCATGAAGACTGGCTCTTCGCCATGGGTGTCATCTTCTTCCTCATCAGTGTTTGGGGTAAGTCAAGAACTACGTTTACACGCCAGTCAAGGTACACGGCAGACTGACGGCATCCTCCAGGCATTGGCGCAAATGATATCGCCAACAGCTTCGCGACGTCAGTCAGCAGTCGTTCCTTGACCATGGTGCAGGCGGGCATACTGGCCACCATATGCGAGTTTGTAGGAGCAATGGCCCTCGGACAGGAGGTTACCGGTACCATCCGCAGCGGCGTCTTCTCCATCAAGCCATTCTAGAACAGCCCAGGTGTGCTGATTCTGGCCAATGTGGTCGCTGAATTCGGCTCAGCAACATGGTTGACCCTCTGCACTCGCCTCGGTTTCCCAGTATCCACCACCCAGTCGATCGTCGGTGCGTTGATTAGTGTTGCCATCGCCGCTGACCTCCCGGTCTCCTGGGGTTGGAAGAAGTCCTCAGTCTCGCAGATCGCTGCATCCTGGGGTATTGCGCCTTGCATTGCCGCTGGCTTCGGTGCCATCATCATGTTGAGTATCAAGCTCCTGGTCCACCAGCAAAAGGACCCGCTGAAGGCGGGCTTGCGCGTTATCACCTTCTACTACGCCTTGGCCGCTGGCGTGCTTGCCTTGTTCATCGTAATCAGCGGTAACCATGGCATTCCTACCCTGGACGAGCTTGGAGCTGGCAAGGTATGTATGCTTCGCCTATTGCGCATGGCACAAGCTGACAACGTCGTTCACAGGCCATCGCTATCGTCCTTGGCGTCTTCTTCGGTGCCTGGCTCATTGCTGCGACCTTCTTCCTTCCCTATTTCTATCGAAAGCTTGTCAAAGAGGATCGTCGTCTTCGTTTCTGGCATATCCCAATGGGTCCACTGCTCTGGCGCGATGGGTACAGCCTCTACCTGCCCGGTGATGAGGATAAGGGGGTCATTCCCGACTACTACGCCTCGGACTACAGGAGTAAGGATCCGGTCGACGGCGACAACGAGTCTGACGAGCATTCCCTGAAGCACGGTGACCGCACCACAGCTCAGCCAGCCAACTCTGATGAGAAGCACCTTAGCATGGAGGGACCGGCTCTCGCCGGTACGAAGCAATTTGATGCGGCCACGGACAAGGCCCGCCAGAATGATCTTGCCGCTGTTGAGAAACTTCCATGGGCTCATCCTCGTCGTATCTGGGCTATGGTGCGCCTTGTCGCCACCTTCGGTCTTACCCGGGATATCGTCGGCCACCAGAGCAGGGGTCTCGAGAGCGTCCACCAACGTGCACCGGTTTTCGACAACAAGGTTGAGCATCTGTGGACCACTGCTCAGGTTCTGACAGCCATGTTGATGGTAAGTAATTGGCAAGAGCTGCCATTATTTGGCTGCCGAGCTCCGCTTGGCCCACATACAGGCCACGTGTGTGAGGAGCAGGCTCCGAGAATTTCTCCTCACAGTTTTTGATACCTGCTGACGTTCAACCCCACTCAATCGCGCACGGTGCTAACGATATCTCAAATGCCATCGGTCCATTCACCACTGAGTATGAGACATGGTCCACGGGTGTGGTAAGCGCCAAGACCGACACCCCTTACTGGATCAAGGCCGTCGGCGGTCTTGGACTCGGTGTAGGTTTCTGGATATTCGGGTACCGTAAGTCTTGCCCTATTCTGCTTGTCGTACAATGCTGATCATTATAGATATCATGCGCAACCTTGGCAACCGCATCACCAAGCATAGCCCGACCCGCGGCTATTCCATGGAATTGGCTGCTGCCATTACCGTCCTACTTGCATCGAATCTCGGCTTCCCGTCTCCACGACGCAGTGCATCACCGGCGCTATCATCGGTGTCGCCCTTACCAACGCGGACTTGAAGAGTATTAACTGGAAGCAAGTCGGCAAGATCTTCATCGGTTGGTGCTTGACCCTGCCGTGTGCTGATCTCGTCGCCGGCTTGATAATGGGTATGGCTCTGAACGTGCCAAGGTGGAACCAGCCGGTGCGCGGTTAAGTTGAGTATGGGCTAGCGTGAAAAGTTTGAAAAGTTGTTGGAGATGTGCCAACGTTTTGGCGATGTCTTAGACTGGATTTGGGTTATAGTTGCTTCAGAGCTTCGCCGAAATACGATTTCAGGGCTTCCACTTGCTGTTCAAGATATACGGTCGCGACTCCCAGAAAGTGTCGCCTATGATGTCAACATGCTCGACGACAATGGAAGCCTTTTGCTTTCTCTTTCGCTCCTTTTCCTGTTGGGTCTTGCTCATATCTTCTCCCGGTTTGAAGGCTGCCGCACCGTTGTCCCCATTTCCGTTGACCTGCGGCTGATATGAACGGTAGATCACGGTACCTTTCCGATAGATCTGCGGCTCGTTGTTGTAGTTGATGCCGAATTGAGAGAACAATATTTCGTTCTTGTCACTCGAGACAGTGCCTTTCAGAGCTTGCTCGGCATCGGTCGCGGACATGCCGCCTTTCAAGACCATGTTCCAGAAGGTGGTGTTGTAGAGGTTGTTAATGTGGCAGTCAGCTTGCCGCCAGCTGAGGTAGTCCCGCAAGATGCGCCCCTTCGGATAACAGACGCAGCGACCATCGAAAGTGGGATAAGGTCTGGTCAACGGCTGATCCGGGAAGAACGTAGACCATTGCATGCAGTACTCCGCAGTGAAAGCTGTAGAGATCGAAGTTGCCAGCTTGGAAGCACGGCGTTCAAAGAGCGTAGTATCCTCATTCAACACGAAGCTGTACTCATCGCTTTGACCGTATGCAAGGACAACATCGTGGAAGGATCGAACAACCTCATTCGCCGCAACGTTCATCAGGTCCAGCGCTCTGCGGTCGTTCGGCTTTTCAAAGACGTACTTGTTGCAGAGCTTTGAGAAGCCTCGTCCATCGATCCGTACAACGATCCAGTTTGCTAGGGGTAAGGCATCCCATTGTTCGAATTTCCTGGTGTATTCGAAGTCGCTGTTGGCCATGGCGAAAATTGCTGGCTTGTGGCATTCGTCAACCCATTCCAGATCAGTCTCGTGTTATCTCCAGAACACTCGGGTTTGCCTCGATTGTGGTCTTCTTCATGCTACTTTGCTTATCATCCACGGTTGGAATGACTCGCAAGGTAAAAGAGGAAACGGAGGTGGAGTGCACGCCGCACCAAAATGACCCTGACTGGGCGTCCAAAGGCGGGCGCTAGCGGCTGATATCTTGGCACAGACGACAGGCTGCACAACGCTGGATGCCAACACGCTCCAGGTGCTGCACTTCCCACACCTTTGCCGCTCATTATCCTTTGGTGTCCCGCGCATGAAGTGGCCGCTACGTCAATTCATACAGACCAGATGTAGATCTATCCGCTCGGCCGGGTCTTTGAGGACCATCTGCAAGGGCTAGTCTCTAGTGGGCGACGAGCTTGTGAAGAGAGACTTGACAGTTCGAGCCGTACCGCGCTCTGGACGCCATGGAGCAACGCACGTGTGATGGAAGGCTGTAGGCAGTGGCATCCTTGAGAAATAAAAGCTTAGCTAGGTGGCTTGCATACGAGACTCGCTTTGTGAACTAATTAGATGTATCTACTCCCTTCTCTACCCTCTCCCTCGCAACGCAGTCTTGCTGGCCGGAAGACCGTGGCTCACTTTACAGGCAAGGTAGTCTGCAGCCTAAATGTCGCCGTACAAGGTTATGAGGATGGCCAAATCGACTCCAAGCCCAAGGTGAAGCCGCTAGTAAAAAAACATGGCAAGGCGATCAATGACTATCCACCCCGAAAAGAGGTACTTTGTCCTTGCCTCGCCCGCCATGTACCTAGATTGACAATTAATGCGGCTATGCCGTAGCGATCGATGCTTGCCCTATCACTGTTGAACGTATACCCTGGCTTCCGAGAAGTGAGAGCAAGCTCGTCGACCCTGGCTTTGCTGCACGATTATTGCTCCTGGTGCTGAGCATCCCAATGGCACCGAAAAAAATGACTGGGTCGAAGGCCACAAGCAAATAACCGTCATGCAGTAGCACTGTTTCAACTGAGGCCAAGACGGCGACGGCGTCATCTGGCCGAGTGACACTTAGCGTGGCATCCGAGCCTGGGGCTGGAACTGGTTCTGGTCCGCTGTTGCCGTAACAATATCAACGTGAATCTGAGTTCTGCGACTGTGCCAAACTCAGGGCTGCGGATGTCTCCTTCCGACTCTGGACTCGACAAGCGCACAAGTGTAAGGCCGGGAGTGACAGCATGTCATACGATCCCGAGTTGAGATTTTGGCCGCAAAGCGTCGAGGATCTGTTCGCGAGACGAGACAGTGACAACAAGGGTGGGCTGGACTGATATAATATGGTAGAGACGCTCAACCGGCAGCGGTTCGCATTTGAATTCTTCTGCTGGAATGATACATTTCTCGAATGTGAGCTGCGTGGGCCATCAGCATTCGAGAGAATACTGACAAGGTGAAAGGGCTGGCTGTCTACCTGCTTATGGCCTCAAGAGGGTGTCATGCGCAAGAACCACATTCGGCGTGTCCTGGCGGCAGCGTCCCTGAACCGAAAGCGGATGAATTTACGGAGCGCATGGCGGAGCATGGCAGGGTTAAGCAGGCGAACAAGTTTTCCAAGTGCGAGTATCGACGTAAAACTGTTTACACCCCTACGCGGCGTCACTTTGCCCGCCCAGCTGCGCGCCGAATGAAGTGAGAACTTCACCTTTGTTGCCCCTTTTGCTGCGCCCAAGGACGATGGGAGCCGGCATCACAACACATGCGTCCCAGAACAGCCATATTGTGGGTCAGTTGCCGTATAACCTCATAGAGTGGACGGCGAACAGGGGGATAACCAGCTTGCCTGGAAAAGGTGATGTTGGAAAGGAAACAAGCCGCAGCGGCAAGCCCGCGATATCGGCATATCACGTGACGCGCAAGTTCAATGACATCGCGGGGGGCGAGAAAAATAGTACCGCATCGTGCTTTCGCGTCTAGGCCTGAGTCAGGCTTGTACATCTATCTCACGTTTACAGAACCTCTACTCATCTCACTTCTATCAAGATGGCTGCTCACAGCGAGACGGCAGAACACCCGCCTCCGTTCCTGGCCGCCATTGACATCACTCAGTATCAGTCATCGTCTCAAATACTAGCCGCGACGGAACTCGCCTACACTGGAGCATTGTATGCATCTGTGACCACGGAGACATTTGATGCTGCTCTAGCTCTGCTCAAGGACACCGTTGGCAGGTTCTCCGTATATCTCAACGCCACCACGCTTGCATCCGTACAGGATGTAGTAGATCTTCTGGATGCCGGAGCAGCAAAGGCATTTGTATCAAGCGGCCAGGTCCCAGGCTTGCAGCAGGTACCGAACCTGGATAACAGCCGAATCGTGTACCATCCTACCGTTTCCGCGGATGAAGCCGAGAGCCAGCTGCAAGGCACCGGCTATGGCTTGCATCTGCACAATCTGCATGATGCTGGGGCAGTAGGCAAGATCCTGCACGCCCTGGGCAAGAACAGGCCTGCGGTGTATGTGTCGAAGGTAGACATCACGGAGGATGAGGCGTCGGAGCTGCGAAGACAGGGCGCCGTGCCGATCTTGCCTGCAAGGCAGCTCACGGTTGATGCCGACACCAGCAGTGGGCGGATCAGAGTAGCGTCATTACTGCTGTCTCAGGTCAAGAGTGATCGCTCGGATGGCTTGCTCACAACTCTGGTGGTGGACGAGAGAGGGGTGGCGCTCGGCCTGGTGTACAGCAATAATGAAAGCGTGGCAGAGAGTTTACGGTCAGGCCGTGGGGTGTACTGGTCCCGGAAGCGGGGTCTATGGCGCAAAGGCGATACGAGCGGCGACTGGCAGGAGCTAGTTCGAATTGATCTTGATTGCGACAATGACTGCCTGCGCTTTACCGTCCGGCAGCAGGGCAAAGGCTTCTGCCACCTCTCCACGGCTACCTGCTTTGGCGAGTACACAGGCCTGTCCAGGCTGCAAAAGACTTTGCAGAGCCGGAAGCGCTCTGCGCCAGAAGGCAGCTATACGAAGCGACTCTTTGACGATAGCAAGTTGCTCAACGCCAAGATCATGGAGGAAGCGAACGAGCTGTGTGAGGCAACGACGAAAGACGAGATCGCAGCTGAAGCGGCAGACGTTTTGTACTTTGCGCTCACAAAGGCTGCGGCAGCTGGGGTGTCGCTGGAAGACATTGAGCGCAATCTCGACGGCAAGAGCATCAAGGTGAAGCGGCGAAAGGGTGATGCCAAGGGCCCGTACGCTCAGAAGTTTGGGGTCACGAACGGTAATGCATCGCCCGCGGCGAACGGCAAGCCCACGAAAGAAGAGATCAGAGAGGCCGAGAGCAAGCCGGAGAGCAACGGGGATAATGCTGGTATTAATAGTGAAGGCCGTATTGCGATGCGACGGATTGATGCTGCAAAAGAGTCGCCAGAGGCTGTGCAGGAAGCACTGAAGCGACCGTCCCAGCGCTCCACGGACAAGATAATGTCCATTGTGCAGCCCATCATCAAAGATGTGCGCAACCGAGGCGACAAGGGACTCTTGGAGTACACGCATAAATTCGAGAAAGCTACATCGCTAAAGTCGCCCGTACTCAGAGCGCCCTTCCCGGAGAGCCTGATGCAGCTGCCGCCAGAGATCATAGAAGCTATTGACATCAGCTTCGAGAATATCCGCAAATTCCATGCAGCTCAAAAAGAGGAGAAGCCGCTTGAGGTAGAGACGATGCCGGGCGTGGTCTGCTCCCGTTTCGCTAGGCCGATCGAGCGTGTCGGACTGTATGTGCCAGGCGGCACCGCTGTGCTGCCGTCAACGGCGCTGATGCTGGGAGTGCCTGCTATGGTGGCGGGATGCAAGACCATCGTGCTCGCGTCGCCGCCGCGATCAGATGGCACAATCACACCTGAGATTGTTTATGTCGCGCACAAGGTCGGCGCGGAGAGCATTGTGCTGGCTGGAGGGGCACAAGCTGTTGCCGCCATGGCCTATGGCACGGAGAGCGTGAGCAAAGTCGACAAGATCCTCGGACCTGGCAATCAATTCGTCACTGCCGCGAAGATGCTTGTAAGCAACGACACGACCGCGCAGGTCAGCATCGATATGCCTGCTGGTCCATCCGAGGTCCTGGTGGTCGCCGATAAGACTGCAAATCCAGCATTTGTGGCTTCGGATCTGCTGTCGCAAGCAGAACACGGCGTCGATAGCCAAGTGGTCTGTATCGCCGTCGACCTCGATGAGGAGCAGCTCAAAGCCATTGAAGATGAGCTGCACAGGCAAGCAACTGCACTGCCCCGTGTCGATCTCGTGCGTGGCGCTATCTCGCACAGTGTGATGCTCGTCACCAAAACCCTGGGGGAAGCCATGGACCTCTCGAACACCTACGCACCGGAACACCTGATTTTACAAGTCGCAGACCCGGTGGCAACGCGAGAGATGGTCTTCAACGCCGGATCGGTCTTTTGCGGTCAATGGACGCCGGAGTCGGTCGGCGATTACAGCGCTGGTGTGAACCACAGCTTGCCGACCTATGGCTATGCCAAGCAGTACTCTGGTGTCAACCTTGGCAGCTATGTGAAGCACATCACGAGCTCCAACCTCACAGCACAGGGGTTGAAGAATGTTGGCAATGCTGTGATGCAGCTGGCGAAGGTGGAGGAGCTGGAGGCTCACAGGCGAGCGGTAGAGATCCGGCTGCAGCACATGCAGCAGTCCGGAAGCGTATAACAGAGGAGCCGACGATACTGGAGACAATGACCTCATGTGGATTGGATACCCTGTTGTGCGGCTGACTGCTTTGCACATGCACGCATGACTCTGTAGAAAAGTGTGCGGCCGCCCGCTTATTCACGTATTCAAGCAAGCTATTTATTCCAGGCAGCGGATCTCTCTGACTATCAAATCACCTCTCGTATGGATGTAGCAACCATCGGAGGTTGCAAGCAGTCCCCCCCTCCCCCCCCCACCCCCCCCCCCCCCCGGGCACTGCTGGGGCGAAGCGGAAATACATCACCAGCGCCACCGACTGACTACGAAAGCGACAGCAAACGTCGCCGGTGTAACGACTTCGGTCTCCCATCACTGCTCGCTCTACCGCCCGAGCTCCGCGACGCTATGCTCGAGGACGTGCTGCGAAGCTCGGTACTTGATCGTCTCGTCTTGGCAACCTTTAAATAAACAGAAGTTCATGATTCTCGCGTGCCGTTAATTCCAAGCAGAGGCCCTACCAATCGTGCAATACGCCGTCACGCACAACTGGACTTCATTATCGTTGAGGTTGTGTGGAACGCTCCAGAGCCTTGCGAAGAGTGCAAGGGATTTTGATGGCAGATGCCGAAATGGCTGTGAGATCTTGACATCGTAAACTGAGGAACACGGGCGGTACTTGGGCGCCTCCGTAGGCGCAAGAACGTGAGTCTTTCATGCGAAAGAGTACGCTCTGTATCGTCGATGGGGTTTCTAGTCTTGCGCGGGCAGAGAGTGTGTCAAGACAGGGTCGGAGCATCATAGGTCGCAGATTGCCTCGGGTGCTTGATCTGTGGTCTCTCTTGGTCGTCCGCATACAGCAGGTGAGTACTTGAACATGGCGATCGTATGGGCCGAAAGGAATTGGCTTTAAGCTCACAGGACCAATAGTGGCTGTCAGACATATCTCATTGCCGTGTTGTGACCTCATTGATATCGATTAGTTTGGGTTCGACCGCAGCCTTGCTGATCCGACGCAGCGCGCACTTGCGCCATTCACGCCCTTTTGGCCAACGCTTTTTTCATTCCGGAGATATTTGTGTCCGTTGAAGCGACTTGTAATGCCGCATGACTCCTTTCATGCACGTCAATTGTCATCTGCACAACGCCACGAGGCCATTGAAGCTCGTCCGGCTCCACAATTGCATCCTCTAGGCGGGGCTGGAGCCAACTGCACGACAAACGAGCCATGGGTGGTTAGTTGACACGAACATTAACCGACTCTTATATAGTCACGAGCGGTTAACCTTACTTTCGATGTTCATATAACCACTTAAGGCCGCCACGATATGCGAAGCCATCACAGACCGGATTCGCCTCCTGATGATGACTTCCTCCCACGCTGGTCCCTTCATCTTGACCCGTTGCAGTCCTGACGACATACCAGAACTCGTGAAGGTACAATATACGTGCTTCTCAGGTAAGTCCTCAGCTCAGTATAGCTACGTCTTCGCGACTGCATTCAATGCAGCCTCGACTTCCCAAGAGACGTTGCGCTTCATGGCCTTTCCCGCACTTGTGTTCTCATATCAGCGCTAATTTCATGTTGGTCCGGTCCGTACGGCTCTCATGGGCACGCACGAGCCGATCCGCGAAGGCGAGTTCGAGAAATGCGCTCAGATGTACCAAGACAGCATCGCCAACGATCCATCCAGCATTTGGTTGGCAGTGAGAGATTGCGTGAGCGGCAAGATCGTCGGTGGATGCAACTGGAAACTCTACGTCAATGCTGCTGAGAAGGGTACGGATCGGGAGACGAAGCGGCCGAGTTGGCTTGAAGGAGAAGATCTCGAGTTCAGTAACATGATTTGTGGAGATTCTTCGCAGGCGAGGAGAGAAGCAATGCCTGGCCCCCATGCGTATCTTCATATTTGCTTCACGGATGCAGCTTATCGAAGGCGGGGAGCTGGCTCGATGATGTTGCAATGGGGCGTTGATGTCGCTGATTTGCTACACATCCCGGCTTATATTGAGGCGTACGGTCATGTCGCCATAGCACCAGAAGATCAAGTGCTGACTGCGTGGGCCCAGGTCCAAGGACGGTAACTTCCTGTATAAGACCTTCGGCTTCTATGACTACAGTGTGCTGGGAGACCCCAACGACAACGATGGAGCGGTGACAATGAAACGCGACGTTCGCACCAGTTTTATTACGGGCGGCAAGCCTGCGCCGGGCAATTGAATTACATTACCTATAGAATAGATTGATCTATACATGATAGAATGGCTTCTCCGGAACCATTACAACCAACCGATTGTCATCGTCCGACTTAAGATTCTCCCTCTTGTAAAAGAGATGCGCCTTTAGCCCAGCTTTTTGTCTTCGCTGAACTTGAATAGCTCATTGTGCTTGAATCTGGCCAATTCGAACACCGACTGCGCAGACTCCGGCGCAATATTCCAAATCTACGCCATAATTCTTCTGGACGATGGCACAGTTGATATGCGACTGCCTCTTGCGGGTTTGCCATGTAGATCCTTGCGGACTTGCTTACTCATGGCACGCATATACAGCTCTCGAGGCTGGTCGTATTCGCTGAGCTTAGTTTCACGGTAGTAGTGGCTCTTTCGGCTGACGACGATGTCGAAACCTTTGTAGAGTGCTTCCGCGACTTCTGGTCTATTCCTTGCCTCCACCGAAAGAATTGGGCAGGTATTATTTGTTGCGGGAGCAATTGCCCTCGACTCGCCCAGGAGGGTGAAAAAATGACGCTCGAGTAGCTTTGAGATATGAACGGGCAGTTCACTGGAGTCTGGTGAAGGTTCACGCCGATGCGGCGATATTGTGCCTCCCCTGCGACTGTGTCAGTACAGCATATTCGGCCATCGAGGATGGCTACTCACTATGGAAAAACATCCTGAACTGCAACAGCGGATCCGGCGAGTCCTCAATACCGGCGACCATCGATCCTGGGCTTCACGCGGCCAACTCAACATCACGATGATAATCATCCATATTCTTGTTCATTACCAGCTTCCGAACTCATCCATGGGACATTGTCCACGAGGCCAGAACTTTGTGACATCAAAAGGGTCGAACCTGAGAGTGCCCACTCAGCCTCCTCAGGCTTCATGATCTGCAACTTCAAGTTTCACTTGACTTCATTCCCAGCCTCGATGGTCTCCCAAAAGTGTCTCTTCCAATAAACAGGGTTCTCGCAAGATACGCGAATAGCTTCCGGCTCTGTGAGCCGCTTTTTTCCGTGCTCGGCAATGAGGTGGTACTTCACGTAGACAATTTGCAATACTTGTTAATCCGCTTGAAAGTGCGGCAGCCGCGACCGTGCTCATTAATCCAGCGGTCCGGTGTGCTACGGTACGGATGTTATTCATATCTGACAATAGAGAGGTCGATACTGAATTATGTCGATAGGTAAATCATGCGGGCATCTGGTGTTCAGGACGCGTAGCGAGAATATGACACAGGAGTACGGCTATTGCAAGGCGAAAGACACATCTACTCACGATAAGGCGAATTGCGAGCTGAGAATGTGTCGGGAACAGTGATGCTAGTCCCAGCCCACATGAGCACATAATAGCTGTAGCATCACCGTGGCCGATCTCAGTATTGAGAAGATGGCTCATGGGGTGCCCATAGGCGTTAGCCCTGGTGGATGGCAGGATCAGCAGTGACCGGCAGTCCTTGATGCCACCATGATCGTGCTTGACCGTGAACGATCAGCTTGCATGGTGCTTTCAAGCGTTGTTCCGGGGTCGGTGCGAGGGTCATGGACAGTCGCGAAGTCTTGACGATGATTGAGCACTGCCGCAGAAGAAGCCGAGAGGAGACTTTTCTTCTCGCGGGACCGGGTGCACGAGCATTGTCTTCGGAAAGTAGGAGCTTGTTTCTTATGATATAAGATACTTGTAGAGCAATTTCAACCAAGATTCTGAGTGCTTTAGACCTGGTGGACGATGTGAAATTAAACAGTGACATTCTTTAGAGAGAGATCTGGTTAGACCGCGGGCTATTTCCAACCGTCCTAGTGCCTGAGGCAAGCGTAAGCTCAGTTGCAGGGTGATCTTCATAACGAGCAACTTGTTGTTCGTTGGCCAGGCTGCTGATTTGGCGGGCAGCTATCCCAAACGGACGTGGCCGCCACTCGTTCGACCCTCAGTTGTCTCGCTTGCGCTTACTTCCCTTGTGCCAATCAGTTCCATCGTGCACGATTTGCTCCGTGACATCATCCCAGCCCTTTACGGTAACGTTCTGGGCAGCGACGATGTCGAAGCAATGGCCCGCCCACTTGCCTCTCGACATAGCTACGGCGTAATCATTTCCAGAATGCCGATACTCCGCAGAACCCCAACAGATGCGTAGCAGCAGGGCTTGGTCAATGCTTAGCCATCGCGCACCGGCGACGTGAACTTCTGGCACCTCTGAACTTCCGCTCGATGCACTCTTCGTATTCAAGCGCACATATTGCTTCGTCGTGAGGTTGCGTAGAAGCCAGTCTTGAATCCCGGTAGTTTCTTGAGCGAAAGACCCCGCGACATCAGTGAGAGCGTCCCACATAGTCGCCAGCATGTACGTAGGCAGTTTCGCACCGGCGACAAGCTCGCGCCACTCATTGATCCATTCTCGAGACGGCATCATAAGTGCCTCATCGTACTCAGACACCGCATCCGAATTCCAGACGCGGGCAGGACAAGGGCCGTACCACCGTCGATGACTACCACGCCCAATGCCTACTGGAGGAGGCAGATGCTCAGACATGAACTTTCGATACCTCTTTTGCGACTCAAGCTCCTCTGAAAACCGCTCATACATTGCTGGAGGCAGGTCTTCTAGCCAAGTACCAGTACAGAGCAGAGGCACCCCAGCCCAAGGGCCGCCGCGGCCGACATCATGTTCGATGTGGCCCAGCAGGTGCATCCACAGCGTCGAAGATGTAAGTCCGAGGGCGACAGCGTCTTTCTTGTTAACTTGACCGAATATCAGGTCAAGGACTTCTGCTGGCAAACGTTCGACAGCTGCAACGCTCGTCTTCCTTTTCGACAAAACGCCGAGATCCGCACGTCTCACGCGGACTGCTCTAGCGGGCAGTCGAGCCAACTTCGAAAAGGCATCAAATGCGAAGAGATACTGCAATGCATCCTCATTGGAACAAGAACCCTCGACCGGGCCGAGCTGTAGTCGTTGCTGAATGGTAGGCGCAAGCAAGTGCCATTGCTGCCGAGTGCGAGTGGTTTGGTCGACTCCTGGTGGACACATAGTGATCCGTAGTGGGGTTTGGGAAGTAGGTCCGGGGTGTGCCGAATAAATAGGCTGGGGAAGGGGCTTGGTTGCCTAAAGTCACGTGATGTGAGGTTCTTGGTCACTCCTCAGGTTCAAGCCTTGAGGTCCTGTCGCACTGTCTCCGCTGCATGCAATCGGTAGAGGTTATAGACGTCGGGCTGGTCGTCCGCACAAGCTGCACTCGTTCGTCTTCGTCGGTACAATCGCAGGCAGGGGCTGGCGACGGATGCTGCCGGTTTGCGTTTGTCGGGCTGATGCCTGCCCTGCTCGTCCGGTCTCAAGGAGCTACGAGCGCGCTACTGTAGTGGCTATGAGCTCACGTCGTGCGTCTTGATGTCAGTAGTCATCCAAACTAGGGTATTCCTATGCCGGAGTGCCTGGCTTGATAAAGAGAGCTTAGAGGCGTTTGTAAACCGCGTCTGCATGGCAAATTCAATCATAGCCAGCCGTACTCGTCGATAAGGCATACAGTCTTCCTGTCGTCCTAATATGCATCCCAAATGCCGCGCTGACAGACAACCTGGTCCCCAAATTCCTCATACCTTTGCCGGTACTCTCGTTCGTCTATCCGCCCTCTTAGGCAGCGTCCAAGGCGTCGCACAAATGACCTATGACCCAAGTCAGCACTCTACCCCAGAAATTACCTTCTCCTACCACCGCACTTACCTCCCCCTCACAAAACCCCCAGAAATACACTCCGGTCCCGACCAGATAATAAAGCGCCGGATTGGTCCCCTGATACATCAACACACTTGCCAAACTACACAACGGCAACCACAATATCCTTGCCTCCAGACTCCGGTGTATACTCGTGCCGGCTAGCCATGGTAGTGGCCATTCGAGAGCAACATTGAAAAGGGCGAGGAACAGGTTGATGATTTGCAGGATGGGGATAGGTTTTACGGCGAGATCGAAGTTTTTGGTGAGCCAGTCGAAGAAGAATTTGGGCCAGAAGAATCCTTCTAGGCTGGCGGCGACGTGATCTAGAGGTATTAGGAGGAAGAGGAGTGGGTGGGCGAGTAATGCTTACAGATGGCTGCCGTGAGGACAATAAGGCGGGCCCAGTGGTTTTTGATGAGTTTGCCCATGACGCTGCTAGGGTGGAGCGGTGATTTGAAGAGCTACGCAGCTGTGCTCTTCTTGCTATGCTACCGCGGTGTTCGAGTATGTTTCATGATCTGTCACAGAGGTGGATGAGGAAGAGCTTCGCGAATTCCAAGCAGGGATTCAGAGTCGTTATACGTTGAACCCCAGCAGTCCAAAGTCGTTGGCTATTGTGATTGTAACAGCGATCGTCTTGAGCACGCAAGGAGTGAAGGTGATCGACCAAAGAGAAGTCAGAATCTACGTAACGGTGCGCCACTCACAGCATTGGCATCGCAGGCTCGGACCCTGCACCGCTCTGCGCGAACCAGCCCCGGCCAAAGATGAGACATGCCATATGCTGTTTGTCGAGCAATGACTTGGCTGCAGCGAGGGCAAGTCGTTAAGCGCCGAGGTGGACGAATGGGGAAGGAGGAGTGAGTTTGCCCTGCGTGGAGCTCGGACCAGGAGTGCGAATGTGGGCACGGAGCGGGTGTGCCGGACGAGCCTTTTCGCAGTGCAAGTGATATTCCAGCTACAGTTGCGTACGGAACATCTGATCGTCTTGAGCGGCTGTAATTCTTTGCGGCACCTCGCCGCCGCTGGCTGATGTGCAGAACCTCATATGGTCGCCGCGGTATCCGCCCAGCACATATCGTTCTTGCTCCTCAAGGCTCGAGATGCGCGCCAATCACCTTCCATCATGCCGCCCAGTCTCGCTAGCGCCGGCGGCAACAGCATGCACGCCGGCTCGCCCCGCTGCCATCTGCAATGCAAGCACTTGCGCCTCCAGCAGGAACACCAACGCACCGCCGCCATTTTGCTTCGCACAAAGCACTTGTCTGCGATCTGACAGGTCGGCGACGTGATGGCGCCACGAATGGGCTCGGCAGCACTGAATGAAGAGGGTCCAGGGACATGGGTCTGTGCCGAGTGCGGTAGGTCAGGCTAGGTTGGTGTTGTACTTTCTTTGCTCTCTTGACGAACTTCACTTCGTACGCCGGAGGACGACTACGGCGCAGCTTGAGCACGGGAGTGTAGCAGAGGCAGTGCCCAGGACCTTCCGATCCGCGCTCACCCAAAACCACATCATGTCGCGATAGCGATCCTGCGTGAACTGTCTGCCACTTTGCTGGACCAGCAACACGTTCGGACCTCTCCAATCACCAGAACCTCACCTCATCACCACCATGGCCGCTCAACCTCCCCCGAGGTCATGGCTTCGCGCCCAATTCGCCACCCGGAAAGTCGTCTTCTACCTGCTCTTCCACGGCCTACACATCTTCCTCTTCATCTACGGCTGGTACAAACAAGCCAGTACCGCCGCCCTCAACCCCCTCAACACTCTTCACTTCTCCGTCTGGTTCTCCCGCGGCGCCGGCTTGGCCCTCAGTTTCGACGTCCTCCTCATCCTACTCCCCATGTGCCGGAACCTCCTCCGCATAATCCGGCCCAGCATCCGATGGTTGCCGCTGGATGAGAGCCAATGGTTCCATCGGCAAGTCGCTTACAGCTTGCTCCTTTGGACGATTGTTCATACAAGCAGCCACTACGTCAACTTCTTCAACGTGGAACGCTACCAACTCCGCGCTCAAGCCGCGGTGCAGATCCACTACCAACAAGCCGGAGGCATTACAGGACATGTCATGCTCTTCTGCATGCTCCTCATGTACACCACTGCACACCACAAGATCCGGCAGCAGAGTTACGAGACGTTTTGGTACGTGCATCATCTATTCATTCCGTTCTTGCTGGCGATGTATACGCATGCGACGGGGTGCTTTGTGCGGGATAGTCCGGAGCCGTATAGTCCTTTTGCGGGAAAGTTATTTTGGAATCATTGTCTAGGGTATGAGGGGTGGAGATGGGAATTGATTGGCGGTGGACTCTATCTTTGCGAGAGAATCTACCGCGAGATCAGCGCGAGGAAGGCGACAGAGATTGTGAAGGTGGTCAAGCATCCCTACGGTAGGTCCACCACTACACCTCAACATTGTTTTTTACACTAATGATTTCGCAGATGCCGTCGAGATCCAATTCCGCAAACCCTCATTCCGCTACAAACCCGGCCAATGGCTTTTCCTCCAAGTCCCCTCGGTCAGCACAACCCAATGGCACCCCTTCACCATCACCTCCTGCCCCCTCGATCCCTACATCAGCATCCACATCCGGCAAGTAGGCGACTGGACGCGCAGTCTCGCCTCAGCCCTCGGAGCCGGCCCGGAACAGTCAGAGCTCTACAATGAGTTGGACCCGATGGGAATGTACGAAGTGGCTCTCGCGAACGAGGAAGAAATGCCCAAAATCCGTATTGACGGTCCATATGGTGCTCCGGCCGAAGATGTTTTTGAGAATGAGGTCGCGATGCTGATTGGGACGGGAATAGGGGTTACCCCTTGGGCGGCGATTCTGAAGAATATTTGGCATTTGCGGTTGAGTCCGAATCCGCCGAAGAGGTTGAGGAGGGTGGAGTTCATCTGGGTGTGTCGCGATACTACCTCGTTTGAATGGTTTCAAGCGCTGCTTTCGAGTCTGGAGTCGCAGAGTCTATCCATGACGGGATCCGGTGATGGCTCGGAGTTCCTGCGGATTCACACCTACCTGACCCAGAAAATGGACCTCGATACGGCGCAAAACATCGTGCTGAACAGCGTCGGTACGGACAAGGATCCGCTCACGGAGCTGTCTTCACGAACGAACTTCGGCAGGCCGGATTTCAACCGCTTGCTGGTTGCCATGCGCGAAGGGATCTTGAACCAAAGCTATATGCCCGGATTACTGAGACCTGAGGGGAAGCGAAAGAAGACGGAGGTGGGCGTGTATTTCTGTGGACCGAATGCCGCCGCCAGGGCGATTAGGAGGGCGTGTAAGGAGGCTACGGTCAGGGATGTTAGGTTTAAGTTCTGGAAGGAGCACTTCTAGAATGCCTATGGGTGTTCTGGAGATGAATTTGGTTATTTGTACAGAGATGTATGGATACACTGTCACGAAGTCATGATCGAGAACGCTCAACTGCGCCGTATCCTGATTCCACGCTGCCGCGATCCCTTGAGACCCATGCCGGTCAACGGGCCAGTCTAACATTGGCCAGCAGGCACTCTTTCGCCTCCTACGCCATCCTTGGGGTGAAATTCCTGGACACCACCTTCTCACGTCCCCTGATCTGCCATCCGGAACTCATGCCTCTCTTGCACAGCACCTCCTCTCCTTCCTAATCTCAGCCTCCTTTTGGCCACAGATCTACGACCCAAACATGCCCCCACCCCCAATCGCACTCCCGCCACCCTGCCTCTGCGCAGCCTCTCCCTGCATCTTCTCTGATACCTTGACATTTACCTCGAAGAACTTGGCTACGCAGCGGTCCAGGCACACGCTTTCGCCTTTGTTGAGGTCGGCCTCTCGGTAGTCTTTGGGAATGCATTTGCGGGTGCATGTGTCTACTAGTCTGCGCGGTATATATAAGCATAGGGAGGGAATGGGGAGGGTCGGAAATGTAACAGGGGAGGTTTACTGGTTGAACATGTTGGACACCATTTCGATTTCCGCTTCGGCTGCGGCGATCTTCTCGGCGGAGGAGGGTTGGGGGCGGGCGCCGCCGAAGAGGAAGGACATCTTTGCGGTATTGGCCTGTTGGTCTGATGTAGAATTTCGATGCTGCGATGTGGATGCAGATGCTAGTGGTTGATGGAGGAGAATTGTGGTTGTTCCTGTTCCTCGTTTCGGGCTTCCGAAGCTGGAGCGCGGAGAAGCTTGGGCCACTCGACATTGGACGTCAGGTCTTCGCAGCATCATCTTTCTGATACTCGAGTACAACATCTGCACAGTTCCGAAACAGTGAGGCTAGCAATGTGCTTCCTGGACGACCATGGGAAAGTTCAAGACGTGTGAGTAGCGAATGACGCCGCCATCGTCCCTTCATAGGGACATTTCTCCGCCACCGACACGGAAGGCATCTGCGGCAGCTGAGTCCATAGGTGATACCGCATACTCGAGCGTCACGGTCGATCAGGATCCGAGTCCCTCACTGGCAGCCATAGAAGCAGGCAAAGCTCAAGTTCGGGACCATCTCGCGTACTTCGCAAAGCATCTCGCCACCGTCAAACGGCCTTCTTCCGGACCTAGTATCAGCATTGCCCATTATCAGACTCTCTACAAGCGTAATCTCTATGCTCACGGTCATCACTTTGTGATCCATCAACATGATCATCCAATCTCAGGTCAGGCTGTTCAACCCATCCTGGCTGGGATGATAGGCTGATGAGAAGGTAAGGGGTGCATTACGATTTACGACTGCAGATCTCCGAGAGCAGTACCTGCAGCTGGGCTCTCCCGTACGGAGTTCCTGGGAATCCAAACTCGACGAGGCCGAATCGTATGGCTATCGAGACGAGGGTGCACAACCTGTGGAATAATCTGATCGAGTCGGCTTCGCACGCTACAGGGTCTCTGCTGATCTGGGATACCGGCGAGTACGAAGTGCTGGATCGTCCGCAGCAGAAGAAAGCTCAGATGACAGACGATGAGCTGTCGGACCTTGACCAAGATGACCAGGCGTCAGAGCCGCAGAACGAACGTCTAGTCAAGGCTTTCCAAAGCAGACATATCCACCTTCGCCTGCACGGCCAACGCCTGCCTGCTAGATACACGATCGCACTCCGCTTACCGCGCCAAGATGCGCAGAAGAAACCACGTAACCCGAAGATAAAGCGGCGGCGTATAGATCTTGCCAAAGCTGCAGAGCTGAAACGGGTGCAGAGCGCACAAGAGGACACAACATCCGAAAGTGACAACGTGCCTACTGAAGCATCATCCGTCGTTGATGCTGGTGATATGGACGAAGCCGCGCTCGCTTCCGAGGCGGAGAACGAGGAACAGGATGCTGCAATCAGAGCCAACAATGCCTATTCTGGCGCAACGAATAGTATTGGATCGATCCATCAGCGACATTGGTTCTTGACACTAGACAGAAAGAGATCAGGCTTTGTAAAAGCGAAAGCTGGTCCGGATGAGGGACGATGGGTTGGTGGTTTTGAGCCATTCTTCGTTAGAGGCAGAGAGGTTGAGAGAAGCGTGGTCACTGGTCGTTCGGCGGAGGAAATCATGATTGATGAGGGCGTGCAAGGGTATCAGCTGCGCAAGATGTGGATGCCCATTCTCGAGTGAGAAGGCCCGTGTCATCAAAAAGCCGGAATTGTGGCCACATGTTTCACACTCTTTACTGCCTTGGGAAAATTCGTGAGGCAACTCGTGAGTGAGGCAACTCGTGAGTCCTGTCCATCTGTACAGCCTCAGCTTAATACTGACTCGGGCTCTACAGATCCATACCACTACGGCGCCACGCAAGCACATGCGAACCACATGCTGCCCCAAGATCATTGCATCGAGCTGATAAGTTGCTCGCCATCAGGCTGGTCTCCTGGGATTGCTGGATGTGTGATTCAGTCGCGGCAATATACCATGTGCTCGGGAGACAGTAAGTATCTCGCTTGTAGGCTAGTAGACGTTTTTCCATTGACTCGTGCCAGTAACTCCCATGTCGACTCGGTAATACGAGATTTGGGCCGCAACTATGTCGACTCTGACGTGGCACACACCTGCCGGGAATTTGAAAGTCTCCAACGCCGGATGATCGATAAATATGATGGATCAGCAGCCGTCAGGCCAGTACCTAGCAAGCTCATCCATGGTCCTGTCGTTCAAAGGCTACAATCGACATTTTTCTCTCACCATCTGCTGCCTGTTCTGCAGCCAGGTCGCGACCTGCTCTGCAGGTGGGCCGAAGAGCTGCTGGTACATTTGCACGCCAAACCTCTTACAAAATGCATGTCCGTTGAAGCCGCGGCCGAAGTGATACACCTGTGTGTTCTCTACACCCTCGAGCTCGACGCTTGATCTGTCAGGGTACAACCCCACGAACGCATCCTGAAGGGAGGTTGCTCAGCCTTGACCCACATCTTGTGCTCTACAAACTTGCTCGAGAAGTTATGTTGCAGTTATCTTCCTTGTTGTCTACATCTTTCAAGGACTTCGATCTGAAGTCGAAGAAGACCGCTAGACAGTGGCATGACCCCTGAATTGAAAGTAGATCAGCTGTGTCCGGCGGTCGTGCTTCCATAACGAGTTGTCTCTGCATAGGGTCACTGTGCAAGTCACTGCAACTGGGATCATGTTAGACGTCAAGCGCTCATGCATGCAAGCTTTAGCATGGGCTGCGGGCTGCTATTTCTCAGCCTCAAGCTTGAAATTATTGACCTAAAGCAGAGCACGCATTTACTTTGGTTATATGGCATAGCAAATCCATACCCATTTTGCATACATTGATGCCGAATCGCTGCTGCCCATCGGTGAGAGGGTGGAAGCTGCAAACATTCATTCCGCATGTCGGACAAAAATACCCGGCTTCGGTCGCTCTCGTAAGCCAACCAAACGGCAACAGGCGCGAGACCAACCTGAAGCCCTGCCTGGCTCGAGAGATCTTCCAGATTATCTATGCAAAGCCGCAACGACTCGGGAGGGACGAAATGTCACAGAAAGCATCGTTGTGCGCATCCAGTGCAGTCACACATGACGGCGGAGTCCGTTTGAGGGAGCTCCACGTCGAAGCTCGCGAAGCCGCAGTGACAGTTGCCTCGAAGCATGGTCATCATCGACGAAGTCTTAGGCCGCTGAAGCACGGAGCTAACCACTCAAAAAGAGGTGGCCCCGTAGAGAAGCATGTGTCGTCACTAGGCCGCGTAGGAAGCAACTTGAACCGAGCCGATGAAGGTAGGAGCGAGGCGTCCAGTCGCTGCCGCTTTCTGGAAAAGAGCCGCTGTTTGGAAGCGTTGTCTGCACTTCTTCCTCCACTGTCGCGGTCTCGGCCGGACCCATCAAGGCCGACCATATCAATGACGATACCTGGGACGATGTCGCCGTCGAAGTCGCGCAGTCCGCTCACACCGAAAGATACACCGGTCTACAGCGCCAGCAAGACCAAAGGCGAACGCACGGTCTGAAAAGCGTACAACGAGACTGAGCCGCCATTCCAACCCAGTGCCGTTCTCCCAAACGGTAACTTCGAGCCAACCTTGAGACTGGGTGGCGAGTTCTCATCCAGCACGGGCAATTGAATCCCGGAGATCTTCAGCGGCGACTTCAAACCCTTCTCCTTTCCGCCACAGTGGTATATAGACGTGCGTGACACTGCCAAGTTGGACGTCGCGGCGTTGGTCGACCCATCGGCCGCGAATCAGCGCTTGTATGCTTTTGCTGAGCCTGGGAGCGGGGACAGGGTCCTGGAGATTCTGAGGAATCTATCTCCCGAAAACGAGTCTCCGGCAGACAAGCGACTTATGCCTAACCAGGATGCGGAGGCCCTGCTGCAGAAGCACTGCAGTCACTCCTGGACGCCTTTGAAAGAATCAATCGAGGGGAATCCTAAGAGGATGTCGTGACGTCAAGAGCGTTAGGTATATAAACCATCTACATAACAAAGTGACCGCCACGTATGCCTCAAAAGGTAGAGTGGTCAAAGCTTGATCGAGACATCGAAATGGTCAAGCGCCAAAGCCGTGCCCGCAAGCGTTCCAATGTAGCCCAATAAGACTGCCATTGCCGTCACATCGTCCAGGTGCAATGTCGGTATGGCCATGTTAATACCACCAGTCAAAAGATTGGCCATCAAGAACAATACCAAACCATTGCGGTTGAAGGCATGCATGATCCTGCTCGTCGCATCCTGGACTCTCTGCCTCTCCGTGTGTCGATCTTTGGCCTTGTGAACGTTCGGGAAGAACACACGCTCGATGAGGTTGAAGAGTAGAAGCTGTGCGGAGTTGAAGCAACAGATCCAGACGATGTAGGCAAGGTTCGCCATGCGGCGGGAGACAAAGAGGTGAGGACCGTAGTGCCACATAGCCCAGACGCAAAGGACGAACCAGATAGCGGTCCATTTGGCTAGGAAGACGGAACTGTCTCCCGAGTTCGCGATCCAGATAAGGCCCAGAGGATCGGGATGCGGCATGTTCTTCTTCTCGGCGGCGAGTTCACCTCCGGTCTTCGCGGGCTCATTTTCGGCTGTCTGTCCGGTCACGTTTTGCTGATCAGCGCTGCCCAGGACATCGGCAAGCCATTGGTCATCCTCGTCGAGAGGATCTTCAGCCTTGACACCTTCAAGTGGCTGTGCCTGTGAGCCGGGATCTCTTTGCAGGATAGTCATGCCGGTGCCGAGGCCAGCAATGAAGATGGCGAAGTACCCGATGAAAGAGAAGACACCTTCACGGTTCTGGGAAAACCAATCGCCTGGCTTGCGCTCTGAAAGGATGATGTATGCCTTCAGACCTGGGACGAAGTAGAGGCAGCATTCGTAAACACAAGCAATGAAGAATGTCAGACCGCCCAACGTCGGCAGACGCCGAAGAATCGGTAGCAGGACTGCCGTCGTGGGACCTAGTAGTGCCAGAGTGAAGAAGAAGTTCCAGTGCACGCCGTACTCGCTGACATGCTCGACGTAGTCGAGGTTTTTGACACTGAACAACCGGGCCAGGCCAAGTGCGAAGAGCGGCAGCGCGTGCTTGATCGACGACGCAATACGGCCAGAATATGAAGGTACATGGCCCTGCAGTTGCTCTTTAAGCTGCTGTCGTGCGGCGACAAGGCCAGCTGCAAAGACGAACGAGCCGACACCGACGTCCATGAGCGAAGTTCCAAAGCTCTCGGTCTTGGCAAAGCGTCTCGGAAAGATCTTGAAGTCGACCGCAAGAATGCTCGTGCATGTGATGACCATCATCGCCCCTCGGTAAGTTGTGATGAACGGCTTGATCGGCAGCGGGTCTAGTTCCTTGGCCAAGGCTGTCTCCTCCGAAACCTTGGCCTTGCCCTCGTTGCCGACGATGGGCGCACCAAATTTCGGGGTTGCCTTACTCTCCACCCGCGGCTGCAAAAGGATGGCAACAGCGGGCAGCAGCAGGAGTCCAACCAGAATCTGCGGGCCATCCGCGTAGACGGTAGTTGCAAACAAGATCGCCGCACAATGCAAGAGAAAGTCCGTGACGGCTGCCGGGATAGTGTACGGGGTGAAGAAGCTCTGGCGCGTCTGCAACATAGCCCACAGCAGAGCCGCGATCTGTGTCACCCTGTCAGTATTTTCTGTCCGTATTGACGGGACACTGCAGGGCTCACAGGGGCGATCACAGTAACATAGTTGATCTCCCAGATGCCTCCTCCGCCGAGAAAGGAAACGGAAGCCTCCTTTTCGGCCTTGTACTCGGGTGTCATGATGGGAAGTAATGGGCAAAAACAAGTGTGAGAGACATTTCGACGTATATATGGACGGAGGCGAGGACAGAAAGGCCATCGCAAGAATTGAAGTGGAGCCCGGTAGGCGGCCGGCGCCGAGCCCCTCCGAAATTGCGGGCTTTTCGGCGACTTCAACCTCACTTCTTGACTGTCTGCACGCTCACGCTGTGCCACAGAACGAAGATGCCGTGCAGCGTCTCTATCGCCGGGGCGACGCGAAGCCTCACTCCATGTCGTTGTCAACTCCGGAATTTCAAGAGCATGTCCTGAACAGACGGCCGCGCGATGGACACCTCTCCCATCATGGCGCTCCTTCCCTGTCTCGCTGATCTGATGTGTAGCTCCTCGAACGCACCTTCCTTGTCCGCGTACCTGCCTCGTTTGACTCCGCAAACATTGCGTCCGTGCGGTGCGGCCTGCCACAGTAGATCCATCAATCCTCTGCGTTACTCGGTCACCCGACACAGTGTCGAACAATCCCGCTATTCTTTGCTACCCACACTCGTCATATGTTCAGCTCCGCTCCGCCGCCGCCGCCGCCGCTGCTGCCGCGATCTCACACGTATCCATCCCATATCCCCACTAATTCTTGCTCCACCAGGTAAACAGCGAGCTGCTCGAGTCCGGCCTTCGCCTTTCCACACCTCGCATATGACTGCGCGATCCCTGGCCGTGTGCTCCTGATCTCCCACGCTTGTGCTGCCGGGGCGAAAGGCCTCCTCGCACATGCTGCCTCTGCCTTCCGACACAATGCCGCTCACCGAGCGCGACGTCAACACGCACCGTGATGTGCCCCGCAACAAGCGGCACTCCGTCCAAAGTGACCTCAGCTACACACGCCTGAAAGACGAAAATTCGCCTGCGGCCAAGCCAAGCAGTAGCAAGGAGACCGTCATCTCGGCTCCTTCTGAGCGACTCCTGGCTTCCACCAAGGCATCAGCTGCCAAGGTCACTCCGCCGCCACGTGCGGCAGGGCCGAGCACGCCCCAGCATATCAAGTACGACTCCAGGCTCCCTCGTCGCATTACGCCGAGCACGACTCCAGTGACTGCGCGCTTCATCAAGCGCCTTGACTTGCCCAGCCAGACTTCCCACATCGCCACGGAAATGGGTCGCTATAAGGCCAGGAATGATAGTCAGCATGACGTAAGTGGATGGCACCGTGTTCTCGCCGCAATTCATTGACTTCGGATATAGATCCTGCGAACAGGCAGCCGCTTCTTCTCTAAGCCATCGACGAACAAACCTCTGCCTTCGCCTCCAGTAGTTTCCATCCATGGCGAGATGACTCCTAGCAGGGCCGGGCGCACACTTCTCGATGCGAGGGAGCAACGTGCCCGACAGTCGAGTGCTGGCAATCTTGAGGAGTGGCCGACAATCGAACCGACAGCGGCTAGGCCCGATTCCGACATCGCAGCATCTGCGTGTCCTCCTTCGCAGTCTTCTATAAGCGAAGCGAAGCCATCTACCGAGCAGTGGTCGGAGAATATCTCTTCTCCCGATAGATGCGCTCCTAAGGTACCGCATGTCACATCTTCAGCCGATGACGCTGCCAGCCATTACAATTCCGAGCGCACTTCTTCAGCGAGCTTTGCCAGCATTGCAGACGGAAGTCCATGCTGCCTAATCGCCAAGACAACCACAGGCCCGAGTGTGTGCAGTGAAGCCTACGGTCTTGCCAGCCCTAGTCATGCCGACCTTGCAGAGCTGCAGAGTTGCACTGATCGTCAACACAACAGCGCACGCAATTTCCCAGCTCGACGCTCTTCTCTAGGCACCCAGTCTGACGACGCTTTGGGTGAGCTTCTGGAGCAGAAAACACAACATCCAATGCCCGGCTTCACGAGCATGCTTGGTGGCGAGCAAGCATCTACAGAAGATAGGCGTCACTCGCCCTCGCCTGCCAGTTTCTCACGACCGCGGCCGAGCAGCGTGGCACAAAGTCATCAGCTACTGTCTCCGAGATCAACCACCGAGAACGCCGCGAGGGCTCTAAAAGCTGAGAAGACCGCATCGCGCATACCCATCCCCGACACCAAAAAGGCGAACTTGGTAGAGATCAAGAGTCGATCCAACAATAGTACGCCTACAGGTCGCGTACCAACCTTCGGGAGTCGCCGTCTGGACGCTCCAGACACGTTGAAGATCCTTGATCAGGGCATCAAGCGCCGGCAGTTGACACAGCTTCAGCGAAAGGCCACTGATGGCAGTCTCAACAGCCAGATCAGCGCAGGCACAAGGACCACCGGTCCAGCTGACAGCTTCGGCGTTACTCGCAGCAGGGCTAGTACACCAGAGGACACTTTCGGAACAAGCTCCTCCGAAGAGGAAGAGATCACGACGCCGACATTTCAGCCAAGCCTGTACCCTCATGCACCTGCTGGCACCACCACCATCTACACGACGACTCACTGTCACAGCGCCGCATTCAGACTCTTTGATGGCGCCGCAACGGCTCTGGCGAACAAACCTCCGCCGAGTAGTCCATTCACTGGAACTCTGCAGACCATCCCCAGCGAAGCTGCTTTGCTTTGTTACACACCCAAAGATGCTCCGCCTCTACCGACTCATTCGCTCAAGCCATCTCGGTTCGAGGAGCTCACCGAGCGGCTGTCTGAGGCTAACGAACGCCATGCTCAGCATACTGCAGAGCATACTGGCGAGCGCGCACCTGTCCCGGAGTCTGCCAAATATTCCCTGACAGAGCTACTAAACTCATACGCTAATGAAGATGAGTCGCCTGACTCCGGGGCCCCGGCGCTGCCGCTTGACGTAGAGTCGAAGCATATCACGCGCACTTTGTCTTTGCTTGAGGGCAAGGGTGCACCCCCTGAGTCTGAGGTGGACAACGAGACACTGCTATCTCTCTACGGTCACATGCGACGTGGCCTCGAGAAAGCTGTACCGAATGTCTCCCTCGCCGACAATGCGGCTGTGGCGCAGGAGTTCCTCGCTCGCGAAGAGAGCGTCGAGGGCTGTGGGTGCTCGTCCGCCATCGACACGGACAAGATAGCGTGTGACCGCCAGTCTGAAAAGCCTCAGCTTATACCACTTGAGATCTCTGCGAGCAAGTGGTCGGACAGTACAGCATCCATGCCAATGGCTTATTTTGATCCCCAAAGCTTCTCCTCTCGTCAGACCGTTGAGATTCAGCAGATGACGACGCCTGGGCTTCCGCCAGAACGTCCACAACTTGAGCCACCGCGGTCCATCGGCTATCCCTCCCGTGTACCCTCGAAAGCGAACAAGCTCATCGGCCCAGGCAACCCTGAAACGCCGTCTCCTACTGGATCAATCCGCAGACTGTCTTCGCCAACTTTGGGTAAGCGCGCTCCTGGATCGGTGCGCACCGCACGTGAGACGCTTCACCAGACCCGTGGAGGCTTTGCTCGCGGCACAACGGCAACTGAGTCGAAGAGGACAGCCAAGATGCCTACTTCGCATACCAAGCCTATGCGTGTTCCCGATAGTAGTCAGAGGGGTAGGCGAACGTCAACCGAGAAGCATCGCAAGATGTCAGAGTCCTCGTCACTTGCCAAGGTAAGCTTCACATGAAGCGTGTGCGCTTGATCTTTCGCTAACCACCTCACCAGGCTCCGAGAGCGCGCTCGAAGAGCCGCATCGTTCTCGATAAGCTGAACGGCTTGTTCCCTGGCCGACGCGATAAACGAGCTTCTGCTGCCCCCGTGCCACCAGTGCCGTCCATCACCGAACTCGACGTTGCAGCCTGCAAGTCCGAAGAGCCAGCTGAAGCTCCCGTCATCCCACACACGGCCAAAGAGCATTCTTTGTCCAAGCTGCAGACTGCAAAACTTCGTCAGCACCCAGCCGTGCGAGCTGCTTCTCATGCACTTCTAACACCCCATCCGGACTCTGCTGTCGACACCGCCATCATTCCTCAGGAGCCTGCGCCCTTGCAAGACATGGTCAACAACCTGCTGAGCCGCGCCGATCACGAGTTGGACCCAGCTCGCAAAGAGCGCCTAATGACTTTCGGCAAGGTCCTCTCCGATTCCATCCTCAGCGCACGCGAGGCTCAGATCAATGCCGAGACTGCTCGTGCAGCCGCCGACCGCGCGCAGATGTCGTATGAGATCACGCAGAAGAGTGTTGCGATGTTGCAGAGGCTTGCGGCGACATTGAACGCTGGCGCTGCTCCTCGTCGTTGAGTAGTTGGAGCTGTTTTTTTTTTCTATTCCCACGGTTTTTATCAGCACTTTGTACACTGAGATTGTGATACTGCGGCCCGCAGGCTTAGCCGGGAGCTGGAAGGTTGCCTCATGCGAGGATGTGGGCATGGGAAGCTGGAGCGTTTGAGTATGCAGATGAATTCCTCGAGGAAGGTTTAGCACGTAATGAGCCTGAGCTGCCATGGTTGGGGCTAGATGGAGACTGTGCTACGGATATGATCATGTTGTAACAGTCTCTGCCATGGGGTACACAGACGTGATTGCCACGTGAAAGGAACGCTAAACACACGATGAGGCTCGGCAAATGACTTGAGCCGCCCCACAAGCTGCAGCACGCGGCGGAGGATTGAGTTTAGCCTCCAACTTGCTCTGCCGGCCTCAGATTTCTTCGCTCGCTGCTGACCAGCAGCCATTATCAACACGTCACTTGCTTCGTTGCGTCAAGCCTACGGATGCACGATAGATTATAGCGGACTTCCCTCCCTCCGCTTACGTTGTCCTAATTCGTGGATCACCGGCACATGAGCCTGCCGGCGCTCCCTCTCCTTGCATCACTGTTCGTCATGACGTACATTGCACAGAGCTGTGTGAGAGCTCTTTGGTGCTGTGGAGGGTCTCAAGTTCAGAGGAGAAATATATTCGTATGGCAGGTGAAGTTCAGATAGTCATCTCTCCTTCTCAACCCAATCCCCAACGCCCGGTTCTTTACGCAACCATACAGCTACCATGGCATTGTCACAGGCAGCACTGAAGATGGAGGAGGCCATTGGCCATCAGGACAACGCCACGACGGCGCAGGATGTCACCAACCCTGCCATGAGTAGGGAGCAGTGGGGATACCCGAGCGAGCAGATGAAGGCGCTGGTGTGGATGGGCAAGAACACTGTCAAAGTTGGTAAGTATGAGCTGTACTTGAGCAGCCACCACGTCCGCTGACAAGGCTGCTCAGTCGAGACACCCAAGCCAAAGGTCATCGAGGACCGCGATGTCATCCTGAAGGTCACCGGCAGCACCGTCTGCGGCAGCGACCTGCATCTCCTCCACGGCACGGTCGTTGAGATGAAGAAGGGCGACATCCTCGGTCACGAATTCTGCGGCATCGTGGATGACTTCGGCTCATCGGTTAAGAACCTCAAGAAGGGTCAAAGAGTAGTGGCTAGCTTCCAGATCGCCTGCGGAGAGTGCTTGTATTGCAAGAAGAAGCAGTCCTCGCAGTGTGCGAAGACGAACTCGAACAAGCTCGAGGGTACGATGTACGGTGGCAACACGGCGGGTATGTTCGGTTACTCGCACTTCACTGGTGGCTTTGCTGGTGGACAGGCGGAGTACGTTCGTGTGCCGTACGGTGACGTCAACTTGCTCAAGCTGCCTGACGACGTTCCGGACGAAAAGGGTCTGTACCTCTCCGATGTGCTGTGCACGAGCTGGAACTGCGTCGTCGACACTGGCGTCAATAAAGGAGACATCGTGGCCATCTGGGGCGCTGGCCCTATCGGACAGATGTGCGCGGACTTCGCTTTCATCAATGGCGCAAGTAGGGTCATCGTCATTGACAGCAATTGGCGTTTGGACTACGTCAAGGAGAAGTATCCGAAGGTTGAGACTGTCGACTATTCCAAGGAGAAAGGCAGCACTGGACTGATCCAGAAGCTCAAGGATATGACCGATGGCCACGGCCCAGACGTCGCGCTCGAGTGCGTCGCGGGCGAGTATCCGAAAGGCTGGCTTCACACCATCGAGATGGCTGCTGGCCTCGAGACCGACAGCTCGGAGATCGTGAACGAGATGATCATGGCCGTCAAGAACTACGGTCGGGTTGGCATCACGGGTGTCTACGTTGGCTACACGAACCACTTCAACATAGGCGCCGTGATGGAGCGCGGTATCCGCTTCATCGGTAACGGTCAAGCACCGGTGCATATGTACTGGGAGAAGCTGTTGGGTATGATTCAATCTGGTGAGATTGATCCGCTGAAGATGGTGACGCACCGCGTTCGGGTCGATGATCTGGACAAGGTGTACTACAAGTTTGAGAAGAAGGAGGATCACATGCAGAAGGTGTTCGTGGAGACGAGATTCTCGGCTCCTCCTGCGAAGGGAAGTCCGGCGTTGACGACGTATTGAGTAAAGGGCTGAAGTGACGTGTCATGATGTCAAGATCCAATCAAGAATCAATGCGGTTAGTACAAGCTACAGCTTCGTCCTAAACTTGTAGCCTTCTGCTACCGGGCGGTTCGACACATCGACTGGCTCGTACCACGGCCAGGCCGCGGGGGCATCGTGTTGCATCGTCCCTTGGAAATTGACCGGTCTCTTCTCCATAAAGGATGCCACACCCTCCTTGTTATCCGGGGTGCCGAAAAGTTCGTAGATGACCCGGCTGTCCAGAAGGTGCTGGGCTTCTGCTGATCCGGTGTCACGATACATGAGCTCCCGCATGAGGTAAGTCGAGACCGTGGACGTGTTTTTGACGATCTCGTCCGCAAGCTCCAGAGCTCGTGGCAGAACAGCGCCGGGAGTAGGCAGGGTCTCGGAGAACAAGTTGTTGAGCAGCGGGTGGGAAGCTGGATAAGTTGCGCCTGTTGTCGTGAGATGAAGAGCTTTCGACATGCTGGTTCTGGAGTCAGCAGATAATTGTTTCAGCCTCATCGGAGCACCTACCCGATCAAGCGAGGCAAGAAATACGAAGAGCAAGCCTCCATAATTAATCCTCTCCTCGCAAACACGAAGCCAATCTTGGCATCCTGGTACACAATCCGTATACTCATCGGCAACGTCATCGTGATCCCAATGCCCACAGCACTGCCCTGCAAAGCTCCAATGATCGGCTTTTTACACCTGTGAATCGCCAGCGCAACCCTCCCGCCTCCATCACGGTGGTCTCTCGGCGCTTCCTCTCCTCCTCTGAACGAGCTGACAAGGTCTGCACCAGCGCAGAAGATCCGACCATCGCCCGTCACAACGGCGCATTTGACTCGCTCATCGACATCGATTAGCTCGAAGAAAGAGCAGAGTTCCTTCTCCATGGTGGGCGTGAAGGCATTGTATTTGCCTGGGCGGTATAGCTCGCAGACGAGGGTTGGCGTGACTTCCTTCGAACTAGCAGGGACGTGGTGGATGCGAATCTCCTTGTACGGGAGCGAGGTGTACGAAGAGGGAAGGGAGACTCGTTTGGCGTTCCCTACCATTGTGGTGAAGGTGCTGCCTGTGTTCTGTTGAAGTCCAAGCAAGGGATCGATGCACAGTAAGGCTGAATAGGAGGAGGACTTGAATGACTTACAGTAGGTTTACGGAAACATATACTACCCTGCTGGTGTGTTATGCTGACCGAGGATCGTATCCCTCAGCGTCGAACTGTTGTTGCGGGTGCGGAGGACCTCGGCAAGGCTGAGCTGAGTGATGGACGAGGAGTTCATGCCTGAGGCTCACATACCAACTCCTCGTTTCCTCCCACAGTCATTAGCTGGTTCTCGACAGCATCTCGTTGAGCTTGGCATGGGACGGCTGCTTTCGCAACGATTCGCTTGCCAAGAGCAACGTGTGTCCGGAGGGAAGAATGGCCATGCGAGGGAGAGCCTTATGCGGCCTCAAACCTCTTCGCAAACAACTCCGATGCTCCTTCCTCGAACCACCACCTTCGAAATCATCACCGCCATACGTCCTCCTACGAGGCTGCATCGGAATCCCCATTATCTGACACATCGGAGACAGGCCGGTAGCTGGTCGTCGGCACATGCGGAGCCTCTGCGATGTCTTGACTAATTTTGACTGGCCGAGCCAAAAGTTCTTATCAGTGCTTCATATGCACGATAGCTCATTTCTCCGCCGGCGCGCGTCGGCGAAGGTGCGCGACAGATACGCCAACATCTTATCGAGGTGCAATTAGTACCATCGGGTACATGATGAGTGAGGATCTTCACGGCGATTTGCGAAATGGTTGGGCGAACGCTTGTGATGCTCTCCCGACGTCGGAAACAGTATAAAGGTAGGTATATGCTCTCTCGTGTATGATTCCCCTTTCTTTGGATGTATGACCGTCAGGAAACCTGCAAGTACCTTGAGCGATCGCCATAATGTCGACGACGCCGCCCTTGAACAAGGCCACCGGCTATGGAGTGGTCATTGGCCTTGGCTTCCTATTCGCCTTCGGGATGATGCTGACGACCTTCGTCCTGCGTCGATACAACAATGAGCTGCAGACCTCCGAAGTCTTCAGCACTGCTGGCAGGACCGTCAAATCTGGCCTCGTCTCTTCTGCGGTCGTCTCATCGTGGACCTGGGCTGCCACCCTGCTCCAGTCGTCCAGCGTGGCCTACAAGTACGGTGTCAGTGGCCCTTTCTGGTACGCATCTGGTGCCACGGTTCAGGTCATTCTCTTCGCAACACTGGCCATAGAGCTCAAGCGGAAAGCTCCGAACGCCCACACCTTTCTCGAGGCAATCCGAGCCCGATATGGCGCCGCTACGCATGCTGTATTCATCATCTTCGGCCTGATGACCAACATTCTGGTCACAGCTATGCTGCTCACAGGAGGCTCTGCAGTCGTCACCTCCCTCACCGGTGTGCCCACCGCCGCCGCTTGCTTCCTGCTCCCGATTGGTGTCGTCCTGTACACCATGTTCGGCGGCATCAAAGCAACCTTTCTGACGGACTACGTCCATACGGTCATGATCCTGGTTATCATCTTCCTTTTCTCTTTCACCGCCTACGCCACCTCCGACGTGTTAGGCTCGCCCGGGGCGGTCTACGACGCTCTGGTCGCCGCTGCCAAACGCCACCCGGTTGCTGGGAATGCCGACGGCAGCTACCTGACGATGCATTCAAAGGAGGGAGCTATTTTCTTCGTCATCAACATTGTTGGAAATTTTGGCACTGTATTCTGTGATAACGGTATGTCGCGGGACTATTAAATTCGCCACAGCCATAGAACGCAATTTCGGAGTGGCAGCTGACATTCTGTTAGGCTATTATAACAAAGCCATAGCCGCCTCGCCGGTGCACGCACTGCCTGGATATATTGCTGGTGGGCTCTCTTGGTTCGCAATCCCTTGGCTTTGCGCGACGACGATGGGTTTGTCCGCGCTCGCTCTTGAGAACAACCCAGTCTTTCCCACCTACCCGAATCGCATGGACCCGGCAGATGTCTCTGCAGGCTTGGTCTTGCCAGACGCTGCTGTTGCGTTGCTCGGTAAAGGCGGTGCGGCAGCGACTTTGCTCATGATTTTCATGGCCGTGACCAGTGCAATGAGTGCTGAGCTTATTGCTGTCAGCAGCATCTGGACTTACGACATCTATCAGACAGTGGGTTACCCTGTCGCTTATAGCGGGGATGTATTACTGATATGTTGTCTAGTATATCAACCCAGGCGCCAGTGGACGTCGCTTGATCTACATGTCACACACCAGCTGTGTGGCGTACGCCGTTATCATGGCCTCTTTCTCCACCGGTCTTTACTACGCTGGCATCTCGATGGGCTATTTGTATCTAATGATGGGCGTGATCATCTCGGGTGCAGTACTTCCAGCCTCGTTGACGCTGCTCTGGAGCCGTCAGTCGTGGGCAGCGGCCACATTCACCCCGCCACTTGCGCTCACCTGCTCGCTCATTGCATGGTTGGTCACGGCCAAAAAGGAAGGCGGCAATCTTTCCGTCAACTCTACCGGTGCCAAGTAAGTTGAGCCATTTCCAAACCAACGATCTCAACTCTAACATCTCTATAGCAACCCTATGCTTGCCGGCAACGTCGTATCGCTTCTGGCGCCCTGCATCTTCATCCCCATCCTTTCGCTGTTGCCTGGCTTGCAGTCACCGAAATATGACTGGCTGTCGATGAAAGCTATTCGCAAGGCAGACGACTCCGACCTGGCAGCTGCAGCCCACGTCGACTTGGAGTTGGTGCCTGGTGAGACCAGCCAGAGCGAGCATGAGAGGCGACAAGAGCAGCACCAGCTTTTGCGTGCCGCCAAGATCGCTCGCTACATGACGTTCTTCTTGACCATCGCCCTGCTGGTACTGTGGCCATTCCCACTGTACGGCAGCGGCTATATATTCAGCAAAGGCTTCTTCACCGGCTGGGTCTCTATCGGCTTTCTGTGGCTCTTCTGCTCTGCCTTCTGTGTCGGTCTCTACCCGCTCTGGGAGGGTAGGCATACCAGTACCCGGACGATCAAGGCTATATTCTTGGACATCGCTGGGAAGAGGAAGCCAGTGGTACATGGTCGCGCCACTGTTGCGGAGACTGCGGAGGCTGAGGAAAAGAAAAAGGGGGATAAGGGCGTCGACACGCCCACCGAGGAGTCTCTTGCCAAGAAAGCGTGAGCTTTTTTGCTGTGAATTTACCGCGCGCCCATCTACTCGAGCGGTGTTGCGCATCGCCGGACTGCTGCCCGCTCATGCACGAGCGTAAGTGAGCCTCGAATATCGATGGAAGGGAGGAGAAGGTGGTTCAGATTTGATGGAAGGCGTGAGATACCCCAATAGACGGCCTTCACCTCGGAGCAGATGAGATCATACAGCATTACCCACACCATCGATCATTGAGTTTCATTCACATCAGGCCTCCGTACTTCCTGCTCTCCGGATCCTGACTGCTGCTTCTTGACGACGCTGTGGGATAGCTGATCCAGAAGCTGTGCTTCGACTTCTTCTTCTCGGCCTCCTTGTGTAGGCCTGGGTACGCCACACGAGCCGCTGCATCTCTGTCGTCAAGCCTGTCCGCTCTGTATTGATAGTCAGCTTTCACTCCTTTGCAATAACTGAGTTTTACTCACACATAGCCGTGTGCGAACGTCATGAAATCGTCGACGCTGAACTCATCGGTATATTTGTGATCTTGGAGAAGGTGCAAGACCTTCCGCAACCATCGGTCCGAGTCTTCGCAGACCTCGGACGAGTTCGCGGCGTTCAAGTCGTCCGACAGCGCTTCTCGCAAATGGTCGACGTCAACGTGAGCTTTTTCCTTGATCAAAACGGTGCCGATGATCCCTTTGCCGCCGTGTTTTTGGATCTCGAAGGCAGCATCCTCGTCCTTGCGGTCGGCGTGAAAATGCATAAGCTCAGCCTTGTGCTCGCGGCCGAGGATCGACCGTTTGTGAGGCTCGACTGATAGCAGCCATTTGTGCCGGATCCTTCGGTAGCGTTGGCCCTTGACTTCCTCCCCGAAGCCGTCGCCTTTCACGGCGGTCACGTAGATGTTGGTGCTGCCGCCCATGATCGGATTCCGACTGCACTCTCGTGGTATCTGCGTCTACAGAACCGTTTTGATCGCCTTGGTGAGATACAGGAGCGGATGTGCAGACACGATGAGCCCGCCACGCAAGGATGCATTCCACCATGCTTGCGGAGTCGGCCGCTGCAGTGAGCTGACAAAGGTCCAGTCGTAGTATGAACGCTTGCTCTCATCATGACTGTGGCATGACATGGTAAATTAGACCCCAGTGGCAGATAGGAGTGGCCTGTTACGGCCTTATCAATGGGTGTAGCCCAAAGCAAAGCTCAAGCAGGGTTAAAATTTCCGGCGGGACAACGCTCGACTACTGCGCACAGACGCCAATTGGGTCGCTGCCGATGGGCCTTCGGTTGGTGGGCCACTGCTTTCGGAAGGCGCTACATTGTGGGCAGTGGGACGAAGGGAACCAGCCAGCCGAGGACATCGCTTTCCGAGCCGGCGTCTGCGGGGAGGAGCCTTTCTTAGCCATGCCAACTCCCTCCAACGGTTCAGGGGTGTTAGACCGTATCACACTGCGATGACAGCCTCCTGGGTCTTGTTTGCTCCGGACAGCAGGCGCAACGAACTTCACATCCTCTCATGCAAGTCATCACAGTTCAGCCGCTTTCTGTTGCCTCTTCGTCTCGGGTAAAGGCCCATAAGACCACGATAACCACTCTGCCGGCACGCTGCCGAGGGAGAAAGCTCGCCAGATCGCTGGAGGCCATGTCGGCTGTCTTGTCGGGGACATCGCGGAAGACATGGGTGTGACATGTCCTTGCTGGCAGCTGGGCAGCGGGAATCCAGGCATCGACGTCGACACGTCCTCAACACATGCTCCGCTGTCACAAACGCCATGCAGGCATTGTCTTCGCCCTGACTTTCTCCGCAGCAGCACAGCGACAATGTCCCGGCTCCCCAACGCGCCACATCATCTCAAATCGAGACCCTAATCCTCATCCACCCCCAAGTCAAGTCAGAATGTGCGCCGTCAGGGCTTGACATTTCTTGGGCTATAAAGCTGTGCGGTCACGTTGACGCCAAAGTCGACGATGTGCCTCCATTGCTACAGGTACTACGTAGGTGACCGATTGACGATGACCTCAATAATGGCGACTTCTCCACGCAGGGAGAAGGTCTCTTACTACGATCCCAAGGAGTGTCTTGATGCGTTTGACGCCGATTCAACATGCTCGTTGACAATGACTGGAAAGGTTCGGTGAATATGCGACGTCTTCATTGGCAATCTGCGAGAATTCAACACGCATCATCAGCATCGCGGTTCCTCCTGCTCTATGCCCACCTACCCAACCCGAAGGCGCTAAACCGATTCCTACCCGAACCCCTATGTAGATGGGTAGACGGGATAATGCTCAATCACTAGGTCTGACAAGCACCTACTGTTGACGCCAATTCAATGTGGATAGAGGGGTGGCGTTTCTCCCGCCGTGAGCTTTCAGCGTCGGGCTCACTGAAACGGATCCTGTACCTTCGCTTGGGTCTGGACCGCGCCCCGACGGCCCGCCTCTCGCTCAGATCTCAGGATACGCAAAACTGATGAACATCATAGCAAAACAGTCTTGCATTCGAAATCGGATGGCTGATATGTCATGTGCGGCAACGTCCAATGGCGAGGCTGAGCCAATAGCATCCACGCCACTAGCACAACAAGCTCCTCACTTCGCCTCGCCCCGGAGACTTTCATCTGGCTCGTGCAAGCAGGTACTTCAATTTTAGATGGTCCACAGCATGCCTTGCTCTCACAAGTCACAGGAGAATGGGAAATGGGGTGTGGGTCGGTGTAATACCATCGCCAAGTTCGATCGGTTCTATCTAGCTTGTCGGAGCGCCCAGCCTACTTCGGCCGATGAGCAATCCTCGAGAACTGCTCGGATCAAAGTGAGAGTCGGGCAAGAAAGGCTTCAGATTCCCATAACGTTGACGTTCTGGTCTCTGATCCCTCTCGTTCCGTGCAACGTGGTCTGAAATGTCAAACCTACCAGGTACCTGCACTGACGGCTTCAAAGCAAGCACGACTTGTTCAATGCAAATGTGGCGCGCGGCGCTCCAAGTTGGCTCCTGCCGACATCTCTAGCACTAGGCCCATCGATAGACACCGCAATCGGCCTCTTTTGTCAGGTGTGAGGATGGTTTAGCTCGGTGTGAACCGGATGTGCTCATAGCCTTTGGAGGCTGGCGGCAGAAATCCAGCCCGCTTCGCCCCGCCCGCCATTCATCCTCCGCTGGCTGTGGGATCTTCCCGCAATAACACCGCACGCCACGATGCACGAGCAGTTGTATGGAAAACGAAGGTGACCGTATGTGTGGATAGATTTCAATCGTGTCAAGTTGGCATACTCCAGTAACAATACGAAAACTCGAGCTCGAGATACGTGGCGAATCTCTTCGACGCCATCTGCCATGTGATGCATATCGAGTTCGGAGCGGAGGTCTTGCTGTGCGGCAACAACATCTATCTGATCGCCCATCGTGCCCAGTCTAGACTTGCCGATGAGCTGTCCACCGCGCTATGCCACCGCGCTATGCCAAGCGGATACCCGCGCCGGCAAAGGTTTGTGCCATGCAGATGCCGGCGAATCTGCGGACCTCGACCAGTAAAGCGGTGAAAAGCACTGGCTGATCATCTACAACTGGGTACTGAATAGATCGCCATTCATCCAGAACATCCAAGATGAGAAGGCGCGGTTGGATGTCTTTACCGAGAGAGAGATCCAGACTACGCCAAGCTCTGCATCGAGATAGATCAAGCGTGCCAGCGATGATATGCAGTTCGGAGCCACCACCTTCGCTGCTGGAGCCGATCAGGCAGCTGAGGAAGAAAACCTCTGCCAGACTCTGGCCCAGCTCAAGGGCCTCAAAGCCTGGATTGGCGGGTATCGCTCTGCCTGAGCCGGCCCTCGTTCTCGGTAAGCCTACCTCGTTCAATCACTCATCTTTGAAGCTGCCTTTGGGCCATTTGCCTGTGCGCTGCCTGAGTGGCGACAATTTCTGGGCTGCCGTTGCGGTGGCTATTTTTATGTTGCCTGCGCGGCGGCTGCGTGTCGAAATTCTCAATAAGATGTCCGAAGGATGGGATGGAGTGCGGAATAATTCACCAAGACAGGAATGTGGCCGGAGTGGAAAGGCGAGGCCAAGCAAAGGGCACCTGGCGCCTCCACTTTCGCATCATTGCTCATCGCTCGAGACGGCATGGGCGTTGGTTGGCCGAGGCTGCTTCGCCGCTGCTCTCCGAATGCTTCTCATGACGGTTTTTGTCGGAGGCGATATTGGCCCGGATGGGTGGAGAGGCGAGTGCTGAGACAATCTCTCCGTGGATGACCTTTGCATGATCGCTCAGGAGTTCTGGTAAGGTAACGTGAGGTGAGCGCCACAGTGGGGATTCCGTCGATCAGATCATGTCTACTCGCTGTGAACGACGAAACAGGAAGTTGGGAGACGCTAGGATGTAGAGCAGAGTAGTAGGATCAGTGGTATGCCGCCGCTCCTGCCCAGCGGTAGATTGGCTATGCGTCGTCCAAGAAGGATGTTCTCCGACGAGACGCCCGTCTCTCGCGGCCTCGAGAGTATATTGACACGCTTGTAGAACCCTTGCAAGCAGTATCAACGACGGAGATCGATGAAACTCAAGTCACTCGCACTGCTCAGTTTGACACGAAGTTCCTCAGAAAGCGCGCTTGGATGCATGAATGCCTCAGGCAGACACACCCACTCATCAACAGGCAGATGCTGCGGCGAACGCTATGTGATCTATGGGTATGTACCACGGTCTCGATTATCGATACTTCCGTACAGAGACCTTGAGGCTGGAGCAGAGGACCAGCATTGTTCGTGATCGCTACACAGTGGGATATACGAAGCCGATCGCGTGCGCGGAAGTGCAATCTACTTGGTCTTATACGTGTGCCTGGGATCTGTCAGCGGGGATCATCGTTCGGCGGCGACGAAGGGGGGACACGAACATGACGTGCGCATTGCAGTATGCCTTGAGGCCCTCCTTGCCCCATTCGCCCCCGATACCGGATTCCTTGTGCCCGCCGAAGAAGGCTTGCGGCGTCGGCTTCTCCCACGAGTTGATGAAGACGGAGCCGGCCTGCAGACGCTTGCCGATGCGCTCGGCGCGCTCGACGTCCGCGCCCCAGACGCAAGCCCCGAGGCCGGCGTTGGTGTTGTTTGCGCGACGGATGACTTCTTCCTCGTCGGACCTGAGACCAATCGTTAGCGCCGCGGGACGAGGAGATCAGCGGCATCACTTACCAAGGCTGGGTCGGCACGATGGGACCGAAAGGCTCTTCTTGAATGATACGGGAATCGTTGGGGGGGTTGTCAATGATGGTTGGTTGGATGAAGAAGCCCTTCTCGTTGGAGACATCGGGCTCGCCAACCGCGAACTTGTAGCCGTGCTGCTTGGAGTCCTCGAAGAAGGTCTTGACCTTCTCGTATTGCATCCTGTTCTGGACTGGGCCGAGGAGAGCGCCAGAGTCGGGCGCTCCGACCTTGATGGACTTGGTGAATTCTACCATCGCCTCAAGCATGGGCTTGTAGATCGACTCGTGGATGTAGATACGTTTCGTAGCGACGCAGACTTGGCCGGAGTTTTGGAACGCGCCCATGACAAGCTCCGGGGCGACCTTCTTGATGTCCACATCGGGCAGAACGATCGATGCATCGTTACCGCCGAGCTCGAGGGTGACACGCTTGAGCGTGCTGGCCGCAGCCGCCATGACTTTCTTGCCGGTCGCAATGCTGCCGGTGAACGAGATCTTGGCGATGCCGGGGTGAGTGGTGAGCATGGGGCCAAGCTTGTCATCTCCGCCGACGGCCTGGATAACACCCGGCGCGAAGATGTCCTGAGCGAGCTCGACGGCCTTCAAGGTGGTGTACGGCGTGTACGGCGAGGGCTTGATGATGACAGTGTTACCGGTGAGCAGAGCCGGGATGACCTTGCCGAGAGACAGGGGAAGTTCCACGGGCAGATGGCACCGACGACGCCAAGAGGCGTATACCGCGTGACCATGACCTTCTCGTCGTCCTCTTCGCGCTCCTCGGGGATGTCTAGAGCCAAGTGGTGGTCGAAGAACATAGCCGCAGCCTTGATCTCGAACTCGGCGAACTGCTTCGGCTTGCCCGTCTCCTGCATCATGAGCTCGATCATCTCATCCGCGTACGCGAGATAGTGATCGCGGAACTTCTGGAGCTTCTCTTTGCGTTGCGCGAGCGGCGTCTGGCTCCACGTCTCGAACGCCTTCTGAGCGGAAGCCACAGCATCGTCGACGTCTTGTTGGTTGCCGATGGGGACTTCCCAGAGCAATTCGCCCGTCGCCGGGTTGGTGCCGCGGTGCTTCTCCTTGCCACCGCGCGGCTGACCGTCGACGGTGTTGTGGAACGAGTCCCACTGGATGGTGGAGACTTTGGAGGGAGACATGATTGCGTAGTGAGTGGATGTGACAGTGGTGTAAGGGGGCGAGGGGATGGAGAGTGCGCAATGAGACAGCCCGACAGGGCGAGGAGACCTTATACTTCTGCGATATTTCAGCTGCGGCTATCCGCGCACCGATGCACGATCGTGGTTGTGTCGCCGAGTGGTGTGTCGATATGGCTCGTGGCCGAGCGAGGCCTCGTACATAGCCCTGCGGTGGGGCCAATGGCGGGGTAGGATTCGCCCCTCGGATACGCACGAGCCGGAGACGATTCAGCCAGATGGCGCCCGAGGTGTTGCAGGATTGTTGAGGGATCGTCTGCTCGCTTGTCAACTGCCGTTTTGGAACTGCTGCTTCGAACCTTCCAGATCCTGCGCAGGTCCAAGACGCAGCGGGCGACGACATGGGCCGCGGGCCTGGGAAGCGAGTCAGTTCTGAGGCGTCGCGCAGACCAGAGGGCAGGGGGGATTCGGCCGCATGTCGGCCCTGTGCCAATGAATGCCGATTTCTGCACGAGAAGCTGTCAGGGCGGTGGTGAAATGGCCTGGTCGCCTCCAAGATAGCCACTATTGAACATGTTGAACATGTCGTATATGTTGAACATGTTGAACATGTCGAACATGTCGTATATGTTGTATATGTTGTATATGTTGTATATGTTGTATATGTTGTATATGTTGTATATGTTGTATATGTTGTATATGTTGTATATGTTGTATATGTTGTATATGTTGTATATGTTGTATATGTTGTATATGTTGTATATGTTGTATATGTTGTATATGTTGTATATGTTGTATATGTTGTATATGTTGTATATGTTGAACATGTCGTATTTGTTGAACATGTTGTATTTGTTGAACATGTTGACAAGGCGCCGAGAGTTACGGGGCGAGATGGGCCAGTATGAACTTGCCACGCCCACTCCCGTGATTGCGGAGACGGACGACGGTCTGCTTTCGGGCGCTGGGATTTCAAAACGCAGGGGCTACCTCAAGACCCGATCGTCAACCGCGCGCGAGATCGAAACAATCGCAGGAGAGCGGTTGGAATCACTTTTCGCACGTATCGTCTTGAACGCGCTGCATGACACTGCAAGAGCTTGAGGCGTTGACCTTGCAGTTGCCACCGAACTGACCCGCACGAGGCTCACCCCAGCCAGATGTTCCATAATGGCTGGGCGACTGTGCCGCTCTGGCAATGGGACCTCGCCTTGCTGATCGAATGCCCGTCTCACTACAACTCCTCCCAGGAGCCCATGCCGCGAAAGCGCACGCGCACCTCCCTTCTCCATGTCCTCGAGGGTGCGGCAGCCGAGGCGCTGACCGTGAGCATTCAGCAGCACGACCCAGTCATCAGTGCTTTGCGAGGGCCTCAGCAGCCTCTGCTGAGGCCTTCTCCGCCTCGATCGCGGCGTCCTCCACGTCCATTTCGTTGACGGACTGGACGCCGCTAAGGTCGCCGGAGACCTTGGACGCCTTTCTCGTTGTACAAGTCGGAGTATGCGAAGCTGCGGCTCCGCATGCTCGCGAGCGATGACCGGAATTACTGGTCGATCGATGCCGGCGGCGCGCTTGAACGCTGCGGACTCGAGGGGACAGGGCACCGCAGGTGATGCTGTGCTCAGGCTGACAGATTACAGGGTTGCGCGCGGGATACATGGGCATTGAAGAAGCCGCTCTTCATGGTCACAGCCTCAGGGAGCTTGCCGCCGTAGCCCTCGACCTCGAACAGCGGTAATGTGCCCGGACTGGGCGGGAGATGGCCGGTCTTGCCGTCCTCCGCAACGCGCACTGTACATTGGGAAGAGCGGTCTTCAGAGTCTGGCGATGGGATCCTGGCGCATGGCGGCTGATGTTGACGACATCCTTGGCCCTGCGGGCATCGTTAGTTGCGGCGAGGCCAAGTTCCTAGATATTTCGTCTGGAGCGTCATCCTGTGTGGTTGCTGGACCTGCCAGTGTCGGTGTTGGGATGGTGGCCGGAATGGCATCAGGGTTGCGTTGGCAAGGTGGAAGGCTACTGAATGTAAAAGAGAGCTAGGCAGTGATCGGGGTGCCAGTCGTGCTGCCGCAGAATATCCTTGTCCCACTTGCCGAGAGTGATTGAGAGAGTGAATGATGAAAAAGCGACCGTCTTCATGCCTTCCGGGTTCGGCCGTAGCAGCATCGCAGCTAATAAGTTTCTTGGTGTTTATATGTTAATCGCGAGGTCGGACTCATGGCATCATCATGGGCCCGTCTCGCTTGATCGAAATGCAAGAGCGGGAGAGAGGTGCGAGCCGTCTGGCATGATCAGGTAGAGCGGCCTCGTGCAGAACTGCAAGAAAAACCAGTCGAGGCGGAACCGGGCTGCCGCAAAATTTGTGCTGGCATACATCGCTTTCGTTCTATCTAAATGACGCCATCCGCAGCCGCGAAGATGGGCATCGATGCCCTCGCTCTGCATGATATGGACAGCTGCCCGCTGACCGATGACTGGGGAAAAGCAACGCTCTCATTCTCTTTCGCGGTGGTATAGTGCATGAGGGGACCACCAAGCTCTATGCGCCCCGTCCTCGCTGTGTGCTGCTCAAGCCTGGATCGCCGCCCACTGCAGCCAGCACGCGCATTTTCCGTGGCTTTCGCTGTCCCCGCATGCGCTGCTGCACCGCGCTCCCGGGTGCTCACCGGCGCCTTCTCTCTACAAGTCAGGGTCCTCCTCATCCGGCAGCGGCATGTTCGCGGCATCCGCCATCTCCTTTTGGTACTGCTCCATGGCGGCCTGGTCGACCTGGACCTCGGGCGGCGCGAGGGCAGGCGCGGCCACAAACTCCTGCGAAGGCTGTCAGCAAATCTCCGCAAACGCATCCGGTGGGTCCAACATACCAGGCTCTGGTTGCCGACCAACTTCCGCGCCAGCCACAGGAAGGGCTTCTCGAAGTTGTAGTTGCTCTTGGCGGAGATGTCGTAGTACTGCAGATTCTTCTTGCGGTGGAAAGTGATCGTCTTTGCCTTGACCTTGCGATCCTTGACGTCGACCTTGTTGCCGACCAGCACGATCGGGATGTTCTCGCAGACGCGGACGAGATCGCGATGCCAGTTGGGCACGTTCTTGTAGGTGATGCGGGAGGTGACGTCGAACATGATGATGCCGCACTGGCCGTTGATGTAGTAGCCGTCGCGCAGCCCGCCGAACTTCTCCTGGCCCGCAGTGTCCCATACGTCGAACTGGATCTGGCCGAGGTTGGTGGTGAAGCCGAGAGGGTGGACCTCGACGCCCAGCGTGGCGATGTACTTCTTCTCGAACTCGCCCGTGAGATGGCGCTTGACGAAGGTGGTCTGTCACGGCGCCGCGGTTAGTCCTCTGGGCCCGCGTCTGCTCTCCTGTCCGATTCTCTGGCTCACCTTGCCGGTACCGCCATCACCAACGAGCACCAGCTTGAAGGTTGGGACTTGGCCGCCTTCCGCCATGGTCGCTACTGTGTCTGAAGTAAAGAGCGAGGTCCTTCGGCTGCTCGTAGTCGCGTACTGATTGCTGGATTCGTAAATGTCCCCTTCGCGCGGTATGGGGTGGTGTGGGGGAGGGGCGATGTCGTTGTCGTGGTGGGTGTAGGAGTAGTTGGAGGCGAGAAGAAGGCTGGAGAACAGTTTATTGTGCTTTGGGCTGTGGAAGCGGTGGGGTTTTTATCGGTGGCCCGTGCGTCCACGCCCGGTGACGGTTGCCTCCGCCCGGGCTGCCTGAGCCCCCGAACTGACGCTTCACCAGCACACAGCGCCTTCGCCTTCGCCTTCGCCTTCGCTCCCTGATTCCCCGCCCACCGAGTGGCCGACGGGGGCCGCTGGACAGCTCTGCTACACATGCACACATGCCCACCTTCACACATTCACACATGCACACAACGCACACAATGCACCCATCCACCCATCCACCCATCCACACATCCTCCACACATCCACACATGTCTAGCTTCAAACATCCACCCATCCACCCGTCCACCCATCCACCCCTCACCCATCCACCCATTCACCTGTCCGATCCTCTCCCAAACTGGAGACCAAGGCGTCGTCTGAACTGATTCGACAGCAGCGCCAGGCGTCCTCTCGCTTCCAAGAGAGCTCCGCGATTTGATCGACAGCCTGTGCATTCCGTCAACAGAGCCCCCAAGATCAATCCTGGATCCTTTCCCATCTCCTCCCACCGGCCTGCGGCACGTCAGCAGGCGACTCTCCGCCGCAACATTCGGCCGATGAGATTGACAGCTCGATGCGTGGCGTCCACCGCGCCTGTGCTGCTTGCTTGACACCCAGTTTGGTCAAGTCGGCTGTCGAGTTCATGAGTTTTGAAAAGGCAGAGCGAATCGTGAGAGCAAAGGCGGCGGATGGATGGTGCTGACTCTGGCCGCGGTGGTGGAAGCTGTATGTTACCGCGCAGGATGTGTCGCGCCCGGCCGCCTATGGGCATGCCGCTTGAATGAAGAAGATGGACGCTGGTCGATGAACAGGCAGGCGTGCGAATATAGAATAGTACACGGGGCTTATTACCTCCAACATCAAAAGACTCTCTGGTGAACAGTCGGGACCGTCGAATCCACTTCCATTTTTTCCACCCAGCCCCTCCTCGTTGGTCGCCGTCTTCGCCGCTGTTGCAGTATCCGGAGCCGATTGGACTTCGTCCAGCTCGTCGTCTGGCGTAGGCGCCGTGAGCTGCGGCCCTACATCCCGAATGCCACCGCGCGGCGATGCACATGAGGGAGGACCCAGGGGTGTAGCTGCCCTCAGTTGCCGAGTTCTGCGCTCAAGGCATCACACCCGCCTGTGCAGAGTCGGGTCACTCGTCTCAAGACCATGCGCCTTCGCCTCCTGTATCCAGCCATCTCACATGACCTCACACGATGCCCACCCCCTCTCCCCCCTTCTGATGTCCCGTTCCAATTCCCCCACCCGCTCCTCCACCCGCTCCACCCCCTTCCCGAAATCCCCCACGCCGCTCCCCACCTCGTGCACCCTCTGCCGCAGCCCCTCGACCTCATACTCCAGCTTCGCGGCCAGGGTCTCGATCTCCCGCACTCCCTCCTCCGCCCTCTCCCTCTCCTGCCTCAGCACTCCCTCGGCCTTGGCTTGCAGCGCAGTGACGTCCGAGATCTTCGGTTCGTGGAGCGACTCCAGGGACGCGGCGTCGTGGTCGGCCCTGGCCAGGAGGGATCGGAGGGAGGAGATCTGGGCGGTGGTCCAGGGGGCGGTCGTGGAGGTGATCGAGGAGAGGGCGGAGTGGAGGCGGCAGGCCTGGGCGGCCAGGAGGGTTTCGTACTCCAGCTGCGCGTGGTGGTCGGCGTAGACCGTCGATCCGCCGCCCGCGGCGTCCGCGACGTTGGACCACGTGAGCACGCTCTCCTCCGCCAGACTGAAGCTCAGATGACGCGGCCACCCCTTCTCCTGCCCGCCTGCCTCGCCCCGCGGCCGTTCCAGCACCGCGGTCGTCCACCTCGACATCGACACCCTCCTCCGCAGCAGCTTCGAGACGGCCCTCTCGCTCGCCGGCCCCGCGGGCAACAACTCATCGAGATCCACGCCCTTGTACCACGACCCGGCTATGCTCGGCGTATGCGTCGCGGTCGGCGAACGGGGCTCGGAAGCTGCCGAGCCCGTGGCGGAGCCAGCGGAGCGCGCGGACTCGCCACTGCTCTTCCGGCCGGACTCGTGGGGCCGCGGCACATCGAGACTATCGCGCGCCTGACGCTCTTCGCCGATGGCCGTGAACGGGACGTCGTGGTGCGCCGCCTGCGGCTGCTGCTTCTGGGTCGCGGCCAGGTCGACCGACGACCGGCTTGCCTGGTGCTCCGCAACTGGGTCCAGCCGCCCTTCCGCAGCAGCGGTAGGAGACCGAGGACTGGCCGGCCTACTGCTCGTGGGGCTCGAGTACGACCTCCTCAGATCCGGACGGCTGGCGGCCGCCTCGTTCGGCGGCCACGGAGCGTCGACGTCCGTCCTCGGTCTATTCGCCTGGTGATGACTTCTCAGCCCCACCGCTCCCCTCACCATCCCCAACCCTGCTTTCGGCAGACCGACCGCTCGCTTGAACAGCCCGCCCTTGTCGCCTTCCTCGTCCGTCGTATCGCCCGGCGTGACCCCAGCTTCACCGCCGTCGTTCCATGCCTCGCCCGTGTTCATCCGTTTCGCCGTCCACGCGAACCCGCCCTGCTCGTCCTGCGTGAACGCCAGATTCCGCGAGATTCCAGGCGACTCGGCCCGGGGCGTCGTCTCGGGCGCGGCACGATCTTGGCCATGAGTGTGCGGGAGGCGATACTTCTTCAACGGCCTCCCCCTCCACAGCCACTTCGCCCGCTCGCCGTAAAGCAGCTCGACGAACCTCTCCAGGTCGCACGTCTCGATCTCCGCGATCCCGGCTCTGTCTCGCCGTCCGGAAGTCTCGGCCAACATCTCTCCGCCCTTGCCCGAGATCTCCGCCGCCGTGTTCTTCAAGACTTTGGGCAGGACGTTCCACCTCTCGTGCTCGGCCGCGCGCACCGTGGCCTTGTGCAAGCGCTCCAGGGTCCTGCGGTCCAGGCGGCGGGTGCGCGGGATGCGCTGGTTCTTTTGAAACCCGCCGATCCCCCTCCGCATATCCTCCACGTTGAAGGGGTCCTTGCCCACCGGGGCGCTGATGGCGTGCAATCGATTCCTCGCGCCCATCAACAAGCCTAGCAACCCCGCCACGGTCGTCGGCCCCAGGATGCCGTCGTGCGGGGCGTCGAGGGAGTAGTACGCCGAGCCCAAATCGACCCACCAGTCGCTCAAGGCGCGCTCGGTGTAGTCACAGAGGAGACCGTCGGTGTAGCTCGCGTCCAAGCATCCGAACAAGCCCAACGCCGTCTGACACAGGCGCACCAATTCCAGGACTGCGTCGCCGATGGCGTTCTTCTCGCTGGTGCGATAGAGTTGCTGGAACTTGGCCGCGGTGCTCTGCGTGGGCGCGGCGAGCGTGAGGGCCACCCGGCCGGAGCAGTTGAGGCGTTTGAGGTCCTCGGCAACGAAGAAGTCGACGCGGTGGGCGGAGAGGTCGCCGTCGGGGACGGTGATGACCGTCAAGCTCGACGGGAAGCCGGTGAGATTGGTGACCATCAGAACGCCGAGGTCGGTCTCACGGCGCCGGGCGTGGTACTGGTTGAGAGCTTTGAAGTAGACTCTGAGTCGCGGGCTCCAGCTGGCTTCGTCGATGGGCACAGCCAGCACGCCCACGACGATGACATTGCCGGGATCGCCCGTGAAGGTCGTGATGGCAAAGGTGGGATGGGCGCGGGAGGTGGTCCACTGCTCGACGATGTGGACGGCGTAGCCCGGGAGCGTGGTCCTCGGCGTGAGCAGCCGGGTGGAGGGGTCGGAGGAGAGGTAGCGCAGGGCGACGAAGTCCGGGAGGACAAAGTTGCGATGGGTGGGGGCGGAGCCCGACGGGGTCCTCGGCGGGTCTTCGCGCGCGGCGGGGAGGGGCCGCCCGGAGGTAGAGGCCTGCTTCCGGTGGGCGGTGGGAGCGGTGGCGGGGCGGGAGGCAGCGGGGTCGGAGCGGAGCGGGGGCTTGCGGCGCTCGTCGGCGGAGACGCGGGTGGCCATGGCGGAGCAGTTACGGGGTAGTCGTGTCGGAGGCAGACCATGGGGCGGACCATGAGGCGGATCACGGGGCGGAGCGCTCGCAGCCTTGCAGTAGACGAGTTGGCCTCATCGCGCCCGAGGATGCTGGTGTGGCGTCACTGCGGCACAACCTCATCAAGAGCGTGACGTGCAACACCGTCCCGCGTCCGACCTCCTCTGCAGCCAGCGTCGGAGTATTTCGCAGCCGTAGAGACGCGTGGAACTCGGGTATGTCGGCGATATATATCGTGTCACGGGAGAGGACAGAGGACAGTAGAGTCCTGCATCACTGGATTACTGGATTACTGGATTACTGGATTACTGGATTACTGGATTACTGGATTACTGGATTACTGGATTACTGGATTACTGGATTACTGGATTACTGGATTACTGGATTACTGGATTACTGGATTACTGGGTCACTGGATTCCCGTGGGGCGTGTTCCCGTTGCCGACCCGCCGACCCGCCGATGCCATCTCCCTCCTCCCCCACACCCGCCCGGAGCTTGAAGTACGTACGTAGTTCCAGCGCCACGGCCGTTACAAGCACCAACGCGCCTGTGGATGACCCCTCCCCATCTGCGACACGTAGTTTCCACCCCGTCCGCCCCTCTCCCTCCCTCCCTCCCTCCCACCCTCTGCTATCCCCGCCCTCACTCACAACCATGGACGCCCTCCAGACCGCCCACGCCAACCTGGTCACCACGGCCAACCTCGCCCACACCCTCACCGCCGTCGACGCCCTCATATCGCTCCTCCAATCCGCCCGCTCCGCCCACTCCGCCCCGGCCGCCACCACGCCCCGACCCCTTCCGAAAAGCCTCAAAGCTTCCTTCGAGCAGATCGAGGAGAGCCTCAAGGAAGTCAACAAAGGCCTGAACCAGTACCATAAAGCCCTGAAGGCCAAATTCAAGACCGAGGCGTTGCCGGATGTGAATCTGAGTGGGCATCACACCACCACCACCGCCACCAACCACCACCACAACAACAGCGATCGTGATGCGGATGGAGCGGAGAGAGAGGAGAAGGAGAAGAAGCAGGAAGACGGAACTGGGGAGGAGATGAAATGGGATCTCGCCGCGGGGAGGAGGAAGGGGCTGGTGGAGCGCGCGGTGGGGATGCATTTACTGCGGGAGGGCAAATTCGATGTGGCCGGGACTTTCGTGAGGGAGGTGAGGGAGCAGGCCGAGCTGAGAAGGGCGTCTATGAGGGACGGAAGTGTCGATGCTGATACGGAGATGGGGGAGGGAGCCGAGTCGTACACGAGCTGGACGGACGATTTCATCGCACCGCCACAACCCGCCCGCGATGGCGAGGATGACGCCATGTCGACATCCGCCGCCGCCGACGTGGACGAGGACGACGACGACGAGACGGATTCGCTGTATGCATCGCCGACTACCCGCGAGCTACAGAGGGGTCATCTGCAGCGGAGATTCGCGGAAATGTATCGCATCATCACCGCGCTTCGACGGGATCACGACCTCGCTCCGGCGATTGCGTGGGCGAAACGCCACCGCGAAGCCCTGGAGGCCCGAGGCTCGAACCTCGAGTTCGAACTCGCCAAACTCAAATTCGCCGAGTTGTATCTTGCTGGCAACAACAGCGACAACAACGACAACAACAACAACGACCGTCACCACGATGGCGGCGGCGGAGATGCTGCCATGACCTTCGCCGGCCCCCTCGCCGCCCTTCAATACGCCCTCGCCACCTTCCCGACCCTCGCCCCGCGCCACCAACCCGCCCTCACCTCCCTCGCCGCCTCCCTCGCCTTCGCCCCCTCCCTGGCCACCAGCCCCTACGGCCCCGCGCTCCTCAGCCCGTCCGCGTGGGCCGGCGTCACCAAAGCCTTCACCGCCGACTTCACCGCCCTCCTCGCCCTCCCCTCCGCCCCGCCCCTCACCACGACCCTGCTCGCCGGCACGCTGGCCCTGCCCACCCTGTCCAAGCTCTCCGCCGTCCTCGCGACGTCGGGCGGCCAGTGGAACAGCACGAACGAATTGCCGGTCGAGACGCCGCTGCCGCGCAGCCTCGTCTACCACAACATCTTCGTCTGTCCCGTCAGCAAGGAGCAGGCGAACGAGGAGAACTGGCCGGTGATGCTACCGTGCGGCCACGTGGTCGCGCGGGAGAGTATGGAACGGCTGGGCGTCAAGGGAGGGCAGGGGGCGCAAGGCGGGAGGGGCAAGTGTGCGTATTGTCCCGTCGAGTTTGGGCGGGGGGAGGGGAGAAGGGTGTATATTTGATGTGGAGTCGTTGTTGATTTTGCCGAGTGAAAAGGAGGTGCGTGGAGTGGACGCCGTAGTCGATGAGGAGTTGCGGTCTTCCACCCATCTAATCGTCCAAATCTTACGTCTTGTCAGACCCCTCCTCATCCCCACCAATCCAACTCTACCAAGCAGTATGTGCTCCCTCCCCGGGACGAGGACTATGTGGTGCGAGAGGTCGAAGCGGGAGAGGATGGAGTTCATGCGGGGGTGGCCGCCCCGCGGAGGCTCATGTGACAAGGTCGGCATGTCCGGAGAACGGGAGAGTTGAGTGTTGGAGAGCTGTGTTTTGCTGCCGCTGCCGGGTTAGACGGAAATGGCTTTGGAGGCCGAAGTGGCGGGTGGCGGGTGGCGGGTGGCGGTCATGAGGGAGCGAGTAAGAGGCCATAGTGGTCGGGGGTGTAGGAGATGTCTGGGGAGGCGGGAGGAGGGATCGCGTGAGAGGCATTATTGTCCGCAAGCGGCCGAAAGAATGATTGTGCCTCAGTGATCGTGGGTTTCAGGGAAAATTCCTCCCTTCCATTGACTCAGACTTCTCGGGCTGCCGGAAATTCTCCCGCCTGGTTCCTATGTCGGAGCGGTATCGAATGCCAGAGATCGACCGCCCGATGCCTAAGTCGATGCAGGGTTAGACGCCGGCGCTGCGGCAAGATGAAAGAGAGAGAGAGGCAGGTTCTGTCAATGTACCGTTGTCAAAACCAGGCTGGAGACACAGCCTCGTGCTTACCCCTGCCTAGATCTACATACTGCCCGTCATTCGGCCAGCATATCAGCAGCTCCTGACGACGTCTCGACGCCGTGGACGAGCCGGCCGCGCGGCTTGCAGCCTCGACCTTTGCTCCCCTGATGCGTGGGGAGAGGAGCTGGCGGCCGAGGTTTTGAAGGGTGTGTCGGACGCAAGAAGTAGGGCTTGGCGATGGGCGGAAGAACTCCATGCGAGTTTCTTTCCGCGTCCGCATTGTTCCTTTCGTCTTCCTTGCATGCTTGTGCGGGTTTCCGGCTCCAGCTCTGTCTGCTTTCTCCTCGGCTGCGTCTGGTTTGTGAGCATCACGAGCTGATAATCAGGTGCTGCGTACTCCAGGCGCAACCGGATTCTCAGCGCTTGCGCGGTTAGAAGGTGGTCCCGGAGGATTGAGAACCCATCTCTGTATGGCGAATCTTTTGTCCTTCAAGCCATTGAAAATCTTCGCGCGGACAGATGTATACTCGGACAAAAGGTCTCATGCTCCTGCGAGCCTGGTATCTACATCGGTGCCCTCGCAAGTGTCTGACGGAGGCGGGCGGTATTGCCAGGCCCTTGGCCTGCTGGGCTCAGCTCGATTGGGAAAGCTTTTGACGCTCTCCCAGTGAAACAAAGCTGGTTACGCAGTACACGCAGATCCCCGGCAACATCATTCAGATCCGTGTCGTTGCTCGCCTCGGGGTACATCCCGGCTTCGTTCGCGGTGCAAGCAGTAGAATGTACCTCTCCTTAGTCCACATACCTTTCTCCCAACTGTGCCTACAGAGATCACTTGGCGCGGCTCCCGGTCGACAGGCGTTCGATGATGCCAGAATTGAGTATCCTGATTACCAGAAGGGGTTCTTCCAAGAACCACGGAAGAGGCTTCGGCGGCGGAGAGGGGCGCCTGAAACTGAAATCGAGGATAATATATGGCTCTTCGCTCAGCTTCGAGTATCAGAGGAGACGAGGCCACAGAATCGAGCTCGATGTACGAGGCGATGATGTCGTGGCACAGCGGGATGAGCGCTGCTTCAGTCTCTGCTCTGCTCGCGACCCGCTCATCATGGCCTCCCTCGTGCGAGTGGCTGTGGTCTGCCATGGTGTATGCAGGTGTGAGGAGAGCAGCCTTATCTCGGCACCCATCTCCTTCTTCTCTTCACGAAGTCTTCTTAGGCTCAGAGCCTTTGACAAACTTCGGCCTGAGTTTGATCACCAAGGTCAGCCTCATTGGGCACAACATCCAGTCTCGCAGGACTCCGGGACGATTAAGAGCATGGTGACACCGTGGATCACCCTTTGAAACTCTTGCATCTTTGCGTCTGTAGCTGGCACGGGCGGCGGGCTTCTCAAATCGTTCAGATTGGGCTGCCACTTGAACACCAGGTCTGACAGACCCAGATGTCCAATCTCCTCGCCAGCTACCTTGGCTTCTTTCTGACAGTCAGCCAAGCCCAAGTCTAATCCACCACAACATCAGACCGGTCTATTGGCAGGCCTGTATTCTGCCAAATGGGATCATCGTCAATGAAGATGCCTTGAAAATTGTTGCCCTTCCGCGCCTTCCTCATCACCAGCACGGGCACCTTCTCCGGTAAGCCGTCCTCTCGATGGCAGAATCGGCGACGGTGTTGTCGTCTGCAGAACAAAGTCGCTTAGATTGGAGATGGAAAAGGGAGGTGGAGTTCGGAGGTTGGCCGCTGGTTGCCAAGACGAAGCCCCGAGATGGCTGAAACGCCACCGGAATCCTTCCCCTCTTACAACAATGGACAGGACTTCGAGAACGACGTCGATCTGCGCGGTCAAAGCCTCCTGAAGCGTCTGAATAACATTTGAGTCTCGTCGATGCGATTTTCTTCATCACTCACGGGGGGAGAAGTTTGTCCTCGGCTGCAAGGCTGTGGTCGGAAGAATTCCTTCATCAGTTTCTGATATATTGCCCGTGTGGCAAGGAGGAGATGAAAGCTATCTCAGAGCATTATGCGCCGAGGCTCATGATCTACGAACTCATACGAAGCGATCGGCTAGGTATAAACACCCTTTCCTTCATCACGCTCTCCCTTCTTCCAGTCTCCATTTCTCAGCCTTGTTGCCAGCAGGACCTGCGGCCATTCGCTTCGGACCAAGTTGTCCATCCGCTCCCTAGCAAGATACACTTCACGCAGGTTCGTGACCTTTCAGCGACAGCACCTCAGCACGACCAGCAACATCTATCACAATGATCTCCGCACGATCCCTGGCCCTCCTAGCCCTCTCCACCGGCCTCGCCACCCTGTCCACCGCCCAAGATTTCTCTGGCTCCGGCACAACAACGCGCTACTGGGATTGCTGCAAAGGCTCCTGTGCCTGGACGTGCAAAGCTGACGTCTCCAACCCCGTCACCAGCTGCGATGCCGCCGACCAGCCGCTCTCCTCCTACGACACTGCCTCCGGCTGCAATGGCGGCGGTGCATACATGTGTTCTAGCCAGAGCCCGTGGGCTGTCAACAGCACGATGGCTTATGGCTTCGCTGCTGTTAGTATCCCCGGCGGCACTGAGGCGAGCTGGTGCTGTGCTTGCTATGAATTGACGTTTACCTCGACAAGCATCGCGGGGAAGAAGATGATTGTGCAGGCTACCAATACTGGTGGGGATCTGGCGCAAGGACAGTTCGACTTGGCGATCCCCGGGGGCGGTGTGGGGATCTTCAACGGCTGTACTGAGGAGTGGGGCGCGCCGAGCGAAGGCTGGGGAGCACAGTACGGTGGTATCTCGACCGATACCTGTGCGACTTTCCCCACTGCCTTGCAGCCGGGCTGCTCGTTCCGTTTCGGAGATTTCTTCGAGGGTGCCGATAATCCGACCGTCGACTACAAGCAAGTCACTTGCCCGAAGATGCTGACGGACAAGACTGGCTGTGTCCGCTCCGGCGAGACACCTACAGGTGGCGACGAGTCCGCCAGCTCTTCGACGGCTGAACGTACTGCAAGCTCCACCGCCACTGCCTCTTCGTCTGATGCTCGGGCAACTATCTCGACGGCCGCTGCTCTGTCCCGCGCATCAGCTGTCAGCTCTTCGCCAGTCGCGAGCTCGTCTTCCTTGTCTGCTCCGGCATCCTCGGCTTACAGCGCGCCAGCGGTGTCCAGCTCCAGCCCCTCGCCGCCTCCGTCGCTAGTCGACAGCTCATCCAGTTCCGAGGCTGCTCCCGTCAGTGCCTCGTCCGCGACAGTGACAGCCGTCAGCAGCCCTTATTCCTTCACTGCGCCTTACGGCAGTGTCTCTATCCCTGCCGCTGCTACCGGCACTGGTGGCTCCGCTGCGCCGTCTGGATACGACCCGGCTCCGCCTTCGGATGATGGACAGTGCGCGATGCAGTATGTGTACGAGTACATCTGAGCGACTCTTGAAGGGAAATAAAGGCGGGTCTTCTGAAATGGGTTAGAGCTTGGTTGGCTTTCTACGGTCCGTGACAAGAACTGCAGTTTTTTTTCCGAGATACATTCTTTCGATTCGTCTTCAACTCATGCGTAACGACATCGTCACTTCACTCTCAAGCAGCACTTTAAGAAGACACCAATTTTCGCCACTGCGGAGCGCCACGCGAGGAAATCGCCGCCAGTCTGACCACAGCAGCAGCGTCACGGCATCGCTAAGCCTGACTCTGATGCTTCTTGACGTCCTCCCAGAGTTTCGGATCCTGCTCGATTCGGACTTCTTTGCTAGTATCGAGTTCGTTGTAGCGCCGGAGATCCATGTCCTTGGCGAGCAATGGCTTCACGTAGGGGTCGAAGGTCTTCCAGTAGCTTTTGGGCGGCACGTTAGCATGGACATCATCATTTGTCGTGAAGCGTGTGGAGGTAAGCCTTACGGGTCTTCGAGATGATACTTCTGGCTCGATTCATGGGCATACCGCTCGACGATTGTGAAAGCTCGCGGGTCCGATTCGCTCTGCATCACGAACCTGGGAGGAGATCAGTCATTGATATTGACAAGAGAAGATCGGCTACATTGGTTGAGCACACACCATGACAATGTCTCCTTGTCGTTACTGTAAACTTGGGAAGCTTCTTGGAGCTTAGCAGTGAGCTTCTTGATGGCCTCTGGGTCGTCTTTGGCGTAGAGGTGCACGACGAGGGTATAGGCAGGCATTTTCGAATCGATCTGTGTGGGCGTGAATGGTTTTTGAAGGCTCGTCAGGTACTGAAGCAGGGTTGGTTGTTATTGATGAGTTGGAGTGTTGTTGATGAGATGGAGTGATGTTGACCGGCGGGGGGAAGAAGGTTCAATGGGTTTAATAAAAGCACCGCAGTAGCGCCGTTGGAAGTGACGATTGGATATGTCGATGATTCCTATGGCAAGACATGAAGCTAGAAGCGAGAACCTTGAGATTTACCGAAACTCTCACCGTGGATGGCCGACCACATCAATGTGCGAGTATAAGGGGCAGTAGCCCACACACAGTGGACGCTGACGGAGAACAGCTTAGCAATCTCCATCAAATCCCCCACTCGCCACGGTCTGCACAGCTGGACTAGGGGTGATTGGTGGATTGCGAGATGACAGGATGACCTCGCTCGGGTTCTATGGACAAAATGGTAATCATCGTGTGGCTTCACTGTGCCACAATATCAATACGCTATGCTACAACGAAATCTAACGGCATCGCTAGTGCGTCGACACAGCATATCTGGACTTTGATCGTATCCACGGCCCTGCAAGATCATTAGCACCACTCCAGCACCAGACGATTACGCTGGGTGCACTCACCGTACTTGTAGAACACGTAAGGCACCGGCACCAATGCCGCACTCAACGCCCCCAGAATCGTACACGTATACCCCACCCCCATGTTCTCATAGAAAGGTATACTGACCACCACCATCCCTCCCGCCGCCACATACCTGATTAGCGTAATGGACGCCAGAGCCGAAGCCGCATATGTCTCATAAGCATCGATGATATATTGGTAACAAGTGATGAAGACGCAAAGAATGCCGTAGCCGAACAAAACAGATGCCGCGAGCGGAGACCAGATAGAGATGTGTGGTTGGGCTGTCCAACCCATCCAGAAGAGGGAAATGGGGATCGCGAAAGCGCCGCCGAGCATGCTGTACCACAGGCGGAACTCGGGTGGGAGCCTGTGGCCGCCTTGTTCTTTGACCCCGGCCAGGTCGCGTTTGGCCCATTTGTAGATGATGGGCACAAGTGCAGAAGCGCCGAATAAGCCAATGACGATACCAACGAAGCAGACGCCGGTCAAGCCTTGCGAGATGCCGTATGTATCCTCGAAAATGTAGGTGTATCCGTCTAAGAAGCCGAAGAGGACGATGTAGATGACCGTCAAATACAAGGCTACGAGGATTATGATCGGCTCTCGAAAGGTAAGCAAGAAAGGTCGGTAAAGTGCTCTCTTCAGGCGATGTGCCAGACTCTGTTGCCGCACCTCGATGTCCGCTCGATATCGATCGTCGCCCGTCATCTCCCGTAGATGGCTCGCCTTCCATTTCAGCAAGATTGGAGGGTACGTCTCCGGCTGAAACAACACAACGAGCGCCAGGACAAGACCAGAGATGATTAGCGTGATCCAATCCAGCCATCTCCAGCCCAGATACTCTGCGATATAGCCACCCATAATTGGGCCGAGTAAAGGTCCAGTAAAAGCTGCATTGGCGAAAATCGGGAAAGCGAAGACTCGCTCCAGCGGACTCCATAGATCGCTGACGCTCCCGCCTGCACATGTTAACGGCGTGCTGCCAAACAACCCTGCGAAGAAACGCAGGACCAGCTGGGTCTGCAAGCTCGGCGCCAGAGCCGATCCCATCACAAACAGCATGTACACCGCTAGTGTCGAGATATAGACCGGATTCCGTCCGACCGTTTCCGATATAGGTCCAGCAAACAGCGCGCCTGCTCCAAACCCTACAAGAAAGAGCCCAGTAGCCAGACTCTCCGTAACAGGCGCCACCCCAAAGTTCTGCGCTGCTTGCGCGAGACCCGAACTATCGATCGCAGAAGCCAGACCGACTACACAGCCAATTGCCGCAATAAGCAGCGTGCAGGGCACTCGTTTCCAGAAAGGCCAGTTATGAGGATCGTTCGGGTCATCCGGCCCTTCGTAGCCGACGACGAAGACGTTGCCTTCTCCACCTTCTTTTGTCGAGCGTTTGCGGATGTTGATGCCCGTTAATGAGTGCCCCAATGCTGTCCGAGCTGTGATGCGGGATTCTTGCGTTGTCATTCGAGAAAGGGCGGTACGCTGGGCAGTAAGATCGTGATCTTCCTCGTCAGAGTCGGCGTCGTCGTCTTGCAGTTCTTCCTCCGCTTCCTCTTTCAGTGGCGACTCATGGGCCTCCTGGAAATATTGCCCAGGTCGCTGATTTGCTTTCATGATGTTGTCCTCTTCGTCGGGCATTGCTGGGCCGATGTTGGGATCGACTTCCCCAGGACGGACGCCTTGCGGTATGTTACAGCCATGAGGGATGTCATGGTGGCTGTTGCCTCTCTCCAGATCTATATTATCTTTCTCCTCATCGCTGGAGGCTGGCTGGTCTTCCCCATTTTGCAATGCTTGCGCCTTTGCTCGATCTCTCTCCAACTGCGCTTTGACGGCGGTCCTGAACCGCCTGTACTGCAGAACGGACTGCATCGTGGGCGATGTGGACGGGATGCTTGGGGAATGGGAAGGCGAGAAGCGAGTGATACAAACCCATACTTACAAACTGCACAAGGACCGGTCACGGCGATAACTCCTGCCTTGAGAGACTAATGGCAAACGCCCACCAAAGCTGCAGCGACGGGCCATGACGATGTGACCTTCTCTGCGCAGAGGCTTATGTCCGGTGGAGCCTTCGGTAGGGGTTGGCGGATGCTCCGTACCCACTCAGACACTTAGTGCTCTGCGGAGTGCCTGCTTTGGGCTTCGGCGGCAGCGGTTTGGATGTGCTAGCCGATTTCGCTGCCGACCAGCCGACGCTATGCACAACTTCACACTTTCTCAACCGAATGTTCTCCGTCGGTGATTCCACATGACGCTGTCAAGCCCACAGTGGGCTCAAGTGCCAGCACAGAAATGCTGGACGACTATCGATACCTTGAACACGCTACAGCTCATCAATCATTAGTAGAGTTCCGTACCGACTGACACTTGTGAGGACGCCGACCAACAGCGATACCGCCATCTCGACGATGCAGATGGATGTGGCCACTGGTCTGTCCTGCCTACTCGTGTCCAGCGATGCGCCTCGGGCGTCTACGTTAGCCATTCGTCTCCTTCTGCACCTTCATTACTCCCGCTTGACCTCCTTCTGCCTCTCATCTCCTCATCCATCCTCTGCTGCCACGGATCCCCTCCATCTTACTTCCTGGCACCCAAGACCTCCCTCTGCGCATCCGAGTACCCGTACCTCTCTTCATCCGAAAGCGAAGACGAGCTCCTCCTAGACTTCTCATCACCGCCAGCGGTCTTCATCGTCTGCGCGAATCCGCCCACGCCAGACTGCACTTGCGGATCGAGCAGCCGAGAGTCTGAGCTCGACCTCTTGGCCGACTCATTGCCATCGGACTGCTGCACGAACATTGACTTGTCCACTGGGGCGCTCTGTGCGGCTGGCTCAACTTCGCGATAGCGGGCGCCGCTGAGGGTGGGCGGAAAGGTAGGTGAGGGCGGCTGGGTGGAAGGGCCTTTGCTGCTTGCTCTGGCGTCGACGTAGGAAGATGACGTGTCTGAAGAGCTGCTGCGGGAGCTTTTGGCTGGTTTAGAGTTGCTGGGACTGCCTTGCTGGCCTCTTCCTGGAGAGGCCATAGTGCCGCGGTGCGTATACGCATCTCTTCCGGTGTTGTTGGCGCTGCTTATAGGTCAGTGGGTACCGCTTGCTGCTTTTACTGTGAGATTCTGCGGAAGTTCGGGCGGCATGAAAGGGCCTTCATGGCTCGTTCGCTGTCATATCGATTGATCGGGACATATTGTGAACGTACAAAGCAATGGGAGCGGAGCAAGCAACATCGCATCTGCAGTTACGAGATCGCCTTTCGATTGCTGGCCGAAAGTCGAGTATGTGCTGTCTTCTAAACGCCGAGGAGAACTACGCTCCAAGGCTGATCTTCGAACACAACCGAATCACCTCGTGCACAGCGTCTTGAGCAAACTTCAGTCGATTCTCACGCTTCGAACCTGGGTGACTCACATTCGTTCGTGACCTGCAACACTTGCGCCAAAAACACCAGTGCTTCTGAGACCATTTCCAGACGTTCTCGCGGTGACGCGAAGCGGCGCTTGCAAGTGAGTTCGTCGCCGGGGACTGGCTTACAAGAGAAGAAGAATCAGGATGGAAATATCGATATGGCGTTGCCAGAAATGACTTCGTGGTCCAATGTTAATCACCGGGACACTGTTTCGTGAGTCTGCTCGGCCATCCCACGAGAGTCGGGTAGTCCTTCAACGGATCGAGTTGAGGAGGTCACGCTTCCTGTAAATCAGCTGAGAGAGGAAAGGTCTTCAATTCAGACGTGATGTACCTACTTGCAGCCTCTTGAGGGCTTGAACAATATGTTCGCTGCGCCACACATATCTGCGGTACCGACCACGCTTCCCAATTCGCCCCACCGATTTCGCATTAGATCCCTTGACATCTACGGCACAACGTATTGATTCCTGCTGCGAGAGTCAGCAAACGATGAATACAAACGACTCTCGCACGCCTGTTTGTGACAATAGCACCAAAAGCACCCGAGCTTCTTCGCCCGTTGGCAGCACGCCCCACGTTCCTCATCGGTGTCGAAGTGCCGCCTGCAAAGGATCTCGGGGAGGCCAAGAGGAGCGAGGCTGATCTCGTTGCTCTCCAGCTGCCTGCTTTGCGCGTCGTTGAAGCCATGACGAAGTGCTGCAAGAGAAGCTTTGAGTGTCAGACGTTGTGGGAGTTTGTGTGGCAAGGGCGACGTCGAGCGAGGTGGCGACAAGAACAACGAGGGCGATGAGCTTCATTCTCGTAACGATCCTTTGTTTTCGGGCCGGAGCGTGGTCAGTGGATCATTTGGATAGTGGTTGCCATCGCAGCACCTCTGTGGTCCTGAACTGGGGCCTTCGACAACAGGATGATGAAGAGGCGCTGAGTCTGAGAGCGAAGGTTCTATATCGACGTGAAACAAGATTTCACAACTGTTTACCATCTTGATAGTGTTGTGTGTGTGAGGCTTCTAGCTACTTCCTGTGTCGCATGGTTAGCCAACCTCTGGGCCATGGAACATATCAACCAGTTGTCAAACCCAATGCATGTTACCGTTGGCTGCTGGACGAGAATCTCCACAATACTCCGCACTGTCAAACATAGTCGCCAGACTCATATACCATTCAGATATTTGTATGCAGACGAGCAGGTACGCATGAAAGAGGCGCCGGGCGGACGTCATCAATTTCCACTGCCATCTGGTCGTCCAGCAGTTGACGAGGACCGAGGCTAGCATCCTTGATGGATATCGATGCTGATACGAACATTGCGGCCGGCCATGCTGGGTCTGCCGCAGCCTTGCCGTTACGCGGCTATTCAGCCAGGAGCCTCGCCGTTTGGTGACTTGTGAGACCAGGCTGTGAAGCACTCTACCATTTGCGTCGCTCGCGAGGCTGCCAATCTTGCACCCCCCAGACGACGATCAGCCACAGTCAGGTACGATGGCCTGGCCGGTGCAACCAGATGTTTGCGTAATGACCCAAGCCACGGAGCTTCGATGAGCTGGTGCGTGGAGGACGAAAAGGGAAGATGTGAGATTCAGTCTCCACAGCAACAGCTATGCACTGACTCTCTCATATCGATAGCAAGCTTTGTTACGTCACCATGCTAGCTATACCACACTAGCCCTCAAGGAAGCTGCACAGGATGGATGCGATCCGATCTACGAGCTTACTGCGCATGACGCTTACAACGCTGCCTCCTGGTGACATCCGCTGTACTTGAAGATTGCGTGGTCTCTTTCACTGTCACCACGGCCCCGTTAGATGTCCTTCGCAAGATCCTTCACCACTTCACTTTTCCGTACAAGCATAGCCAGGCCGACGAGTTCATATCGGATCAAACGCAGTCTCACGAGCAGCATAGCGACCATGGCGCAGAGCGAATGGAAACTCAAGGGCTTGAGCAGCATTGACCTGAAGAATGGGCAGAAGCAGGAGGTAGAAGTCGAGGGCGTAGAGAACGGCAAGGTCCTTCTTGTCAAGGTCGATGGACAGGTGCACGCCTTGAACCCGAACTGCTCGCATTACGGAGCTCCATTGGTCAAAGGCGTGGTGACTGGCGACGGCAGGATAACGTGCCCGTGGCATGGAGCGTGCTTCAAGGTGTCGACAGGTGATGTAGAGGATGCTCCGGCGCTTGACCCACTGCACAGATTCGATGTGATCGCCAAGGACGGCGCCGTCTTCATCAAGGGACAGGAGAGCCAGATCAAGGAGGGCAGGAGGACGTTGAAGTTCAAGACCCAGGCAAAGGAGCAGGACAAGGTCGTCATTGTAGGCCGCGGCAGCGGTGCCCTGGGCGCCATGGAGGCTCTGCGCGGTGGCGGGTTCACTGGCACCATCACTACCATTGCAACAGAAGACTACAGGCCCATCGACCGCACCAAGCTCTCCAAGGCGCTCATGACCGATCTCTCCAAGCTGGCTTGGCGGAGCGAGGAATTCTACAAGGAAGCTGACATTACCAATGTGACTGACAAGGTCACCTCCATTGACTTCGACGGCAAGAAAGTCAAGACTGAATCTGGCAAGGAGTACGATTACACCAAGCTCATCCTCTCTTCCGGTGGTACCGCTTCATATCTGCCTGTCGAGGGTCTAAAAGGCGACCTCGAGAACGTCTTCCTGCTTCGCGAGCTCAAAGATGCCCAAGCCATCATGGCTGCTGCCGGCTCCGAAGGCGGTAAGAAGATCGTCGTGATCGGATCCTCCTTTATTGGCATGGAAGTCGGCAACTGTCTCGCGGGCCAAAAACACGACGTCACCATCGTGGGCATGGAATCGCAGCCCCTCGAGAACATCATGGGCGCCGAGCTAGGCAAAGTCTTCCGATCCCTCGTGGAAAAGAACGGCGCGAAGTTTTACTTGGGCACTGGAGTCGAAAAAGGTACACCCAAGTCGGATGGCAAGAAAATCGGCTCTGTCAAGCTCAAAGATGGCACGGAGCTGGAAGCCGACCTCGTCATCGAAGGCGTAGGCATCAAACCAGCCACCGAATATCTCCAGAATAACAGCAGCGTCAAGCTCAACGAGAAAGACAAGAGCGTTATGGTCGACGACTGCTACGCTGTCCAGGGCCTCAAAGACGTCTTCGCTATCGGCGACATCGCCACTTACCCTTACCACGGGCCCGGCGGCAACGGGTCCCCGATCCGCATCGAGCACTGGGACGTAGCCCAAAACATGGGCCGCAGCGTCGCCTACACTATCATCACGGGCGCGAAAGCGAAACCTTTCATCCCAGTGTTCTGGTCGGCGCTGGGAAGTCAATTGCGGTATTGTGGGAACACGGTGGGCGGATACGATGATGTGGTTATTCAGGGTAACACCGACACATCTGAGGGCAAACAGAGTTTCGTTGCGTATTATACGAAAGGAGAAGAAGTTTTGGCCGTGGCGAGTATGATGAAGGATCCATATATGACGCAGAGTGCGGAGTTGATGAGGAGGGGAAAGATGCCGAAGAAGAGTGAGCTGCAGAAGGGGTGGGATATCTTGGAGATTAGTGTGCCGGCTGAGACGAAGATCTGAGTGAGCATTACCACCGTGAAGAGCATGGGACTGCCTCGGTCGAGATGTATGGCGAAATCGCAATACAGGCGCATAACGGGGATGGTCACGAGGTAGATTCATCCAAGCAAGATTTCTCAGAGTCATCACTCACATCACCGTCACCGAAAATGGCAGCGGCAGTAGCATGTTCGGTACCACTGGCGGATACCACCAGCCAACAACGCAGCTTGACCAGCTGCAGGTGAGTATTCTGGTTGATATCCAGTGGCTGAACCTTATGTAGTTTGCACCCCACCCACACCAGATCGTCTTCGTTTTCAGCGACCATCCCAGCGGATAAGGCGGTGAGACGCAGAAACGGATCTGCTTTAGTGCTCTCCTAGCATTGATAGTCTATACTCTTACCCTCATAACGAGCTTCGCCAACACACTTCCCGCCCAAAAATATCAACACAACCTCCAAAAAGAAGCTCATCACTACTCTCCCCACCCTCGCCCCAGCAGCTCCCCCCGTAACCTATCGTGAAGACATGATGTCGACTCTGCAAAAGGCACCGCAACCAAGGTTGATTTACTCTCCGCTGGTTTCGCGTACGATCGTCGCTTGCGCACCATATCATGGGTCATGGAGGCGTGTGAGCGTTGTTGGACTAATCTTAAGGTTGAATGGGGAAAGATTGGTGCGCGTGCGATCCACCGTGGAGTTAGCATGCGAACTTGGGTGTCAAGGAGATTTGATGGAAGTGGGACTGAGTCGCTTGGGGTCAGCTGTGAGGTTCTCCGGGGGAGCAATAGGGGGTTGGCGGGAGTGGGATCGAGTTTTGGGGTTGATGAGGTGGGTGGCGAATGGAGCGGGTATTTGGGATGTTCAGTGGGCGTTTATTGGATGATGCGATTCATCATATCAGGAGCCATGGTCTCAAGCCCGAAGAAAAGGGCTGCGCGGCTTGGCTAGACCTGCATCAATGCTGCGAAGACGGTGCGCGGCGAATTGTCGATGAGGCATCACTAAGAATACAGACTTCGGGGATAGGACTGTTTGAGATTTGACCAAAAGCCTTGATCCACGCTGGCACGGATGCACGCGCGTGTCTCCAAATTATGACCAGATGCTATAGTCAGTGTATAAGGCCAGCGGAGAGATGCAGCGCGTACCATTGCCAATGTCCACCAAAGTCTTGAGCTCTTCCTTCGTTACGGGAACCTCGAACGGCTCTTCGAACACCTCAGTTTGCTTATCCATACGCGAAGATGGACACTGCTGCCACGACCACATCACCAATCTTTTCCCGGCGATTGCTCTCAATTCGAGGTAGTTCTTGATGCTGCCGTTCTTGTGCATTGCGGGGTCTCGCCAAATCCTGCCATCGACGCGAACCAATTTCACGACCGGTCTTGGTCGCGTAGGTCGTAGACATGAAAGATCCTATCCCAGGCACGCTTGTGCATAGTCTATGCTCATCACCAATTCGATGTTCTTCAAAAAGTGAAGGTCTGCATCAGCGATGCGGTCGATGGCCTTGGCATGGCGAGGCCAAGGCCGGACGATTATCTGCACATTGCTCCAGAAGTCTCTGCATGCCTCCGGGTAGAACTTGATCTCCGAATACATCCGCTTGCAAGTGAGCGCCAGCTGAAACTCGGGAGGGAGTCGAGCTTTGGTGATGAAGATGGCGTCGTATCTGTGACCCTGGAAAAGGACGTGGTCCTGAATCAGGTGGCGAAGCTTTGGTGGTAGGCCGAGATAGTGTGGCTGGCCATAGTACTTGGATCTTGTGTACTCATCCCGATCTGCTTGCCACTCCTTTTGCCATTGCAAGCGCTGTTCCCGAACAGTCGGATGCTGAGGTTGATAGGCCTGAAAAGGGGACTGTTTCGTCGGAGCTACCACTTGTGACGGACACACTGGGAGCCCGTCTGAGGTCTGTGGACTGGCATTCGCCATCTTCCGGCTCCTGTAACTGCCAGAGTCAGCTCTTCTGATTACCCAGGTCATTCGCTGCTGCTCGAGCATACTGCGCACCATAGTCTCCACTTCCCACTGCTGTTGTCGTCTCCGCCGCGACTGGACTGGTGTTATGACGCTCCATTGTGGAGGTATCTTGATACGAGCAGTGAATGAGCGATGCAGTCTACGCAATATCATGCGAACGCTGTGGATTTTGCACCCACACGCGGGATGTGACAATGTCAATCGGTAGGACTCGAGAGAGTTCGTTGTGTTTGTTTGCGGAGGTGCAGTCAGCCGGTTCACTCAACAAGCCGCGCCTGATGCTCGGCATGGTCGTCCCGCCTTCCTTTGACAGTCGTCCAAATCCCTCCTTTCCACCCAAACAGCTCCCGCTCAACGGCACCCGCTCCTTCTGCCGTGCGAATGCTGGGTAGTACTTCGCCACCGGCTTGCGCGGAGGAACGACGTTCAGAGAGCAAAGATGCTTATCATAGGCCTGCCCCGACCAACGATCGCTTGCCATAAATCTGAGTACGCCTCGTAACAATATCGTTGGCGACGCCTTTCCCGCCAGCACTTGAGGCAATAATGACCGAACGCACGTCAGATATGTCGAAAGTAGTAAGCTGGTTCCAGGGCCGAGTCCGCAATAGCTCAATCAGGTGGATGACCAGAACAAGCCGCTCATCACCAGGCCCGCAAGGACATACATCATTCCGCCGATGCGTGTCATCACACCATAGGCCTGAGCTAAGACTGCCTTTGCGAAGTCAGCCGGCGCCACCTGAGACTTACCATATGCACCAATTATGAGATCTAGCATTGCCGCGAATGAGTCCTCCAAGGACTGCAATACTGCAGAGCCGGATACATCATCGTGAGCAGACCAACGCCGGCGACAGTATTGAGGTCCCGGGCGAGTGCGTCGCCGAAGATCGAATTGTCAAGTGTGCCAGACATTCGAGAAAGTAGGTTGAGCGAGGTCATGGTATTGACGGCGACGGTGGCATTCGGCAGTCTCGGATCGTCTGACGACATTCTCGATGCATCCAGAGCCACCTTGATCTCTTTGGAGGTGATATTTGCTGTCAATTGAAAGACCGCAGGCGTGGATGTAACTTGACTCTGGGTTCCACTGAACTCACAATAGGTCGCACTACCAGTTGCAATTCAGATGCACTTGCGACCGCCGATTGCGCTAGCTGATCAGACGAGTACCGAGTTATTTCCTGAGGGTGAGCTTGAAACGATGCTATTAGCTTTACCAGCTCCACCATCAACACCGTTGTCTCAGTTGCTCAGGAGGGCGTCCCCGGCTTCGTACAAAAGCCCGGTGGCGAAACCATGGACGTTGCCAGAAAGCTCGATGCTGCATGCCGTTTTCCTGCTGAAGGAGCAATCGACCGCCACAGCATGTCCCATCTCATTGTACAGAACTAATCGCGGCACGAGAGTCGTAAGGCTTAGAGATGACCCTTCACCATATGAGCGTCCAGCATAGCTACCATCTGAGCTATCGATCTTTGCATGCTTACGAAGCGTGCCATCCTTGGTAAAGGCAGAGCTCACGGTAGTAAGCAATGCACCTTGGAGTGCCGGAACCGGGGCAGTGAGAAGAAGAAGTAGCACAAGAACCTCACCGGTCCCAGCATTGTAGCCGCATTTGGGCGCGTCATTGGCTCCTGCAGTGATGCCGCGCTGATATGGCTTCGCTTGCGCCAAACCAGACGAATTAGTTTGCCTCGACGCCTTATTGCAGCTCGGGTACTGCCCGTGATAGCTGGTCGGGAATACCTCAGGATGAGCGTCCGATCAGCTGAGCCAGTTGTACACGCTCTTCGGGCAACATCGCGGCAGATCTGCGCGTAATGGATGTAGAGTGGTAGGTAGATGAGACGAGTCTGGTTCTCCAAGGGAGCTTCCTCCGGCGCATGACTCGTGCGCACAGCCAGACATGCCTCATGTTGCTCACCTCAACGTCAAAGAAGCCTTCCGCTCCTTACAACAACCCTTCATTCAGTTGCAATATGGTGAAAGCGCTCAGCTTCAAGGGCGACAAGAAGCCGCCGAAGAAGCGCAAGCGAGTTCCGCCCGAAGGCGCGGAGGACGATGGACTTCAACGCAAACAGCTTACAACGAGCGACGCGCCAGTCCTGGGAGAAATTGACGATGAAGCCTGGGTTTCGGCATCTCTACTTTCCGACATATCTGGGCCTATCTTATTCGTACTCCCGACCGCCAAGCCAAGCACTTTGAGCACCGATACTCTGGGCAAGGTGTTCGCCCAGGATGTCGAGAATCTTGTGGAAGGACTGCCTGACAGCGCCGAGCCACACGACGTCCGCCAAGTCTGGGTGGCAACGCGAGTCGTGGGTAGCGAAGACAGATTCACGTTCAAAGGCCATCACGGCAGATATCTAGGATGCGACCAGTACGGCATTTGCTCGGCTGGGCGGGAGGCAATCGGTCCCGAGGAAACATTCACCTTACACAGTGTAGAAGGTTCGCCGGGCCTCTTTGACATCGAGACTTACCGCGAATCTTATCTGACGGTAGTCGAACAAAAGACGCCGCCGGACATTCGTGGTGACGCCGAGGCGGGAGAAGCGAGCCACATTCGTGTTCGAATGCAAGCTCGTTTCAAGCCTCAACATAAGGTCGACAAGTCAGAGAAAGTTCGCGCTAAGATCTCGCGCAAGGAGCTCGAGGGCGAGGTTGGTCGGCGACTAGATGATGATGAGGTGAGGAGACTGAAGAAGGCCAGGCGAGAGGGTGACTATCATGAAGTTATGCTGGATGTCAAGGTGAAGCAAAAACACGACAAATTCGCTTGATTCAGCAATCTTACAATATGTGCTCGAGAGGGTATCAAGACTTATTCCAAATTATCCACCGCGACTTTGTCCATCGCGACTTCAAGGACGTTGACGTATCAACAAGAGCAGGGCTTGGTGTGCTTGACGGTGTCTGAACCGGGCTATGAACGGCTTCGCGTCGCCTCTCGCCATGTGGATCGGCAACCCGCTGCTCTGCCGCTAGGTACGACGCATCCGAATCAGCTATCGCCTGTGATTCAGCATCTAAGCTTCTAACCGCGGGACTTTGGATGTCATTCTGGGCTGCGTTAGTAGCTGGAAGTACACTGCCTTCCAATTCGCGGGCTACAGCATCCGAGCTTATGACGGGAGTTTTCAACTGGGTGAATCGCGCATGTGCTTCGTCACGCAAGTGTTTCCGGCGCTGATGCGAGGCGTTTGCGGTCGTCAGGATCCCAGTAACACCGATCTTCGGAGTATTCTGGAGCTTAAAAACCTCTGTCTTCGGGTCCTGTGATCTCTTGCTCGTCGATGCTTGCGTGGTAGTCTCTGGTGAACTTTCTCCATTGGCTGGAGTGGTCCTGGCGATAGGAGCAGCCGGTGGGATGGCATTTCTGGCACCTGTGTTCCGGAATGCTCGCCACCGCCGTTTCGACGCCCTACGAAGCTTCTCCTCCTCACCAGAAGCGAAGCCGTCACCGGATCCAGGTTGCTGTGCCTTGGGCATATCGTTCGAGCTCATTTTGTAAGCCTGCGCAAATGCAAGGAGCTCGTGGGTACTGTCCGATGCAGGCAAAAGTCTTCCCGCGGAAGCGATCCGATTCTGGTATTGCTGCATTGCTTGCTCACCAGAGGTCTGCGGGCTTGTAGATTCTTTCACTCCACTCCGTGGGGTTGATTGGCCATCATTTATGCGCCAAGCGTATACCCCGCCGCTGCTATTAGGTTCGTTCGCTAAGCTCTTCTCCCCTGGAGCCGGCGCAAACCCCAGCCTGATTTTGAGCCCAAGGCTGCGGTCCTGAGGAGTTGAGTCGGCGCCGGAGTCAGTACCGCTGCTGCGTTCCAACGAAGGTGGCTGCGCCACAGAACTTGAGGCCTTCTCCCGTTCCTGGGCAGGTATCCCACCATCGGGGATGTTGGCCATTCGACTGGCGCTCAAAACGGAAGTCCTTCCTGGACCAATAGTGGCTGTATCATAAACCCCCAATTGGTCCTCGCTCTGTAAGCCAGACGCTAAGTGCCCTTCTAGCGCAGTGCTTCGTTCGTCCGCCACCACTTGCTCCGCGTTTGGCTTAGCTGTCTCTGACATAGCGGGCTGATAGACTGCTGTGCCATTGACGTCTTTCCAAAGCTTCCAATCGCCAAACAAGTCCGCCGCCGACCACCCGCCGCTGCGATTGTGCCATGCTGTTCCAATATCTTCAAGCCGAGCTGGGCGAGGCGACATGCATTGGCCTCCCGCAGTCCTGCTGCCGGATCTTGGATACAGTGGTACCGGCGTTGTTTGAGTATCACCAGGCGTCTCATTTAGGACGGGGATGAAGTCACTGCTTCCCACGGCGTCTGGATTCCGAAGCCAGTCTTGCAGGCTTGATCCGGACCGTCTGGGCTTTGGTCGCGAAGGCGCCCGGGACTGTGACGAAGTCGCTTGGCTAACGTCGCCATTCACCACTTTCAGCGTTGGCCTGTCCTCTTGCGAACTTTGTCGAGGCGAGCCATTCGACCCACCGGCATGGTTATAGCCTGGAGGACGAGGGACATTGAGTGGCGACGTGCGGGCGCGGAAAGTGTGCTGCGGCTGCTTTGCCGCCGGGCGGTCAGACCAGCGCGAAAATTGAAGGAACTGTCGAATCCGCCTTGCAAGGCTAGGACGCTGCTTGGTAGACACCGCAGGCTCCTCGAGCTCTAACAAGCTTCTCGAAGGCCGGGTCTTCTTGCGGGTCTTGTTTGGCGGTCGCGAACCCAGCGAGTCTGCATTAAATGTGGCAGCAGTTGATCGTGAGATGCTCACAACTACCTTACGCTGGTCTGATCCGCCTAGACATATGCCAAGCTCCGCATCTTCACTGGCGCTCATAACGGCCTTAGCCCCAGTCCGATATCTGGTTTGCGAGAAGCGGTTACTCAAGAGCAAATGGGGAGCTTTGCGATGGGCAGGTTATCGACCCGAAGGCAGCGGACGGAAGGCAGTGACCGGTTTCAATTTTCGTGGCTCGCGATCTTGTCAATCTACGATCCCAATGATCTGCTGATCCCGCCCTCCCCATGTGGCAGTTTGCTGCCCCAGCAACCAAATATCCTCCCCTTCGATCAGCATCCTCAGTATCGCTATCAGTGCATCAACGATGGTCACCTAGCGAACTGGTACGTGGCCGGCGCAACATCATGATTAACGGCTACCGCCGTTCAAGCTGTCTGCAATCATTGCTGACCCGTGGCTTCGTCGCTCTCCCCTGCTGTTCCGGATGACTTGCTTTCCACAGTAGATGGCTCGCCGCGCGCAGATTGCGATGACAGGAACGCGACTTGTACTTGGGGCTCGCCATTGACCTCTTTGCTGCCACTCTTGCCATGGTCTGGTGCCTCTTTCCCACCGCCCACGTTCTGGTCCCGGGAATGTATTTCGGGCTCAGTCCTGTACCCTCGCGCGCCCATCTTGCGCTCCTCGCTCTCCTCGATCTCCGCTGCCAAGCGCTCATCGCCGGCATGATCCTGGATATCCCTTCCTCCTGTGCCTTTGGCATCTCGACCGTACGGCTCGGTGTTGGTCTCTTACGCCGCATTGGCAGCTTGCTCTCTCAAGACCCTCACCGGGCGACCAACAGGCCCAGCTTGCAGCTCAACGCCGGAAGAAGGGCTGATGAGTCCGGTGAAGCAACTGAAGAGTGGGGTGGGCCAGCTTGTGGGTTGTCCAGGTGGCAGAGCAGATCAAGGTCGCCTTGCAATGACGACATGTGCACGAAGTGCTTGCTACCAACGTGCGTTGAGACTAAGCATAAAGACGTTCCTCGAGAATCAACAGCCCGCAATGTCTTCTCTAGTCTTCGAGAAATGTTTTGATAATGACATGCCTCATACTCATGGAGAAGCTCCTCGCTGGAGCAGCAGTAGACCTGTTCCCCTTCTCCGCAATGAGATACTCGTTATTGTTCCGCTCGCACGCTCGAGGTTCATCAGCCGCCGAAAGCCTCCTCCCTATGCCAAACGCCCGCTGCAGTCCCGTTGTAATTCAGGTCCGTCACATCGTGCTCCTTGCTCACATATCCACCCATATCCGGCTCTAGCGCCTCCAACGGGATCTTCATATCCTTTGTGTAAGTTGCGCCGAAATATCTCGACTTAGTCTTGTCATTCTTCTCCGACCGACTTCTCAAGTCACCGCTTTGCTCATTGCCGGATCCCGGCGACTCCCCCGCAAACCCGCCTCCATTCTTCGCGCCGTGCAGTTGCAGTCTCACCCCCTGTACACTCTGTCGACTGGGGTCACGGTCCGCGAAATTGTGCGGGATGAACATGACGCTGCTTGCGCTGGTGTGCATGAGAGTGTTGGGAATGTCGCCGCTATGAGGGATGTGGTGGGCGCCGACATTGAAGTAGATGACGAGATCGCCATCGTAGTCGTCGCTCTGTTCCAGGCTCTCGTGGTCCGCGATCTTAGTGAAATCGATGATAGGGTCATGAGGGGCGAAGTAATTCAATGGATCAGCTGAGCGAGGCTCGGTGTCCTTCTGCTGCACAACCCATAGATCGTGCTCGGCCCAACGGGCGCTATCGCCCAGGGTGGTAGAGTTGATGATCGTGAGATGAGGTGTTGAGCCTAGCCCTGTGCCGGAGGTGATGCGGTAGCCTTTACGTTCGCCCCAGGCGTTCTTTTGATCGGAGCTATATATGAGGTAGAACTCGCCTGAGTTCTTGGGCCAGTCGACACCGGCTTCTTCATTCACCGGATACTCGACGAGATGCATCGTGTTGCGCTTGGGCTGTTCGGGTTGATCCCACGGATAGCTCCTGGTCAAAGGCTCTAAAGCCAGACGGACCATGTTGTTGGAAGACCCGGCAACATCCATGTCAGCTTTGAAATTGATGACATGATCATGCATACTGCTGCTGAGGGCGTCGTGGATGCGATGGCCATACTCGTCTTCGCCTTTGGTGCTGTTTGCTGTGTAAAAGGCGGAGAATATGAAGCCTGATGCTCGCACCTTCACTTCGATTGTGCCGTCCATGTAGAACATGTACTCGATGGTGTAGTCGTAATTGCCTACCGTCGATACCGAACGAACGGTCAAGTAGGTATTCCTGGAGGCGGTGACCGAGTACTGCGCTGTGTGCCGCGACATCAAGTAGTCCGCGGTGAACTCGAAGATGCAAAGAGAGTTCGGCATATGGTGCGTCTTGTAAGCCTGGTGCCACTCTGCGTCCAGGTAGTCGGCATACGCAGGGCAGTCGTAGCCAGGCACCAGCTCGAAAGCGTTTTTGCCCATGCGAAAGAAGCTGTCCAAGAACTCCAGACCGCCCTGCATCGGATCGTCGCCGGCATAATGGGCCAAGGCCTCTTGCAATCCGAGCTCATACATGACACGCTCGCCCTTGAAGCGGATGTCGTAAATAGAGAAGCCTGTTGCTTGTGCGTTCGTAATGTAGAATTCGAAGCCGAACCACGAGACGAATCGCTCCTTCCTATCGAGCTTGTATCGCGGGCCGTATGGCTGAACAGAGACCGGAGGTGGCAAATCCCGTTCGGGGTAGTCGCCGAAGTCCTCAGTATCTGTCCATGGACCGTCGAGATTTGGCGGCGTCCGAATGAAATCCGGATGATTGACAGCAGCTCGAAACTCCTCCTCGCTTGAGTAAAGTACTCCATTGTAATAGAAGTCACCAACAGTCCAGTCGCTGAGATCGGGACTCGTAGCGTCGACCTTGACGTAGATTCCTTGCGGCAAAAGCGTGCGGGCACCGGAGCCCAGACCTGGGCGGTAGAACTGAATCCAAAGCACCATGCCGCCGATTCCAATTCGAGATCCGCGCGGGATGGCGAGCAAGCCGTTGGGATCCTGGGGGTTCTCAACGTTGACCGAAGCACCCAGGAGTTCTTGGGTTATATCTGAGACATTCGCAGCCATCCCCATGGCAAAGTCCATCACGGCGAAGAAGTCCTGGATAGGGTTCTTGATGTAATTCTTTCCAGAATTGTAAGGATATTCAAGTGGCAGTATGGTGGTCTTCTTAGACACCGGTAAAGGCCCGACCATATAGTGGACCATGTACGGGTCGCCGTCAAGCTGCTGGGAGATGATGGCCTTTGCATAGCGCTCTGGCTGCGAGCCTTTTTCATGCAAGTATGCGGTAGCATCAGTCTTGTTTGGCCGCAACGTCTCAACGATGAAGATGAAGTTGTCCAGGGCGCTGTTTGGACGCTTGGTAAGGTTGAGATGAAGGAAGTCATCGTGCTTCAAGATGAAGTCGTTCACATCAGCTGCCTCTTGCTCCGTCAGCTCCGCCCATACATTATGCTTGGGCGCGTGAAATGACGGCCGGTGCTTCGAAGCATAATCCACTGAGGACTCATGATGCTCAAATGGATAGACCAAGAAGCCAAAAATGCTGACAAGAAGTATCGCAGACGATAAGATTAGCCATGGACGGCTCTTGGAAGCCATCTTCGCTGCGACAGTCACGGCGAAATGAGAGAAAGAGAGAGCTCAGCAGCTGGGTACACGATGCATTATCACAGCTGTTGCCTGAACGGTCTATGAAGCGTTGCTTTGCCGAGTCCATCATGCACATATAGATAGGCGTTACGGGTGATCGAAAGAGGAAGGTACTACCTTTTAGCGCTTGCGGTGTTGCCAAGGCTGGAGCTGTCGGCCTTCGGACTTCATGCTATACAACGCCTCCTTCCAGTAGAGACCATGACTGCCGTGATTGATTGGACATCAGGTCTGGTGAATGGTGGTAGCTGCCGGGAAACAGCGAGTATCCCATTGTGTAATTACATTTTTAGGGTACTGCTGTTCACAGTGCCGAAAGCTTGATCTACAGCGCATCCTCTACCTCATCGGGCACATCAGGCTCCACGATGACCTTCTCAATCAGCTGTAGCGTGGCCCGAAGTGGCAGTCCAACCACGTTGTCAAACGTGCCATCAATCTTCTCCACCAAGATGCTGCCGGTGCCTTGGATTCCATATCCGCCAGCCTTGTCCGCACCTTCCCTTGTCCGGACATAGCTCACTATCAGATCGTCTGTGACATTTTGGTCGAACTTGACTGCCGTCTCCTCGACGTGCGTCTCCATCACGTACCCGGGATCTGCTAGTGACTCCAATGGCGCCATGCAGACAACCGCAGTGTACACCTTGTGCCAGCCTCCGTTCTGGTCACGCAACATCTTCAACGTTGCAATGTGGTCTTTCTCACTTCGTGGCTTCTCCAGTATCTGACCCATGTGGGCGCTGACCACGGTATCCGCAGCAATCACGAGCGCTGGCTCTCCTTTCGGCGAGTCTATGGTCGCGCTATAGACATTCCGCGCCTTCTGCTCTGCCGTCTGCAGTACATACTCAAACGGCGGCAGGTTCTTATCCTTGTCCTCTGGAACAGTCGATGGAATAACCTCAAGATCATTAAGACCGATCTGTTTACGGCGGCTGTTATTGCGTCGCTCAGTATGCCGATATGATACTATTGCAGGACCAATGGCGTACCTGTGTAAGCAGCTGTCTCCTGCGGGGCGATGCAGATGCTAGTATGATCCGCTTGCCCCTGATCATGTTCAAGGCCGGCAGGTTGAGAGGTAATGGGCCCCGGGGCATGCCTGGCCTCGGAGAAGGCTGTCCATCTCGCCCCGATTGGGAAGGCGGCGCTGCGTCGGTATATGCTGGCGGAGGGCCCATCGGCGTCTTGTGGTCCGACATGATGCTGCCAAAGGGCTGTATCGGCCAAAATGACGAAATGATGTCGACCTCAAGAACCTCTTTCGGCCGCAGGCCCAGAGGTTCCCGAGTCGCCTCGACGTGGGCACGGGCCACAACTGATGACGCCACAATTCAAGCGCCCAATGCACAAGCCTGCACGATCCCTCCTCTCCTCCACCTCCACCCACCGAGAACTCTACAGCCGAGAGCCTCGGGGGACTGACTGCTTTATCATCAGCGGAGATGTGTCCGACTTGGGCCATGGACCCTTGCTAACGACTCGCCGTTTCATTCACCACGAAGCCGGAGCACCGAGGCAAAAGACGAACGACGTAATTGGCTCCGCAGTAGTGCCGCGAAATATTCTCGAGCTCTTTCTTCTCGAAACTGGCCGATTGTGTAATCAGGTCTCATCCTTCACAGCTACGGATCACAGGTATAATAGCTTTCCCAAGGGTAGGTCAACGTAACCTCCGGTTTCCCAATATCACGCTCTCAACCTCTGCAATCCAATTTCTCTGCCCCACACTCTATCCTCCATTCCCTAAGCTCTCGAGGACGATCAAAATGGTTCAGAACAAAGGCCTGATCTACCGCGATCACCCCATTGGTTACCCCGTCCCCGGCAAGGATATCGTCGTCGAACCCCGCGAATTCGACGAGAACCAGGCCCCTCCATCCGGTGGGATCACCGCTAAAGTCCACTATGTCTCTTTCGACCCATACCAGCGCGGCCGCATGAGGCCAGCAGAAATCAAGTCCTACGCGCCTCCCTTCGAGCTCGGCAAGCCAGTCACCAACGCGGCCATTGTGACGGTTCTCAAGAGTGACAATGAGAAGTTCAAGCCGGGACAGATCCTTTACGTCCCCCAATCTTATACGGAGGAGTACAGTGCGCTCCCCAAACAGCTTGTGGATAGTGCAATGGTGATCGAGAACCCGTACAACTTGGACATCCAGCACTTCTTGGGCGCACTTGGTATGCCGGGTCTCACTGCGTACTCGTCATTCTACGAGATCGGGAAGCCGAAGAAGGGCGAGACAATCTTCATCTCCGCTGCCTCCGGTGCAGTGGGCCAACTTGTCGGTCAGTTGGCCAAGCACGAGGGTCTCAAGGTCATTGGCAGCGTGGGTGACGATGCAAAGCTGGACTTCATCCTCAAGGAGCTCAACTTTGACGGCGGATTTAACTACAAGAAGGAGAAGCCTGAAGAAGGGTTGAAGAGGCTGGCTCCTGACGGCATTGACATCTACGTAAGGATCTTTCATAGCGTAAGCCCGGAGTTGGGCGAGCAGTAAACTGACGAAGCCCCCACAGTACGAAAATGTTGGCGGCGAGCACCTCGAAGCTGCCATCAGAGCCATGAAGGACTTCGGCCGCGTTGTCGCCTGCGGTATGATCTCGCAATACAACCTCAAGCCTGACGAGCAATATCCGATCCGCAACCTCATGCAAGTCGTTGCCAAGCGCCTGACGATCCGCGGTTTCATCGTGGGCGATGAGAACATGGGTCCCAAATACTTTAAAGAGCATCAGAAGAACGTGCAGAAGTGGATGTCAGAGGGCACATTCAAAGCGTCGCAGAGCGTGACGCAAGGAATCGACAATGCAGCTGAGGGACTGTTGGGCCTGTTCCATGGCAAGAATTTCGGAAAGGCTGTCTTGGAGGTCAGCAAGCTGTAAGAGCCGTGCCTGGAGAGAGGTGCAGCCTCACCTTAACCATCCAACGCCGGCACGCAAGCTGTCCTAATTTGCCGTCTGAATGTCGTCAGAAGTACGACCGGCGCGCACAGGAAGTGTACGAGTGGGTTGAACGGCAACAGGGCTTGAGGGCGCGATACCTAGTTAGCAATGCGTGTGGGCCATGCCGTGAGAATGTCTGCATACTCAAGATTCCGTTTTCTCCGTTTCGACGTCATGGCTTCATGTCGTCTTCATGAACCAGTCACTGTTTGCAAAATCCTGAATGTTGTAGTTGAAGTCGTTGGTCAATATCTCGGCGCCCTGCTGGAAGTTCTGGGAAACCCCATCGGGGTTCATTGCATCTGCGCCGAGTGTCGCATCTCCGCCAGCAGGATATGGTACTCGAGGCATATTGAAAAAGTCAAATACGTCCAGGTACTCCAGCTCATTGGGTGCAGGAGTCCGAGCCGGAGTTACGGTGTTCGTCTTGCCGCCAAAATGCTGGCGCGGCTGTCGCGAGATCAGAAAGTCGAGATCATATGCCGTCCGCCGCATGTCCGCCAGTATTCTGACGGTCGAGGGAGTTTCGCGCATCCCGCTCGCTCCTAAGGGCGCCCGTTCAGATTCGGAGTACTCCTCGAGCACGCGTGACAGCAGCTTTGCGTAGCGCTCAGCGACTTTCCAATAGTAGCCCATCTCACGCAGCGTCTCAACAAGCGGATGGATCGCCGGGCTAACTTTGTGCTCTATGGTCGAGCCGCGGACGAGCAGTAGACGTGCGGCCACCCAGAGGCTGAAGGCAAAGGGAGGACCGAGCTTGTCTAGTAAGCCATTGCTGCGAACGTAAGCACCAAGAGCGCATATGTCTTCCACGGCCGTTTGGCATCGCTGACTGGCGCTGAACGACGGTGTGAAGATGGGCGACCTGGTCGTCGGGTATGCCGCTGAGGAGTGCAGACGGATGATGGCACTAACGCAGATTGTCAGCCTTCAGTGCGGATCAGCTTTGGGGGTCAATGGTGTAGCTCACAAATGGTACGTGACATGTAGCATTATCCATATGCAGTTTACGATCTTGTTGCCGCCATTAGGGCTGAATACTCGCGACATATTGCCATACTCGCTTGGCAGGCTGAACTTCCAGGCATTGATCTTGTTGTCAAGGCGTCGATATTCTTGCTGCCATTGCTCGACGTCTGACAGCGCGCCGATGTCGACTGGTCGTTTGAGGAAGCGATGGATCTGTGACAGGATACCAAGGATCTCGATATAGTAGCTGCGGACAAGATCAGCTCTAGTTATCGCCGACAGAGAGTCATTCTTACCCGAAAGATCCCATGTTCTCGGGCCTGTTCATCGAATAATCTGTACGCTCAGCCGTTTCAAACCATCTGGTATCTACTGCCTGATTGCGAGATAGCAGATCGTCCCGACAAGGTAGCTTTCGGTCAATCTCTCTATCATCGAGCGCAAACTCGAACGCAGTCGATATTGTGGCGTAACGATCCAGTATATACACCATCCAGAAAAGCCGTCGGCGGCTCTCGTCCTCGATAAACGACTTTGGCTCAGGTAGGACCATAGCCCTGAGCGTGTATATCGACGGATAGAGAGGCGCGACTGACGCTGAAGTCGTCTCAACGGCCAAGCCGAGTTGTACCACGCTTCGTGTGATCAGCGCGAGAAGATTCCAACCAGGCGGGCCATTGGATGTGCCAACGATGTCTAAAGCCAGGATAACAAGCGCCTGCAATGCCTTGACCGAGCTGTTCTCAAGCCCGTAGAGCAGGACTTTTTGCTTTGAGATGGAGTGATACCGTTCCCGTGCTTGCTCGCTCAGGCGGGCATCTGTCGAGAAGCGCAGCGTGGTTGCCACAATGGCATGTAGAAGGATCCTGTCTGCTTCCTCCAAGGCAGCCCCGCCGAAGAGGGAATCGAGGGTGCTCCGACGATGCAGTATGGGACACCAGGTATTGATGTGCTTGAAGTAGAGATCTGTTAATGCGTACAGCAGGTCGTAAGGAGGAAAGTCTTGGTCTTGTGATACGGAGTTTAGTGGGGCGTCCGGTAGAGCCATGGCTTGTTGCTGCATCCCGGCGATGTTTAGACTCGGAGACTCTACTGGAGGGTTGCTTGGAGCATAGACCTCGCTTGCCGCTGAGCCGGCTGCAGGCGCAAGCTGCTGGTGGTGCGTTTGCTGCGGTAGCTCGCCAGGGGCTGGTTGAGGCACAGCATCATACGTTACAGCGGCTTGGCCAGGCTGGAACGCACCTGGAGTCTGCAAGAACATGCCATTTCCAGCCTGAGATAGCTGCTGGTGCTGCGGTGGCGGCGGCGGTTGCTGACCCACAGGCGACTGGAGCGAAGCAGCCATGATCTGACCTCCCGGGAGTGCGTTGGCCAATTGCTGGATAACATGCTGCTGAGTCTGAAGCACGCTTTCGAGCTTGTCTGGAAGCAGATTAGCAGGTTCATCCAAATGCTTCGATTAAGCGTTTGCAGCTGTGAGCGGCGCACCCAAACGTGACTCGAGCTCACGACCATATCCGGCACGCAATCCAGGTTTCTTGCGCTCTTTATATTCGCAGTTCTGCCCATTACGAAGACACCAGCCGCATTGGGGCTGCCCACGATCGCACTTCACCTGCTCATGTCGTCAGCCCACAATCGCCTTGTTCGACCGCTCAGCAGCATGTGGAACGCAGGAGCCACAGCATGTCATCGGCAGGCTGCAGACATGGGACAGCACCGAGCAAGAAGCCGTAGCGCTACAAGGATACGAAAAACTCACCTTCCTTTCCTTGCATCGCTCACAGCTGACCGAGATAGGTCGCGAGGTTCGTTGGCGCTTACGCTTGCGATCGCCGTCGCCTTCATCTTCGTCGCTCCACACTTCTTCATCGTCGCGCTCAGCGCCGTTGCTTGGCGAAGAAGCAAGGCCGTCCTTTGGCGTGATGTGAACTTCGGACATGGTTGGTGGTGAGGTGGAGGGAGTGGTGGTCGCGGGCTGCTTTCTCCCGAAGTCGTCGTAGCTTTGCATGCCGAGGCCTGTGGGGCCGCGCCGACTTCACCCGTTGCCGCAGCAGGAGCTCAGCAACCTTTTCCGCAAACAGACGGCCGACGGATAAACATGCACCGAGCAAGAAGTCATCAGAGCTTGTACTTCTCCATGGAGATGTCTTCTTGCAAGCAACTCCAAGGCGCTCAGATTTGGTGGCCAGAGTCTGACCTTTGCTGCGCCATCTTGGAATTCCACATACGGCCTCTGGAGCTCGGACTAGAAGCATTAGATCATTGATTAGATCGTTGAAGACCATTCCACCATCATGGCGAACAATAAAGGCGGCGTCGCCCAATTTCCCAAGATTAAGGACATCAAGACGTTCATCATCCAGGGTGTTGGTTCTGGCGGCGACTATCACAATGTAAAGGGCGGTCATTGGTTGATCGACTCAAAGATCTCGACGCCGATGTCTGGCTACGACGCATACAGGAAGTCACGAACAACTTGGGGTATCAACGTTCTGGGCAGCTTTTGCGTCGAGATCGAAGCAACCGACGGCACGAAGGGCTTTGCCACCGGCTTTGGTGGGCCGCCAGCATGCTGGCTTGTTGCGGAGCACTTCAGGCGATTTTTGATCGGAGCAGGTGGGTTTTGGGCGATTCGATTCCAAATGACACCTTATTGACATATGCAGACCCACGCGACACGAACAATTTGTTCGAGATGATGTACCGGGCTTCAATGTTCTATGGGCGCAAAGGTCTGCCCGTGGCAGTCATCTCTGTGATCGACTTGGCTCTGTGGGACTTGCTTGGCAAGATCCGCAACGAGCCAGTTTACAGGATGATTGGAGGGACGACTCGCGAGCGGTTGCATTCCTACTGCACTGGACCTCAGCCCGCCACGGCACGAGACGCTGGCTTCACTGGAGCCAAGGTAGCATTACCTTACAGCCCCGGAGAAGGCCCCGAGGGTATGAAGAAGAATGTCGAGTATTTGCGACAGAAGCGTTCAGAGGTCGGGCCGGACTTTCCTCTTCGGGTGGACTGCTATATGAGCCTCAATGTTCCCTATACCATCGAATTAGTGGAGAAGTGCAAAGACCTCCATATCGACTGGTGGGAAGAATGCTTGTCTCCCGACGATTTCGACGGGCAAGCTCTGCTGAAGCGTGCGCATCCCACGGTCAAATTCACCACGGGCGAGCACGAATACTCTCGATATGGCTTTCGGAAGTTAATCGAAGGTCGTAACGTCGACATACTCCAGCCGGACGTGATGTGGGTTGGCGGTCTGACAGAATTGCTCAAGGTCTCAGCGATGGCGGCGGCGTATGACTTGCCAGTCGTACCCCACGCTTCCGGACCATACAGCTACCATTTTGTGGTCTCACAGGCCAACTGCCCGTTCCAGGAGTATCTCGCAAATTCACCAGACGGCCATACCGTGCTTCCGGTGTTTGGCAATCTGTTTACCAATGAGCCTATTCCCACGAAGGGCTTCTTGGACATCTCCGAGCTCGACAAGCCAGGTTTTGGCCTGGAGGTGAACCCATCGGCGCCGCTGATCGACGCTACGAGCATACTCAACCCAGCGCCTAGCAAGTCGCTGCCGGCCCCTCACAGCACAAGCAATGAGCAGAAAGTGAACGGCGAAGCATAGAGGGTTGACCATCAGGATGCTCCACGCCGCGAGGACATCAAGGACTGCTGCCTACGAGCGCACGACTTGCGCAAAGGTCCGAAGGGCACTCGCTTTGGGCCAGAGAGCGATATGCATAGGGTCCGTCACTCAAGGGAGAGCAATGGGGATTCTTTGGCGTCTTGAGTATCATGTACCCTAGCCGCGCACACGGGATCGGCAAAATGTAAATAATCGGTGTTCCGGACACCTGTCCGAGAGAGTATCTAGAACTTCGAAATCAGATGCGGTGGCGGTGTTCGGTTCGAACCTCGTATCCCATCTGTCACCTGCCTTAGAAGACTGGGGGAAGTTGAATGTGCGAAGCGTGCTGCCTTTCTCAGGCCTTCGTCCGATCGGACGCGAACGTGGTGTGACTGTCGTGACGTCCGCAAGCAGCATCTCGACGGTCCAGCTTGCCGGTCACGAAAGCGCCTGGTCTGACCGGATGAGGTGCCAATTTGGGTGGCGAGGCGCAGCACGGGCCGAGGTATTACAGTACGTCGGTGCGTACCATGAACGATCCCAACAGTCTCTCCGTTTCTTGCCTTTGTGCGGAAACAATGACAAACATGCTTACTGAGCATTCATCACAACGACTGTACATGCTCCTTCACTGCAACGGTCTCGCGATGCATTCATGCAGACACAACAGTCTACAGACTTGATCGTTACTGACGCCAACATCTTGTACGTCATGGTCCCTAGGCCAAGTTCAGCTGCGCAGCCGCATATCACCCTCCAGCAGCTCCAAGCGACTCTGCTGTCGGCGCGCCGGCATCCACACAGCCCAGGAGTCGCAACCTTCAGCCCGGCACAGCAGTCCGAGGGATGACAGGGGCGGCCTGCAGATGCAGTAGATCCTCGTGGCTGGCCAGGATGATGCAGTAATCCTCATCGCGGCTGGCGAATGTCACGCCTGCGATGCCGCCAACGGTTCAGGCGCCGGTTGCGATTGCGCACGACCGTCTGTCAGGCAGTAGAGCCAACACGGAGGGCCCGCCAAAGTTCCAGTAGCCTATTGGGACATGGTTGGTCGTCTGCCAATCTCAGATGCGCTACACTACTCAACGGGAGCCGGAACATCTGAACCCTGTTCCGGCCGAGTCTCCGACATGATTAGGCATTTAGGTATCAAACCTGTCATCATACTTACCGGCGAGTCTTCTAAGCAACCTTAATAAGCCACTAAGGATGACTCTGCCAGAGCCTTTGGGAAACCAACAGCCTTTCCGTATCCGGCACTTTGTTCCGACCCCGACGGTTTCGCACATGTCAGCCAACCTATAGTATGCTGCAGTTGGCCATTCGCCAGAGTAGTCGTCTCTTCCTGTTCTCGACTACGCCGGGATGACCTCCGTAGAGGATACGACAGTCCATCATCAACTGAACATGATCGCAATATATATGAATCGATCGCCACCGGAATATCATTATGAAAATCAGCCGACTCTTTGAAGATATTGCCGCCTCCACTTGCAGATCGCAATCGAACACGGCCTCCATCTGTTCTCGCAGTCAGCTCCCAGGCGCGACGATGTGCTTACAGATCGTCGAACGATACTCAGTCTGCCGATGCCTCTACCACAAGCACGCTGTCGATCCATGCGCGGCACGAGGTCAACGAGGCCATACCGTCCAAGAGAAAATTGTCCTGGTCGGCTATACGTGCGATAATCACTCGAAAAGGCGAGCAGTCTCAACAAAGCAACATCTGAATCCATGCCAACACTTGCCAGACTCAGGATATTCGAGCTGGACGCAACATTCTAGATCTTCATCAACTTCATCAATAACTCATACATTGCATTGATGCTCTCCGATTCCCGGCGATGGCGCAAAGTCATGTAGCTGGGCTATCGCTGTATCTTCGCTATCCCGCCATACAAATGGACCGGAAGCTACGACTATATCTACTCAAAACGTGGCGAGAGGGAGGGTAGGGGCCATCCACACCAAAACGCGCGATCGAAATCGTAAAACCAAGTAGTTGCATGGGTGGTCGGACTGCAGGAAGAGATCTTGAAAGGATCTCGATTCTCGTGTTCATGTACGATATTTTGGAAGGAACAACTCGTGAGCTCAGGCAGGCTCTTAGACGACACGAATACATGATGATGCCGTCGTTTTACAGCGGCCTCTCGCTGGCCTGGTGGAATGTGTAGGATATTGTGTTTCTGCATGCTCTTCGTTCTGGAGCGGAGTTTCAAACTTATGTTTAACTCTCAACAGTCTCTTCCAGACTCTCCACCCTCTTCCTACCAGCAATCCTGCAAATTGCACCCGCTACTTGTCGAACTCTTGCATCTCGATCTGCAATTGATTGACGTGACATGAAATCAAAAAACTAACCAATTGGAGCTCACTGAACGCTGATGTAACCCAAGCTATTTTGAGAAACCGATAGACTGCACTTCTTGATCGCTTGCGCAAAGAAGCTATTACCGTCACGTTGCAACAACGACCATCGCTTCCTTTGTGTTGCGCAGGGCCTTCACGGCTAGTCCTCACAAATGCAGCAGCTTCCTTCCGCCGCGATGGATGACGGTCACCGCGGAAGCAAAACTGATCTTCAACACGAATAGTTCATGCGTTGGAGGGACTGCAACGTCAACGAATCTATTGGTCACCTGTCCGATACTGCGCGCTACTGTCCGGTTCTACGAAGTATCCTACAGCGTCTGTATCCTGCGATGAACGCCAGGTGATGTTGGTGTCAGCCTCTCATGCTGCCAATGGGCAATGCTCAGTACGCCAATGTTATTCAGAGCTCCCTATCAACCATGGACATTCGCGCGAATTCCTGATCAATACACATCGGCAGACCGATTACGACCGTGTCCAGCAGTAACATGTGCGCGCTCGTTGTCTGCAAGCCTGAGAGCCAGCATGCTTGTGGCCCCGTAGAACAACAATTATTGAGTGTGACACGCTCAATAAGAGCGCGCAGTGTCATTATCGTCCACAGCAGCTTTTACCGAGGCAGGTGGACGTCCACATGACCAACACACGGGTGGCATGGCCGCCACCTGCCACTGAGACGGGATATACAGTGACGCATTTGGCCCCATTCTCCGCGCCCAGTGGCGCCGCCATCTCTCCGGCCGCATTGTCGGGCAAGGAAGCTGGCTGACCTTCCACTCAAGGGCCAGAAAGCTGACAGACTCATCAGTCATCGACTGCCAGGGAGGTGCATCAACCGCCCGCGTTGAAGTTTCCCGGCTACACACCGCTATACGCCTTGCCGCCAACGCTCTCGTCAAACGCCATCAACTCCTTCAATCCGCAAGTCTCGAACAATCCGCCCGGCCCCATTTTGGGCCCAGTGTCGTTGCGACCCGTCTTCATCAGCGTGGCATACGCTGACTGAGCGGCCGGGACAATTGTCTCCAAGCTAATGATGGGCCAGATCACAATTCTGAAACCCAGCTCATTCGCCCGCTGGTTTGTGACGATCGGCGTCCGCCCACCATCGACCATGTTCAGCAGCACAGGAATCTTCGGCAGTTGCTTGATCACTTCAGCAGCTTCCTCTTCGGTCTGAATCGCCTCGAAGAACAAAGCATCGACGCCGATCTCCGCGGCCATTCTCAGCCTCGCAACAGCCTCGTCGAACCCGCCGTTGCCCTCCGAATCCTTGCCCGCTCTCGCGTCAGTGCGGGCAATGATCACGATTCCCGTGCCACTTTCGTCCCGCGCCTTGCAAGCGGCGCGGAGGCGATTGCCGTAAACCTCACGGCTAACTAGGAGTTTGCCGCTCAAATGACCACAACGCTTCTCCTGCACTTGGTCTTCAATGTGCAATCCAGCCACGCCCGCTCGAGCGTACGATTTGACCGTATGGGCGACGTTGATCGGTCCGCCGTAGCCCGTGTCTGCGTCTGCGATGACTGGTACGCTAGGGTTGATGCTCGCAATCATTGAAGCGTTCTGGTGCATGTCGGTGAATGTTGCAAGCCCCAGGTCCGCCATACCGAGGCGAGACATGCTTGTGCCCGCGCCTGTCTACAATGGATGAGCGCAGGTGAGGGCCAACTTGGTTGCGAACTCACCATGTACAGACAGTCGAAGCCTGCTGCAAGTGCCAGTCGTGCCGTGATGCCATCGTACACACCCGGCCCTACGACCGTCTTGGACGGGTCCGACAGCATCTGACGGAGACGCCTGGCGCCCGACAACGGCTGTTCAATGTGACCGTTCATGGCTGCTATCTTCTAACCTTGCCCGGATGCGTCTTGTGAATAGCTACACACAGAGTAGAAAAGAGGAACAGCGCTGTTCGTGAGAAGAGCATTCGCCTCTTCGAGTCGCCCGTCAACGCCGAGAAGCTGGCGAAGCATCTCCGATAGCGGACTCGCCCTGGCCCATCGACCGAGTCAGCACCTTCGACGATCCTTGCGCTGCTCCACAGCTGATGACGTCGAGACCGCAAGACGACGGCCATTATGCGGCGTTACGTATCCACTCAACAAGGCTGTCCGCAGCCTCCGATGAGACTCAGCCTCATGGGCAGGACGTTCACATGCTTTCCAACGCACGGGCCTCATTCACATGCGAAGCCACCTTCCCCAGATCGACCCCAATGCGGGCATCAAGCCGCGGCATCGTGTGCTTCGTGAAATCATTTGATCAAACGCTTGGACGCCGTCCTCCGTCTCTGCTATAAGCGTATGGCATCAGCATTGTCCGGTCCGTAGTCTGTTTCGTACTCATTGTTGGCTGGAAAGCAGCATCGCACTTCCATAAGCGAATTTACGATCATCCCGCAATCTAGCATACCACGGCCTCGGCGTCCACAGCAGCAGGAGTAGCAAGCACAATGTCTCTCAAAGAAGGTACGAAGACGACGTGGAGGCGCATCCGATTTCCCGACTGCTCCACCCCATGAATGGTGTAATGGTTTAGACTGATCGTACCCCCCCCTGCCACAGAAGCCTGGCCCTCCTCCGCCGCCTTCGACGACATCGCGGCCGCCCTCTCAGACGACAAGGAACGCAAGGACGCCATAAAGAAAGGCGGCGCCATCTTCGCCTTCAACATCAAGAACAGCGACGGCGAGAGCAAGGAGTGGTACGTGGATCTTAAAGAGACCGGCACGGTGGGGAAGGGCTCGGCGCCAGAGAAGAAGAAGGCCAACGGTAAGTCCTCATCACGCGCTATGGACACCGGCTGCTGGGCATTACTAGGAGCAGTGTGTGCTGATACGGCGGCAGTAACACTGAACCTCTCGGACAAGGACTTTGCACAGCTATACTCGGGCAAGGCGAATGCGCAGAACTTGTTCATGAAGGGCAAGCTGAAGATCAAGGGTGATGTGATGAAGGCGACGAAATTGGACCCGATCTTGAAGAAGGCGCAGAGCAAGGCGAAATTGTAGACGTAGACCTTCGGCATATTACGACATCATGTATAGCCACGATGCTTCCCAGACCGTGACCTCGGGTCGCAGCCTCCGAATGCCCAGACGCGCCCGAAGCGGGGTGGACGTCCGTGTGCGAGAACAAAGGAGAAGAGGCACCAGCTGTGTTAGACGACGTTCAAAGACGACAGGCGAGCGTTTTGACGGTGGCAGCATACATTGTTCGAACTACATAGTGACAGCATCGCGGCAATGCCGTCTTAACTGACCGCTGTGTCTGAGGTAACCGCTGGGCTAGACGAGCTCCATCCACAATCCATGAGCACCGCACCCTTCTTGACACACCTCCAGCACCATCTCGTCCTCTTTCACGCATCGCATGCCCTCCCACAGAAGGGAAGTGCGAAGTCCTTGCGAAAATTATTCGACCCCGCCGCCGCGGGACGGCCTCCGCAAGCAGACCAGCTGAAAGCAGGAGGGGCCGCGACGGCATCGAATGGCTTCAGCCTCAACAGAACAGGGTTCGATCCCTCAAATAGAGCGATATCCGATAATCGCCTCTGCTACACCGGCATCTCATTCCACCTCGCGAGCCTCAAAGCTCCGAAAACTGAGCCCTCACTTCCTGACTACAATCCCATGCCTCCTGGTCGGAGCCGCGAACTTCTCCTCCTCAGACTCAGACGAACACTCCGAGCCATCAGAGTACCCACAGCGCAGCCCACCGCAATCCAGTCTGACGCGCGCGCCGGCACGAGTGATACCGTAGCGCTCGCACGTGCAGCACGAGCTGGTCGAGCTGACGGACGAAGGCGAAGAGCTGTTGGCGCTGCGCGAGGAGCTGAGGGACGGGACATCCGACTCTGCGTCAGAGCCGGAGTCCTCCTCGCTGGATTCTTTTCCGGAGGACAGGTCGGCTTTGGTGAAGCGGCGGGAGAGGGCTTCCATTTCGTTGGTGCGCCATTTCTCGCTGCGGATCTGGCTGGTTTCCGTCGGACGGGTTGGGTGCGGGGATTTGATTTGCGAGGGGCTCAAGCTGCGGCCTTTCGGGACAGTCGCAGTGCTCACACGACGCTCGTGGCGGGCGGCCTTGGCCGCGGCGCGGGTAGAAGCCTGTTCCAGAGTACCGGCGGAGCCCTTGGTGTAGGGGATATCAAGGACGTTCAGCTTGCGGGCAGTCGTGGGCTCAGTGACAGCCTCCCGCGCAGGATCATGGGAGACGTGATAGCCATCGATGATGTAGTAATACCAGTATCGCTGGCCTTGCTTGAGGGTCGCGCCCTGGAAGCGGAAAGTACCCTTCCACCCGCCAGTCTTGGTCGCGTCCTTGGAAAGCGGGAGCTGGCCGGCGTAGTTGTCCCAGGAACCGAGCAGGTGGACGGTCTTGCAGTTGGCGGAGGTGCGGAGGGTGAAGTTGAGTTGAATAGCTGCCATTTTGGTTTGGGAGATGTCGGGTCAACCGTTGATAGTTGAAATTTCCGTTGAAGTTGATATAGTCGCGAGAAATCGACTATTCGTTGGCGCTTTGAGCAGAGCAAGAAGAACTGATTATTGGCGCTTCACGTCGACCGGCGACGAGGAAATGCTGGTTTTAGAGTATGATTTTGTTGGCTCTGTATGGTCGGATTTGCGGTGATGGCTGTGATATTAGAGTGGTAGCAGTAGTAGTAATAAGCTAGACTAAAGAAGGCACCAGGCCTGTAACAACAAGTGATAAAACAGGGAGACGTAAAGATCCAAAGACCCAGCTCTCAAAGATTTGATGCTCGCTGGAGGGAAGAAGAGAGGAGAGGAAGGCCGAAGGATGCCTTGACCATCTTTATTGTCTCTGTATACTCCTCGATCCGGAATCTGGGCTGGGGATGGTCCTGTGCCACGATGAAAGCATGCGGTGCATGTCACTATTGGCAAGGTGCATGGCCGGGTGTGATGGCGGAGCTGGGAAGAGGAGGAGGTGTTGAGGAGGTGAGGGTGCGAAGGCCAATGGGTGTCGTCTGGTAAGCGCTGCGAGCAAGGCCTGTGCGCGGGCTGCAGGAGCGAATCATGGGCCACGAAGCCCCAGCGCCAATCACTCCACTAAGGGAGCGTGCCGGCCCTGCCTGGACGGGGCCCGGGTGAGGATGTGTGTGGTGCATGGGATCCTTCGGTACCTTGCTCAGAAAAGGATGGGCTTTGATCGTGATGTTGTTCTGCTGACGATGGATCGTCATGCTCGTGCTTGTGATATACTGTATGCATCCCGCTGTCCGCAGCTCAAAGGGCGGTTAAGCGCATATGCCACGGATTCAGCCCTCTGATCAGCCGATATCGATGGCGAGAGACGTTGACTGACCGGGCAAGTGGTGGAAGTGATGGGAAGCACGATACCCCACCGTGCGCGAAGGACGCATGGCTCAAGTGGCTGAAGGGCGTGCTGGGATCAAGCCACGTCCGGCTGTGAGAGAGGGCCATGTTGACGAGCAATCAGCGATCCAGCCGCACAAGTCCTCTGCCTCCCGACCATGAGCGCCATGCTACTCGGAACTAAAGTTGAAATGGTGCGACCGCGACAATTAATCTCAGTGAGAAGAAATTCATCATAGTATACAAGTCGGCCGGGACTGCGCAAGGGAAGCCTACGTAAAGGAAGCCTACGCATCACCACTCATCAACAAAGCCTCCAACTCCTCTGGATTAAGTGTACTCTTCCTCCTCTTCGGCCTACCCCTAATCTTCGTCTTCTTCGCCATCGGGCTCGCGACCAATTTGCCGAGCGTATCGTCTTGCTCCTCGTCCCCTGCTGTGTCTATACCCAGCAAGACGCCCGTCTCTCGTCTTCTCGTCCCTTTCGATGATGATCTTGCAGCTGACGGTCGAGGATCCGGATCAGCGCGCTCTCGCGCAGCCGCCGCAGCTTCCTCCGCCTCGGCCTGCGCGGCATGCAGTTTCTCTTCCACGGTCATGACAGGCTCGCTAGGCTCGTCGTCGGCTGGTGGGCCATCGCTGTCGTTGTCGCTGAAGTCAAGTTCTGCATGGCAATGCGGCGACGGTGGCGCTGCTTTGGAGCTTGCAGGTCGTAGGTCGAAGAACTCTGGCGGATCCAGCACGTCTCGTTTGCGCTTCGGACTGTTGCCAGCGGACTGTATCGACCGCCGCGAGCGCTCTAGTATGACGCTTGGGTCCTCGTTCTCTTCCTCGATACCCGGAAGCCTGATCTCGCTCAAGCTGTTGTCGTCCACAAAGCTCTGCTCAGGCTCTCCGGGTAGCTGAACGTTTTCTTTCCGAACCGGCGAGACCAGGCCCATGCCTTTCCGCAAATCCTCAATGTTGATCGTGTCACCCGTATCCATGCGTCGCCTCCAGCCCTCCATCATGACCAAGACGTCCTTCCACCGATGCTCCATCCTGTCCCAACCCTCCCGCAACCGCGCGATCTCCTCCTCGCGCACCTCAACTTCCTCCACGGTAACGAAATTCGGATTACTCAAGATCCCCTTCAGATGCGCCAGCGTCGCCGCGATGTCCGCCGCAAGCGACTCATACGAAGTCGGCAGCGCACTCACTATTCCCTTATCAGCCTCGCTCCCCATGCTGCCCACCGCACTATCCACCTGCGTCCCCGCCTCCAGACCAAGCAGCTCCTTCATCGTACCTAAGGCTCCTCGCACAAGCGAGATGAGACCATCATTCTCATCGCTCAAACTCTGGCTAAGCTGCGTCAAGAACTCCGTCGTCTCCTGCTGAAGACTATACGCCGGATCCTCCAACTCCTTCCCACTAGCCGCGAGCCGACTCTTCGGCCTCGCGCCGCCGGTGATGGTCATACTGGGCGCAGAAGCAGGGGTTCTGTTTCCGCGCTGCTGGCCCTGGAGATGTGCCTTCAGTCTCGCGAGCTCGAGGTCGCGTTTCCGGACATCATTCGCGCACTGGCTTTTCACTTGCGCTAAGCTGGTCTTTAGCTTCGTCGCTTGATCCTGCAGAGCCTTCATGGCTTTCTCCACCTTCTTGCTCTCCTCCTTTGCTGCTCGCTCGGCCGTCCGCGCCTGCACGACATCACGCGCAGAGACTTCGCATTTCCCCTTCAGCTTCTCGATCTCGGCCGTCTTGCGCGCGTCGTCTGCGCGTAGATTCCGGAGCGTGACCGCGACATGTTCCCGCTGCTCGCGATCTCTGTCCTCGCGTAGGATCAGGTCATGGACAAGATTGATGATTTGCGCGCGGCTCTCCTTCGACGGCTTGACGAAGTCGACTGGCTCGCCATTGCGCAGGAGGCCCCGGGCCAGAAGAAGATTGTTGAGGTATGTCGCTGCTGTCCGCAGGCTTTCGTGATCCATTGCCGCTATGTCGAGGCACGGTTATAGCATGTACAGCGAATTCTGTCCGAGTATAGGACCGTTTCCAGGCTCGTGTTTTGGTGTTGACAGATGACTTCCTGACATGGGTTTAGCGTCGGAGGTCCGCTTTCCCGATCCGCGACCCTCGACCCTCGACCCCACTCTCTGCCCCTCGTCTCGCTCTCAGCTGGACGCCGAAGGACGTTCCTGCATCGCTCGCGGCTGCAGCCAGTCGAGAGTGACGAGAGCAACCTGGCGGGGCCCACGAGGTCCTGGGAGACTGCCCGCATAGAGAACGTGGTGGAAGATGGCTATGGAAGCGATGTATCGTCAATGGCATTGGAGTACCACGCAACTCCGCCACCAAGACTCCCTCTTCCATATATATCTCTACATATATGGCCCCACCCCATCCCGTTCGGAAGAATAGAGGACGCAGAATGGCGGTGACCGTGCCTGGGGAACCGTTGCTGTTGTCCCAAAATAAATCTGGTGATACATAAGATCTAGCCCCTCCGTCAGATATCCTACCTCGCTTCTATTTCCCTACTTTCTTTTAATCGCATTGTCTCGTGAGGCATTGATTACATGAGCAAGAGACGGCAAACACTATCAGAGGATCTCGAGAAAGATCCCAAAGTCGCCAAGATGGCCACTGAGAAGTTCGCCCCGGTCAGCTGGGAAGGTGAGTCTTGACCTTGTCGCTGCTGCCTTCTCGCCCATCGCCGTGCGGAAAGGGGGAACACCATGTGGGCCACCTCCTCGAGCCATCGCGGCTGTCGTGGTCGCCAGCAGCAGCGCAGCATCGTCCTTGAATCTCCCAAGCTAATGCAATCCTCTTCTCAGACGCCCAAGGCTGCATGCACGCCCTCTACACCTGGGCCCACAGCTACGACACCAAGAACTGGTCGCAACTCGCGACCTGCATCGCGCCCACCCTCCGCATCGACTACCGCAGCTTCCTCAACAAACTCTGGGAAGCCATGCCGGCAGAGGAATACCTGAAAATGGCCTCCGACCCCAAAGTCCTCGGCGACCCGCTCCTCATGACCCAGCACTTCATCGGCGGGACAACGTGGATCCAGATCTCGCCCACTGAGATTAAGGGGTACCATCAATTGCGCGTGCCGCATCAAAAGTACACCGATGAGACGAGGACGAAGGTGGCGGTCAAGGGACATGCGCATAGTTATAATGAGCATTGGTATCAGAAGGTTGATGGGGTGTGGAAGTTTGCGGGGCTGAATCCGGATATTAGGTGGGGTGAGTATGATTTTGACAAGGTCTTTGAGGAGGGAAGGAACGACATGGGCGATAGTAAGGAGGCCGCGGTCGAGAAGCAGGCGCTGGGCATCCCGCCGAGTGCTTAGCTGGTGATGGAGGGGTGCTGGGACTGTTGGATAGAAGAAGATTTGTTCTGGGAATGTGGAAGAATCAGATGCAGTCGAAACTTTGTCAGCCGCCACGCTCTATTACCACTCTTGCAGCCCACGTGCTCGCTAATCCGCAGCGCCGCTTCTCAGAGTCACCTTGAAGTCGACGAATTGCATTGTGCACGCCTGATTAGTCCTCGACGAACATCGCGTTCTCCTTCTCCTCTTCGTCAGCGGCCTTCCTACTGACCTTGTAAGTAAGCTTCTCCTTCTTCTCCGGACTACCGCTATCATTGAGCGTCAGCCCACGAAGTGCAGAGCGAGTGCGTTTCTTAGCAGAGCTCTCTGGACCGATAGGCGATGTCACGCCGTCAGGGACCATCTTCGCAGGAGCTGGTGAGTCCATGACTGTCGAGAGGAAGTCGCGTGCTGCACCGAATTGTGTGAGCGAGACTAGTAACTACGGGTGAGTCGGGGCAAGCTTACGTTTCCTCGGAGAGGACGTCAGCCCTTCCTTCTTACCGCGGACAGCAGGAGATGGAATCTTGTGGACCAGGTGGCCCTCAGCATCCTCTGAAAGACACGACGGGTAAGAGTTGCATCCCGCATGCATGCTAATGTCCGAGTAATTCTGTCCACGGCGGTCGATGACGGGCGTGTGCGTACTGCTCGAAGTTCGACGATGTGGAACCGGTGGTGGCGGCATGATCTAAAGCACGGTCAGCCGTCATCTACACAGCTAGTTCTTGGGTCACGCACGGCGGCAGCACTCTGCGTTTTCATTGCGTTGATGATGGTCTGGATTTGATCGCTCGGCAGGCGCACATGCTGCTGCTGGCCGAACAGGCCCGGTGGGGCAGGGTGGTTCGAGAACGGCCCGCCGAGGTCGAATGGGTACGCAGTAGGTGGCACGAGTGAGTAAGCAGAAGTGCTTCTGATACTGCCACCCACCTCATCGCCGTGTGGCAGTAGCGCACCGAGGCTAGAAACGCGAGCATCGGGCGGCTGCAGCGGGTTGCTGACGACGGGCAGATTTGGATGGGGCCAGGCGATACCGCTGCGTTCCAGAACGTCGAGGGGAGTGTGCTGGAAAGCGAATATGACGTGGTCGACCAGCTTGACGAACTTTGGCTTCTTGTTTTGCACGTCGATTTGATAGCCAGCGGAGAGCTGGATCTTGATGCGGCCGATGTCGTCCGTAGCATTCCAGTGGCTCTGGGTCATGAGGGACTTGTTGAAGCGTGGGAAGACCAACGGGAGAGCTTTGCCGTCAGGGTCGACGGCGTTTGAGAGGTCTACAGACGGATCAGCATCGAAATTCACAGTCAAGTGAGAATGAGCAAGGCTTACCCAACTGCTTCGGCCAACTGACATCCTCCTCATACATCTCACTCGCTACCGTTGCCCCATCGATCACCACCTTGACACGCCAGATATACCTAGTGCCCGGAACGTATCCGGCATTGTCAGCGCTCAAGATCGCGTTCGTCGTCGCCCAGCTGTGGATGGAGATTTGGAAGGGCTCGTTGGCTGGCAAAGATGGAGTGAAGCATGTCAGCAGCGGAGTCGTGTTCAGTGTGCGAGGATCTTGTTGAGCGTAGCAGACTGTCTTGAACTCGCGCTGTGGGACGTGGTTGCCGGATGGGAAGAGAAGGACGTCCCAGTCGCAGAAGCGCATTTTGTCTGGTTTCCTGGTGGTGACGGACGTCACGGGCAGTCAGAAGGAGGCGAGGAAGGTCTGAATCGACTGTCAGTCAAGGAAACGTGATCAGGTGAAGTTGCGGCAGGCGCAGTCATGCAAGACTCAAGGCAACTGCAGGTCTGGGCCGAGCGCTCCTTCCTTCCGTACGCGGCAGGTGCGCCTGCAGACTTTGACGAGCATCAGCCGACGTGGATGGCGGTGCCCCTACCTTGAGAATGTTGTACACTAAAGTCATACAGTCTTCCTTCACTCAATGCCCAACCCCACCAGCGACCCAAGCATTCCAATTCGGATCTCCAGGCTGTGGGAAGAATCCACCATCAGGCTGCTGTCCCGGTATTGGCACCAGCGGAGCCTGCTGAGCGGGCGCCTCTCCGTGCGCTTCCTGCTCCCTCCGTCGTCTTTCAGCAGCCGCTCTCTGCTCGCGTTGCCTGTACCACACCAGCCATCCCAGCACCGCAAGTAGCCCACCGATCAGCACCGTCTCGAGGATGACGTCGTCGATCAGCTCGTCATCAGCACCCCAGTACTCATCTCCTCCAGGCATCGCGTCATGCTCCTCCATGCCCCAATCGTCAGCTTCCCACTCCGCTGCATACATCTGCGCATCTGCCTCCAAGAAATCCGAGATCCACTCAGACAACGTCCTACGCTTGCGATCAGTCTCATCAGAGCCCATAGACTTGACACCACCATGAGTGACATCGTTCCACCAGCTTCGCCACCGTAGCTTGAGGAGACTCATCTTGACTGGCAAGTAAGCCTCCTTGTTCGTCTCAAGCGCCTGGTCGTAAAAGCGCTTGGCTAGATGAAAGTCTTGCTCTGCGCCGACGCCGTTCTCATGCATCCAGCCCAGATCCCACATCGCTTGCGCAGACTGCTGAGTCTCGGCCGCTGCGGCGTAGCAAGAGAAGGCATTCTCCGCAGAAGGATGGTCGATGCCGAGGCCGGAGAGATAATAGTCGCCCATCTTGACTAGGCTGTCGATGTTCTGCTGGCGAGCGGAGCGGGTGTAGTAGATTAACGCCAGAGCGGCGTCGTTCATAGTGTTCTCGGCGGATGTTGCGACGGTCTTCGCAGATGACAGAAGATAGGTTATGGGGTCCCACTTGGGCTTCGTGTGGTCCAGAATCCAAGCCACATTCGCCTGTGCGTTCTCGGAGCCTTGCTCTGCCGCCATCATGTACGGAACCAAAGCCTTCTGCACATCACCTTCCTCGTATGCAGCATTCGCTTCGCTGACCGCAGCCCAGATCGCCTCGGCCTTCTCGGCCACGATCTTGTAATACGCAGCCGCGACATTGCAGGATCGCTCGCGACCGACACCCTGGTTGTTCAGCTCGGCCAGGTAGTAGAACGCCTCGATATGGTGATTGCGCGCAGCTAGCTCGAAGTACTTTGCGGCTGTCTGTACGTCGCCTTGATCCAGGAACAGCTTCCCGAGATTTGTCTGCGCGACTGACAAGTCCTGGTCGGCAGCTGCGGAGAAGTACTCGGCTGCTTTCGTGGTGTCTTGCCCAACACCAAGGCCGTCAAGGTGCATCAGACCGAGGGAATACTGGCAAAGCCCGTCACCATTCGCGACACCACGAGTGAACCAGATCTTGGCCTTGGAGAAAGACTGCTCCATGCCTTCTCCGCGTAGGAACATGCGTCCCAGATAGCCGGCAGCCTTGGCGGACAGCTTCTCGGTGGATGAGGGCACATCGCGGCGAGTCTTGCCAGACTCGGACCAGTACTCTCGTGCCACTTGCATGAAGTACTGCTTCGCGAGCCGAAAGTCCCTCTTCATGCCCCTAGCTCCATCGTAATGCAATCTTGCTAGACCAAAAGTCGCTTTGAGATCTCCTTTCGAAGACTGAAGGTGCAAGTACTCGAGCACGTCCTCCACATCAGCGTAAGCATCCGATGTCACGCCACCCTGCTTCGCATGCATGCCCGAAGACGACACCGATGCACCTTCGCCGTACACTCCGCCCTCTTCATCTGCAATCCGATACGAGTCCCGGCCCAACACGTGTCCGCCTGGCGGTCCAGAGCGATAGAATTCGATCGCCTTGTCCGCCACCCGCTTGTACCATCTCACAGACTCGTCGCAGTTCCTCGGTGCAGCTATCCCAACGTGGTGCCGATACGCGAGTGTCATTTCCGAGCGAGTATTGCCTTGCTCGGCGGCGAAGGTATGATAGAGTAGGCTCTTGGCTTGGTCGATCGGAACGAGCGGGTTGAGACCAGTGGCGTACATGAAGCCGAGCATGTACTGGGCAGTGCTGTTCCCAGTCAGGTTGGCAAGCTGCTGGTAGTACGCGAAGGCGTTCGCGTAGGATACGGGATGGGTGAAGTTGCCGTGGAAGTTCATTTCAGCCAGGAGGAAGATGGCATCGTGGTCCTCGTTGCTTGCCGCATCTTGCAACAGCTTCACGGCTCGTGACAACGGCTGCCCTAGCTTAGGCGGCTGCTGTGACGTCGAGGTCGTCAAGAGATTCGAGTCATGGGGTGCGTTCATGAACAGCAGTACGAAGGCTTCCTTGGCGTAGTAGGCAGTGGTCCCAAGGAAGCCTTTCGGCTTCCGTGTGTAGCTCGCGAACTTGGAGACCGTCGGCGCCTTGACCTTGCGCAGCAGCGCAGTCGCCTCCTTGACCGCATCTGATACCACATACTCCCGCTCTTCACGAGGGGTGTTCTGTCGCTGCGATGCCGCAGCTCCCTTGTATTGCCCATCCCAATGATCTTGCGGGCTTTTCCCGTCGGGAAGCCGATGCGGCTCGGGCTCTTCCCATGCTGTACTGCGCGCCAGAAATATGAGGAAAGCAACTATGCGCACTCATTAGTCCTGGTTCGAGCTCCTGGGATCCGAAGAGGAGCTGGCTTACATAGCAGCCAAGGCGCGATGCGCCAGCTGCAGGCGTACTTCATCGTAGCCGGTAGTGGGTGTGCAATGTCTCTCGATCGAAGAGACACATCCTGGTCTATCTTTCCGTCATATCCAGGAGCGGGTGTCAGACCAAGGTGGTGATTGTTTGATGTCGACAGCTGTCATGCGGATGCCCGCGTGGCTTCATTACAGCCATCGGCTGTTTGGGCTGCAGCCGCATGTGGAGAGTCACTCACAGCCGCTCGTGCTGTACCCTTGGTTCTCCAATCAACACATTCGAAGGCAACACATCGATGACCACCTCGATGACCCCCAGAATACTTGTCTCGCTGATCTCGGGCGGATCACAGTAGCCGCCCGACACTCAATGACTGGTCTTCCAATCGATCAACACTCCCAGCCGCCACTTTCATGGCCTGCCATTCAACGTCAACACCCAAGATAAGACGGAAACCCCGGATGCAGTCAAGCCGGAACGCTTGGGATCGATAATATGGACGCTCTCCCTGATGAGGTCGTTCTCAACATTCTTTCCTACCTTCACCATCCATCCCTCGTAACGCTCCAATCTGTCTCCCGCCGTTTCTTAATTCTGGCCCGAGACACCGAGCTCTGGAAAACACTTTGCTTCGAGCACTCGCGTTCCGAAGCTCTTCGACGACGACAGCACCTCTTGGGCCTGCAAGAGACCCGTATCGCTGAGCTCCGCAATGCCGTATCTGCTTTGCCCGGATCGGATCTGACGGCATGGGAGGCCACGCAGCTGCAAGGTAGCAGCCAAGGGAGAGTGGCAAGTGATCCGCAGGCGGAGGCCAGGTTGCAGAGGCTGCGGGCATTGGCGAATTGGGAACCGGGGTACGCTGCGGAGGGGTTGGACTACTATGAGGAGTACGTGCAGAGGCACGCTGCAGTCCAGGTTGGGTGGTTGGAGTTGCCGAAAGCGACCGAGGGAGCCGTCCGGGAGGCTACTGGTGTAGGGACTATAGTCGACAAGGACGGACGCGCTAGAGCTGTGATTGCGCCGCTAGACGATGGGAGCATTGGCATCTGGGACGTCTGTGGCCGGTCAACATCCTCTCCTACCGGCAGAGGCGGCAAGATGCTAGGTCGGTCAGCTCCAGGCCTTCTGACCAGCAAAGCTCCGGATGCGACTGCGCAGAACCGTACAATCATGACAGAGACCGGAGCCATCGAGTGCGTCTCAATCGACAATGACACGCAGAAGGGCTACTTCGCTGTTCAAGATATGCTCCACGTAGTTGACCTCAACACCTTACAGCTCTCGTCGACCAAGCAATACCCCTTTCCCGTCACCACGCTATCATCCTCGCCCGCCCCAACCAAACCGCTTGTCGTTGGAACGAACTGGACGATCCACCTGCACGATCCCCGAGACTCAGCCTTCAGCAGCTCGGCCTTTGTAGCAGGCGGCGAATTGATCGGCGGCTCGGTCCACAGCCACGCGACACTCACCCAGCCGGGTCCGTTGAGCATCTTGAGCATCGAAGGCGACGACTCGATCTGGGTCGCTGGTCGCTTCACGTCCATGCTCTCGTACTCTTCTCGCTACTTCCCGCGGCTCCTCGGCACCATGCACAGCGGAGCCAGGATAGCGTCGCTATCTCACCTCCCGTACCCGCTCGTCCCTCGATCCTTGGACCTCCTGAGAAACCCATCCGCCGGCATACATCAGCTTGCCGAGGCGAAGCGCGCTCCAGGCACGACGCTGTTGGCTGCAGCGGAGTACAAAGGCAAAGGCTCGCTGGAACTATACGGGCTTCCAGGCGGACATATGTATCAGAATCGACAGACAGCTTCCGCGTCAAAGCTATTGTCCATTGCGCCGCACGGCGGCAAGATCGTCTTTTCAGACGGTGACGGGAATCTCAAGTGGGTGGAACGAGACGGTTTCTCGCACGTCCGAACCTTCAACATCAACGACAGCATTGCGGCCAAGACTCCGGGCCAGACTGATGCAAGCGCATACGGTATTTGGTCGTCCACCGCTTCCGAGATGCCAGGGCAGGGCGATATCGTCCAGAAGATCCTGCCTACTCACCCAGTGACTAATGCCACCACATCGTCGCGATCATCAGATCGATCGGACGTGAATCAGAACAACCTTCTGCTCTGGACCGGCGACGGCAGGCTTGGTATGCTTGGCTTCGGTCACGGTAATCCACTGGGCGAGATGGCCGACACGCCAGACACGGGAAGCGTGGAAGAGAGGGCACGGGAAGATGCCGAGATGCAGTATGGTATGGCGATGCGGAGAGCGTTGGAGAGGAATGCGGATGAAGTGCGGTTTGTTAGAGGATTGGGGATGGGTTATATGCCATGAAGTCATGCCGGATACGGGGGGAGACGTGGGGAGGTCAAGTTGACGCTTCGCGCGTTGGAGGAAAGCGCGATTCGAATGACATCTGCACCATAGATGACGATCTATGAAGACATTACTAGCTCTATCGCTAAATTATCCCATGCCCCTCAGTGAACGCTACATTTAAAAGCAAACAGTCCCTCGATCTCGGCGTAAAAGCAAGCCCTTCGGCAGGCTGAGTATCCGCGAATCTTCCGAAAACCCTCAAACACCTTGCAGTCTGTTTCCCGAAGCAGATCCCGACTTTCACGCGCCTGAAAAGCATTCCATCAGCTGCCTAGCGTCATCTTCAAATCCTGTACTCCGGCGGCGCATCTTCCTCCGTCCTCCTCGCTACCGGCCCCGTCCCGTCATCCTCAAGCTCACCCTCGCTCGCACTACTTGACACAACCCCGCTACGCAGAGGAGCACTCTGCCCGATCCTGCTCCTGCCAATCAGATTCGCGACCGACTGGGTCATCGGTCTTGGGCGGAAGAAGTCTTCCACGCCCGCCTCGTCTAGGTCGTCTTCCTCGATTGAGCTGGCTGAATTGCGGCGCATAGGCGCACTGGGAGCTGCGGAGTAGTCGGCCGAGATCTGGATGGGGAGTTTGAGGTTGGCGGATTGGCCGGGGAGGTTGCCGGAGATTTCGAGGGAGAGGCGGAGTTGGTAGATCCGGCTGACGAGGCAGGAGTGGAAAGTCGGGATGAATGTCTTGTTTATTGGCAACGAAATTGGGACGAGCAGCCTCGCGGTGAAGTGTGCGCCGCCCTTGTACTCTTTGCTCGGCGCCGGTGTCGATCCCATGTTGCCGAGTGAGACGGCCGAGCACGCCGAGTCCCTGCGAGGTGGACTCGGCTGGCGCTTGGGTGCGTCGTGTCGCTCCCACTCGACATTCGCGACACAGCGGTCGCTGAGATTGATTTGTTCGACGTGGTAGCCTTGCGAAAGGTCGGACATGGAGTTGGGCTTGGCCGGGAAGTCGTAGCGCGCGGTGCTGGCGTAGAATGTCTTCACCTTGAGCTTGCTGTGCAGTGTCTGCAACTTCGGTGGTGTAGCCTTGCCGTCCACCGGATCGAAGCGGAGCATGATGCTGGCATGAGTGCTCACGCGGAACTCCGGATTGTCGAAGTGCTGTAGGTGGAGCGAATTCGGTTGTTCGGCCTCCAAGACCAGTGTGCCGGTCTGCTTCGGGATCAGGCCTTTGCGGACGGGCTTCTCCTTGCGCATGATGTAATCGCTTTCTTCATCACCCGTCATGAGCGGTGGCTGCTCGTCGACCTTGGGCACCACTCGCAGCTTCCTTGCTCTTGCGGCGAGGCTGGTCTTCCCGGTCTCCACATACACCTTCTCGCCATCCTCGCCGGTCTTCTCCTCGATCTTGGTCTTCACGAGCTTCGCGAAGACGCCGTATCGGATGCTTGCCATTTCAGGCGTCATGTCGTCTGGAGTCTTGGTCTTCTTGGCGTGCTCGCGATCGCCCATTGTTGGCGGGAGTGCGAGATGCGCATCGCGGATGAGGGGGTTCTGCACCTTGTGCGTGCAGACGCGTGGGAGCAGCTGCTGCGGGATGACGAAGAGAAATGGGAAGTTGTAAGCCTTGCCGGCTTTCAACACCCGGTTTGGCGGGTAATGCTGCGAGAGCTCGGGCTGGGTAAGCTTGAGGAATTGGTGAAGAGCATCTGGTCTTCCGGCGACGGCGCCAGCGGTCGACATGCGCTCCAACTGTGTCCGAGTGACGCCCGCGAAGTCGATCTGCAGCTCATCGAACGGGGTATCAGTTGGCGCTGTGATCGTGACCGTGCCTTGGATTCTGTCGCCAGTGCTGTAGATCTGCCTGCGCTCTGATAAATTGATCTTGATCTCGGGGTGTTGGCCAGAGACCAGGCTTCGCAGCCTCGTCGCCATCGTGGATCACTGTGCTGTTGTTTGATGGGGGCAAAGGCTATCTGGCCGAGAAGGTGGCCTCGACCTGTATCTGCCCGTGAGGCGTACCAGAGCTCAGTCGTGTGACGCTGTCCTGTGATGTATCCGCTGCTCTTCCGGCGGGGTCGACAGATGCAAGGCAGTGAAAGTACTGTTACTCACGCTGTCGCGATACAAAGCGATGGAAGGGATACGCCCGCCGCACCGCGACAGAGGGGCCGTCCAACATATTTAACGCAATGCCGGGCGTCCGAATCGGGTATATTCACGCCCTTTGCTTCGACAACCTGCGACGTGCGGCACAGAAACCCAGTCACAGTCATCGGCCGAATATCCCGCATCAATATGAGCCAAGAGCGTGCATCAATGCGGGCAAGGGCCCTCTTTTCCCCAGCTCGAAGGAAGGCTCTTCACGGCCAATCAGGGCGGGCGGAGGCGCGGGCGTGGCGCCAGTCGTGGCGTCGTGCATTGCGACGAGATCGGCTGCTCTGTCAGCACGGCAGCTTTCTGTGTCTCGCAGGGCGCACGCGTCGGGTCAAACGATCCATGTCCTGTGCAACTCAATGCAATGCCATTCAGTCAGCAGGAGTCACACTTCGCATCACATCCAGCGCGCCCTTCCGCATGGCGCGCCCTAGTACAACTGGCCGTGCCTCCATGGTGAGCACCCTTTCCGGCCAGCGGTGTGGCCGGGTGGTTGAGGGTCCGCCATCACCGTGTTCCTCTAGTTCTTTCGGTGGCCGCCGCCTTCGGGCTGGTCGCCCCGAAGACTCGAACGAACTTGCGCGCTGCGATGGCCGCGAAAGGAATTCGAATCCGGAATTTCAGGTCCCTTCCAGTCCAGACGAGCGGCCCGGTGGATCTTGTTTGTCATGCCCGAGTCACCGACTGGTAAGAATATAACCGTGCTGGCTGCCCCGTGAAGCTGCCGTCGAGAAGACGTGGCTGCGATGCGCGCCACGAGAGCAATTTTTTGGTGCGTGCGGTCCTCTCGGCGGCTGCGCTGCGCTGCGCGGCGCGGCGCGTCGAGGTCGTCGTTCTTTACACCTCAGCCCATTGCGCGGCCACGATGTCACTTCTTGGGCGGGCCATTTCGTCAGGGCATCACAATGTCGCTTCCATACTACCCAGACGGCTGCTTCGGCCCTCGGCCTGCTCTCGAATACGACCCGAGAGGGCGAACGCTTCGGCATACCGATTGTGGCTGAAGCCAACGGGCGGCCGACGACGGACGACGACACGCGAGGTTGCATCGCGACTTCACTCATTCAACGTCAACCACACCAACGCGCTCTCAATACAACAATGTCATCTGGTGAGATAGGAGAATGCTGGCCATGGTTCTTAGATTCCAGCCGGTGATCACCCCAGAGACCCGCGCAAGATGAGTTCGCCGCCGAATATTTCCAGCCACGACATGCAATCAAGTTTGAAGTCGGACAACTGCCTCAAGGATGGGCGGTGTTGCCTGGGTACTACGTATGCACAGGCTCGCTGACCACGATTCCTCATACAGCGGACGACCACATGCATGTTCCTTGAATCGTACCGTTGACCTGACCTGAAAGCTCTGTGACATATCAGGACTGCCACTATGACGGGGACGCAGAGACAGCACCGAATTCAGAACATGAATTCCCAACAGCTGTGGACTACACTCAGTACGCGACGAGAAACGGCTTTGATGCCTATATCCCGAACCTGCCATGGGACGGTTGGCAGAGATTTTAACACGACTATCGCATGGGTATGTCGTACGGACCTTTGTTACGGTCTCAGGGGAGCAGACAACCCCGACATCTCTGGCATAGGCGTGAGTGTTGTTTGACATGACCTGCCGATCGAAGCTATTGACATTGCTCGAGATGCTAGTAGGGTACTTCTCGCCACATATACTTGCCATGGTGCGCGTTCTTCCGACATACCGGTCCATCACCCGACCTTCGCACACCAAAGTTGGGTTGGTAGCCCGTCGAGCCCTGAAATTTCTCCTCGACTGCTCTGCTTTCTTCGTGGCACCGGTCCAGATCGCCACCATCATCTTCCTCATTCGCCAAGACTTCGGCGTCAGCACATCTGGCATGGAAAATGCTACGATCTCGATCCTCCAGGCTGTCTCCCTGCTAGTACTCTTGCCATTGGCCCACAGGCTATGTCTTCCCAAAATGTACAACAAGTTTGACACTACTAGCGGGCAATACCCAGCATATCAAGATGCAAAGCCTTCGACAGAGTTCGCGATCCTTATGTTCTGCTGGCTACTTGGCCTTTGTCCCTTCTACAGCCAGACGAACGCAGCTTTGGGGCCGTCGCGCTGCGCATCGGCAACTCCGGCATTATCCGCGACGCTGGGTTTGCGCAGATCGAAGGATCTCGGCTTCTCCCAGCTGCAGGTGGTCAAGAATGCCGAACAGGGCCTGATGTTGGCACGGCAGATGGAGGTCTTCATTCCACTTCAATCGCCGCAATCAGTGTAGTACTGGCCAGAAGCGTGCAAAGGCGCTACGCGCAGTCGAAGCCGGCGTTAATATGTCGCAGGCTGAATGGCCTGGCAAGACGTAGACCGACTATCGTCTTGTCGGCCACCGGATTACTCTGGACGATCGTTCGGACTCGGTGTCCACAACTGGCGATGTCGGGCGCTACCGATAACGAAGACAAAGGTTGCTCCATGGACCTTCGGACAGGTGGTAGCAATCACTGTATTTGCGCCTGTGGTCATCGAAGCGTGGAGCTCGTGGGCGTATCAAAATGAAGTGGCCCCGGGGTGAAGGGAGGTTCCTTCGCACCGGAACGCGGCAATTGGGATCTCTCCCCTTATATCTATACTCTATCTTCTATCTTCTATGCCGCCTGCGGAGTTTCGCAAGCCCTCGTCCATCATTCACGACGTTCGGCATGGTCGGCAAGAGTTCGGCCGGGAAATTCATTCTGCGGTAGCCGGGCTAGAAACCAATCTCAGGCTTCGCGGAGAGTTGTCTTGTCTCCTTGGGATGCTGGACGTCTTCTGGAGTTCTGATCCAGGGCCTCGAGACATTGTCTAATCCACAGTCCTCACTGAGGTGCAATTCCGGGCGTTTCGTGGCAACGGATGTGGCTGGCCCATCAATCGCACTGTTGGTATGGTTATTCCAGCTCAGAATTCTGGACCTCACGCTCCCGGAACGGCACTTGCAAGCCACGCGATCTGCTCCCTGACTGGCACTCCCGGTAATGTCTTCGTCGCGTCCACAGCCTCGTCCGCCGTTAGGAACTCATTCGCATCCACTTCGCCCTTCTCCTCACCGGTCGCTCTTACGAAAGCAGCGTAGCTGGGCACGCCTCCCACCCAGCTGCCGGCCCCGATGGTCCTGCGCTCCCAAATGCCTTGCTCCGGCAATAATCTCCCGACCTCGAGTCCCGATGCCTTGATCTTCACCACCTTGACATCCCTCACGAAGTCCCAATCAGCCTTGACCTTCTGCTTGACGTCTACCGCCAGCTCACTTGCCCTCGCGTCTAGCATCTGCTGTCTCTCCCCAGCACTCAGGTTGAAAAACTCCTTGCTATCCGTGCCGAAGACTGCGAATTTGTAATCCAGCACGAGCGAGAAACACGTCTGCGACCAGAACCGCCGGTAAGTCGAGCGGTAGAGGAGCGAGGAGTCTTCACGGGTTCTCTTGCACGTAAGTGCCAAAGCTTTGCTTGGTGCGGTCGCGGTCAGGAGGTCGACCTGCGAGCCCTCGGCAGGGAGGGAGGAGGTGAAGACGTCGTCGTAGATGTAGTTCCGCAACTCAGGCGGTAGGCGGAAGAATGGCGACTGGCTTTGGCTGCTCCTGCGAGCCGATGCAGCGGTGGATTGCGCAGCCATTGTGTAGCAAGGCAGGAGGGAGTCTCAAAAGGCAAGTGGGCGCGACGCGCGCGCACGAGATACGAGACCTACCGTACTTATACCTATCCAAACTCACCCACAGGCCTTCCCTGGCCTATCGTCTCCAGCAAATGAGTCAAAACTCGGTCCTCAACACGACCACTGACCTCATCCTCTTATCGGAACAACGACGTTCAACGCCTCTGACACCACGCGCACAGACGCGACACGTTTTCGTGCGCCGCATCTCACAGTACCGCCGAAGAGGCTCAGCGACGATGACATGACACCCAGAATCACAGTAGAGTCACAGCCCGGGAAGAGAACGCCATGCTGCAGTCGACAATCCGGCAGCCAGCCATGGCGGGAGGGCGCGCCATTGGACACTCACAGGCGCGCAATTTTTTTTCCTTTCCCTCAAGAAAAACGGCAGAAAGAAGAAGGCACATGGGAGACGCGGAATGCGCGCGATCTGACGCGCATGTCAGAATTTCTCTGAAACTCTGTTTTTGAGCGATGCTGATCAAGTGGGACCCGGTAGGATCTGCCGAAGGTGTGAGGTCATTGATGCAGGTACTGAGGTACGGGATGCTTGGCGAGCATATCGGCGGACAGGCGTTCCTCTCCACAAGCAACGCGTGTCGCTCTTACACGTACGGAGCACCATGCCAAAACGTCCGAAAGAGTGCAGAGATACGGATAGACTGACCTCAAAGATCCTCCAAACGTCCCTGAGCTTGCAGGCCGGCGCCGACGATATGGATCGTGAGAACCGAATACATCGAACAACGTCTTCAGGATTACATTCGACGCTCTCTGCTATCTGAACCAGTCCCAGTATGTTCGGCTCTTTCCCCCCCGGCCACGGCCGCGAACGCCAAACGCTCAATGCTATGCTCAATCAAACAGTGTGCCCAATGTACAAGTCGCCTACTGCGGCCTCCCCTCCGTGAGAACCTTCGCAGCCAGACCAGCCAAATCAGCTTCCCTAAACTGCACCGTAAACCGCGTCGGCTTGGACGCTGCCTCCTTATTACTGTCCAAATGATCGATGAAGACCGCCTCGATGACTTTGCCACCAGGCTTGGTTTGCTTGTACTCCATTCCTTTGAGCACGCCGTAATTCATCGCCACTTTGCCGAGGGGTGGGATTTTCATCAGGACCCTGACTTTGCCGCTCTCCTTGTTCTTCAAGACATAAAGCCGTCCCTTGCCCTTTTCCATCCACGAAGACGGTCCGCCAGAAGACGGCGTAGCAAGCTTCATCGCCTTAGCCATCGGTGTCTCCAAGAGTACTTCTTCGGTCTCGAGTTCCGATGGCAGCAGTGCAGTCATGTCTTCGATCTGCTCATCTTTTTGTGCTTCGCTGTCGTCTCCATCACCAGCGTTTGAGGCTTCGCCATCCGTTGTTAAGCCAGGCGTAGTAGCCCGTGACACGTCAGAAGAAATGCCCTTCGGTGTCATGCCGCCAAAAGAGAAGCCGACCGGGGCTGGAGGAGCAAGTTTGTTGCTGCCATCAGCCGCGGGCGCAGCCGCTGACTTGTTGCCGAATAGTCCGGCAAAAGGGTTCGTTGGCGGCGGAGCGGCAGGCGTAGTGCTTGCAGCGGTGGAGGCGGCGCCATTGCCGAACTTGATGGGCGTGTTGGGTTTCCAGGTGTGATTCCCGGATCCTTGCTCCTTTTCAGCTTCGTTTTTGTCCTTGTCCGCGTCTGCGGGCTTCGAGGCACCGAAGCTGAAGCCGCTAGTCATGGGCCTGCCGATCGTCTGCGAGGCGAAGATGCTCTGCGTGTTCGACGCAGTCGAAGACGGGGCTGAGGCATCCTTGTCCATCTCCGCCGGCTTTGACGCGCCAAAGTTGAACAGACTCGAGCTGCTCGAGGCAGGCTTGTCCGTCGGCTGAGTGGCGAAGAGATTTGGCGTATTGGATCCCGGAGAAGTCGCAGGCTTGTCAGCGGGCGTCATGCGATTGAACAAGCTCTTGCCCATGCCCGCATCCTCCGCCGAAGTGTTCTTCTCGTTCTCAGACGCAGCAGCACCCGGTAAATGGAATTTGAAGCCAGTCGTGCTCGTCGCGCTCGCAGCTCCACTACCACAGCTGATACTCCCAACCTTGAATCCGCTGCCCTTCTTAGCAGCCTCCTCTATGGCCTTTCGCTTCCTCTCCTGCTCCTCTCGATCCCTCTTTTCCCAAGACTCTCTGTCTTCTTCCTCAGAATCATAGTCTTCGTCCATGCGCTTCTTTTTCGCCTTTTCCAAGCCCTCCTCAGCCTTCTTGCCAAAGGCTGACAGGAAGCCGCCGGGAGCCGCAGGCGCGGTGAAGGAAGGCGGTCCGGCGGCGGCGCTGGGCTTGATTGGCGAGCGATCGTCAGCAGGCGCTGAAGGCGCAAAGCCAGACTTTGCAGTCTCTTTGGGCTTCTCCGTTTCTTTCTCCGGTGGAGGTGTAGGCGTCGCGGCAGCGGAGTCCCAGCTGAAAGTCGTACTCGGCTTAAAGACCGACCCGCTGGACACGTTACTGGCTTCCTTTTCCGCATTCTGCTCTCTGGCCTTTGCCAGCAAGTCTTGAGGCGGACCAAAATGCCTCTCGCCGGAGTTGGACCTCTCAAGCGTGGAAGCGAAGAGCTTGGCGGTGTTGCTTGCAGTCTCGGGAAGCTTTGGATATGATACCGCGCTCTCACTAGACTTGCTGCGCTTCTCTGTAGCTGGCGCCTCTGCTGGCTCATCAGCAGAGCGTTTGCGGTTGACAGGCGCGGTGGCGGGAGGTTGTGAGGCTTTGGTGAAGATATTAGACGGCGGCTGCTTCATTGGAGCTGGCGTGGACGGCGCCGCCGTTTGCATCGTAGCGAAGATGTTAGGCGTGGCAGGCTTTGCGGCAGAGGTGGATTTCGTGCGCGTCTCAGCCGTTCCGGCCAAGTTCCCACCTATCACCTCCGCGACCTTGCCAATGTAGAACTGCAAGACTGGCGTCCAGTCCTTGCTCGTGTCCTGTGACATGAGTTGCGCAAGAAGACCTTGGTTCAAAGACTTCAGTTTGTCGCCACTTGTGGCTGACTTGCTGCTTAGTACGTCGCGTGCGGAGGTTGCCGGGCGACCTGACTGCATGGGAGGTTGTGCAGGCTGTGGCGTGGGCGCCGTAAATTTGAAAGACGGTGGCGCAGTAGGGGTAGCAGGCGTTTGCGCGGCAGCAGCAGTGAACATGTCGGCGGCCGGCTTCTGTATCGTTGACGGAGCCTCTGACTCTCGTTGCGTGATCCTGTCGAATAAGCTTCTGCTTGGATTAGGCTGCGGTGTCTCTTGGTTCTGCGAAGCCATTGTGCCGCCAGTAGCGCCGAATGAGAATGCAGGTTTGGCGGCAGACGCAGGCGTCTCACCAGCTGACCGGTCAAACAGGCTCCTGCTAGCAGTGGCGGGCGCAGCTGTCTCTGCGGGTGCTTTGTCCTGCGTGCCGAATGCGCTTGGCTTGTGCGGTGTCGCGGTTGGCGTGACCATGCTGGTGTCATCCTGGTGAGAAGTTCCGAAGCTGAACCCGGGCGTGCTGCTCGGCTGGGTCTGTATTGGTTGACTCGAGGCGCCAAATATGTTTTGCTTAGGAGTCTCCTGCGCCTGATTTGCAGTGTTATCGAAGTTGAACGCCGCTTCAGGCTTCTTTGGTTGACCGAATCCAGCGAACGGATTCGCTGCTGCAGGTGCAGCATTCTGTTTTGCGGGCTCAGGCGTCTTCTCGGCCTCCGCATGCTTCTGGTTATGGAATAAGCCAGTAAAGGGAGTGGACTTTGGTGGCTCGGCAGATGTCTGCGCCGGTTGACCAAAATGGAAGGCGGCCGGTTTCGGTGTGCTCGTCTCTGCAGGCTTGTTGAAGCCGGCGAACGGGTTGGCCGGTTTGGGTGTCTCAGCAGACTGCTCTGCTAGCTTTTCCGCTGGCTTGCCAAAGCTGAAGACCGGCTTGGGCGCGGTGCTGCTGTCCTCCGCAGGTTTTGTTGCGCTACCGAAAATGCTATCGCCAGGCTTCGATCCGGCGGTAGCTGTAGGAGTTGAGCCAAACAGCCCAGCAGTAGTACCATTGGCCTGTAAAGGCGCGGTCGTCGTAGGCGCCGCACCAAAAAGCCCGGTAGCTGCCGGCTTTTCGCCGTTTGCTTGCGACTGTCCGAAATTGAACGCAGGCGTACTGGGTGTCGCCGGCTTCTCCGGCTGTGATTGGCCGAAGCTGAATGAAGGAGTGCTCCCGTTCGCCTGTTGCGATTGTTGGCCACCAAAGAGTCCTCCGTTTGTCTTTGCTGGTTCCTGGCCCTGACTCTGGGTCGGACCGAAGGTGAATGAGCTGCTAGGTGTCGTTGCACTGTTCGGCTGTGACTGATTGAAGAACGAGTTTGTCGCGTTGAAACCATTGATTTGGGGCGGGGGGGTATTTGAGCCGAAGCTGAAGCCTGCATTGCCACTGTTTTGCGTGTCGCTGGCTTGGGAATTGCCAAAGCCACCAAAGCTTTGCGATCCATTCGCCTGCCCACCGAAATTGAAGCCACCATTTTGCTGCGCAGGTTGCTGACCGAATGACGGCGCCGGCGTCGAACCAGGTACGCTGAAGTTGAAGCCATTCGCTGATGGCGGAGGCTGGAAAGTCTGGAATAGATTCGACTGTCCCCCGCCTGTTGCACCGCCAACGCCACCTCCCAGACCTGTCGCTGGCGACCCTGACCGTGAACCGCGTGGCGTGCCTCTGCCTTTGGCTGACAGGATCTTTCGTCTTGCCAGTTGCGCCGCGGTCGCCTGTTGCGGCTTGTCCACATTGTCGTCGCCCATAGGTGCTCCTCCGTACCGTTCCCCGCCACCCTGGTGCTCCATCCCGCGCTTGCTCATCGTTCCCTATGCCCTTCAATCCAATGTTATGCCCACAACCAGACCTCGCTATGATGGAGATGATTTTCCCCCTCCCCCGTCACCACCGCGTGTGGCCTTGCGGCTGAAGCGAAAAAAACAACAGAAAGGCAGTATGTACAGTCGCCGAAGACGCGGATGTTGTTGCCATGCGCAAGGGCTGAGAGGGTGTCGGGGAGCTGATGGCGGATGTCGCGTGCTGGCGATGGTTCCTCGCGCGTCAAAAGCTGGGGATGGTCAAGTTCGTTTCTTTGACAGCATCGATCTTGCTCCTCCTAAACTCCGGTTCTTGCCCCAAGGCTAGCGTCCTCGCTTCGGCCCGTGCTACCGAGAGCCCCGACGTGGCCGAGCTAAAGCCTGAGGCACTCAGCAGACAACATTACAGGGCTCGTCTCTGGCCGTTCCCGCGTGTCCCGCGTGTTGACCATATCATAAGGTGACACGGGAGCTGGCTCGACATGCTAAGGAACACTGACAGCGGCGAAACATATGGTGATAGACGAGACTGCCTCCCCATGGAACGCTGCGGCACTCCGTTGTGGTTGCCCCCTCCTGTCACTGTCCCAACAGCCGAGATCTCATACTTGCGACTTTGTTATCCAGCCGCCTAGCGGCGATCAGGTCTCTCTGCGCGATCCTAATCCCCCGAGAAAGGAGTTGGCCTGCTACTGACCTGCCAGACTGTCTACGTAGAGGCTGTTGACCAGTAGAAGCGAGCATATCGTACGTACTGAACCAATTGCTACCGAGACCATCCAAATTGAGGCGCTACGCACTCTGAAAGGGCGGCCTTGGCAGCTTGGGATCGTATCTGCCGCCTGGTAGTCCATGGCTTCGCCGGTCTCTATCTCCTGCACGACAATACTGTGATCTCAATGTCGGAGTGGTATCATATGGAATTTGAATGTCTGAGCCTATTGGAAACGACGCTCCGCTACCTCGAGACCCCAGCAGGAGCGATTCGGTGGGATATGGATGGGCTCCCAAGCTCTTCTCAGAGGGCGAACAAGGTGAACCTACCGCTGATCGACCAAATGAAGACGATCATATTAGCCGAACAAGCCCAGTCGACCTCTTAAGCCGGTCCTTGGCTTCACCTTTCAAGGCAGGCGAGCAAATGCAGGTCCAAAAGGGATGGCGAGAGCGGCCGCAGTTGCTTGGCCTTCACTCTCGAATGACTGGCAGCGACTATGCTTCGCTGAGTCAGCCCTTAAGGTGTCAACATCACCGGCCTAAGCTCCACGAGCGTCCCGCATTCACCCATCGCTGAAGAGCCCACAGTGGTAATTTGCTTTCGCGAAAAGTGTTTCTGTGCGGTTTCGTGTTATCTCATGCCTCCCAAGGGGCTTCGTCCTCTCTAAGACCGCGGTGCCCTTGGCCGCCATCTCCCTAGCCAGCATCGCCATCGACTTCGTCTCGTTCGCCTTCACAGTCGCGACACTATTGCGAGTACTATGGCAAGAACTTCATGATACTCAGCCAAGCGCCGCGTGAAGTACACTCGTATCTCACCAACCTCCGAACGGGGTTGCTGGGGGAAGAGCCAAACCTGCGAGTGACGCGGAAGAGTATCCGACGGCAGCATTGGATGAACGAGGGTGGGGGAAGGCACGCTATCGGGCTTGGAGGGGAGGTGGATCTTGTGACATTTAAGACCATGTCGGATGTTCCAAGGAGTTTGAATAGAGGTTCAGTGCTGTTGAACGGCCGTTCCTTCAAAATAGTAAGCAAGGCATGAGCGCAGACTACAAGCATCGACGACGGCGATCACGGCGGCAAAGTCGGTCAGATAGTCCATCCAACTCTTCGCCGCCGGAAAAGAGGTTGCGTGCTCGCTCTCGCTTTGACAGGGGTGAACGGCAAGTCAATCATCCTTCGGATACGAATGGGGAGGACGAAGCGTATTGGGCGCAGCGTACGCGCCATTGCAAGTATACCGTGGCCAAGCGCGTGAGATGGCTGTCTGTCAAGACCGAAGGGCAGAGCTGATTGGAAATGCTGACGCGGGTGTCGACGAGACGGATCGCGAGGCAAGTTGCTGGCCTCTCATTTACGCTGCATGAGTATGAGCAGTCGGTGCTCGAGGGGGAGGGCATCGTAAGAGGGATCGAGTAGGGGATGAATCGGTTTGTTGGTGCAAGAAGAGTGGGAGTTGTGTAGTATGATCTAGGTCGTGGAACCTCCCTCTGCGTTTGTGGTTTATGTAGCTCAGAGCATTCTGCGATGAAGATGTCACAGCCACCGAGACTTGCTGCAATTTCCAAGTCCCTGCTCGGCTGGACATGAGAAGATGCCAAATTCAGTACGCACTTCTCGCCCAGATTTTTGCGCAGTACGCTCGATGATCCGAATTGAGAGAACGACGTCAAAAGCGCTGTGCTGTACTTTTGGCAAGCTTTGGTCGTTTCCATAGAAGCTCGTAATCGCGTACCAGCCCTCGACGTTGATATGCTCCACGCTCTGCCGTCGGTCGTTCCGCATTCGAAGCTACGATCAGGAACCACATCAATGGCCTTCCAATGATCGTTAAGATACAGAAGATATTCGACTGGGATTCGACACTTCCATCTTTGAGCCACGCGTCTTTGTTGACTGATCGCAGGGGAGATATCACGGCGGATATCAGGTCGTCCATACTGGCAGACGCGGAACTTAGAGCTTCGCTGACAACATCCGAACAGAGACCCAAGATCTCGAAACGAAGCTCGTCATCTTCTTTACCGCCGCTTGTTAGTTCGGATGCGTACTTGCGGCGCCTCGATGACCATCACCACCTCAAGCAAGCGACCCGATCGAGGCCGGCGCTGGTCTAGCTTGACGTGGCATCTGGGATTACATATGGAATGACTGTTGCAAGTGGAGCATCAACACTTGAACGGAGTACGAGAGGTGCACTGGGGAAAGAAGGAAAAAGCCCGGGTTTGCTTGGTCCTGCTGCCATAACCGAAAGAGTCGTAATGGCCTTCTGTTTTAGCCCTCTTTCTTCACTAGAGAATGCTGCATGGAATGACGATAATGATGGTAAGGGATCAGGAGCACGGCAGGGATTGTCCTAGTGAGCTTCCCTCGATGCAATGAGCGAGAGGGGGGTCCACGGCGTGCTCTGCGAACTTGCTTGGCATGAGAGCCTCCTGGGCTCGATTTTTAGTATTCCTTTCAGACTTAGATTGTAGCCAAAATCTGAGGGGAGTGATGGATGGCTAGAAGATGTCAATGTCAGCGATCGCCTGGATTCAGCTTCGAAGAACAGTTGCATGTGTCCGAGCGACGGTACGGCTCTGTCATCGTCGATCGTGTATTGATCGTCGCTGCCCCATCAGTCGACCCCTCCTGGCTTGCTCATGCCAATTCATTGACCGCTTTCACGCCTTCGCTCCATCGAACGCCGCCTATCCTCAGAGCGCTCTCACCGTGCCATACTGCGCCAACGTCCGAGCAAGACACTCAGATCATGCCTCGTCAACACTGCACGCCAATTCTGATCCGGGTGGAACCCATTCGGGACAGCCTGCGGACGAAAGTCGATGCACCACCTTGATTCCTCTCCGTAACCCTCGGATTCTTCGTCGAAGTCGCCTAAATCGAATCATCCACCACAGAGAGGTAGTGCTCCTCCTCGTCCTTGTGCAATGCACTAATGATAGAACCCTCTACCAGCTGCCATGCATCGATCTGCTGGGTAATCGTCATCGGCTTGTCGCAGACTGGGCGCCCATCTGAAGAAGCCCGCGTGCCAAACAACTATCTTTGCGGTCGTGCCGATAGCTCCCAGCCTCTTCAGATCTCCGATGCTCTTGATCTTCTGAATGCTCGTGAGCTCGACATATGAGAGCTTGATACGCATGTCGAATTAGGTGCTGTTCGATTATGAAGGTGTCACAGCAGCAAGCTTGCACCGCTGGCTGAAAAACTCCCCTGGCTTCTTCCTAGATCTGGCGGCAAATGGTGTTGGGGGGGAGGGGAGAGGGGGAACATGATGAGATGGGCCTGCAAGGTTGAACATCATCTCAGATCTCGGGTGGTCGAAGGTGTCGGCGTAGATGGTTTTCCGCAGCTTAGGCGCGATGCTCAGTAGGGAGCACTTCTTGTCGCAGCTTTCTGTGGTCGGCTTCGTTGCATTCATCGCGGCGTCGCTGGCCGAATGTCAAAGCGAGGGTGAGCGAGCAAGTGAAGATAGGTTCACATTTTAAACACTGTCGGAAACTCAAAAGGGAAGCACCTAGCAAGGCAGGGGTCCAGGCTCTGGCAAAGAAGGAAGGAACGACTGCGTGCTCTGCCCCTCACAGACTGATGTGTATTGGTCATCGGACAGCAGTGGCACATGATCCAGCGCACTTTGTGACGCAATGAGATCACGACGGTGGTACCGCAACCAGTGATTGACCGCGATCTATACGCAAGGCAGTCGAGTAGTGCCAGCTGTTTCCCAGCTGTTGTGAGTGTCGAACTGTCATAAGTTTGTTCCCCATGGCACAGGGTACGCAACCCTGATCGTCCAAGCAGCCTTCAAAGGTCCTTCTGTGCAGAGGGTTGGGTCCTTCATTTGGGCCTCAATTGAGGTGCGGCTGCAGTGGATTTCAGTTGCTGAAAGTCACGTACGCGATGTGCTGAGGGAAAATGCGATAGCCGTGAGGGTGCAGCAGCTGAAATACTGTGGCAAGATCGTCCGGAAATAGTATCGATGTCGTCTCTGCTCGCAGTTCGAGTAAACTTATACGGGAAATGTGTCAATACGAAGACGGCGCCCGAAACCGCTTACATGCTGCGCACGACGCAGTCCACACAATCTCCTGTCAAGTCCATCAGTCGCGACAACTGCGCACTTTCAGCGCCGTGGAGCTTCTCAATAGGGCCTAATAGCTTGGCCCGAACCTTCCAGCGCTTCTCGGGAAGGAAGCTTTAGCCCGGCTTCACGACCCGGCGCTGCATACAGTTCACGCCTCGGCAACAGAGAGCGCGGAGTGGTGGCATGCATAAGAGCTTCGATAGCTCTAGTACTTGCCAGGCGAGCACGATGATGCCAGAAGATAGAGCGGTGAGGTGCGAAGTTCCACGGTATTGCGACGGTTGGCCTGTTGTAATTGGGAGCGACGCTCCGGCATGCCGACTTCCGTCGCGGCGGCGGAGTCGGTCGATCCGAGGGCGCCAGCAGCGTCGCGGTGACTGTTTGAGCAGATGTATCGTGCTAATATGATGCACATGCGCGGTGTAGCAGCATCGTGAGTATGTGGCGGGTTGACAGCTTGCCGATCGTCCGTGGCACGCTGGCAGCATATACCCAACACGTCGAACATGCTCGCGTACTCTTGAATGCTATGCAGTGCGCCAAGATGTAATTCGGTAGTCGAGCTTCCAATTGGTCCCACGAGATCAACACAGGCAGGAGCTCCGCTTGCCGTGCTCTCCGACTATAGGCGGGTGATCTACGCCGCGGGCATCACGGAAAGGACGACGGTGCCAATGAACGAGATGCGGATCCGCGTTTTGCACCGCGGATTCGCTGCGATCAGAGTCACGTTGGAAGCACAATCAGCGCACAATAGCAGCTGGCTGCGCTGTCGGCGCACGAGGCTATAGGTCTGATCAACAAGGCACACGCGATGGCCGAAAAGCATCATCGGACTTTGCCGCGTGAACGCGCAAATAAAATTTAAGCTGTGGCTGCCATGTGCTCTCGATAGTCAGAAATGGGCCGTGGATGTCACCCGATCAGATCCAGCGGAAGCAGCGTCGAGAAGACGTCGTTGACTCGAAAGGGGCTGACAAACCTGCGGTGCTCGAAGGGATGTCGCCAACTTCCGGGGCAGGCCAAGGCGAAAGAAATGGAGACTGGTAAAAAGATCTGCGTGAGCGTCGCCACGAAGCACGATATTGGCAGAATCTCTCGCCGCCTCCGCGGCCAAGCATTCTGCTCGCTCACGACGGCAAGACGGGGAAGGTATCTGCAGTAACACACAATCCTCTCCATGTGGTGTTGCGCGGCCGCGCCTGGGGATTCTCCTTGCTCTTGCCGAAGCCGAATGCTGTTCCAAACTGTGTTCTGCTCGAAACCCGATTCATCCACTACCTCTCCTCGCGGCATCCGCCATACCGGGATGACCTCATCTCGCGCGATTAGAGCGTCAGGGTCTCCACACTGCAGGCACACGGACCCGTGAATCCTGTGCAGCACCGACAAAGTGGTGGACACGCTAGGATGGTTGCGACTGTCACTTGCCCTCCCCCTCTGCCGCACGCTCGGCAACGAGCACAGAAGAACCACAGGCGACCCTTCCCGCCTGCATCAGCTACTTTGATGTACAGCGCGCGAAGCTGAACCGAACTCTTCTGCATTCTGCCCCTGCCACGACCCAGCCCCCTCCACTTGTCTACACACGCCGTGCTACGACAGGAGCACTGCGAATGTGTGCTGCAGGGTCGGGTCAGGCGCGCTTCACTTCTCTATCCTTCGACGGTCTTTAGCTATTGATCGACTCATTGATCGACTACCCTTCAACCGGCTACATAACAACCACCGGTTCAACTATAATTGTACATCCTCTCTCCGACGTGACTGGACTTGCGCCATACCTACGCCACCCACACAGCGCATCCAAAGCCGAAGGTCTGGATACCGACAGATCGCATGCCGCTGCAGTCGAAGCATCTCCACCACCCTGACGGCCCGTCAACACCGCCATGACATCCGACACGCACGCTATCCACTCAGATCCATCACCGGCTTTGCACGGCCAGCCAGACTCAGTCCTAACGTCACCTTCACCGCTATCAGAAGCGGGATCCGCATCATCATCCGCGTCCGAAGACGAGCGCAGTAGACATCTCGCAGCAGCCCACCCAGCATCGAGCAGACCCAAACTCGGCAGCCGGAAAACAAGCGCCAGTATGATTGTATCACGGGATCAGGCCACGAGTGAGATCATCGACACGTCCGATTTCGAGGAGGGAGATGTCCGGACGATGTCGCCGCGAAGGAATTCGCAGCAGGTGGATGAATTGAGTGATCGCGCGCGAGAGGACATGATGGCGCAGGCGCGGACGCTGCAGGCGAGCTTGCAGGCTATTGTGGATCGGGTAGAGGAAGTGAAGCGGGAGCAGGAGAAGCTCGAGGGAGGGAACAAATTCTTGCAGTCGTATGTTTCAACCCAGTCACCATCGTGAGACTATCTTACTAATGCGATGACAGATACATCGGAGAGCTGATGCAGACCTCCAAGATCACCTCTTCCGGCGCAATTAATAAGAGAAGCAAAGGGCGAAGCGGCAAATGATCGCTTCGCCACCAAGCACAACTTCTGCACACGCGGAAGCGAAACGAATTGATTCTGTATACCACCGTCGCACGCATTCCGTGAACGACCCATTGTGCTTTTCATCAGCGGGGCGCGGCATGGCTTGCTTCTTAGACACATGGGCTGGCCGCATTTATGGGAAGGCGCGCTTGCATTGACGTAGTGGGTGGCTCATGGGGAAGGCGCGACTGCACAGCAGCTGCTCTGATAGCGCTATTTAGGACTGCATGTAACGACCCCATTGGCGCGTTGCGCGAGGTACACGTACACTCGCTTGAATGCCGAATATGCTTATTCTCTGTTCATTCCGTTCGTCTTGAGATGGTCGCCTCCTATGCTCTGCCGCGATGTCCCCCAGAGGCGCGAGCGATTCCAGCCATCGCGAAACTATGCACCAAGGTCCTGACGTCCGCGACACTATCGCTCCGCGCAGACGCCTCAAGCATACCCCTTCTTCACCCTCTCCACCAGGTCTGCCGCCAATCTCTGACTGCCGTCAGCGACCGCGTCAATGCTCCAGCCAAGCTGCTGAATCAGAGTACACCTGAACACCGTGCATTCCTGACCTGCAGTCGCTGCTTTCACACCCTCACGCAACTCCGCCAGCTTCTCATGCAACGCAGCGATCTCGCTTTGGTGCTCCTTCTCCCACTTCGCTGTGTCCTGACGGACCGAAGGCCAGATATGGATATTGCCACGTGGGAACACGACGGCATCCGCGCGCCAATCCGCTGGCGAGTCGCTGACCGCACTGGGCGGCGCCATCTGGACTGGCGTAGCGACCGTGAACTTGCTGATCTGTGCGAGCCATAGCTTGGGCAGGTGGAATGCGTGGATTTCGACGCTCGCATCATCTGTGGTCCCTTGAGAACCAGTCGGAGACTGGACATGGAATTCCATCACAGCATCAGGGCTGATCTTCTCGCCGCCGAAGGTGAGCCTGGCGTTGCCGAGATCCAGCGCCTCGCTTGCTTCTGGTGGTGAATGGGTCAGGTAAGAGCGCCCGTGCATGCCGTCGGCTTCGTGACGGACAAGAAGTCTCACCTCGCCGAACCGATAGGAGGTGAGGCGGTAGTGCTTCTGCGTATCCTCGCAGCTTGGAGCATCGGTGAAGTGGCCGGATGCAAATGCTCTGGCGTACTTGCCGTGGCTGCCTTCGTTGACAGTGGCTTGTTCCGGCAACAGGATGATGGTACCACCGATGAGCTCGGCGATGTAGGTGTGGACGGCCGTAGGAGCACAAGATAGCAGCTCGGCAAGCACGTCGCGGTCTGTGATGATGTTGATGTCGTTGAAGTCATAGTACGGCTGTAGATGGATGACAGAGCGAAGCGCAGGCTCGATACTGACAGAAGAGGGAGACTTCTCGTCGTCGCCTGGTCGGCTTTCATCAAGCTCAACAACCGAAGGTTGTGTCTTCAGGTTCATAATCCGCGGCAACCATGATGATCTATCAGTGTCCACCTCTAATCGAGGGGGATCGAGGACGTACCAGGTAATTGTATCACGATTATCCCATCAACTTTCTTCATCTCGCTGTATGCTGCTTCCATTGCTGTACCAGTGATGCCGATGTACGGCGTGGCCGGTCTTGCTTCGACAGCCGAGGTCATCGCGACAGATGGCAACCTCGTGGTCTGAACGCGAACGTGAGCGCGCAAGACGCGGGCTGCCAACAAATGGAACTTAATGTAGAGGACGGAGGGGCACGTGTCCTGAGCAAACGAGCAGACGCAGCCTTGTTTCATAAGAAGCCTGCATCTGCTTGCCCCGAGACAGTGCGCTCACCTTTGCTAGCAAACCAATTGTGAAGCTGGCATCGCGACTTGAGAGGAAATTGTGAGCCATTGGGAGAGTTCAGCGATGATCAAAGGGGTCGGCGGCTACGACATGATCGAGCCTCGTGTTTACATTCAGGGTGAGCTGCAGCAAGGGCGAATGTGGACGCTGAACAACACAGAAGCAGCATCTCCATACCCCTAGAAGCGACATGAATCATGGCATTCAGAGATTATGCGCAAAGAGTCGGTGCTGATCTCCGCGGCTTACGTTGTCCTTGGTAAGGAAGACGCAGCAAAGGCAGTGGTCGTTGGAAGGGCACATACAAGGAGTCCGGTGCCTGAGGCATTTTGAACCAACCTCGCCCGTCACATTCGCGAGACTCCGCTGTACAAGAACAGCACTTTGCGCCAGCCAAGTTTGTGCGCCAACAATGATGTCTACAGATGCAGTATTGGAGAAGGCGGCGCGAGAGGGTACCCTCGACATGTACGCTGCCTCAAACCACTGCCACGAGCCTTCCTGCTGACCAGGGCAGCGCCGAATGGCCTCGCGTGCTCGAAAGCGTGCTCCAGCGACTGCACGACGTATGCTGCCCCTGCTTCCCGCTGTCAAGCGCATCGTTGAGAAGACTTAGATCGTACACAACGAGTTCCCTATCCCTTCGATACCGCTACCAGCCCCTGTGTCCGCGTCCATCGACCCAGAGGTTGTAGCCTCAACGCCGCCAAGACAGCTTAACGAGCCCCAGTCACGGGAGGCTGAGCAACTTCCAGACGCTGATGATGCACTACCGAACAGTCAAGGCAGTACAAAGGAGAACGATGCGCCTACAGAGAGCACGTTGCCAGTGTCGCGGGACGTAAGCTTCCAGGTCAACCATGCGGCACAGCCTGCGGATAGTATGGAAGTCGGGGAAGGAGCGCTGCCGCCGGATCTGCTGAGCTCCTTCCAATATTCGACCCGCGTCCTGGAACACGACTTTACCCATAGCCCGCCACACACGATTCAGAGACTTGCGGAGCTGGTGCTGTATCCGAGGAAGCATTACAGGTTTCTCCCTGCGTATCTGAGGGCGCTGGACCGCACGGTGTCGGTGACTTCACCACTGTCTGACTTTCCTTTACCAACACTAAATGTAGCGGCAAATGGTGGCTTCCTTACAAATGGCGATGGTGCACAGTACGACAACACCGAAAAGGACACGCTCGGTAGTGACGAAAGCCTTGGTGGCGCTTTGCTGACACCCATCCCGTGGCTGCGACAAAGCGTCGGTAGCGCTGGTGGGAACGACGGAGAACTGCACAGTGAGAGCACAGAGACCATTGAGGGCCCGAATGGCGCCGGGAGCATCGAAACTGTCTCCGTCACGGTCAACGGCGTGCCTTCCATATCCAGCGTTGCGCAAACTTCTCCTCTTGCCTCGCCCACACTCTCAGAGCAGTCGGATGCCAGCACTGGCAGCTCTGCTAGCATCGACTCTACGGAAGCTGGATTGCGCCTACAAGGCGCAGTTACGCAGGGTGAATTGCTCCGCCAAGAACAGGAAGCGGGCGTTGTCCCGGTATCGCAGCACGGCCCGCGACGTACGCTCATCTCTGGCGGTGCAGCAGCTGTTGGAAGGGAGCCGGCTGTCCCATCTGTCGAGGGCGACGCAGTGGTGGCGGATGTGGCAATGGAAGAGCGGCAGCCTGAGGAGACGCCTCATGCGCGCGGGCCGGAGCTCATCGGCATGGAGGACATGGGTCCGCAGCAGCATGCGCTCGGTGGCGGACTTGACATGGAGGCTGCAGTAGGGAGAGTCAAGTCTCCGCCTCGAGCCGTGCAGCAGCAAGATGAAGGGGCCACTACGCAGCCACATGTTCAAGACGTCCCGCCGGCTCCTGCTGCGGACGAGATGATGGCCGCGGCACAGGAGGATGACTCAGGCGCGCAGGGCAAGGATCCGGCGGATGTAGAGAAAGAGCTCGACAAGCTCAGGGAGGACATGCAAGAGGAGATGGTGGAAGAAGCAAAGGAGTCTAGAGGCGATGTGGTGATTGCAGATGCGGATGGTGAACCAGCAATGGACCTCGACAAGGAGGTATGAGAGAAGGCCAGATCTACGCAGTCTGACTCGAACCGACAAGCGGTGAGATGACATTCGGAAGGCACGGCGATGGTGAAAACGACATCATACATGATCCTCGACAACAATGCCAATCTGTCCAACAGGCAGCCAGACACACGTCATGGCGCAAGTACGCTCATCCTTGGTATTCCGTCCCTTCGCTCCTTCCCGATTCAGTGGAGTTCGGGCCAACTTAGCGCTTCAGCGACGCACACCGCGTCACTCAACTCGGGCATATTTCGCTCAGCTTGCACCCAACATCGAATATCGCACTGAAATCCGAAGTCCTTGATGCTTGATGCAATCACACGCTCGTTGGTCTTTGAGTGAATCGTGCCGTTACTGCCGTCGGCTAACAAAGGCATTGATTGCGACTTCAACACCCTCGCCACGCCGCGCTACTACATATACGCAGACGTAGAAGGACCACCGTACGGCAGATCCACCGCGCCCACACAAGCAAGGCTGCAACATCGCCATGTCGCCAATCTACCGTCCCGTAGCCACCATGGATTCCAGCGTGGCCTGGCCATCAGCCTCGATGACCGACTTCACCACTTTCCGCAGCTCCGAAGACCACGAACCTTGTCTACGTAAGGAGTTCGGGAGTCACGGGGGCGACCTTCGCCGCCAGGGCTACCTGCGATCTCCGCTATGGTTCTGCCTGGCCATACTTCTGCTGTTCGCTCTCGCGGTGCAGAACATCTACCTATTCGCGCTGAGAGGCGCCAGTTTTGGTAGCTTCGAGGATGGCTACTTTACCGAGCTCGGTACTTCATTCTTATTCTTGACCTCAAATCGTGTCTTTGCATGCTAATGGTCGTACAGATTACCTGAAGTCCTTCATCCACCTCCAGCCCACCCGCTTCCGCAGTGCCATCCTCCCTACAGAAGACCTGACCGACATGCACGTCCCCACACCTTTCCTCGATGAGCAAGGCCGTAGCTACACAGGTCCTCCGTCCGTTGAGGTCGATGCCGCCTGGTCGGACCTCATCTACGGCCGCTACGTCAACTTCACCTCCTCCGAACTCGCCTGGCTCAATTCGGATACTCAAGTCCCGAACATCGAGTACCTTGCCGCCAACAGCCCCTGGATCCCCACCGGAGGCTTCTTCGGCGGTCCAGACATGCTGCACTCGCTGCACTGTCTCAATGGGATCAGGAAGCATTTGGATGCCGACGAATACGGCCTGACTAACAGTCCGGAGGACGAGGGTGATCTATTGAGTCAGACCAAGTACAGGCGCATGCATCTTGATCATTGTCTGGAGCAATTGCGCCAGGCGGTGCTGTGTCATGGGGATCTGACGCCGGTCACGCTGAGGCCGGTTGAGATTATGCATGGAGGGGAGAATGTCAAGATCCTGTTGGGCGAAACGGAGAGGGAGCATATGTGTAGGGATGGGCTCGCTTTGGCCAAAGCATGGCGCGAGGAAGGAGAGAGGAGGGGCAGGGTGGAGAGTATGTGAGCTGATTGTTCAAAGAATCGCGAGTTTTGGGATCGAGCTTCCTGAGCATTAACAGTCGATCTCAGCTTCACCTTCATCTTTAAGAGCATTAATGAAAGAGAAGAACGTGGGATTATCATCGTCATTCGTGCTCGCGAAAGAAACTCTTATCTTGGCTGGTCTGGGTAATGTGGTCTCCGCCTACCTCAAGACATTGCCGTCATGCCTCCTGACATCGCAAGCATGGACCGCGGAGTTTTTCGCCCAGACCCTCTCTACTTCTTCGGCAGACTTCCATCATTCCGCATCTCCTCCAGCTTGCGCAGAACCTCCACACACAAACGCTCCTTGGCTTTCTTCTAGCCATTGATGTGCTTCACGGACGCGATCGGGCCCGCCAGATTTGGAGTCTCTTCACATCATTGTGAAAGTGAGCCTTCATGTTGACGAAAGATCCTGGCTGTCCGTCCTCGACCCCAGAAGGCTCCCATTTCAACTGTAACGAGCAATACCCTATGGAATGTACAGCGCTGTGGACTTGATTTGGTAAGCTAAGCTCGTGGCCGGCATCTATGTCCGCGAATTCCTGGGCCAGACCCGTGCCATTGGAACCGCAGCGCCTGCGCTTTACCGAAGACTCGTCGTTGATGGGCATTCCGCGGAGATTGAAGGCTTAAAGGCGGAGCCCAAGCACGCCGCACCGCGCTGCTGCTTTCTTGGCCGGAGTTTTGCTGCTGTACGTACCCTCGCCTGCACCCCAGCCGTCAAGCGGCCCTCCGGAGAACGTGGCGGTGGCGAACGAAGAAGAAAGGTGGGCGCAGGGTCTATTTGAAATCGTAGATTGCGGGCGGGAATTTGACAGGTTGAAGAAAGTCCATCGATATGTCAGCGATGGACTGCGAGATAGAGAAGGTGAAAAGTTACTGGTCAGTGTTCTGTTCCAGTCCTTGCTATTGAGCTCCTCGGTACTACCACAATCATTATCCGCCGAGTGAAATGCCTTTGCGCTTCTTCGATGCAATGGCCACGGTCTCGATCAGTGGCATACCGCCTCTGCAAGCCGACTGTTTGGCTAGCTTCTCCGACGGATAGGAACCTTGCTGGTGACTGAATGCTCACCGAATTGAACTCTCGCAGCGAATCGTTGGGGTCCCGCCTCGTCATAGTCGAGAACCGGCTGAGTTTGTCGTTCCTGGCAGGCATTCATGAAACTGCTGATTATGAGTGGATCAAATTGCGCTGTTGGGATGGAGACGGTCTGTTCCCACGGGCTGGGGTTCTTTTCGAGCCAGGATTGAATGTCTTTGATGTCTGCTATGAAAGCGGTGTCGCTCATGCGGTCGAGATAGGCCACCATGACTTGGCCTGAGGGCGAAATGGACGTCTCAATGATACTGTCAGCCCGCAGAGTGCCGCTTTGTGATAAGGCTGACTGATGGTTGTCTGTCAGTGGAGATGCCGGAGAAGTGTTGTCTATTAGTGGGCCGATTGTCGCATTTTGGCTCGGAGCCGAAACTAAATAGCCTTCTGCTGTTAGCAAGGGCAAGGGATCGAGGAGTTCCTGAACGACTTCATGGTTCGACTGAAGCTTGGGAACCTCGCGTGCTGCCTGTGAGTGAGTGTGTGGGGTTCGCGGTCGAGCCGCGCGCGCACGTGATGGCGTTAGGATGTCCATTCGTTGGAACGCTTGTTGCCAACCGGAAATAACTACTGGTGGATAAGATCACGCGAGACTGGTCGGTCCGTACGCTGTCGGTACCATGTGTCGAAATTCGATTGGAACCAAACTTGTGTGTCGTTTGCCAAGATGCGTACTCAGTCAAGAGGGCGTTATCAACGTCCAAGCGAGATCAACGAGTGATTCCAAAGAGTAAATGGGATTCCGAAGTGCGGAGCGACGGAGTGAGCTTGGACTGCGTACTTATATCCGAGGAGGAAGGCGCCCTTGACTGCATCGTTCCTTCCCAATGAAAATCCGCGTACGATCATATGCTCCCCGCCTCGAGCGCCGTGTCTACACCCTGTAACTACATCAGCGTATCAGCATTCGCTGACGGTCCTATGCAGCACTGAGGTTAAGTAGCATAACGTTACGCGCAACCAAGGAAATGACAGTCGATTTGCTGGAACTACTGCAAGTCGCTACCACCGCAAAAGTACACGGTGCCCGTGGAGCATCAACGAAGCTGGCCTGTTGGTCAGTATCCGGCTCTTCCGTATCCGCAGTAGCCACGATATCCTACAAACCTTGAGTATCTCACAGGTATGGGTATAAATTCGCCGAAAGACTCCAGACTCCTTTCCCATGCTCTACCCCGCCCCTCTCAAGCTTCGGAATGGTGTCACTTATACACCTGCTGCCCTCCCTGCCCGGGCGGCGGACCCCATCCTTGCGGTCCTTGATTTTGCAATGGTATGTTCTGCGTCCCCCCACTCTGCATCTGCTGTTGTACGTCCGGTCGGTACTTCAGGTCTTGCTCGAAGTTGCATATGTGGCAGTGGACGGCGTGCCAGGGCTTAAGGCTGAATGGAATGACGGGTCTAGAAACTGAGGGTTAGCACGTCGGCCCCATCTGTGTAGATGCCAAAGAAGACACGAGTCCCCGGGCTCGAAGATCCTATGGCGGAAGTGTATCGGGGGAACGACACCATCAAGATCGGTTGCCTGAGTACCTGTTCGCGCTTAGGTCCACTTACATGAAACAGAACGTGAACCATTCCCTGCGCAGATGGCGTTAGTATCTGTAGCTGTGGAACGGCTGAGAGGGCCAAGGAGGCGGTAAGACCGTACCATAGCTTCACGATCTTCCCGCTAAAGTTTCCACAGTTCTGACATTGTACTGTGACGTTCTCGTAGCCGGTTAGGAGTGATCGGAACTCTGAAAACAGGTTGCATGGTTAGCTCGCCGATCAGACTCGAAAGCGCCGGGAAGGATGGTATGTACTGTGTGTTCCGCATGTGAAGATGAAAGCCATGGCCGCTGTCACTAATGACTTGTTCGTGTACTGTGGTGGATCCGGTGGGATGGGCGGAAGCTTAGAAAGGGTGGAAGGCGAAGGTGTGGAATGATGTCTTCGACGCGCGTGGCTGTGAAAGCGTCATCAGCCTGGGCTGCTCGTTAGCAGTCACGGTCTGAGGTACCCCGGATTCTGCGGCCCTGCATGAGATGAGGCTCAAAAGATAGAGATGGCTCGTGCGCATAAGATTGAAAGATGCGTCAGGCATGAAGGTCGGGAGATAGCCATCATCAAATCTCAGCTAGGCCGAGCGGGGCAACGGAAGGTATCAAGGTGGTATCTGGTTTTGTTTTGAGAAAGCGATATCCCCAAGGAGGCATGCATACAATGCTTCAGGTTGACATTCCCACGCGAAGGGAGCTCGTGCTTGCAGCACCTGACCGCCTATTGCGTCTTGAAGAGCAGGATCGCGCAGTGTCCGAGGTAGAAGTAGATGAAATGCTTCGTCTCTGCCGGCTTCGTCAGAAAGATCTGAAAAGGATTTCGCGGCGAAGTAGGCTCACCGTGCGTAACGAAACTACCGAAATTCCTTCCCACAATGCAATGCCAGGTCGCTCCTTTGCGTTGGTCGAACTGTCAGATATCAGCACTCACATAGCCCATTCCTGGCCGCAGCAATGGTGGTGGCAAACCTCGCGCTTGATGTGATGCGCTATCTCCTGCAAATTCTTCAGCGACTCGAACTCGTGGCCTTCTACACTGAAGCTTGCCTTCTCGATATTGTACTTTTCCATTGCTTCTTGGGCTGAGACGATCAGTACAATCGCCTGGGCGGGTAGAGTCAATGGACCTCGACGTACCAACGTCAATGGCTTCCTGCTGCATCTCCTCGCTCTGCCGCGATCATCAGCGTCGTCGCTGACTCATCGCGAAAAAATGCGCCATACCATGTCTACAGACTTTATCTGGGCTGCATTGTGGCGAACAAGCGTCAGCACGCAGGCATGAGAGGTGTTGATCGAGACTCACCCTCCAGCTTCTCCGGCTTCTCACCCGCCTCCTTAACGTCCGCCATTTCACTCAGGCTGCTTGCAATCAAACTTGTATCGTCTCTCGAACGAAGTCCCACAGTCGAAACAGAAATGTTTGTAGTTGATGTCGGTTCAGAGACGCGTGTTATGGCGCGGTTCTCCAGCCGCAGATGCCGACTCATATCGCGCTAGTGGTTGCCAAGATCTGACCCGGCCGCTGCGGAGCACACCACCGGCGGGACAAATTCCATGTACAAATCTTTCGAGACTTCAACTTCGTTTTTTGCATGTCAATGGTGGCACAACATCATGGCGGACGCGGCGTCGGGTACGCGTATCTTCGTGAAAGGGTTGCCACCCACTTTCACCGAAGCACAGTTTCGGGAACACTTTGCCGGCAACGGAAACGAGGTTAGCGATGTCAAGATATTCCCCAACCGCCGTATAGGCTATGTCGGGTACAAAACACCTGAGCAGGCGAAGAAGGCGGTGAAGTACTACAACAAGACTTTCATACGAATGTCTAGGATCAATGTGGAGATTGCACGCCCGCCACCAACCCAGCATGCCCAAGAAGCGGCAGTCCCCAAGCCCACTGCCGCGGAGATATCCTCTGAGAGAGGCGCACTGAAGCGCAAGCGCGACAGCGAGGGAGAGGACCCGCAGGATCCGAAATTGAAGGAGTTCATGGAGGTCATGAAGCCGAAGAGTAAGAAGAAGGCGTGGGAGAACGAGGTTGCCGTGGTCGAGGACGGTCAGCTTGCCGCAGAGGACGAGTGGCAGGGTATCGAGGAAGGCCAGAGCGATCAGGAGTACGAAGCGGTGCCAAAGAAGGTGAAAGGAATGATGGACGCTTCGACCGTGACGCATTTACAGCCTCAGCCTAAGTCTCTCGCAGCACAGCCAACACACGAAACCGAAGCTGCTCCCGATCCTGACGTCGACCTAGTCGATGCAGAAGCTGTCGATAAGCCTAATGCTGCTATCTCGGACTCAGACTGGGCTCGCTCACGCACAAGTCGTCTTCTTGGTCTGCTGGATGACGAGGAGGAACAGGTGGAGACATCGAGACGCAAAGAAAGTCCGGAATCTGATGAGGATACAACAAACACGCCTGAAGCGAAGCTGAGCCCCAACCCAGTCACGACTGGCGGCGCAGCGAGCTCCTTGCAATCGCCACCTGACGACAGCATCGAAGGGAAGCCGCGAGATGAGCAGGAGGCAGGCATGGAGCGTAACGGCAGGCTGTTTGTGCGCAACTTGCCTTATGACGTTAAACAAGAAGACCTGGAGGCTGAGTTCGCGACCTTCGGCAGCATCGATGAGGTGAGCCAACCATATTTTCTTTCTACCATCCGCTTCGAAGATGATCGACCTGATAGGGACAGCTGATACTCCGGTATTTGCTGAGAACCAGGGAGAGTATATTAGTAGATGCTTCTCGAGCCTGAAATGAGCGTCTATATGACCAATGTCTTTTTTTTGGCTGAAGCGATACATTGCTGACAACCGCCGATAGGTTCATGTCCCAACGGACACCAAGAATGGACGTGCCAAAGGCTTTGCCTTCATACAATTCGAAAATGCAGCAGTCGCCGAGCAAGCTCTTGCTGCCAAGGATGGTCAAGATTTCCAGGGTCGACTCCTTCACATCATACATGCCGCCGACAAGCGCAGCAACAAGTTGGACGACTTCGCACTGTCTCAGTTGCCTCTGAAAAAGCAGCAACAGATCAAACGTAAACGCGAAGCAGCTCTCAAGAGGTTCAATTGGAATTCGCTGTACATGAATGCAGATGCTGTGGTGTCAAGCGTAGCTGAGCGTCTGGGACTTTCCAAGTCTGCTGTACTCGATCCGACCAGCAGTGACGCCGCGGTCAAGCAAGCACATGCTGAGACGCATGTCATTCAAGAGACTAAAGCCTACTTCCGACAGCAAGGCGTAGACCTCGATTCCTTCAAGAAAAGCGAGCGAGGCGACACCGCCATCTTAGTCAAGAATATTCCGTATGAGTGCAGCAAGGATGAGCTGCTAAGGCTATTCGAAGAACACGGCGACGTCAAGCGGTTTCTGATACCTCCTAGTGGTGTCATCGCGATCGTGGAGATGGCCAACGAGGCTCAATCGAAGACCGCGTATGCGGCGCTTGCTTATAAAAGGGTCAAAACATCCATTTTGTTCCTAGAAAAGGCGCCAAAGGATTTGTTCAAGAGGACGGCAGTTGAAGCCGCAAGCGCGAAACCGGCAGAAGACGGCGTGAGTAAGGCGGTGGCGTCCGACCTGAAGGCTGCAGAGCCCGCACCTGTTGCAGACACTTCGGGCACAGCCACCCTCTTCGTCCGGAATTTAAACTTCAGCACCACTACACAGCGGCTCACGGAGACCTTCAGCCCGCTGTCTGGCTTTCTCTCCGCTCGTGTCAAGACCAAGACTGATCCAAAAAAGCCTGGGCAGATTCTCAGCATGGGTTTCGGGTTTCTGGAGTTCGCATCCGCGCAGCAGGCTCAGGCGGCGCTGCAGTCAATGGATGGCTACACTCTTGAAGGCCACAAGCTTCAGATCCGCGCTTCGCACAAGGGCGCCGACGCTGCAGAAGAGAGAAGAAAGGCGGATGCAGCGAAGAAGGCGGCCGGCAAGAAGACCAAGGTCATCATCAAGAACCTGCCATTCGAGATCAGTAAAAAGGACGTCCGCGCTTTGCTGGGTGCGTACGGCCAGCTTCGATCTGTCCGCGTACCGAAGAAGATCGACCGTGCTGCCAGGGGCTTCGCGTTTGCCGATTTCACCACCCCAAAAGAAGCAGAGAGTGCAATGGAGGCCTTGAAAGACACACATTTACTTGGTCGTAGACTTGTGATTGATTTTGCTGAAGGCGATCCGGAGGATGCCGAGGCAGAGATTGAGAAGATGCAGAAGAAGGTCGGAGGGCAGGTCAACAAGGTTGCGTTACAAAAGCTCACGAGTGGGGGTCGGAAGAAGTTCAGCACCGAGAATGGCGAAGAAGATATTGATCGGACTGGACTCCACTGATGAAATGGCAGGAGGCGCACGTCAAAGCAAGGGTGCTGTTGCACCGATTCACGTGTACGCTCCTGATGAGCTTGAGCCACGCCCTTGCGGCATTGCAGCCTGCGAACTCTCCTGCGACGACGGTGCTACAAGTCCTCGGCTACATCTCTATACCTAGAAATTCATGCTGGATCATGGACTTTTATATGCGCTACCATCTTCAACTATCACAGCGATGTTTTTAACAACAATGCAAACATTCCAACACCACATTCCAACACGTTGCCTATTGTCTCAAGCTGGAAATTGCGATACTCCCGGTAGGCCCCTCGACATCCCTCTCTGGCCGCAAATCGCCTCGACTATCCAACGTCACTTCGACGGTGCCCTTGCACGACCTTTGATGATGGACCAGAACCGGTTGCGCTTGTGCGCTTCGAGCACGATCCTGCATGCAATGAGCGCGCAGCCTGACCCACCTTCTTGCCCTCCTCGTGCAGACTCCAGGCTCCACTGCCGAGATTGCACGCTCGTCGCTGGGGAGGCATATCGTGGTAGAGGTGGTTCCATTGCTAAGTCAGCCGTGGGATGGCAGAGGTTGGTGATGTTGCTCATAAACACCCTGTCAATCGCGTCCTCCTCCCCTGTTGCCACCCTCTCTTTCGTTGCTGGGACGGTGATGGCACGCTGAGCCGTCGTCGTTGATTCTTCTTGTCGTTCATTTTACCTGGCCATCAGTCATTCCTTCTAGAAAACGTTCCTTACTATCTCCTATCTTTGCCTTCTGACGAATAATCGAGACGGTTGTCTCAGCATTCTTCTTGGAGTCATCTTGGCTTTGCGTGCCAGGCGAAACATTGGACCTGACTGGACTGCTTTGTTGTGATCAGGATGCTTCAACCTCCGGCTGTCTTACATTCTAACGCTCCGCCTCTGGGCGATGGAGCTAGTAACGTCCAGTTGGCATCACGAGTGTTGCAGGAGCACCCCGGCAATCGTCAGCTTGATTACCACGCATCCACTGCCTACTGTGAGAAGCATTCAGCCCCGATCCAGGCGGAAAACAGCTGGCCGCGAACATTTGGACAGTATCCTCAACCATTGACCCATGCTCCGCGCTACGGTCTGGTAGGGCTTGGTTATGGGTATCGCCGGCAATCGCACTGGGATTCCGTGGAGGAAGTACGAAAGAAGGCTAAGGCGCTATTCAATCGCTTTCAGAAGTCCGAGCAGTACACCAAGTACAGAGCTCGGCAACAGAAAGGTGACAAAAACCAGGAGCAGAAGTGGCCTGACAACTTGGAGCTTGCCTTCTTCCAGGGTGAGCCTCTCGTCACTCTTCTGAGGAGGGTTTCCACTAACATTTTCCTCCCCAGCTCTCGTGACATGGCCGCCAATGGGCCGCCGCAAGTTCGAATACAAGGGCAAGCAACGCGGCCGGAACGAGCTGATTGCCGACTACATCCAGCAGCTCACTGGCATAAAACGCGGCCGGAAGCAAGTCTCGAGCCATATTCAGGTATTGAAGCCATTCGTTGAGTGCGATCAATACATCATGCGCTATCTTTCCAAGGAAGACATGGGCCACAGTCCTGGAAGCCTGGGGAGACGGTACAGTAGCATGTATGCGAACGGCCGCCGTGCTTCTGAGTACGTGCCAAGCGTGCCGGGCCCTTATGCTACTCGCAGCGCTCATACCGCCGATGCTCACGCGGACCTCGAGGCTGTGCGAAAAGCGAAGCATCGCCTAGACATCTTCGAGCCCAGTCGCTTCTCGATGTTCGTTCAACGTAAGCAGGAGCTCTCGGACGGCCGGACGCACGAAGAACGAATACACACATACACCGAGTCGATCCCAACTCCTTTTGCTGGTGACATGCCACACACCGACTGGCAGACTCTGAGCAGAGAATATCCATTGCTGGTCGCGTTACACCAACGCGAGCCCATCGACTGCAATGTGATAATCGCCGACGGTTCCATCGGTTTCCCTCGCGAACCATTTCGCAACATGCAGGGCCTGGAGATTGGCATTTCCTTCATGTGCAATAGCAATAACCTTCCAGCAAATGCCCAAGTCAAATGTCGCAATAGCTTTCATCGCAAAGGTCAACGGCTCAACGAGCACAACCAAATATTCGACGCACCTCTCCAGACCTCCGAGACTGGGAAGGGCTTCACAACTTCACTGAAATTCGGAAGTCAATTCTGGGCACGCATGCTGCATACACTCGCTGCACGCTTGCAGAGGGACGCTGGTGAGGGTTCTCTGGATGCTGCTTCGGAGGTACAGAGCACGCTTGCAAGCATCAGCGCAGTTCTTGAAGTGTATGTCTGTGGTCCCGATCGATCCGAAAGGATTCTCGTGATGTGCTGGAACTTCCGCAAATCGTCTGTTGAGACTGGACGAGCGAGCTGGCGGCGTTTGATCATGCCGCAGAGTGCTGGCTCACAGTACCCCGAGCCCCCCAAATCGGAGCGCGTCGACTCCGTCTACGACTACACGACAGCATACATAGATCTCACCTCCACTTCTACCACAACCGAATCGCTTCCCGCCCTCCAGTCGCCCTTCCAGTACGGCGCCCCGACCATCTCGGCCCATTCGCAAGCCATCAGTGGCTGCTCCTCTGGACCATCCTCAGCTACATGGCACTCGGCTACTTTTCCGGAGACGAGTAGTGTTCCTTCACTTGCTACATCGGCTATGATGGACTTTTCGACTGACAACTCCTTCGACTTCTCAGCCGGAAACCTGCATCTCACGTATGACGATGCCATAATGCCTGAAAATACCGACTTCACCCACTTCGACCTCTCGACTTTCGACGCAGCGATTGGTGGCTTTAACAGCGCCGATCTGGACTTCGCGCTCGGCACTACAGAGGGGGGCGCTTTTGCGCAAGATCCCGCACTAGAGGCCTACGATACTGCGACGAATGCGGTGGCCGGCGGTTCGGCGAACGAATGGTATGACGGCTGTGCTACCGCGACCGCGTACGATTCGCAAGCGCCGCTCAGCGCCGTGACAGCCCAGAGCTCCTTCGAAAGCCAGCACGAGGCCACGAGTGCGACCGAGCACTACACGCCGCGCGAACAATACGCCGCCCCTCAAGTTCACATGGGAGCGGGAGCGCTGGACGCAACGACATACGACTACATCACTTCGGCGTATGATCCGGATTTCCTCGGCGCTCAACAGCACGAGCAGCAGCATCCTTACGGGGCAGTGCCGGGTCACAGCCAGGCAACAGTAGAGATGGGCGGAAAGCTGGAAGAAGATCCATTAAGCGCATTGCCTGGTGCGTCCTATCTGCGGAGCCTGCATGTGTTGCCCAAAGAGGAACCTATGTGATGAGATCGTCATGATGAATGGAGATGATTTGACGGCGATGTAATCATGTTAACGCACGCTCGCCGTGTGGTAAAGATTTCGAGCTCCATGACGCCCGCTGGAAGAAGAAGTGGACTTGAGACCCCCCGCTGTAGTAATTCAAGGAGCAGCTGCGGAGCAGGCAATCGTGGGCCCCGACGCCTTCAGCGACTACTGTCGCCTGCCCATCTGCTCACAATCTGCCATTGCCTTGCCAGATGGCGACAATGCGAAGTTTCTCGTCGTGCCATCCGAAACGGACGTTCATGTGCACAATAGTCAGCTGTGGTCACCATTTGTGTAGTGCATCAACTGCGGTATTGGTCTGGTCGAGGATCGAGCAACCACACTCTCCGCCGTCAATGCCATGTAATCACTCTTTCGAGACGTCTCTGCGAGCTTCGAACGAGCCTCCGAAATCGATACAAACTTGCAGCAAAACTTTGTGATCGTGAGGTGGCCTAAAGCTCCAGAGGTCGACCCGTTGCAGCGCGAGACGCCGACAAGCTTGATGGACCGTGCAGCGTTGAGCCAGCTTGACTGGGAAGGAGTGGCCGGATGGCAGGGCCGAATCGCGGCTCGTGGAGGCAGCCCTGGAAGCCTATTACAGGCGAAGAACATCGGTAGCTCAATATAGCCACTTAACTACGTTATCCTTACACCTGCATCGGTCCAGAGCCTAGGCACTGTTCGGTAGCTGGAAGCGCAGCTCTTTGCCGGTAATCGGCACTTCCAGCCTGTCTCGGACGGTGGCGTCTTCGTCCGTGAATCTCATCCACAGAGGCCAATTCGGCGCTAGCACGCTCTCTGGAGTAGAGCGCACGACGCCGAAAGACAAAGTTTCACCCTCGTCGGAGCTACGATAGGTCCCAGACGGCGCCGACCAGTATCCGCAGCTTAGCCTTTTGAGCGTGAATACCGCCTCGTCGCGATAGACGTCGGGGTCGATCGGCAGGCCGTGGCCGAAGCCGTCCCACTGCTTGATGCGATAGCCCCCCGTCTTGCGCGATTGCAGCAATCTTCGGCTCGTGATGACTTTGAGATGACGGATCTGAGCCAAGTCATGCTCACGCAGAAGCGTGCTGGGCGGGCTGAATCCTTGTTCGTCGATGAAGAACATGGTGTCAGCCCAGAACTTCTCGCACGCTTTGGCATGCATGAGCTTGCCCTGCGATTGAGCAGTATGTTCTCTCTCATCTTTTCCCCATCAACACCCATACCTCCTTGTACATCTGCTGACAGCTCAGGAGGACCGCATGAGATGGCGGCTCGCAATGAAGTAGGTCAACTTCACCCCTGCGGCAGCTCAAAAGCATCTTTGAAGGTCCTATTGCGGAGCTCTGGCACGGTGGTGACGAGATAGCTTCTGCCACACTCTGTGACCTTCTTGAAATCCTGCGTTGGTACCGCTGTCTTTGTCGAGATTGCCACGCCGATAGTAGTGAGCGGTTCCGTCAGCAAATGCAGCGGCCGAGATCGCGATTACAGTTGAATTGACCATGTTCTTGAAGTCGACCAGTGGAACGCTCACGCTTCCCGTGGAAAGTGGAAGTGGTACCTGGATGTGTGCGTGAGCAAGACTGATGGCACGAGCGATAGATTTCGAGCTTGAAAGTCAGCTTTGTTGCCCAGTGCGGTAACTTGCCACTAGTGCAGTATCAACTTCAGGAAGGAGCGGAGCAAGGAAAGAGCGACCGTTGACCTCGCAAGGACGGCTTCGGGCTTACAGCTTCGAGACTCCTTTGAGTTGGCACCCTTTCCTACTTCCCACTCCCAGCCCCGTCCGTTTCCCCGATCCTAAAGACATACTTAACCGCACTCGCCTTACCATCCTTCAGATTCTGCAACCCCTCCTCCACGCCCCCCAACCCGCCCTTGATCACTTCCTGCGGCTGCGCCTTGAACCATCCCTCACTCAATCCTCTCGAGAAATATCGCATATAGACGAACCCCAAATCTTTGACCGCACTGTGCACCGACCCCACATTCGTCATGCTCTGCTTCACACCAGCCTCGAAACACTCGTGGACTCCACTCCAATCCTTTCCCGGCGGCGGGAGGACGAACGTCGTCTTGCCGCCGTCGGGCGAGAGGACTTTGGCGATGTTCTCGACCGAGCCCTTCTCGGAGACGGCGTCGAAGGCGTGCAGCAGCTTCTTTCCCCCGAGCGCTTCTTGGATGCCCTTGACGACCGCCTCGTCGCCGTCCCGGTAGTCCACAATGGTATCGCCTCTGGATCGGTCCAAGAACTGCTCGACGTGGGATCGCGCTTTCCCTGCTACGGCGATGATGGGGTGGAGATTCGATTTCACAGCTAGCTGCAGCGCATAGCTCCCAACCGCCGACCCGGCCCCGTAGATCAGTAGGCGAAGTTCCTGGCCTGCTTTCATCGGACTCCAAGGCTGAGGAAGGCCAAGGCGGTCAGAGGCGTAGAGCCCTACGGCTGCGGTCAGGGCGGCCAGGGGGATCGCAGCACCGTCTTCGAAAGAGATGTTGGGAGGCAAGAGCGCGGTGGTGTGTGCCCAGGCGATTCCGTATTCGGCGTACGAACCACCGGGCTTCAGCATCTCGTGGAAGGCAAAGACGCGGTCGCCGGGCTTGAATTCGTAGACGTTTTCGCCGATGGTGTGAACGGTGCCGGCTATGTCGTCGCCCTGGTTTAGGGGTGGGAAGTCTTTCATCCTGGGGACGTGTGTGAGTGGGCGACTTGAGGGGGAAGGGGGAAGAGATACCATGCCGGGACTTTCCAGTCTTTCGGATTGGAGCCTGAGACTTCGATCTTGATCACGACTTGGCCGGGTTCGGGCTTGGGGATGGGGGAGTCGATTATCTCGACCTTGGGGCCGGGGCGGATGACAGCTTCTTTCATCTCGGATCTATGTCTGGGTGCGACGAAAGGGTGGGCTGAAGAGGAGCAATAATTCTCTCAATGCTTGGGGCCGGTTTGGAAGAGGGATGGAGATCGGAAGTCGCTCCTACCGTTGCTGTCGATACTATATGCTCGATGGCATTGATTTCAAAGCAGCTCTTCCCAGGTGCGAACCGCGGCATGCGCAGTCTTTCTGTGGGCAAGCATGGTGGGGATGCAGGCGTGAAGTCGAGTTTGGAGCTCGGTTATGTTGATGACGCAAGCGAGCTCTTTCCCCGGAGCAGTCAGCCAGCTCATGCGATTAGCCGATATCACAGAAGCGCGGTCAATCAATCAATTTGATGGGGGCAAATTGATGGGCTGTCGGGGGTGAGAATTGCTTGACCAGATGAGCTGTGACGCTGCACCCACCAAAAGGTCCGGAGTTTGTCCTGCGCTTCTGCCAACAGGCGGCCGCCAGGACACCTGGATCTTCCGAGACGCGCGACCGCGCACAGAAGGGTATTAACATCATGCAGTCGATGTGTTGCGCGAGACTGTCTGCCGTGAGACGAGCAGGAAAGGCGATGCATCGCCCAGCCACCCACCCTCACGCACACGGTGAGGCCAATCAATCGATTCCTCACCAAAGCAGCTTAGCCCGCTTCCCGCCCGTGCGACGGCAGAGTTTTGCTCGTCCCCCCCCCCATCAAACGCGCCCGCCCGGCCTCCTTTCAATTCGCCCTCCCGCCCTCCACCGTTTCCCACGCGCGATTAACTGTCGCAAACCCTTCGCATTACCCGTCGCAAAGCTTCCCTCATCAAATACCCTCTGCCTTGCTTCTCCCGCTCATGTCTAATCAGCCACCGCAATACGACCCCATCTTCGACATGCCGCCACAGCAATTGCAGCGGGGCACTGCGGTCTATGAGGAATACGTGCATCCCTATGGCCCGCCGACGCAAGTCGCTCCGGGCATGCTGCCGGAGCGCAAGGTGATTACGCTGGACACCCACGAGTTCATACGGACCAGGGATGCTGTACGTTCGCCTGCAGCCCGCGCACGTCATGGACGCATTGCTGACAAGGAGGCGTGCAGTTGACCTCAGCCTACGTCCACCTCGCCGGCGCCCTCGACGGCGCCGTGAAAGCCTACGTCGCCCACACCAACCTGGTCATTGACGCCGACACCACCCTCAACGTCTCCTTCCTCGCCCAGCCCCTCAACCAGCTCACCCAGACTGCTCAAGCCGCCCAAGCCGCTCTGCAACACGCCCTGACCAGCAGCAGCGCCGCACCCGCGACCAAGCCCGAAGGCTCCGACCAAGGCGAGACGAAAGGGGCCAGGAAAAAGCGCGCGTACAAGAAGCGCGACCCCAACGCGCCCAAACGCCCCCTAACAGCCTACTTCCGCTTCCTCGGCCAATTCCGGCAAGAGATCGGCAAAGAACTCAAAGAAGAGGCGGGAGACTCGAAGCAGAAGCCCGGAGATCTGAGCAAGACCGCGACGGCTCGCTGGCACGCGTTGACGAAAGAGGAGCAGCAGCCGTATCGCGATGCTTATCAGAAGGCGCTCAAGGATTATGAGAGGGAGGTCGCCAGGTATAAGGCTGCCGGCGGGCAATTGACGGAGGGGGAGGAGAGGATGCTGGCGAGGGGCGTTGCTGCGGAGGAAGAGGAGGGGGAGGAGGATGCTGAGGGGGAGGAGGTCGAGGAGGACGAGGAGGACGAGGAGCCGGCGGTGAAGCAGGCGGTCGCTGCTGCTGAGGAGAGTAGTAGTGAGGACAGCGATAGCTCGTCTTCGGGTGAGGATTCCGATGATGAGGAAGAAGAGGAAGTCAGGCCCACGCCTCCGCCGCCCCCGCCACCAGTCCAACAAACCAAGACGCCGAAATCGTCGAAGAAAGCTGGCAAGAAGGCTGCGACCGCTGCGACCGCGGCAGCGCCCACACCGCAATTCTCCCGCGTGCCCATACCGGCGCCGGTCAGTGTCAACAAATCGTCGTCGCCTGAGCGCAAGCGCAAGGCTCCCAAAGAACCCGAAACTCCTGCAGTAGCAGCCGAGGAGCCTGCGGCGAAGAAGAGTAAGAAGGGGAAGAAGGGGGCTGTGGTTGCTGCGGCGGATGCGGAGCCGGAGAAGGTGGCGACGCCGGTGGTGGAGAGTGCGAATGGGAATGGGAATGGGAAGAAGGAGAAGAAGAGGAAGAGGAAGAGTGAGGTCGCTGCTTAGCCGGAGGCTGATGGGCTAGGCAATTGAGCTGAGGGTGGTTTGCGTCCAACGGCATTGATATGGGATGTGTAGGTATGGGGCTCCAGGATCCATTGGCGAGGAAGAGGTGCGTTGGTAAGATCGAAAGGATCATTGTGCTTTCTTGTACCGCAGAGATACCCTTCAGCATAGCATCCATTGTCCACTGAGTCAGACATCAATCCATCGGTATCATGGGAATCAGCTAATTGTACGGTCTAGACTGCCCCACCGCTCGCGCGTAGTAGCCGGCGTTTCCAGCTGGCAGTCAGGACGGCTGTTGGAAGCGGCTGCGCTGCCCCGCAAACCCCGCCCACGCTCCAATCTCCAGCTCCATCCTCTCCTCTCCCCGAGACCCCGTCTGTTTATCTTCTTACCTAACCGTTTCCATGCCCTTGGACGCCCCTCTAAACACCGCTTCGCCTCCGCCAAAATGCAACTCGCCCCCAGAGAAGTCAGCCATATTACATCATCATACGAGATCCGATTAAGAAAATACTTACAAGACTGCTAGATCGACAAACTCCTCATCTCCTCCCTCGGCCACCTCGCCCAACGCCGCCTCGCCCGCGGCGTGCGACTCAACCACGCCGAAGCGCTGTCCCTCATCGCCAGCGTCCTGCACGAACTCGTCCGCGATGGCACCCACAGCGTCGCCGACCTCATGGCCGTCGGCCCGACTCTCCTGGGCCGGCGCCACGTCTTGCCGGGCGTCGAGCATACGCTCAGGGAGATCATGGTCGAGGGAACGTTCCGGGAAGGCGGGTATCTGGTGACGGTGCATAATCCGATCAGAGGGGTGGGCGGTAACGAAGAACTGGAACGGGCGCTGTACGGGAGTTTTCTGCCGGTGCCGGCGGAGAGCAAGTTTCCGTGGCCCGTGCCGGGGGAGGAGGCTCTGTACGATACAGATGAGGGTGTGCCGGGGAAGGTCGTCTGTGTGAAGGGTACGCAGGGGAGGATCGTGCTCAACGAGGGCAGGAAGAGGATCCAGTTGAGGGTGGTGAGTAATGGCGATCGCCCGATTCAGGTCGGGAGCCATTATCATTTCGTGGAGGTGAATCCGAAGCTGGAGTTTGATCGGGTGAAGTCGAGGGGGTTTAGGTTGGACATTGCTGCGGGCACGAGTGTGAGGTTCGAGCCGGGCGAGGGCAGGACGGTGCAGCTGGTGGAGATTGCCGGCAAGCAGGTCATCAGGGGTGGGAATGCGTTGGCCACCGGGCATATTCACGACCATGGTCGCACGAATACGATGCTCCAGCGGCTCCAGGCGGCCGGATTCCTGCATAAAGAGCAGCCGGCTTCGGATCAGAGGCTCGAGCCGTTTTCTATGTCGCGTGAGGATTACGTCTCCATGTTCGGCCCCACGACAGGTGACCGCGTGCGGCTGGGTTTCACAGACCTGTGGATCAAGATCGAGAAGGATCTCACGACCTACGGCGACGAGTGTACCTTTGGCGGCGGAAAGACGATCCGGGACGGTATGGGTCAGGCGAGCGGCGTGAGCGATGAGGACTGTCTCGACACCGTCATCACGAACGCGGTCATTGTCGACTGGACAGGTATCTACAAGGCAGACATTGGCATCAAGGACGGCCTGATTGCCGGGATTGGGAAGGCGGGAAATCCGGATGTGATGGAAGGTGTGCATCCGGACATGGTTGTGGGGAGTAATACGGATGTGATCGCGGCAGAGGGCGAGATTGTGACGGCGGGTGGGTTTGATTCGCATATCCATTTCATCTGTCCGCAGCAGGCCTACGAAGCAATCGCGAGCGGGATAACAACGTTCCTTGGTGGTGGGACGGGACCGAGTACGGGGACTAATGCCACGACCTGCACCCCCTCGAGAGATTTGATCGAGGGGATGTTGAAGGCCTGCGATAACCTCCCGGTCAATGTTGGGATCACAGGAAAGGGCAACGATGCCGAACCCGGACCTCTCCGCGAACAAGCCCTGGCGGGTGCGTGTGGGTTGAAACTTCACGAAGACTGGGGCACCACGCCCGCGGCAATCGATGCCTGCCTCACCGTCTGCGACGAAGAAGACATCCAATGCTTAATTCACACCGACACGCTCAACGAGTCCGGCTTCGTCGAGACGACCGTCGCAGCGTTCCAGAACCGCACAATCCATACCTACCACACCGAAGGCGCCGGCGGTGGACACGCTCCCGACATCATCTCCGTCGTTGAACACGAAAACGTGCTCCCCTCCTCCACCAACCCCACCCGACCCTTCACAAACAACACCCTGGATGAACATCTGGATATGTTGATGGTGTGCCATCATCTCTCCCGCAACATTCCCGAAGACGTCGCCTTCGCCGAATCCCGCATCCGCGCCGAGACCATCGCGGCCGAAGACGTGCTGCACGATCTCGGCGCCATCTCGATGATGTCGTCGGACTCGCAAGCAATGGGACGGTGCGGCGAAGTCATCCTGCGGACGTGGAACACCGCGCACAAGAACAAACTCCAACGCGGCTCTCTGCCCGAGGATCAAGGGACAGAAGCAGATAACACCCGCGTGAAGCGCTACGTGTCGAAATACACCATCAACCCGGCGATTGCGCAGGGGATGGCGCATCTAATTGGCAGCGTGGAGGTGGGGAAGTTTGCGGATTTGGTCGTTTGGCCGACGGCGAGTTTTGGGGTGAAGCCGAGGTTGGTTGTCAAGGGCGGGATGTGCAGTTGGAGTCAGATGGGCGATCCGAATGCGAGTATTCCCACCGTGGAGCCGGTTTATATGAGACCGATGTTCGGGTCGATGGTGCCGGGAGCGAGGGGGATTATGTGGGTGAGTCGTCTTCTGCTTTGGTCTGCTTGGAGGGGACGACGATGAAAGGGTCATGGGATGGTGCTGGCAGCGCCGACGCTAACGTTGTGTTTTTAGGTCAGTAAATCCTCGATCGAGAAAGGGAATGTGAAGAAGATAGGCCTGAACAAACGGATCGAGGCTGTGAAGGGTTGCAGGAAGGTGGGGAAGAAGGATATGAAGTGGAATGATGCGAGGCCGAAGATGAAGGTTGATCCGGAGAGATATGTGAGTACCCCAGTCACACTTTTCCCTTTCTTTTGTGGGATTGGTGATGAGATGGCAAGTGCTGATGTTGTTGCGAACAGACTGTGTATGCGGATGGCGAGCTCATGACGGCTGAACCGGCGAAGACGCTGCCGTTGACCCAGAGTTATTTCGTCTTTTGAGTAGGATGGAACCTTGAGACACCGTGTCATGTTGCAAGTGCTTGAGCCTTCGCCGCTTGAGTCTTTCGACCGCATCATGAAATCAGATGACGATGGATCAAGAAGCGGCGAGTCCATATGGCTCACGATACCCTCTTATACTACTGCAGCTCGAGACCGCTTTCACCTCCACTGCCATCTGCGAGTTGAAACGGAGATCTGCAAGTTGGGAGCACAGTAAGTACTGTGCTTTCTGCCTTTGTACTTCACTCCCTTGGATCCAACTTTGAACCGAGTCCTTGTCCCATCGGTAGGAAGTGGACTGGGCAGCGCAGACTACGGACATTCACAGCTTTGAGGGCGCGCTCGCCCGCACGGCAGGACCTGGGCATCCAGTCCAGACTCAACGACTGGTCGGCAAGAGTTGCTATCGCATGAAGTGATAGTCGAGTACTGCGATCCCCACGCGGTCTATGTAATCTCGAGTGCCCGAACCGTCGACCCGCCATGCGATTCGGCCTTCGATAACAGAGACAAGCTTGGAGTACTCTTGCGTACTAAGCCTGGACAACTTAACCATTCAATGGCACGGCGGGATGCCAACGGCGCATTTGCCCCTCCGGATGACCACTCTCTTGCCAGTCGTTCCTTCCGTTTCCGCTGGAGCGCACGGTTCATGTACCCTGCGCTAGTGGAAGCTTGGTTGGCAGGCATTGGCTTCGGTCTTTCGACGCAGCCACTTTATGAGCATGCATATGTTCGCATCAGTCTCCGTCTGCAACCACTTGCAGTGGCAACGCCATCAAAGGTACAGCGATGCCCGCAGAAGCTGCTCCTTCCGCGCCACGAATCGTGGGTCCGTCATTTGGTTGCGTCCAGCACAGGGAACCATCACGGAGCTGCCCGACAAGCTCGGATGCGACGCATGATCCCAGTGACAACTCCTTCACGCAGTTACCACCGGCAGTGGCAACTCTTCTGAACCTCGCAAGAAAGCGATCGCCGCCCCATGGAGATGAGCGGCCAGATCAGAGCCGACATCAATTAACGTCGCCTATCACCACATCCTTGCCATGCATCCATCTAACACGATTGCTCAACGCCAAAGGCGCTGAATGTACTCGGTCGGATATCATGGACTTGTCAAGGCATTCTCCTGAGGTCTTGCGCCGCAAGCCGTTCAAGAAGCTCGGATTCATCAGTCTTCCCGCCGAGATACGCAACACCATCTACGAGCTTGCCTATGCCGACATGCCCTCCGATGCGCAGAAGCGACCGATTCGGTTGATCCAAGCCTGCCCACCGAGCAAGAGCCTCCGATTAGCCTGCAAGAAGGTCAGCGACGAAGCTTGGCCATTCTACAGGCAAGCGTACCAGCAGTACTGGATCAACTCAAGCTTTCGCCTCAGCTGGCCGTCAGATGATGCCCTACCGCTTCCTAGCCATATCAAGGACAATGACGTCGCTCATGTCCGCAATCTCACGATGTTCACGACGTGGTCGAATCTCAAGAGCCGTGTGGCGACGCTGCAACAAGAAATGTGGCTCTGGTGGCTCTGCCCCGAAAGCAACTCCCTAATATGGTTCGACTATCACGAGGACGGCAAGTGGGTGAGCCGAGACTCCTTCAGGTCGGAGGCTGGGATCCTGCCGGGCAATTGGTCATGGAAGGTGGTGGTATTGGGTGTCACCCACAGCGCGGTCGTCAATGTCACCATCACGAGACCCTCGACTGTGCACTTGTATCAAGGCGTGAATCAACTCACGGTCGCGCAATTGAGGGCGCTGGAGGGTTGCAGGTAGCCGTCCCAGTATTGAGAAACGGGGGCGAAGTGCGAAGGCCTATCTCTGCTAAATCATGCCATGACGGGATCGCACTGTGATATCTGGAGATCGAGTTCCAGGAAAGACCCCAGTGCAAGCGCGCGCGTCACTGACGGGATGTAGATGGGGCCGGAAGACGGGAAAAGGGAGGTTCCTGGGGAGAACAAGTCGAGTTGGTCCGGTCACGATGCTGAAGCCTCGTCCGCGTTAAGGGGTTCGTTGGGATCGAGGATGTTTGCTGAAGTGTGCCAAAGCTACGTCTACCCTCGACGAGTGCTACCGTAGAGCGAGAATTAACCCTAGGGTATCATGGTTGAAAATGCGCGATCTCCCAGATCGTGTTGAAAATCCATCTCCCAAGTCTTACACGTCATGCGCAGCCTGCTGGCCCCGAGCGGCTTCGTCCCACTCTAGTCTAAAGTGTTGATCTCGTGCTCCGGCCCAAACTCCAGCACCACCCACTGACAAAACTTTTCGAACTCCTGACTCCACTCCTTCAACCTCTTCGCCCTCTGCCCCGATCCGAACGCTCCAGCCTTGACCTCCGCCTGCCATTCCTTTGCCGAAACATCGTCGAAAGTCGCCCACCGCACACTGTTCTCCGCCAAGCTCGCCAGCCCTTCCAGACCAAGATTCTCCCATCCTTGCAGTGCTTGCCAGAAATCGTGCGTCATACCACTGGAACCCAGCCCGAAGATCGTCGGGTCGTCGTTGCAGAGTGCGCATGCTATGCCGCGGGCGAGCAGAGCCGGGAGGGGGTGGGAGAGGATGCTGCTTGTGAGGCGCAGGATCTCGTTTGAGACGGGACAGCTTTCGATGAGGATCTTCTTTTCTTTGACCATGTCGATTAGGAGAGGGTGTTTGTAGAGGGAGAAGCCGTGGCCTATCCGCCGGGTGCCCAGTAAGACAGCGTCGAAGAGATTCTCGTCCGTCGTATTGCCGTCGCCGAGACACTCGCCTGCGTGAAAGTAGAATGGAATGTCGACTCCTTCTTCTACGCACCGCTTCTTAAACCAGAAGAGCTCGGGCGTCATCTCTGCGAGTGGTCGGCCCGCGTCTTCCTGTCCGACGCAGTCATATCCGGCTATGAGGTCCGGGAAGACTCGTTTCATTTCGATGCATCGCTTCATGTCTTCCACCAGCGGTCGACTGTCCCAGGCCCGCATACTGGTCCAGATCAAGCGGGCGCCCCAGAAGCCTTTGCCAGCTTCGGTTTGCTTGAAGGCTTCGATTTCCTCCTGGATGGCTGCTAGCTGGTTTTCATGGTCGTCATCTGGCTTGTCTGCACCTGCTCTGGTGTATGGCGTGACAAAGACTGAGCGGATGTCGACCCATCGGACGCCGTCTTCAGCCAACTGTGTGAAGAAGGTGCGGAGGAATTTGCGGAAGATGGGCTCGTAGTTCATCATAGAGCCAAGGATGGGAAAACATGCCATGAATCGCTTCCAGACGTGATCAACGCCAAGGTGGTGTTGTAGCGACTCGGTCTCAGTGATGGTGGCTCGCGATTTGATCCAGTGAATGTAGCCTTCTTTGCCACCGTCTGGGAATGACTCCGCGGCCTTTGAGACCAATACTGGCACTTTTCCCGCATATTTTTCCGCCCACACGTCTACATCCTGACTTGGGGACATATCTTTGACATACGAGAAGTGAAAGGGAATGTTTGTGCGTGCCTCCTCGCTTGCCAGCGGAGCATCGGCCACAATACACATCCGCTCCGTATTTATGGTATCGTTGATCAGCATATCAAGATCCGCAGTAGCCTGCATATGGCAATGCAGCAAAGCTCCCTTTGGCATCTTCTTAATAATCCGCCACAGCTTGGAGGATTCCATCCGTTTTCTGGCCAGGCTGAACATCATACCGGGATACAGGGCAACGCCTTCCTCTTTCGCTAAGTTGTCTTCGTACTCCGCATTCCAGAGCGTCTGCTGCTCCTCGAAACGGATCGCTGAGACGATCGCAGCCGCTTCTCGGGCCATTGGCGAGAAGGTTTCTCGGATTGTATGATCGGACCGTTGCCGTTTTTCTTGGGCTATGAGTTGATCACGACCATCCAGGTACTTTTGGATAAAGGGTTCTTCGAAGCTAGGGACGCCTTCTTCGAGGAATTGCTCGTCCGCTGTCAGAGGCGGTTCCTCTACATCAGCCATCTCGTCTCTCGGCTCGAGGCAAAGGCCGTTTCAATTGCCAGGACAGCTTTTAACGATGGTGAAGTCGTACTTAAAGCGTAGGCGCCAATCTCCAGGTGATAGCTCGCTCTAAATCGTCCACGACAGAAAACGTTGTATGAAGGAACTTGAGATCGTGGCAAAGGAAGCAGTGGTCAGTGATTGCCTAATTGGGATTGCCGAAGCTCCGATAAGATTGGCGGAGATAGCCGCATTGATCTCCGAGCGCGTGCCACGTCCGTCCATCGTCACGAGCGCCCTGCACTTCAATGTAGGTCGGTACATAGTGAGGTAGATATGCATGTCTCGCCGTCCTCTTACCTATGGACATCTCCCGACACTTGAACGTCGCTCCTACGTTCATCTAAAGACACAACATGCTGTGGGGACACTTGTATAGCCTGAGGCCTTACCACTGCTGCCGCCTTCTGGCAGGCACATGAGCAAACTGATATCCCGCAAATATACCTCCGATAACGTCCTGAGTCCTAAAAAAGCTGAGAACCTACGGACACACCCATCTCAGCACTACCATGGCGTCCTGGTGGCAGCGAAAGCTGCTCCAATACGGTCTCGCTCGCAGCGGGCTCTTCGAAGATGGCGCTATCAATCTGGACGATTTGAACGTATCGCTTGGCCGGAGAAATGTAGTGGAGCTCAAAGATGTGGCTTTGAACTTAGTAAGGACTGCGCAACTGGCCAAGCTACCATCCCACCTCCGGGTGGAGACAGCGAGGATATTGCAGCTCCGTTTGATAATACCCTCAGATCTCTACAGCAGCGGAATCGAGGCCGAGGTCGACGGCATCGAGCTGACGCTGGAACTGTTACCGCAGGAGGTGGAGGAGGTTAGAGGCGACAAGGCAAGAGAGCGGTCGCCGTTGGCCGCTAGGAGTCCACAGCACCGCAAAATGCATAGACGGATACGCTCGCCTGCACCTTACGGTTGTGATGGCATGGACGACAACGAGGTGCGAATACCGACGGCGGAGGAGCTGGCGAAGTCTTTCTTACTGGAAGAGCCGCTGCAGGAGAGGCGGCAGTTGGAGGCTTCTTTGGCTGCTGAGGCGAAAGGATTGGATGAATCAGCGATCAGCGAAAGCAGTGAAGGTGGCGATGTTGGCCTGGGCGTTGGACTCGGGATGCCGGCGTTTCTTGCGGGCTTTCTCCAAGGCGTTCAGGATCGCCTTCAGGTCAGGATACGAAACGTCGCAGTCGAATTGCAGACCGAGATTGCACCGGAGACGACACAGGCCATGCCGGTCACGCTCCGACTGAAGGCTGACTTAGTGGAGCTGAAACCCGCGTTGGAGGGCGCCGGCGCCGAATCGCGTGCCAACAAGCGCAGCATCGAAGTCAAAGGCGTCTCGCTCGACCTACTTTCAGTATCTTCGGTGTTCTCGGAGCTTTCCGCTGTGCCATCTCCTACTTCACCTACCAGCCCTCGACGCTCAGCGCCAATCTCAGTAAGCGGGCTTGACCGGTCGCAAGTAAGCTCGACAGCCTCATCGATCATCGAGAACCTTCGCTTTGACGGACAGCTTGACCGGGTGTACGAACATGCACCCCTTGAAGCTAGCGTAGCTTCGCATACAAGTGAAATGCCCAGACATGCCTCCGTCGCCTCGCAAATATCCGACCGCACAGCCGAGCTTGACATCCAAGCTGGCGACGATAACATCAGTTGGGGCTCCAGGAGAAGCAAGAGCAGCGCCCCAGCCGAGGATCTATGGAACTCCATGGCTAGCGAAGATAATCTTCCCGACTCTCTGCTGCTCGATGGCGCGCCTACGCCGCGGGCAAGCCCGTCTCGCGGCGTTAATCCTGCTGCGGACAGGATCAGGCGACCCGTCTCGCCATACGACCGTGGGATGCGCGGGCCAGGCTCCTGGCCGAGACCTGATGAAAGTCCAGATCGTCGTAGGTTGCAGCAAAGTCCAGGCTCATGGCCGATGCTGGATAAGAGCCAGTATGGTATGTTCCAACCTTTGACGCCTGGGCCGACCATTGAGCATGGTGAGCACCCAATGGACAACAAGCGGACTGCTATGCTTTCGTCACGTTTGGGCCAGCAAAGTCTTGACCCTAACCCAACTGAAATGGTAGAGGAAGACGTTTCCGAAGACAGCCTCCTGGAAGACATGGCCCAGTCGCGCCTTTACAGTCATGAAGAGGCGCAGAGTCTTTACATGAGCGCCATGTCGCACGACCAGAACTATCAGGTTCCGGGAGAATGGGGCCCTGGTTCGCTGGTGCGAGAGCGATCCATATCACCTGAGATCCTTCTGTCGGCCCATCAAGAGGGAACATTGCCGAGCCCGTCGTACACGGTGGAGCAGCCCGAGGCCGCTGCAGTGGATGACACAGGCTTCCCACCAGCCAACGCTACACCTCGCGCACAGACTCCGGAAAGACCAGCGTCAAGTGATGTTGATCACAGATTCGAATCGAAGCGCCTGCTCACGCTTGATCGACTCGCTGTTTGGCTGCCAAATCATCGGTCAGGAGTCGACGATGAGCTTCAACAGCCGCCAGCTGTGCAGAGGCCACAGATGTCGCAAGGCATGCCAGGGACCTTCTCTGCGTACGCTGACCTTGCAGCATCCCGGTCTCGAGTTGATGTATCTACTTCTCGACCTGGTCGAAGTACTCCAGACTTTGGCGGCTTCCCTGGCCCGACGTCATCCTCACATTCCCATGGACAAATTGAGGTCCAGTGTGGTTGCGTCAGCACTGTGTTTGACCTTGCTTCGTGCCGCATGCTATACAAGGCGGTGGCTCTTGCTTTCCCTTCACAGCTTGTAACGGACCACCAAGTTCGCAAAAGCTCCAAGACAGCCTCCAAAGCTCCCGCGACATCATTCAGTGCAGCCATGCTCTTCGCTGTCGAATCTTTTGAGATTGCCTTGATGGAGCAACTAGTCCCGAACGGAAAAGCAAATGGCGATGTTCCGCTGTTCACATTGCGTGCAACAGAGTCAACAGTCATATTCGAGCCAAGCCATACTGAGGTACGTATCGGACGCTTACAAGCCTGGATCAGCGGCAGCGAGCTTCTATCATTTGATCGAAGCAACAACATCAGTGGTTCCCTCGTGCTCACGGACTCCACGCCCGACTTTCTGGTGTCGATCGCGGATAAAGCAACAATCCAGGGTCGACCAGTTAAGGATATCAACATCGAGACGCTGCCAGTCCGCGTCAATGTTGATCTCGGCGCCATTGATGACACGCTGGGCTCCTTCGGCGGCCTCAGTGGGGTGCTGGAACTTGGTAACTCTTTTGCGTCGGAAGGTACGCCTCTCGGCTCGCCTAAGCTGCCGATGAAGACTGTCAAGGGTGTGCGCTTTGCTGGCGATGCTGGGGATATACCAGGCAATACGAGTGCTGAGCTCAAAGCCAATGCGCGCATCGCAGGCCTCCAGATTGTGCTGAAGGGCGATGCTTGCGGCGTATCACTACGGACAACGACCGTCAAGGCGGTGTATCGAGCGCAAGGAGCCAAAGCTACTGTCGAGCACATTCAGCTAAGCGCACCCATCAAAGGCTCGCAAGCGGAAGCTCCCATCGCCGTCGACCTCGTGACTCTCCGGCTGGAATACCTGATGACACCGCACGAGAAGGATCTTGAGAGGCTGCTTCTCCTCCTAACACCACCCAAGGACAAGTACGACAACGACGACGACATCCTAGTTGACACGTTGCTTCGTCAGCGGAGGAAAGGCGCAGTTGCAAGGATAGCCGTAGGCGATGCAAAGATCAATGTCGCCAACTTCGAGAGCTTCGAAGATTTGATGGCCCTTGGCGGCGAACTGAGCAAGCTTTCTGCGGTCGCCAAGTACCTTCCGGAGGACGAACGTCCTGGTCTTCTCAGCCTCGTCAAAGTGAAGAGTGTTGAAGCTCGCTTGCCTGTCAACGAGACCTTTGGGAAGCTGCATCTCAATGCGGAGGACATTCACTGCGCTCATGTCGGCCTACCGCCACTGCTTGCGGTCTCTATTGGTAATGTCGTTGCCACGCGCGAGGGTACGATCGAGGTGCTGCATCCGCTACTGCCGTTGACTGGTGGTGACTGTCTACCCATGGTCATGGCACGGATGATCGGTGACGAGGCGGAGCCTACGGCCAAGGTTAAGCTGTTCAACACGGCTGTGGAGTACAGCGTCCCGATCATCGTAGCGTTGACCGGTGATCCGACCGTTACTCCGGAAGCCATTGTCGCAGATGTGGCGAAATCCGCCGCCAAGATGGTCACGCAAAATGACCCGGCGAGGTCGAAAGATGCTGTGGCAACCAAAAAGCGCACCAACATCGACGTTCTGATCCACGATTCTGCCATCGGTCTCAGTCCGTCTAAGGCACAGTCAAAGGCATTGGTGGTCCTCACAGACACGGAATTCGGCACAACGGTCCCGCCTGAGAAGGCTGTTACTGCCTCGCTAGAGTTACGAAAAGCTGCGATCTTCGTGACTGACGATAGAGAGCAAGAAGTGGACGATACGCAGGCTCCAAGTCGCAATACTGCGAGCAATACAACGACTACAGCACGGCTATCTGCGGCGCTGACACAGCAAGGCTACGCATCCGTGGCATCCATCATGTCCGGGCGGGTCCACGTCAAGATGGAAGATGCGATAGAGGGCAAGTCGAAGTCTATTGACGTTGACATAAGCAACGAGCTCTTCCTACTCGAATCGTGCGCCGACTCCACGCAGACACTGTTTGCTATCCTCGGTGGGCTTGCACCCCCCGCGGCTCCCAGCAAGCAGCCAAAGTACTTGACTGAGCCGATGACAATTGAAGACATGATGGCTTCTTTCACCGGCGAGCCAATCGTCGAGCGGCAGGCGTCCCCAGATACGTTGTTCGATGCCGACAAGGAGTCCAGGGCTGGTGAGGAGGATGATATGCTGCTCGGCGTGTCCAATCTTGGCGAAGACGAAGACGCCTTACTGGCGTCTATGGAGGTAGAGGGCAGCTTGTATGGACCCCTTGGAAGCGCCCTTGCATTCGATGAACCAGAAGCAGATGACCAGGCTGAAGAGTACCCCGAGACCACTGAGAGCCTGCTAGAAGATGACCCATTCGAGATGACGATCTCTCCCAGCGATGCTCCTATGGATGACTCTGCGCTTGCTAGAGATCTTCAAGGGCAGTGCAAGCAGACAGTAATTGACGAAGCAGCTGAGCTGGGCTTGAACGAGTACGATGATCTCGGTTTTGAAGGTCTTGGCGCAGAAGGAGTACCGCTGGGTGCGGCGACTAGTCTCAACGCGCCAGGAACTCGGCAATTGCAGAGGCGGGCACCATCGGCGAAGGACAGACTGCCTTTCAGGCTGCGAATTCACGACACACATGTCATCTGGAACCTGTATGATGGCTACGATTGGCGATGTACGCGTGATGGCATCACGGAGGCAGTGGAACAGGTCGAAGCCCGGGCCGAGGAACGTAAATCCCGTCGAATTCGATCGCACACGGTTGAAGAAGACGAAGAATCAGTGATCAGGGACTTCCTCTTCAACTCGATCTATATCGGCGTCCCTGGTACCCATGATGCGGAGGAACTTCGCCGTCAGATCAATCGCGACATCGATGACCTCGCCAGCGAGACGGAGAGCGTCCCAATGTCCGGCATGTCAAGGCCGACTGCATATTCTGCCTCCGGGCGTCCGATACGCCAGCGCCAACGACGCCGCCTGAAGCTCGAGCGTGGCAGAGCGCACAAGCTTGCCTTTGAGCTGCAAGGTGTCTCAGCGGATGTGCTTGTCTACCCTGCCGAGGCCTCGGATCTTGTCAGCCTTTTAGATCTGCGAGTCCGTAATTTCGAGATCTTTGACAACGTACCGACTTCGACGTGGCGCAAATTCCTGACCAGTCTAGAAGACAGCCCGAACTCAAGAGAGCTTGCGAAGCCAATCGTGCATGTCGAGGTGCATAATGTGCGCACGCTGCAAGACTTCGCCGCATCGGAACTCATTATACATGTCTCTGTGCTGCCCTTGCGATTGCACGTCGACCAAGATGCCTTGGATTTCGTAGCGCGCTTCTTCGAGTTCAAAGACGAGCGCATTGTCACGCCTTCTGACCCGGCCGAGCAACCTTTCATTCAGCGGCTTGAAGTAGAGACCGTTGACATGTGTCTTGATTACAAGCCGAAGAGGATTGACTATGCCGGACTGCGATCGGGCCATACCACCGAGTTAATGAACCTCATCACCCTTGACGCGACGAACATTAAATTAAGGCACGCCATAGTCTACGGCATCAGGGGCTTCGAGCCTATCCACAAGACGCTCAACGATATCTGGATGCCCGACATCAAGCGCAATCAGCTGCCGACTGTGCTCGCTGGTCTAGCTCCAGTACGCAGTCTCGTCAATATCGGGAGCGGCGTTCGAGATGTCGTCGCTATTCCAATCAAGGAGTATAGAAAAGACGGCCGCATCGTTCGGAGCATACAGAAAGGTGCGCTGCGCTTTGGCAAGACTACCACATCTGAGCTTGCCAGGCTTGGCGCAAAGCTTGCGATCGGGACGCAGAACATCTTGACAGGCGCCGAAGGAATGCTGTCGCCGACCTCCGCTTCGCCGTCAACTAGGCCTGGCGTGGGACGTAGAGTGTCGGCGGAACAGGATTGGCAGGATCTGGACGAGGGCGACGAGGAGCGCGAACAGCGTGCCATCTCCGCATATGCCAATCAGCCGATTGGCGTGCTTTCTGGCTTGCGGTCAGCGCGTATGCATCTGGAACGCGATCTGCTGACTGCTCGTGATGCCTTCATTGCAGTGCAAGGGGAGCTTTTAGATAGCCGCAACCCTGGCTCTGCCGTCGCCGCAGTGGCTCGGCATGCTCCGACGGTCATTCTTCGCCCAGTAATTGGTGCTTCGAGGGCAGTGGGGACGACTTTGCTTGGTGTTGGAAATCAGATCGATCGCCAGAACATGCGCCGGATTGAGGATGTGAGTATCTTTTGTTCTGCCATACAACATCATGCTGACACTCTGTGCAGAAATACAAGCGGAGATGAATAGCTGCGGTTGGGGCGATGCCCTCTACACAATGCATGTCCTCCTGCTCAGGCAGCTACCAGTCGTCCACGGGAAACCTCGCTCCGCCCTTCTTCCTCACCTCGTCAAAGATCTTCATCACGCGCATCGTCTCACTCCAGGGCATCGTCGCATTCTCCTTCCTCTCAGCCGCAAGATCTTGAGCCACGGCATCGGCCTCCCAGTAGAATCCCCTGCCAGGTTTGTCGAAGTCAAAGCGCTCCTCTTTCCCGCCGTCCTTCGGGTAGAAGATGAAGTACTCTGGAGCACTAGGTGCTCCTCCGTAAAGCAAAATGCGGCCTTTGGACCCCTCGATGCGTGCCCAAGGGTGCATTTGTGGCTCATTCGTTGTGCTCGTGCAGACGGCCTGGCGACCATTTGATGCATATCTAAGGACCATGGTGCTCGTGACGTCGACATTGTGGGCGATCGTCTGGGCGCTAATGACCTCAGGCTCTTCTGCTGCATCTCCGACCTTGTCACTCATGGTGCAAAGGCCCCATGTCAAGCTATAGATGCCAATGTCAAGCAGGCTCCCAGCGCCCAATGCTGGATCCTTATATCTGCTGGAGTCCGGCTTCGCAGGGATGTCAATGTCCAAAGCAAAGTCACAGAAGGTACGATAGATCGTTCCGATCTTGCCTTCCTGGTGAATCAGACGCTGTATTGTCTTCATCAAAGGGTAAAAACGAGTCCACATGGCTTCCATGACGAAGATGCCCTTCTCCTTTGCAGCAGCAAAGACCTCTTCGGCCTCTTTGGCTGTCAAAGTGAATGCCTTTTCGCACAGAACGTTCTTTCCAGCCTTGATGGCGTCAAGCATGTTTCGCTTGTGGAAGGCGTGTGGCGTGCCAATATACACGCAATCGACTTCCGAGTCGTCGTAGACCTCCTGATATGATCCATAGAGTTTTGGCTGCACCTTGGGCTTTGCCGGCACCACATACTGCTCAGTGAACTTCTGGCACTTTTCGAGAGATGATGAGCCGATGCATTGGACGACGTGGTTTGCCTTCTTCTCCGGCCAGTTTGGCAGGAGGATGTCGGATACGAACCATTCTGAGATCATGCCAGTGGCTAGATAGGTTCGTGTCAGTGCCACCGCTATCTGTCTGCGATGTCACATACCGATAATGCCCCAGCGGACGGTGGGCAGCTCAGACGCCATATCAGTGGCGAAGGTGGTGATCAAGTACGTGAGGTGCGGTGATGTTCAGCAAGAAGTAAGTCTAGTCGACAGGCGACTGAAGTCGCTTCTAGCAATCGACCCTCTCTAATTGCTGTTGCGCAGATCACATTCAGCCGCCTACGTTGCTTGATGGATCCCGTCGTGACGATTGTCTCTGAGGTAGCTCCGACATCGCTGTTGCGCGTCTGAACAATACTTTGACCACGTCGATGAGCGGACAGCACACACGCTTCCCGAGAGGTCTCTTGAAGATGCAAACACTGCTGGCAATACCCAGCGAACGCTGGTGCTCGTTTCGGAAGAAGCTTCTTCCCGAGTCGGCAGCTTTCGATATTTAATCTCGTTTTGGCTGTTGCGTTGCCGATGTTGAGGTGGGTCCTCATTCTCTCCAGCTTATCTCGAACTCGTGTACACGAGGTGGTAGAAACGTGACTCTAGCTCTTTACGTTATCACCACCAGCAACGAGACTGTACCGCACGAGAGCTGAGTGGGCAGACTCTTCAGCCTGGATACTGTTGCTCTACCTAAGCAGAACGTTTGCCATGAGTCCGAGGATACTGCTCCACGGCACTGGGGCCATCGGAGCCATCTATGTCTACCTACTACAGAAAGCAGGCTGCAATGTAACCGCAGTCTGCCGCTCTAACTACGATGCGGTAAAATCAGACGGCTTTCTCATCGATTCTGGCGTCTACGGCAAAGGCATACACGTTAAACCAGACCACGTCGTCCGAACACCAACAGAAGCAGCCAATCTCTTCTCAAATCCATTTGACTACGTGGTTTTGTCAACGAAGGCACTACCCGACGCTCGAACGGCAAAGGCGATAGCGCCAGCCGTCATCAAAGGTCATACAGCAATCGTCCTGTTTCAGAACGGCATCGGTATTGAGGACGAATACCAGCAGACATTCCCCGAGAATCTGATTATTAGCTGCTTTGTGTACTTGCCGGCGACCCAGACTTCGCCTGGAAGGATTGACATGGGTGATATGGAGCAGCTAGAAGTTGGCACGTTCCCAGCAGCTGCGTACGATAACGGCGGCAAGCAGGCTACAGATCGATTCATAGAAGCCTTGAAGAAGGGCGGGAGCAACGTCGAGCTATACGCCGATATCCAGGAACAGCGCTGGAACAAGCTCCTCATCAATGCTTCATGGAATCCGATCTGCGCTCTGACCTTGTCAAGGGATGTAGCGTACCTCGACTCGTCGCCTGTTGCAGAAAAGTTTGTCCGAGAGGTCATGATGGAAGTTGTCGCCATTTGCAAGGCCTTAGGTTACAAGTCAATTACGGCTGAGCTTGCGGAGCGACAGTTGAGTCGGGCTACTGCGCGAAAAGGAGGCAAGGGAATCGAACCGAGCATGCTAGTTGACTTGCTCTGGCAGAGGCGCATGGAAGTCGAAGTAATCCTAGGTAATCCTGCAAGGACGGCGCAGAGCTTGGGTGTCGCAGTGCCTCGGCTGGAAGCACTGTACGCGCTATCAAGAGCTCTGGACGAGGCTGTGGCTTTGAGGCAGCCAGGCATGTCGTTAGCGGGCGATGAGTTGAAAGCGGCGCAGGAGAAGGCCTGAGCTGGCTATCATGGGGCGTCATCGGCGCCCGACTTCACCTTATCGATTCTGCCCTCTGTACCGAATCTCTCTTTTCGCCTCCCTTTCACCCATTCGCCAAATGGCTGCCATATCGCCTCCTTCTCATGAGGCCGCAGACTTGCACTGAGGCCGCTCGTAGAGCTTGTCACGTACACTGGTGCGCCAGCCCATGCCTCATTCTTACCCATCATCTCCTTTTCGCCCTGCCAGCCCCAGCGAAACTCATCCTTACGTAGCTCTCTGCCATACCGCCATCTCCATACCGCTTCCCAGATGCCTTTGCCTACGATGCAGACGGCTTCTGGCTGATACTTCCGTACTTTCTCCTCCAAAATTGGAGTACCAGCCGCCATCTCTGCCTTGCTGAGCTCGGCCGCATCCTTCGACGGCCGCTCAACAATATTCGTGTTGCCCATGGCATACCATTCCGGCAGGTTGACATCATGCTCAGGCGGCAAGCGTACGTCGGTGCAGCCAGAGCTATGCAACAGTTTCCAAAACAAATTGCTTGGGTGCGCGTAAGCGTGGCCTGCCGTTGCAGTCCGGATGCCAGGATTAGTACCGATGAATATACAAATCAGGTTTGGCTCCAATATGTCGAGCAACTTCGGCAGATGTGCGTACTTGGCTGGTGGCGCATAGCGTGAGGACTGACGACGTCGCTTGGCTGGAGAGGCTTTGGTAGGCACAGCTTCGATACTGACTTCCTCCAGAGATCGCTTTCGACTCACTTTGTACGAAGGTGTGCGGCCTGTAACGTCGTCTGATGCGCCGTGTTTGAAACGCTCCAGTGTTGTCCTGAATACTTCATTCTCGAGTGTGCCGCCATCCTGGCCCACATCTCCGGCGCTCGCATCTGTCCCGTCAGATCCCACATCTGAGAGACGTGCGCCAGAGCTCACTTCTAAGCGGCGAGATCGACGTAGGTTGGCCATAAGATAAGTTCTCCTTGGCCGTAGAGCGGTCGATTAGAGCTTCTGCTTCTTTCCAGAGAGCGGGAGCTACGTCATGTGTCATGCCTGAGGCATAAACGCCAGGAGTCTCCTCCATCACTGACTTGACTTGGCTGACGCTGTAGGTCTCAACATCAAGTCAGCAGGATACGGAATTCCTCATCCTTTCGAAGGAGTCAACGGCAGCCTACGAGGGTTGAAACTTCTACCAATCTCCAGACGGTGTTCCCAGCACTGTCTCTGCTCTTCTATTGAGACCGAAAAGCTTGGTCCTGCACTGAAGAAATAGGCGATCGCACTCTCAACCTTTCACACGTCTGCTGCATTGGTGTAGTCCGCTAGGATGGCGAGACCGATGCTCAGACGTCTTCCTGTGTGGTTGGATGTTGGTTCGGAGGACTCCTCGTCCACAAAGCCGGCGCCGTTCTTCGACCGTATGATTCAGTTGAAAGGGAGTGTGGGCATTTTCGGACGGCTGCTGCTGACCCTGCACTGCGAACGTACCAGTAGGGGAGTCATGCTTTAGATACAATGCCGAAGAAGTCGTTTATTCGACGACGTCTAATTGTAAGTAATTGAGCGCATACCTGGCATGGTTCGATGAAGTGCAGCTTGATTTGAGTGTTGCGATGAAGCCACCTCGATGCCGCCAATGCCCGTTTCAGGCAACGCCAGTCACGCCCGGCTGCTGTGTGTGCCTCATCTACAACCTTATGTACACTGATTTTGTTGAACATCCAAGTCTCTCTGGACGTATCTTGCGTCTTGCATCGTCCGCCAGCCTCCTCTGCAGCTGGAAAGCCGGCTTAAACGGGCGCACGCTAGCCAGGACACAGCTTGCCTATCTCGGAGGGCAGCTACTCGGAGGCTAATCTAGATCAAGATGGCCTTCGAAGTAATGGTCGCGGTAGAGCTGAAGCCACCACAGCCTCTGCGCTGTCGAGAAGCGATTGACTGGCCAAATCCGTGAAAGCTCCACTCGGTGTGAGCATCGCTACAGAGGCAATCGAAGTTACGACTGTATCTGCGGCGTACCGGATAGCGAGGATGAGGGCATCCTGGAGCTTGAAGGAGTCGATGACGAGGTTACTCATCTGATGAAGGCTATGAAAATGAAATGGCGAGATGTTCAGCTCCAACATTGATCTCGACGCCGGCGATCTCATCCAGCAGGCTACCTCCGACCGAAGAGTTCCAGACAACAGCATTGACTTCAAGTGCTTCGATGATGATGGTACGAGCGCTGCTACATCATTGTTTTCGCAAGACCGGTGTTCTGTTGATGCCCGCTTCGCATTTCCGCCAGGACAGGTCGGCCCGGTCAGAGCCTGGCATGAATTCGCGAATGTTGCAGGGCAATCATTATCATGGCCCTTTCGACGCTCCACCGGTATCCTTGCCGGCTCCAAACTGTTCGCTCGCCCGTACGGCCTTGTTCGCTGGTGGGTCCGTACCACGACAAGCACGGGAGATCGCGGGTGGGCTCGGAAGAATCAAGCGCAAAGCAGAAGGCGAGCATACCGAGGATGACAGATTCGTGAAATTTCCGGCACTGAAGGAAGCTCCACTTGCAGCATCCCCTAGGAGCGATGCTCATCTGGCCCGATTCGATGAAGTGTTGCACAGTCGCGTGAACCCCAGTTCATCAAAGATTTCGGCTGTTTATGTTGCACCAGAGTCACTGGTCTGCTTTTTGCGTCGGCCAGATATCTTATCAACTTCCTTCGTCGACTTGAATCCAATGTTGCCTTCCTCAGTCAAGCCCCACTTGTTCACCTCTTGACCATGGATGACTCGCCGGACCAAGCTGACTTCGACCACCTTTCGCCCTTTCCTCTTCGCCTTCAAGCCATCATCGTCCATATCGAAGTACAGCGCCCAGAGATTTGGCTGCTCTTCGACAGAAACGAAGCCCTCCCATTCGTCAAAGATGATGCAGCTACCGTCTTCGTCGCCAGTCCAGTCATAGCTGCCGACATGGTGCGCAATACTGCCGCTGCGACTGGCGTACTTCAGCTCATAGGTATCTTTATCGATGTACACCCAGTTCAACATCGGCGGATCCACACTGATCGTACTGACAAGCCCACGAGTATACGGCCGATCATCATCCGGATACGCGATGTAGAAGCCGGTGAACGGGTGATGACTCGAATTCACAGGCCATCCCGTGGTCGAATTCTGAGGCTCAATCCACAACTTGTCGTTGTACAAGGTCACTATATAGTTGTGCAGCTCAGCACCTCGGCCTTTTCGCTGCTTGGGGTCGATGAAGACGTCCACGTGGAACTTGAGCATGCGGACCTGGTTCGAGGCATCTGCGTTGGCCTTCTTTTGCTCGTTGACGCCTTGTGCGACGCCTGTGACGACTGAAATGCCGGTCGTCGAGACAATGGGTAAAGAGAGGCCAAGGCCAAGGATGGCATCCATGGCTCCTGGCGAAGATTAGACAGAGCTTTCCTCGGTTGGGTAGTTAATGGTCTAGCCCCTGGCGAGCCGAGATGGTCATGTCCTCACCCAAGATTGCACCACGATGGCATGTACGAACCTGCCAAGTCCAGCGTCGTGCAGTGGAATTGGAAGGGTGGAACCGCATTTGGTGGGGTAGTTCTACTTTGAGGACAGCGGCACGGGCGTTGGCGCGGGACGAACGGCCTCCCGCTGCCCTTTACCTACTTCCCCAAGTTCTCGCCGCCGATCATCCTGGCCTTCCCTCTCTTTCATCACTATTCGCGCGTTTGTCACCTCAAAATGCTCGGTCAGGCTGAGAATCTGTCGCCTGAGCCAAGCGTACGAAACAATGGACTTCCACTGCAATCTTCAGAACTCCAGAACACGGCCTTGTGTGCTGTACAGCGGTTGCAGACCCCGAGTCAGCTTGGGCAGGTTCTCACGCCCAGGACATTGACACCTGTTCGACCATCAGTCCGATCGCTACCGCCTATTATGGCCGCAAGACCTAATTCCAGATATAGAATGCTGGCTCCAGCCCCAATTCGGCGTCCATCGCCGTCTGATGGGCCTTACCAAACCACTTTTTATGATTTGCCCCCCGAACTCCGGCTTGAGGTCTACAAACTCATCCTGGAGAACACGATCATTCACATTTTACCGGCCGAATCAGACGATGAGAGGCGAAAGCCCCACGCCCTCATGCGCGCCAGCAAAGTCGTTCGCAATGAGGCCTTACCGATCATATACACAACCTGCAGCATCACCGCCAATGTGACCGACTTCAACTTCACGGGCATGCTGGCTTGGATGCAGCGCGTTCCACCGCACCAGGAGCACTACTTGGCTAGAAACTCGGATTTGAAGATATGTCTTAGCACGAGCGGTCCAACCTCGAGTAACAAAGGCGCCCACTTCTGCCGAAATCTGCGTCAGTGGCTTCACTTGCGGTCTGACAAGCACCGCAAGCAACCGCAGTGGAAGTACAGCGGTCCGCAACTGCCGAGACCTGTGGCGAACGATTTGAAGCGGAGGGTTGGCAGGATGACAGAGCAGGGGAAGCGGCAGGAGTTGAAGAAGATGCTGGAGGCGGTGGGTGTACAGGTGCCGGAGCCGCGGTGATTGCTGGGCGGTTTTGTGCGCGGTCAGCGTTCTGTACCTTCTTGCGCAGCACTTTTTCGCTGCGAGATCACGCAATTCAGCTCGGAGTCGGCTTGGGCTTGGGCTTGGGCTTGGGACTTCTTGCATTGGAACGGATGGGCAATGATTATGATGTCATGTAGGAATATGGTTAATGGGAATACGAAGCACTCGGCCTTGAGGCAGCTCCCTTTCTTCGGCGATCCAGGAGCCGCAGGGTTCCGAGTGCGATTCCCGTCTTCGCTTGCCAAGCTTGTGGCCGTTGTGAAATATCCAGCAATGTCGGTGGTAACATCGTCACAGAAATTTGTGGGTTGAAACCACGTGAACAGGTGAGGCGTAACGAGCATTGACAGAGCGGGCATACTCATTTGTAAAATGGCAATGACATTCGTTCAGGCTTAAGATGTGCTAGCCAAATTGGGAAACAGCCTCGGTGCCAGAATTTCCCCATTTTGTTCGTACGACGATCCTACACCCAAACGCACAACAGCCGACTCCCTATGACATGGCGCCTACACATCCAAGTAGGGCCACAGTGCCAACCTCAATCAAGGAATTCACTGTCCTTCCTCTCGCCTTGCCGCCCGTTCCCACATACTCTCACAATGCCACCCATTACCTCTATCTCCGGCCCCATGCTCCCAAAATACCCACGGAAGACACCCCTCGCCAGCTCTTCCTTGCAAATTTATCTGTCACCGCGACACCTATCCATATCAGAGCGCTGTTTACGGAGCAGCTTGGCGGCGGCAGGATCGAGGATGTTGCGTTTGAGGAGAGCCACGCTGGCGCAAACCGCGGGATCACCGCGCCTGTGACGTCCGCACGAGGAAAGAAGCGGAAGAGAGGCGGCGATGGCGAGGTCCAAGGAAGGGAAGTAGGGCAGCTGCCACATGTATGGGATCGGGAACTACATCGCAGCGGTGGGACTGCTGTTGTGACATTCGTGGACAAGGCAAGCGCAGATCTTGCGCTGCGTGAAGCGAAGAAGGCCGCAAAGAGTGGGAAGGGAATCGTGTGGGGTGGCGCGAATGTGGATGGTAGAGTTCCGCCCCTGGGTTCAGCAAGATATCTTGCGCATCACCGGCTGCGGTATCCCGACCACAGCACTCTGCAGACGAGCGTAGACGAGTACATGGCAGCATTCACAGCCCGCGAAGAAGCGATTGCGAAAGAGAGAGCACGGCTGGCAGCTGAGCCGGATTCCGACGGTTTCATAACGGTCACGAGAGGGCCAAAAGCGCCACGGCAGACGGATGCGGAGAGCGAAGCGAAGAAAGAAGAGGCTGAGCGAGCGGCGCGGAAGCGGGAGAAGAAGAAGGTTGGGCAGGACTTCTACCGTTTTCAGGTGCGGGAGAAGCGGAAGGAGGTGCAGCAGGATCTCGTGCGTGGATTTGAGGAGGATCGGAGGAGGTTGGAGGAGATGCGGAGGCGGAAGGGGAGGGTGAAGCCGGAGTGAGAGGAGGCATGAGAGCGCGGGCCTCACACATGAAGAGCCCGGGCAGAGGACGTTGATGTCACCACAATCATCCTTCCCAACCCGTCCATACTGGGACTGAACAGCCTTAGAGACACGACAGACGCAGCACTGTCCCTTCTCTGCCCTCGCCCGCAACACGCCGGTATCAGCTGTACCGTGGGACCCCGCTAGCAGAGCGTGACTGGCAGGAAGCTCCAATGATGCAGCCCGGTCGAGCGTTCCAAGACTCCAGATTGCTAGCGGTACAACCATGAGCGACGGCAGCGAGAGTAGATCAAGCGAGCACACAATTACGGCACTTGGTCGACCGAGCTGTCTGCCGGGACAGAGGAGTCGCAGCAGGAGAGAAAGAGGTTGTGACGGCTAGGGGAGAGACACCAGTCTTGCGGAAGCGCAATTCGACGTTGGCCTTTCGAGTTGGTGGCCAATTCGACCATCGTGCGCTACGATTCTGGGCATCTGCGTAGCACTGATCGTCTTCGCATGGCTCGAACGCCGGCCTATAGCCCGAGGACAAGGCCAGAAGCTGGATTGAAGTTGATGCCGACACCTCCTGGTGAGTTGTCATTGAAGTGTTCATGGCAGCATCTCAAGGCGCTTCAGCAGCTTGCTTGAGGCGACCGAATATTGTAGAACCTCCAGATCGTTTCCGCAGGGCCATTTGAATCTTGGAGACTTGCGATTCAGATGCCCCTTTCAGAAGAAAGATGAGCAGACTAGAGCGCCCCCGCAACGTCGGCCACAACACAATCGAGCGGCGCGTTTGCCGTCCCAAGAGCACCGTCTCGAGGCATCTGTCTCACTTTCAGAAAGCGCCTGGGTGAAGTGCGGATGTCGATATTGAGTTTGGCCCGCGTCTTGGCAGAAGCGGCACATCATCCCCGCCCGGCGATCTCTGTTCACTAATAGCCACCTCAGATTGAGAATTACAGGGGAAGTGAAGGCGAAATCGAGATGTAGGAACAGCACACGCATACGATGCTGAAGGGGCATCTTGACCAGGAGCTGAGAAATGTTTGGCGAGACCAACCAGGACAGCGGCATCAAGTGGCGGCGGCGCTGCGACTCAGGCATGACTCGCGCCAGTATCAGTTACAAAGTCTATTAGTTGGACCTCGAACCGTTAACTCCAGTCTCCTGTCGCCAGCACGTCTTTGGAACCTTGCATGCCCGGGACATTCCAAACCGTCAAGGTTGGGCGGCACGTTGTGCTGCCCTTGACAGATATTCGGTGCGGTCTCCGAGCAACCACTCTGAGCGTCGAGGTATCTCTAGAGGAGAAGAGCCGCACAGATGACCCGGTAACCGCTACTTCTTGTCGTGAGATCACGGATCGCAGTGGTGATTTATTTCCGCCAGCACATGAGCGCGCCGCAAATCTCTGCGAAGTGTCACGAGTCAGCAGTCCTCCAGACCTGGTCTGCGGTAAGAGATCCGGGGCTAGTTGCAGACAGGGGACTATGCTAGCGCTCCAATGGCCTCACCTGCTCTCCGACAGAGGACCACAAGCCCATGCGCACTTGCGCAGACGCTTGCGGCTCTCTTCCTTCCTCCCTCGCCCTCATCCGCCGTTGTAGCCGGTATTTCTGCGTGGTTTCGATGCTGCCGCCAGTAGCGCAAGCAACCCTGCATATTCCAGGTGGGATCTCGAAGCTTTTGTGCGCATTTCTCCCCGGCCCACGATGTGGAAGGTGAGAGATAGCTCTCTATAAACGGTCTGATGCCTATGCGAGGCACGATCTTCCGACCAGGCACCTTGCATCTTTGTATCTTCGACGCTTCTTGCGCAACATGATGCTCTCGTCACTGCTGTGCTTGTCATCACAGCCTTCTCAGTATACGTCGCAGCAGATGGACCGCTGTCTTCTCGCCAGGACAGCAACCTCCTTCAACAGCTGGCAGAGCTCCCAACCTGTGCAACGCAGTGCTTGAGCACGACGATCACGACATCGTCTTGCACCTTTGGAGATTTTAGCTGCCTTTGCAGAGATGAAGTTTTCATCAAAAATACCGGGAGTTGCGTCCTCGCCAATTGCACGGTCCGAGAAGCCTTGAGTACGCGATCGTGAAATATGACAGTGACCACCTGCTGACATTTTCAACAGCGGCGCAGAAATGGGAGACGACTGCATGTGACAATCCAGTGCGAAACGTGTCTCCTCTCACTGAGAAGGTTATCTGGGTCATGTTCTCTGTTACGACATTGGCGATCGGGTTCCGATTGCTTGCGCGTCTGACGTTCCTAGAGGGCAACATTGGCTGGGACGATTACACCATCTTTACCTCGTACGCTGGACTGATACCATGTACCGTCATCATACAGATCAGTACGTCGTGCACAGTAACTCGTTGGCGCAGCGCTGATTGCTACACAGTGATCGCACGCGGGCTGGGTCAAGATGTCTGGATGATTTCCTTTGATGGTATTACCGACATACTTTTCGTGAGTATTCCAAAGACAGTCTCAGTGGAGTCGCTGATCGTGCCCAGTGGTTTTACGTCGAAGAATACCTCTACCTCGTCATCGTCGTCTCGGCCAAGATCGGCATCGTCCTCCTCTACCTCCGTCTCATCCCGGGCAGCGTCTCGACTCGCTTCCGGACAATGTGCCTCACCATGATCGGCATCTTGATTTGCTTCTTTGTGGCCTTCACGATTGCTTTGGGATTCGAGTGCAAGCCTATCAGCTACGTCTGGAATCAATGGGACGGGGAGCATACCGGCCACTGCACCGTCAACGAAGAGGCGAGTGTATACGCAAACGCCGGCTTCAATATCTCCTTCGACTTGATTGTTATTGCCATGCCGATCCCGCGACTTTTGAAATTACAGGTACACGATACCAGGAAGAAATTACTGGTCATCTGCACGTTCCTGGTCGGGCTTTTCGCCACGACTTGCAGCATCATTCGCCTGAAATACCTGGCCCAATGGGGCAAAAGTCAAAATCTGTCATACCACTACAATGACGTGGCGATTTGGAGCGCTGTCGAAGGCTACGTGGGCGTTATCTGCGCTTGTATGCCGACCATCGCTGGCCCAGCGATGCACTACTTCCGCAACATGGTGGCACCGGCCATCAGTGGCGCATCAAGGTCGAAGAAGTCCGCCACCGGCGGCAGCAGCATGGGTTTGGATAGGATGCCGAGTACATCGAGCCAGCGGCCATTGGAGAAGCCTGAAGGCAAGGGCGGCATCTCCAAGACGGTCACGGCAACGATGTATCATATGCCGTACCATGGCAATAGCTCGGAGGATGTCGAGGTGTCAGCGCAGACGCAGCATTAGAGCGACAGCGTTCCACAGAGCAGGGCTGGTGTGTCATCGTACCGGCATGAGTATACTGATGCTTGGCGATAGAAACTACGTGTAGCGACAGATAACTATATGATGATTTTGAGCAAAACAACACTACGCACTGTTAAATGCGCACTCATTATTACGGTCCATACGCTGCGGTCAACGCTAGCTCAGCAGCATATAATTTCGGTTCGGCGAGTACGATTGCTTCCACTTGCGCAAAAAGTCAGCGTAAGGCCGCAGCCGACTGAAAGTCGCCCCACACCTTTCCTTGTACGTATTGCAGACTCTCATGCTTTTTCCGGGTCGTTGATCCCACCGGTTGTGATGATGTACGTCGCCTCGCGCTCAGGGCAGTCTGCAGACAGTCAGCGCAGACACCCCTCACGGAGTCGTCGGCAGCGTACCGGGCGAGTCCTGAATCTTGGCTACCCGCTCATCTCCACGACCCTTTCTCAAGAGAATACGGGTCGTTGAAGCGTGAGCCACCACATGGCCCCCGACTGGCTTTCGACCGTCCGCACCCTGAAACAAAGCAGACGCACCAGGATCGCTCTGAACCTGGTTGGTCATGAAGACGACGATGTTGAATTCTTCAGATATCTTGGTGAGTTTCTGTAGGAATAAACCGAGCCTCTGCTGTCGTTCGGACAGTTCACCACGGCCAATGTAGTCGGTGCGGAATAGGGCGACCAAGCTGTCAATGACTAGCAGGCGGAAGTGACCAGTGGCGAAGAATTCTCCAAGCTCGATGAGGAGCTCGGCTTGGTGCTCGCTATTCTTCGCACGGCACTGGATGATGTTTTCGTTCGCCACTGCGGGATCGAGATTGAAGCGTTCGGCGATCTGGACGATGCGCTCTGGACGAAAGGTACCCTCAGTATCCGCATAGGCGTCAGTGATAAGCCAGAAGATCATATCGGGGTAGTATACCGATCCATGCAACCTTGCCGTCGCCGCCCTTCTGATCTTTGGGTAACTGTGCGACGACGGCGAGCGTATGGGCGAGCTGCGTCTTTCTACAGCGGAACTCGCCAAACACTTCACTGATGCTGCCGGACTGGAAGCCGCCGAGCATGATCGAGTCCCATTGATTGCTGCCGGTCGAGAGGCGGAAGCAGCGCTGACGGTTGATGAGAGTCTCAGCAGCGGTGATGAAGCCAGTTGTGTTGCCCTGTGGCAAGCTATCAGCGGAAGCCGACAGGACATGAACGGACATTACCGGACCAAGCACTTCTTGACTGCAGCCCGAACTTTCTCGACTTTGACCTCTGAAAAGCCTTTGATTTTGGCAAGGCTTCTGGATGTGGTGGCGTGAACGGACTAGATGCCAATGTCAGCGAAACACTCTTGGCACGTGCCAAGCATGTGTGATCTTACTGCGACAGTATGATGACCAGCAGCCTTGAGCTTCAGGATATCCGCTTGACCAAGTCCTGCGACGAGTGTCAGACAAAGGAAGATGGGACTGATCCGGCACTGCAAACCATGGTCTTGCAGTGCATCAATGTCGACGATGTAGCTCTCGCACTGCAAGATGTCAGCAATCGTGCGCTCGTAGGGGCCAGAATGTAGCAGGACCCCACCTCCTCCTCATCGCTGGTGACTGAGCCAGGCATGATGTGTTGGGGTGCTGGGAAAGTGAAGTTCCAGTAGATGGATGATGAGATCGATGGACCAATCGTGGTGCGGAGATTGATGTTGTGGCGTGCGATATGGAAGAATGGCAAGTTGTTGGAAAGAGAAGCCAGACATCTCAAGAGATGAGGTGGGCAATTTGGCGTGAGGTTGGGTTGTCGAGTCGTTGCCGTTGTAGCGAGGAAGGAGCGCTCGGTGCCTTTCAAGCTCGTCGAAAGCCAACCTCACCTCTTGGCACAACCTCCCTTTCGGCGTCGCAGCCCATGCGACTACTGCGTCAGTCCAGAACATACACGGAAAAAAATATAAAACACTGCACGCAGTAGCTGGGGAAATGTATTCGCTGCATATCCACATGTTGCTTTTCTGGTCGCCGTCATGGGAGACCATCGCAGCACGAACCCGAAAAGCGCCAGCAGAAATGCAATCAACGTGCATCCCTCGTCCTCATCAACAGCAACACTTCCACTTTGATTGCTATCGGCTCCCTCCTCCTCCGCCTCTCACCCACGATATACTCGTCTCCTTCTTGTCAACCTCCCTCTACTCGCTCGATCGCGCGGGCCTGAAGAACATCCACAGGGTTCGGCTCGCGCTGATGCCGTTCGTTCGCTTCCAAGGTGCAGGTACATGCTGGGTCGTGATGGTCGTCAGATAAAGTAAAGTCGTGGTCGTGCAGGTCGTGTGAACGCTCGGATTGCGTGACAGTTGGTGTATCGAAATGAATCAGATGGCCGAAAGTTCTGCAGCTCGTGATGCTCGTGGCCGGAAGAGCTCACGCTTCGTGAGTGAGGCAATCGCCGCTTAAGCAGCGATCGTGGCAGGCGCGGGCGTAGCCTCGCCATTTACCGCTGCGACATCGCCGTTGGTAACCTCGTTCTGCGGGCATTCACGGCTGATATGGCCAGCTTCTCCGCACTTGTAGCACGTCTTGCTCGCCGCGTTCGGCGCACCACCATTCGGAGCGTTGCAGTCGCGCGAGATGTGGCCGAGCTTGCCGCAAGCGTAGCACTTCATGGCCTGAGCCTGGCAGTCGCGAGCGAAGTGGTTCGGGCCACCACACTTGTAGCAAGTCGCAGCACGATTTGTTTGCACGCCAGCGAATCCGCCGCGACCGCCACGGAAGCCTCCAGCGCCACGACCAACGGGCGCGACTGCGGGAGCGGCCGGGGCAGTGTTCGGGTTCGGGCAGTTGCGCTAGGCTGTGTCAGTACATGTTTGAAGGGGTTAGATGGCAGGGTCTTGAACGTACAGCCAAGTGGCCAGCCTGTCCGCAGGAGTAGCAGCGTCCGCCAGCAGCGCCGCCGCTCAAACGCAACGTCGGACAATCAGCTTGAACATGGCCAAGGCCCTGACAGTGGTAGCACTGCTTGGCTGGATCCATCGTTAGCCGCTTACCCTCGAAGCAGGAAGGGTTTGAGCTAATACTCACTCTCGGTTGTCCTGGGGTGTGGGCAGTTATTGCTCTCGTGGCCTTCAAACAGCGGTCAGTCTCCTGCATATGTCCGTCGCCAACATCTCCCGACTTACCCGGCTGCTTGCAGTTGTAGCACAAGCGCTCGCTGCTCGAGCACACCTCGGCATAGTGGCCCACATTGCCACACTTGTAGCAGGCACGGCGCGAAAGAGACGACATTCTCGGTGTGACTCCCTCGCCAGCGGCTACCTCGGCGTTCGACATCTACTCGACCTGGTCAGCCCTCCGTCAGCGCATGTGCTTGGCACCCAGCCGTCGACTCTGAAACGGTGTGCGCGCAGATATCCGAGATCACTGCCTCTTTATCTTCCGCACTACAGCTCGTGACATTCCGGGTGCGAGGATGCGTACCTTCTCCTGTTCTTCTTCGTGAACTTCCGTCTTCTCTCCGTCAACGACTCCCTCCTTCTGCCTCTTCTGCTTCAACAACAGCGACAAAGACCAGGCCGGAGTATAGCTTGTTGCTTGTAATCGGAGAAGAGGACACAAAGCGTGAAATCTTAGCACTCGAGGGTGGGCTGCACTAGCGCGGCCGAGGTTGGTCCGATTGATGGGTGACCCGTAGCAAGCCGCTCGCCGCCACGCGGAAGAATCTGGACATGTGATTTCAAAACCCTGGGTGGTCACTTTTGCGTGACTTCCTAGTCGAGCGAGAGGCACACGGTTTGAGTGAACTTTACGAAGTCATTCATTGGCTCGCTGCTATCAGGCGGACTACTCGCAGCGTCTATCGCCTAAGGCTGAGCGCCCAACGCCTTCATCTAATGTTAGGCAGCGCGGACCGCCCTGCCGTATCCCATTCTTATGCAGTCGTCCCATTTAGTCTTGCTTCTCAATGACGGCCGGTGCTCTGATTTCCCGGCCTTTCAGATACTCCAAGCCCTCGCCAGCATAGCTAATGAGCGGGCTCACTTCCACACCACTCTCCTCTGGGTTCTCAGACACAACTGAAGCTCCAGCAGCTTCCAGAAACCGCCTACCTTGCTGCATAATGTCGTACTTGGACGTCTCCGGGCTGTCTTCCTTGCTGCCGGGGGCATTCTTAAGAGCTGAGAACTCGTCTTCGCGCTTCACCTCCATGCATGCAAACTTCTCCATGGGTACGAACGGGAAGCAGTCGAAGACGAACTGCTCGAGCTTGATGCCGTTGGGCTTGTCGGGCTTGACTTGCTCGCCAGTCTTGGAGTCGAGAGGGATGGCTGGGATCTTCTTCTTCGCTACGTGATGCGGTAGACGGTGCGCCCAGTCTGGAATGCTCTGCAAGAAGCGGAAGCTGTAATAGTGGTTGACAATATTGGCGGCGCGGAACTTGAGCAGGTTGCTGTCTTTCGGATCTTTGGCTTCTGCCGTTGCTTCGTCAATCTCGGAGTACTCCACGACGTCTGGCTTGCCATTCTTCTGCAAGATGAGGCCTACAGACTCCTTCGCATCGCGTTTGCGAACAACCTTCGTAGCAATGTCGACGTCCTTGGCTGCGGCGAAGCCAATGTAGATGGGGTCCGCGACTCGGACGAGGCAGTTGTCAACCCCAAACATATGAATATGTTGGATGCCACGGTGCTCCATGTCGCGGACCACGCCACTATTGATCAACGCGTTGTAGAGGCCACCATTGCCGTCCGGTGCCACTGCCACCTTGCCCTTGGTCTCCAACAGAATCTTGCCGTCCATGCTGATGCATGGAAGCACACCCTGCTCGAAGATCATGACATTCTTTCTGTCAAGCCCGAAATAGTGATGCTGCTCGAAGAACTCTTCCGTTGGCTTGCGAGTAGGTCCTGAAGTCATCAGATACCATGGAATTACCACTTCCGTCTCCTTCTTGTCGTGCTGCCTCGCCGCCAGATGTTGCAATCTCCTGATCCGCTCGGCCTGCAGCTGGAACAAAGACTTCTTGCTCGGCAATCCAATGTCATAGCATCCTTTTGGCGCCGAACTACCCAGTCGTGTGCCTTGACCGCCAGCCATCAGCACCACGCCAACCTTGTTTTCTGAGATCGCCTGCAAGCCATCCTTGTGCCATTGATCCAAATCCCCTTGCTTACTGTCAATGGTCGATGTAGAAGCCGCATCCGGTAACTGTTCCAGCCTAGGCGCCTGGTCTTCGCTTTCAGGTTTGGGTGGGTTGATAGCCTTGTCCGCAATGCTGTTGATGTATTCTGGGTCGAACCCGCTAAGCTGCTGAAACAGGGCGCCCTTCTGGTTGTCCTGGAGATCATCCCAATATCCCCAAACCTGTCCTTGACCAGCCTTCTCATACTTTTCCCGAAGCTCTTTGTACTCTGAGTCTGAGGGTGGAGGGAGAGGGGCTTGGCCTTGCTTCTTGCCCAGTCCCACGGCAGATAGGACCGAATTCATCATGGACGCCATGATGGATGAATATGTGAAGACTTAGGACAGGACGGGGGCCCGGAAGGAAGAAGCAACCTACGGGGATTATTGACAGTTGTGAAAGCGGTCAGACAAAGCAGCCCATTGCTTGTTCTGGCCAGTCGAACGAGAAGCTGAAGACAAGCTCGTGTTTCACGAGACGCAGAGCGCCACCCCACCAAGCAGCAGCCAGGCCATGTCTCCACCCCCAATGGCTGGCCCCGCCAATTGGCGTCGTCGCCTCTTCGTCAATCGGCATCTGACATTCGTGCATCACCATAGCACTTTCGGGGATTGTTCAGAATGGCTAAGCTGCTCAAGAAGCCCATGAAACTTGCCTTGATCCAGCTGGCATCCGGTGCCGACAAAGCTGCCAACCTCTCTCGTGCCCGCAGCAAGGTGCTGGAGGCATCGAAGTCGGGGGCTCATCTCATCGTCTTACCGGAATGCTTCAACTCGCCCTACGGCGTCAAATACTTTGCCAAGTACGCCGAGAAGTTGAGCCCGTCGCCGCCGAGCAAAGATGCTTCGCCGTCATATCATGCCCTTAGCGACATGGCCAGGGAAGCGAAAGCCTACCTGGTCGGCGGCAGTATCCCCGAGTACAGCGAGGAAACCAAGAAGTACTACAACACCAACCTGACCTTTGGACCGGACGGGAAGTTGCTCGCCACTCACAGGAAGGTGCATCTCTTCGACATCGACATTCCAGGCAAGATCACCTTCAAGGAAAGCGAGGTGCTCTCGCCAGGCAACAAAGTCACAATCGTGGACCTGCCAGAGTACGGCAAGATAGCAGTCGCAATCTGCTATGATGTGCGCTTCCCAGAGCTTGCCATGATAGCCGCCCGAAAGGGTGCCTTTCTGCTAGTCTATCCTGGTGCCTTTAATCTCACGACTGGCGCTTTGCACTGGGAGCTTCAAGCACGAGCTCGCGCGATGGACAATCAAGTCTATGTCGGATTGTGTAGTCCGGCGAGAGACATGAAGGCGGACTACAATGCTTGGGGCCACAGCATGATTGTTGACCCAAATGCTACGATCCTTGGTCAACTCGAGGAAAGCGAGGATATTGTGTATGCCGATCTGGACGGCGAAACGATCGAGACGACACGGAAGGGCATTCCAATATACAAACAGCGACGATTCGATGTCTATCCTGATGTTAGCGAGGGCAAAGTGCGCTATGATGAGTGAGCTGGCTTGCAGCACGAGATTTTGAAGAGCGCCATTGAGAGCCTGGCTGCGGTAACATCGGGTTGGCGCAATACACTAGGCATGTCAGTGTCGGTTGGTAGGGTAGGTACGGTCAAGCCGTCTTCAGCAAGTAAACGGCGGAGCCGAAGAGCTTGATACGGCACGGTAGGTAGGCGTCAGCAACGTCTTCGTACTTGCCAATTACTACGCCTGCGCGTTACACTCATGCTTCACAGCTCCCGCCCTCTGCAGCTATACCCACTCGCCCATATCATCACCTGCCACATATTGAAGAGCGTAGCGCTGGACGCTAGCTCTACATCCCTTCCGTCGCACAGAATCTCTTCCACCTCCTTCCTGGCCGTTCGGCGGTCTGCGGGATTGGATATTCTTTCGCCATCCAATTTTATTGACGTACCCACGACTCTCAAGCCTCGAGTGGACGTCGCCGAGATGAGTAATCAACCTGGGTCTCCCAAAGGGCAGCTCAGCAATTCCGATACCGTTTCAGGGGCCAGGAAGCCATTGCCTGACCTTCGCGTGCGGGGAACACATACCAATGGGCTACCGACGAGGCTTGCAAGTAAGAAGCTGCCGTGGCTCGACGGACCTCACCAGTACACATCAGGAACGGACCCTGGCGAAGTGCAAGGCCTGGAAGAATCACCCACAGACGACCTCACATTGCGTGCCATTGGGTCTACTCCATCACTGCGTGACCCAGCTGCCTGCAGAGTACGACCACGGACGCTATCGCTGAATTCAGACACAAGACCAGGTTTGCGGCCAGCAGTCACCCGACAAACTGTGAGGCGCGTTCTCGGCGTTGCAAGCGATCTCACGGATAAGCCCGAATACAGCGCTTCCGAGTACAGTGCTACTATCTCTTGGGGCCCAGAGCGTATGCAGCCAGTGGGTGCCGGCGCAAGCAAAAGACGCTCGTCCAGAGCTGCTCCAGCATCTTATCAAAGGCCCGTGCCGGATTCTCGCCATGCTCCTGCAAGGCCGCAGAAGAGAACGAAGGTCAAGCCCGATTGGCTCAAGAGTCAACTGGCGCTGCCTCTCAACGATATCGCTCCCGCTTCCGTCAAGCGTAGGTGCGTTCGTCCGGGCAGCTGTCAGTCGTGTCTGGAAGCACCGACTCAACAAGTCGCGACCATGGCCGCGCCCATTCTCGCATGTGTTCATGAGCAGCCCGCTAAGGACCATGCCATGCCTCCACAGGACGGCACCATGAGAACAAAGCCAGTACCGCTCAGTAGGATCAAGGCCGCGAGGGACAAGGGTCGGACACGAACCCTGAAAGCACTTCCACTCATGACGTCCTCAACAACATCATCACCTGAGAGCCAAGCACACTCTCAGTCACCATATGCTTCAAAGCCGGCTGTCAAAGCGGTAACATCCGATGAGTCCCCCAAAGGCACGCCGAAGCCACTACTTCTGCCTCCCGCCCGACGGAAAGCCCTTAGACGAGAGAAACGTGCTCTAGACCGTGAAATCGACAAGCTCGACGATCTAATGAGCAATGCCATGGCCACAGCTCATGATGCAGCCAAGCAAGGTAAAGCGGCGGATGTGACGCTTGTGTTGGACAACGCCGCAGCTGCACTTCAGAAGGCAAACGGCGCTATTCCTCGGGATCGTTCAATCCCTATTGGAAGCGTGCGCTCACCACCTCTACTGTTCCCTCGAGAATCTGGACAGTCCAACTCATCAGACTCCAGCAGCCCGGACGAATCTCCAATGCATAGCCGGGAGCCGTCTGCAGAGACTGCGCCCACCCTCTTGACCGCCCAGTCGAGCGCTCAGCCGATTGTAGTCGGCGGATATGCCAAGAAGGACGGCAATGTTCCGGTGTCCCGTCAGGTCTCTGTGGAGAACGCCTCTTCCGGCACACGCTCCATCTCGCAGACCCCGCCAAGGCTATACCAGCCTGCGTCGAAGGACTCCGTGGTCAAAGACTTCGCATATCATGGAGCTACGAGCTCCAATGCGCAAGCTGCACGTGCTTTGAGCACTTCACGTGCGTACGGTGAGGCTGCGGCATTCTACCGCGATCATGGCGAATCTGTTGCAACGCAGCCCGGATTGCGCAACAGCCTTCCTGCCAGCAGACTACCGGACTTGATGAAGCCGCTCCCTGCCCTATCAACAAGCAAGCCCAAGCGGCGACAGTACGGGCTGCACCGACATGTGCAGGGCATGGCCCTCCCACGAGGCCTTTCGAGAGCATCCACGAACGGCGACATCCGTGTCCTGGAGCATGCGCCAACGCAGAGCGAGCCACCAAAGATACCAATGCCCGCTGCTACCATCCCAGTACGCAAACATGATGGGCCGCATCGTCCGCACATCTCTGAGTTCTTCGAGCCGTCGTAAGTTCATCCACCCGTCTTCAATGCGTGACGCGTTGCTGATCGCGATAGCCACTACAGCGCCCATGCTCACAAACACGAGAAGGACCGAGCGAAGTCCACCGTCACAGACACCAGGTCAGTTGCTCTTTCTCCGGCCACGACCTGCACGTCCAGACGGGCCACTTGTGCGGCTGGAGATCAAAATGCTAAACACTCTGTGAGGTTAGTGGTCATCCCCATGCAGCAATAGTGCCAGAGCGTCCGAGAGTGGATCTAAAGAGTCGTCGCAGGTCGCATATCAGCTTGAAGGAAGAACAAGGCTTCAGTCTGGGCAGATACTACCGTCGGCAGCCGATTGCCAGGGAGTGGCACACGAGCCGAAAGCGGATCACGGCGAGCGTGGCGTGCGTCAACACTGTCTTCATTGGGTTGATTGCGGGCATCTATGTAAGTTGACTTCCAGTTGAGTGTACCGTGAGGCTGATAAGGGTTTAGGCTGGCGAGGTGCCCAAGATCCAGTACATCCTACAAGACGACTCACACAAAGTCATCCTTGGAAACGTACTGTAAGTCAAGCCCACGAAGAGCGCTGCGGAGTGCCTGCTGACAATCGCAGCCTGTTCGCATGTCTGGGCATCTCGACGCTGATTTTCTGGCCGTTGCCTCTGCTACACGGCCGCAAGCCATACACGCTGCTCGCTTTCGCTCTCATGCTGCCTCTGCAGTTCCCGCAAGCCCTCTCAGTGACCGCCTACCGTAATCCGTCTGACCCCCTCTATCGCTGCGGCCTGCTGATCCCCAGAGCGCTTTCCGGGCTGGCAATGGGCCTCGCAAACATCAATCAGCTACCGACCCTCTTCGACCTCTTCGGCTGCAGCCTGATGTCCGAGCGCCCACATCAAGAAGTCGTAGTCGCCGACGACGTTCGGCGTCAAGGTGGCGGAGTCGGCATCTGGCTTGGTATCTGGAGTTTCTGCTTCGTCGGCAGCCTCAGCATTGGCTTCGGCGTCGGTGCCTGCATCATCTCCGGCCTCGATCCGAGTTGGGGCTTTTACATCATCGTGATGCTGCTGGCAGTGTTCATGCTGATTAATGTCATCACGCCGGAAACGAGAAGGGCGCCGTACCGGCGCTCCATTGCCCACTTCTTCGATGAGACAGAACCCGAGAAGCTAAAGCGTCGTGTAGCGCGAGGCGAGGTGAAGCTGCACATCTCGAATTCGGGACCCAAATGGTGGTTCGAAGAAGTTTGGGCAGGCCTTGTCTTGACCAAGCGGATGATCACGCAACCCGGCTTCTTCGTCCTGATGCTTTACATTGGGTGGATCTACGCTCAGGTCACCCTTGCCATCCTCGTAAGTCTTCTTCACCTGTTACGCTAGCTCACTTGCTGACTATCCAGCTTCTCGGCGCCCTCCTCTCCCGCAACTACACCTGGCAGCCTCAATACGTCGGCGCCGCCTCCCTCTCCCTCGCAGTCGGCGCCCTCTTCGCCCTTCCCCTTGCCAAAGCTTCCATCTTCTCCCGGGCCCGTCACAGACCCCAGCGTACCGACAGCATGACCATGCGGCCTCCACGCCTGACCTGGTCCTCCCACCTCATGCGCCGCTGCATCTTCATGCTCCTGCTGCCATTGGCTGGGCTAGCCTACACGCTCTCCTCACCCGGCCCTGACGTCAGCTGGTCAACACCCACAGGCTTCTGCGGTCTGGTTGGCTTCCTCAGCAACCTCGCCATCGCCGAATGCGTGGGACTGATCATGGAAGTGTGGGATACATGTGACCTCCAGCCGGGTGTCAACAGCAAACATCGCCTGCAGTCGCTTACTGAAACGACTCGCCGCCGACGAACGAACTACTCTTCTTTCCCACGCGTCTGCGCCGGCTTCTTTGCAGCGCAGAGTCTTGGCTTCTTCCTCGCCGCGACGGCCACGGGAGTTTCAGGCACTATCACGCGGGCACTGGGAGCGCAGATCAGTATCGCAGCGACGGCGACGATCTTGCTGGTGCTTACGCTGATGTTCATGGTCGTCATGGTGCGCTTCAAGGAGGTCCAGGTTATTCCTACAGGGATCTTCGAACGTGCGACGAAGAAGGGGAGTATTGCCTGGGGCCCAGGAGCCAACGATCCGGACTGGAAGCCGGTAGTTCTTGGCAATCCGTCTGGAAAGCTGCGGAGGATGAACCTTTTGGAGCTGGGAGGCCTGACGAGGTGGACGGAGATCAGGAAGCTGAACAAGCTCCTACCAGGATGAAGCCTTAGCGGACCTAATGAGACTAGCGGACCGTATCATCGCCCACCTCAGAAGAAAACCTGCCGGTTCTATCTCAGCTTATCTTTCTATAGTGATACATGTATGCCTGGCTGCAGTCATGGGCGCATAAATCACCGCCCACCTCATGATCGCATAGGATTCCTGCGCCTTGTGTCGTAGTAATAGCCAGATTCGCAGTTGGGTATCTCTGTTGTTCCGTGTAACCTGACGCCGAAAGATATAGCAACTTGACCTCCCATAGCTACAATCGTAGAATCTTAAGCAAATGCATTAGTCAGCCACCCACGTCGGTCCTCTCATCGCCCACGTCCATTCTGTGGCTGATACTGGATGCGCTGATTGACGTTCCTCGTAACGCCGAAGAGGTAGGCCAGCTCCTGCACGCCGAGACGAGTAATCGACTGTCCGGCCTTCTCATCCAGCGCCGTAGAGATCAACTCGCGCTTCTTCTCTTGGATCTCGACAATTCGATCCTCGACCGTCTTCTCGACCAGCATACGGTGGACCTTGACTGGGCGCATCTGGCCAAGACGATGCGCACGATCGATGGCCTGCTCCTCTATGTATGGGTTCCAGAAGGGATCGAGGATGATGACCTGGCTGGCCATGTTGAGGTTCAGACCAGCGTTGCCGGCTTTGAGGGAGACGAGCATGATGCGCAGGCGATTGTTCGCGCGGAACTCGTCCACGGCGTCGGCACGCTCGCTGGTGCGCATGCTGCCGTCGTAGCGACGATACATGTTGTCCCAGCCCTCCTTGCTTATCGCAATCTCCAGCAGGTCCAGCAGTGACGTCCACTGGGAGAAGATCAGGATTTTCTCCGGGTGTCGGGGCGCACCAGTCGCAGTGGCCGTGTCCTTGCTGTTGCTGTTCTCGTTTTCCTCATCCTCGGCATCGAGGATGGTATGCATAATCTCCAGAGTCTTATCGAGCTTGGCGGAGGAGACGAAGGTGTCCCTGAGCTTACGGAGGTAAGCCTTGCGGGCTTTAATGTTGCGAGATCCCAGACGCTTAAGATCGGCGAGGGTGACAGCAGTGTCCTTCTTCTTCTTCTTCTTCCTCTTCTCCTTCTTGCCCTTGCCCTTTCCTTTGCCCTTGCCCATGCCATCCTTCTTCGGCTTAGCAGACTCCGGCCTTTCAGCCTTGCGGGTTTTGGGCTTGCTGCCATCTGCGCGAGACGGCTCCGCTCGCGGTCGAAATGGAGCGTCCAGGTCATCGGTGTCGTCGCTCTCCTCCACTTTGACCGTTTCATCTTCGTCCTTTACAACAAAGTCCGCAAGATCGCCGTTCTCATTGACCTCGTCCTCGCTCTCATCGTCCTCCGTCTCGCTATCCTCAGCAAAATCCTCGTCCTTATCGTCGCTGCCCTCCTCATCCGCCTCGCTGTCTTCCCCATTTAATTCCTGCCTCTCCTCGTCCGTCAGCAACTCGTGCTGGTGTACCTTCTTGAAGCTCACAAAGTCCGTGATCTTCTTGCTGTCAATGTCACCACGGCAATTCGGGCACTTCGCCCTCGCGCCACCCTCGCCGCCATTGGCGTCGTTTACTCTCGCCGTATCAGTAATACGTGCGAAGCACTCGGCGCAAGTATAGTGGCCGCAGGGAATGAAGATAGCCGGATTGGTAGTCACGTCGTAGCAGACGATGCATTCAAACGAGCCATTCTGCTGTCTAATGCGATTGACGACTTCAGGCTTCAGTGATTCAGCGAGCGTGATGAGGTCTGAAGGCTCGACACCAGCAACAGAAGCGATGGCGAAGTCCTTGATGAGATGCGGGTGGCAGGCTGCTTGACGAAGGCGGAGAAGGAGGACCAAGACGTGGCTGTACTCGCGGCCGACAGAGCCTTCGGCGACGTACTTGTTGAACTGGATGCGCGTCTTTGCCTCGAGGGAGTCGTAGAACTGGCGCTCATCATCGTTGAACTCCGGATTGTCAACGTCCGTAGTGCGCTCTGGCAGCGTCAGAATCGGACGGCCTTCGAACTCGCTCTTCTTGGTACGACGCAACATGATCGCCTTGCAGAGTGCTTGGAACTTCTGCATTGCTTGATCCACCTTCCAGTCACGACCAGTGGTGAGGGGCCGGGAGAAGTCCACGCGGAATTTCTCCCACTGACAGTAGGGCTTGATGCGCAGAAAGTGGATGAGCGAGAAGAACTCGTCAACGTTATTCATCATCGGCGTGCCCGTCATGCACCAGCGATACTTCGCTTGAAGCAGGAACGAAGCCTTGGCGCTCTGCGTGTTCTTGTTTTTGATGCACTGAGCTTCATCAAGTACCAGGCGGTACCACTTGCACTCGTCTGCAATCAGCGCACACTGCTCACTAGGCCGCATGCGAGCCGCAGGGTCATTCTTCTGGCGCAGGCGAAAGTTCTCCAGTCTCTTCATCTCCGCTGCAATACAGCCGTAAGTAGTGATGACCACGTCGAACATGCGCAGCTCCGCGAAGCTCTTCTTCTTCTGCTGACCGTGGTGGATGAAGACGTGAAGGCGGTGGCGAAAGCCCGGCTGGACCTTGCCTTCGATCTCCTGCTTCCACTGGCGAAGCAAGGCCACGGGAGCAATAACCAATGTCGTCTTGCACCGCTCGTCCTCGGATTTGCGCGTGACAAGCAACGAGATCATCTGAATGGTCTTGCCAAGACCCATATCGTCCGCCAAGATGCCGCCCTTCTTGTTGTTGTCTTCCTCCATCTCCTTCATCCACGTCAAACCCATTTCCTGATACCGGTGCAGAGTAACGGTGAGGGCCTCTGGTGTCGGTACGCGAAGCTCGGCCGGCATCTCTTCATCTGGTCGAATGCTCGCTAGCAATGCTTCAATTTCTTGCTTTGTCTTGGTCGGGTCTGCATTGTAGATGTCGTTGTACCGATCGCGGAACAGATCGCCATGATTTGCGTACGGATCTGCGTAGGCACCACCAAGCGCGCGGGATCCGCTGTATTCCAGATCGTCGTTGTCGAACGGGTTCGGGACATGATTGAAGCCTGAACCATTGATGAGAGTTGCCATCTCGCTGAGCCGACCAGCAAAGGATCCGGTGGCGTACCTAAGGCCACCGACAGCATTGCTGATGGCGCTCAGAGGAGCTTGCAGGCGGCCGAAGCTGGAAGGCCCGGCCTGAGCGTATCCGTTCGGATTGTTGCCGGAGACATATATGGATGGTGTGCCATTGGAGTAAGGAGTGGGGTACGAGCCAGGCATTTGAGGCGGCGCGAATGCACCGTACTCGTTCTTTATGGGACGTGTAGCACGCCGGCTGGGCGTGAACTGGGAAGCGGAGATCTCATTAACATCATTGTCCTCGCTATCACTGCCGGTAAGATCGATCACGCCGTTGCTGCGTCCGGTGGGGGTGGGATGCGGGCGCTCGGGAAGCTGCTGGATGGGCAGCCCAGGCTCTGGCTTGATTCGAGGAAGACTGGCCCTCGGCTCTGGCGCCTCTGCGTAGGCAGGTGGCGGATAGCCGTACGCAAGATTGGATCGGACCTGCTGCGGCATCGCTGGCTCAGTCTTGACGATTGGCGGGGGTGGCCGCTGCAGTGCACCGTTGAAGCCGAGCGTAGTCTGGAAGGTGTTGCGTGAAGACGAAGGTGCCGTCGAGGAAGGACGACTCTCGCGCTGGCTCAAGCTCCTAGCAAGCTGCTCATCCGCCAGCTCTTGCTCTCGCTGGCGCCTGCGGATCGCTTCCAGCCTCTGCTGCCTCTGGATCTCGACCTGGCTCATTCTGCTGCCGTGCAAGTGATCGAAGGGATCGCCGAAGGTATCTGATGACGCGCTCGAAGAAGGCGTGTTGGCATTCGACGGATCGGGAGTTGGACGCTTGTGCGGATGTTGGTGATTGAACGCAGTGAGGGCACCCGATAGCGGTCGCTTGCTCCCAGCACCGCTGAATCCATCGGTACTGCCACTCCCATAACCGTTCATCGGACCTCCTCCGTACCCATATCCACCAGTACCCGACTGCCCACCCCATTGCTGCTGAAACTGATCGTTGAAACCGTCCATGCCGCCAAACCCAAATTGACCACCACTTGATGGTCGCGAGTTGCTATAGTCGTGATTGTCCAGGCGCCTCTGAAGCTCGTCTTTTGTAGCCTGCAACTCAGCAAGCTTCGTGTCGTAGTCGTCAGCGCCCTCGTCAAGTGAAGCCATGAGCACATCAGTAAATGTAAGCTCCTCCTCAATTTCCTCCGGCGAGGCGTTGAGTGAAAGGCTCGCCATATTGAAAGGTCGGCTCGCCGAGGCCGCACAGCTGGCGTGGCTATGCAGTGCGAGGCGTGAGGCGTGCGTGTCTGCAGTGCGACCAGAAGGCAAGTCGCGCGAGCCTTAGCCTTTTGGATGTATTCGCTTCTATCTCAAGAGCGCTCCGCCTATTTGGGTCGGACGGTCTTTGGTGAAATATGGCAGTCTCATTGGGTTGTTTCGTGAATGCCACCCAGACTATGAATGAGAATGATGAAGTGAAGGGGACGAGATGAAGTGTGGTCTCGAAAGTCGAGGCCACTTCCCCAACTTTGCCCGACGCGACGAGTAGAACTACACGCCCGCCTAGCTGGTATGACGCTGCTAGATTCTAAATAGCGGGTCCCTGGCTTTGCGGCCTCAGACACCAACCATGGATACGCTGCAACAAAGACGCTGGGTATGATGGCGAAGGATCATGGATTTCATTATCATGTACATACAGTCATCCCTCAACACGTATGCGAGACGCGCAACCATGTCCAAACGCCTCAACGCCAGGCGAGCACTCCACCCAGTACCCGCTTAACCTGCTCCTCACACTCCTGAATGCCCTCGCGCACCTTCCTAGCCGCAATCGGCTTGCTCCGCCTCGATGAGAACCACTTGCTGACCCGCAGACTCGGTCGCCCATACGCTGTAGCATGCTCAACACGCTCCATTGCCGCTGAAAGAGAAGGCGAAACAGGCGATGCCGCAGTAGGTGACAGCATGATGGGGATATCCGCGAAGCGCGTCTGGTGTTTTGTTGTTCGTGTGAGAGGTGCCGAGGCTTCTTCCCAGGTGCCGCATGTGAGCTTGACGTCGTCGAAGTCCATGTCTTGGATCGTTGATTTGTGATCCGATGCGAAGGCGCTGATTTGGGCTGCAGAGGTGGCGACATTGTACATCTTGAAGCGCTTGAGATGCGGGAACTGGAGCGGTGCCTTTTGAGCTTTAAGCCCGCCAATCTGCTCTTCACTGTGACCTCGCTCGACAGGAGATTGGGGTTGTGCATCGCGTTGCAGTGGACTCTGCAGAGGCCATGGCCCTCTCCCTCCCACCCATTTGATCTTCAGGGTCTCCAGATTGCCCTGAAATACGCGCAAATAGTTCTGTAGTAGCTTGAATTGCGCGGTGCCAGCTATCTCTGCCGGGCCCGAAGGCGTGCTGATAGCCAAATTAACGTTTCGAATGCCAGACCAAGCTTTCAAAGACCGCGGTGAGCAGCCAAAGCCAAGTGCCGGCGAGAGGTATGCGAGAGCGCTGAGGGGCAAAGGCGAGAGCGTAAGGGTATTCAAGGCATTAAGACGGTTGCGTTCAACGGCGATGCGCAGCGAGATCAAGGTGAAGTCGGCGACGCTGCGTCTGCGGCTGCTTGTTGGATCGTAGCCAGGGCAGCCGATATGCAAGTGTTCAAGGTTGATGAAGGCCGAGAAGGCTCGAATGAAAGCCGGCACATTTGTCGCTGCATGGAACAGCGCAGGCCACTGCCGGGTCAGGATCTCGGTGGTGCCTATGTCGCCATACTTCGGGCAGCCTTGAGTGGGCGGCTGGATCTGAGGTGTATATGTAAAGCTCAGCTCCTCGCCGGTGTCCGGCTCCACCAGCGGTGGCAGAAAGGCCTGTTGTGAATGCGGTAAATTAAACCGTAACTCCTTGACGTGAAAGCCAAGCCGATCGAGCGCCGCTATCCTGGCGGGTCGCGTGAAGGTACTGGTCTTGAATGTGATGCTGAGGTCTGAGAACAGCTTCGGCGCAGCCCGCACGCTGAAGTCATGGCACGCAAGTCGCAGACTCGCGAGGTCGTCCTTGGATAGATATGACAGAAAGGTATCACGGCACCGATCTTCCAGCCAAAACTTGAGGAAAGTCCCGCTATCGCATAGGACGAAACTGCAGACAGAGGCGTAGCTTTCGGATGCTGTGCGTCCCTGCGTTAGACGGATGATGTGGCATTGGAGTAGAGAATGCCGCGCGTACCTCGATCGCTGCGCAGATCAATCTCGCCGAATAACAGCCTGCTACCGCCACTCCGCGAAGTACCTGCTGACGTGGCGGAAGCTGCGGATGAGACGCTGGAGAAGGAGGTCGACGGCTTATCAACAAGGACATACGGCGAGGGTCTGTCCTGTCTTCTGGCCATCGGAGAGTAGATTCATGTGGACAAGCCAAACGCGGTCCTGCCAAATTGGTCGTTCTCGTTGTCGTGGTCGTAGTATCCCGGTTCTTGATCGCGATCGCAGTTGCAAGAAAAGGGAAAAAGAAGGAGACCTAACAGACATCGGAGCGATGGGGGTGGAGCGACCTACCTTTCCCTCCTGCATCCTTCCTGCCACCCGCAGCAAAACATGGGCCGTGAGTGCTACCAATGCTTGCACTTTGCCTCCGCGTGAGTCACCGTCGCGACCGGTGGAGGAGAGGAGCTGGAGAGCACTGGGCTGAAAACACTTGCACTCGCGAAAAGGACACGCTATACGCGAAAGTAGGACGCTCTCGAGGTCTTGTGTGGAGGAGTAGGCGGTGGGGTTGTGGCCGGCAGCTGGCCGGCCGAGACGACCTGCGTTTCAGCGACTGCAATGCAGGTGTAGTGCGAAGCAAGCGGCGGCGTGATTGGTGGGAGGGCGAGCTACTGCAGGTCGCCGATGCCTGGAAACCGGGAGACAACGTGAAGAAGCCGCGATCGCGTGTTGTGTATGCCGGACACGCGCGTGGCAGCAGTGAGCGCTCCAGTGAGGTGATGTTCGATGATCTCGGATCTGCGAAGAAGGGAGCGATGTTCGACGAAGATTTTACAGACGAGTGAATAGAGCCAAGGTCGTGCATGGACAGGAAGGTGCTTGGCATTGGATTTGCTTTCCGCGACTCGGCGACAATCACATACCGCGCCGCTTCGAGATGGAGAACATTCGCCGAGTCAGCAGCGGGGGAGCCTCGAACGACTGAGTGATGCTTTCCTCGCTCATGTTGGGAAGATGACATCCTGTAGAACTAACTATGCGGTTCACTGGCTGCGGCCATTCATGCTCGGCCCGCGGAACTTCCCGCCTGAAGACGCGCTTACGGGTCAGGCCCGCTTGAAGCCATGCTCACAGCGTTAGACAATGCGTCTCGGTCATGGCAGCCCGGATGTTCGCGGTGAGACGGGGGCTTCCAATGTAACAATTTGCCTATCTTACTGTACTCGTACTAGGTACAATCAGCGGTGGAGACTCGTCCTGGGGCGAGACGGTTCATGAGGCGGTTCTGGCATCCGTGCCACATGATGTCTGGAACCTCGAACTGCCGCAGGGCGAGGGTGGCACCTTTCTCGGTTGGTCTTTGCGAGATACTTTGCTCGACAGCGGGACCACCCGCCATTGACTGGGACCACGCAAACTCTGTACTCTGGCTGTGTGGGGGAAATTCGCGTGGAGCGAAATGAAGACGGGGAACGTTGCTGTCGATCGTCGCGTGCGCAGTTTGTGCCTTCGTGCCGACCATCGCGCAGCCTTCCGGGCAGCTTCTTCCGAACACGTCAAGGTTCGGCAGGAAGTGTCTCGCCGAAGCGGCCCGCGTTCGATCAGTCCGTGAAAATCGATTGCAGACTGGAAGCCACCCCGGCTTGCTTGCTTGGGTTCGGCTAGTCTCCGTGTCAGGCCGGTGCCGCGTAAGGCCATGCGATGCAGCTTCGTGGAGGCGGAGGTTGAGGCTCGCTGTAGCACAATGGTGAGGAGTTTTTGAAGTCCACATACGGCTTGTTGCGAAGGAGAGGCCCGCTCATTGCGTGGGAAGAACGCCATTGTCGCCTGGCGACCTGCGGCTCGATCACACCTGTGCGCAGAAGTGGCTGGCATGCTCATGCGCGCTTCCTCTCGTTCCCTGGGTTAACTCGGCAGCTCACACCACCTCGGGCGTTGAACGCGTTGGTCGGACCGCCATACAAGCACCTCGACACTCGCTGAAGGATTGCTGTCGGCCGAACGCTCACAGCTTTGGTGATGGGAACGCGGGAAAGGGCCTGGTACACTCTTCAGAGGCCCACCGGTGCGCCGGCGCTGCGAACAGGAGGGTCATAGGGAGTCGTCTGCTGAGCAGCTACAAGAGACCGTTCACGGCCCTGCGCGGCGTCGATTGGCGAGGGTGGACAGTGTGGAAGGAGACGTAGCAAGACCATTGGGATTCGGCGCAGCAGCGTGCGCGCATGGTGTTCAAGATGCGGATACCCATCCGCGAGCAGCTGGGCCTCCTCATACTACTCTCCTCCCTCATCGGTCTCGCAGTGGTGTCGATTGCAACATGGATATCGAATTACAAATTTGTGCTGAGCATCCGCGCCACGCGACTGTCCCTGACCGCGGCATTAAAGGCTGCACAACTTGCTAGCAACCTCAACCTTATGCAGACATCCGCCAACTTTGTCACAACCCGGATCGTCATGCAAGGAGCCTTGAGGCGCTACAACGACGGTAACGATACACAAGATAATTGGGTCGCGGCATTACAGGACATGGGGGACGCGATCAGTGGGCGAGGCTCTGTCGGGCAGTCGCTGTTGCTGCAAAGTCAGATTTTGCCCAGGGACTCGCAGTACGGCACTGTATCGGTCATGAACGTCACGAGCTCGGCGGTCAATAACACTTTGAGGATGCCGTACAATTGCCCGGACGGTAGTCCTGTCTATCTAGGAGACGCCTATTGCGGATTGGACTTGAACCTTGGATATCCACCCTGGCTGTATCCCAATCTGACGTACATTACCGAAAAATACAACACAACCTTCAACATCTCAGCAGCTGTGTATGAAGGCGAGAAACTGGGTCCGGATTCTGTCCTCCTTCTGGGCCCGTACCTGGTGAACAGCACGTTCTCGCTAGTCTCCATGACCATGCCATTGATCAACAATACTAGTGCTGTGGATATTCTTGGCTGGCTCACCGTGCTCATGGATGCTTCTCTCATAATGGAAGTGCTGCAGTCGCCGGACGGCTTGGAGAAGACCGGTGAGACATTGCTTGTCGGGCCTGTCCGACGCTCGAACAAGTTCTCCCAGGGAGTCATGGCAGGTAATAGGACCAGCACTTTGCCTAACGACTTCCGGGTAAGTCACATGAGATTTATGGTCCTGTAAAGGCTTTGATCAATATCACGAACTCCTGGCACTGTGCCCGATCATGACTGACAAGGATGTGCCGCAGGTGGAGTACGTCTACCCACTGAACCAATCCTTCGCCGACCGGCACCCTGACCACGTCTTGGGTACGCTCAATCCTGCCTTTTACGCAAGTCAATATCCAGCCGTGGAGGAAGTCTTCACTCAAGCGACCCATGCGAGCAGCGATGCCGGTGCTCTTGTCAAAAGCCACAACGAAGCTGGCCGGAAAATCTCGGTCGGTTATGCCCTGCCTGGGCAGAACATTGTCGACTGGGGCGTACTTGTGGAGCAGGCCAGAAGCGAGGTGTGGCAGCCTATTGATTCTCTGCGCGACATATTGCTTGCCTGCGTCTTTTCGACCGCCACATTTATGGCTATCATAGCTTTCCCGCTGGCGCATGTCTTCAGCTTGCCGATTAGAAGATTGCGAGAAGCGACGGCGAGGTCGATAGAGCCGCCCGGAGTCACAACAAGCCGGTCAAGTCTGGATTCTCTAGGCTCCGGAGGCGACGGGCAGCACGAAGGGCCCAATGGAGAGCTGGCGCACGACGCTGAAGCAGCCGTCTTGGCCCGGAAGGAGGGATTTGAGGACCCAATCACAAAGTGGCGGCGACGACGAAATGAAGACCGTGAAGCTCGTCGCCAGAACAGGAGGAAACGGGCTTTCAAGATCCCCGGCAAAGTCAAGGAGCGGAAATCTTGCATCAAAGACGAGCTTACCGATCTCACGTCCACATTCAACGAAATGTCGGATGAGCTGATGATGCAATATGAGCGTCTGGAAGATCGAGTGCAGCAGCGTACGGCGGAGCTGGAGCTCAGCAAGAAGGCCGCCGAGGCTGCGAACGAGAGCAAGACGCTGTTCATTGCGAATATCTCGCATGAACTGAAGACGCCGCTGAATGGCATCTTGGGCATGTGCGCGGTTTGCATGCAGGAAGACGATCCGACAAGGTTGAAGCGGAGTCTGGGCATCATCTACAAGAGCGGCGATCTGCTGCTGAACTTGCTGACTGATCTCCTGACGTTTAGCAAGAACCAAGTCGGCCAGCATATCAGTCTGGACGAGAAGGAATTCCGGCTGCGCGAGGTCAGTACGCAACTACTGGCGATTTTTGAGAAGCAGGCAAAGGAGGGTCAGATCAATCTTCACGTCGACTACGAAGGCGTGTATGGGTTGGAAGATGATGGCCACGATGGTGAGGGGAAGGACTATGGCCCAGCCGGCACTGGCAGGCTGAAGAATATGATCCTCTGGGGTGATGTCCATCGGATCCTGCAGGTGGTAATTAACCTCGTCTCGAACGCTCTCAAGTTTACTCCGCCTGGCGGGTCCGTTGCGGTGACAATCCGTTGCTTGGCAGAGGCGCCGGAGGTCAGCAGTCGAAAGGGCTCACTCAACAGTCGACAGTCCCGACAACAGTCGTCACGGCACAAGGGGTCGGATGCTAGTTTAGCGGTCAGCCGGATTGAGACGGCCAGCGCGATCAACAGCAAAGATCGGCCGCATGCTCTGGCACAACACAGCGCGCAGGAGCGAGCAGCCTCGCCACCACCGGGCCGGTATTTGATGTTCGAGTTTGAAGTCTCTGATACTGGACCGGGTATTCCGGAGAACCTGCAACATAAGATATTCGAGCCTTTTGTGCAGGGCGATCTTGGTCTGAGCAAGAAATATGGCGGCACTGGTCTCGGTCTGAGCATTTGCTCGCAGCTGGCCAGTTTGATGCGAGGGTCAATGGGTATCAAGAGCGAGGTTGGGAAGGGCAGCACTTTCACTATGAAAATACCGATCCGACATCTGCAGTCACGCGCGGACAGCACGGCGAGCTCAGCAGTCGATCTTTCGGACGGCGGTCCGGGCTCACGAGCCAGCCTGAGCAGTGAAGAGGGCGACCGCACGCCAGCAAGACATAGCCGGCACTTCGCCGACGACCACAAGACGGCGGTAGCCACTGCTACGGCCGTTGATCCAGGCCCAGCGACCCCTAGTGTGCCATCGGAATCACAGCCGCGATTGATCGGCCTCAGCCAGCCATTCTTCGCCGCCAGCTCGCCGATGGGATCACCTGGCTCGCAGCCTGCAGCGATGGAGAAGATTGCCGCCGAAGCTGCTCGAGGTGGCAAGATCAGAGTTCTCGTCGCTGAAGACAACAAGGTGAACCAAGAGGTTGTGCTGCGAATGCTGAAGCTGGAAGACATCTACGACGTCACAGTGGCGAAGGACGGTCAAGAAGCACTCGACCGTGTGCGCGAATCTATGGACGAAGACACCGGCCAGCCTTACAACCTCATCTTCATGGACGTGCAGATGCCGAACGTAGATGGCTTGACCAGCACGAGGCTGATCCGTGAGATCGGGTACCAAGCGCCTATTGTCGCGCTGACGGCATTTGCGGAGGAGAGCAACATCAAAGAGTGCTATGATTCCGGCATGAACTACTTCCTGTGAGTGGTCTGCTCCCCACACTAGCAGCGCCCTGACTGACAATTACGCAGCTCGAAACCCATCCGCCGGCCTCAGCTCAAGAAAGTGTTGAAAGAGTACTGCGCACCTATCCCCGAAGAGGAAGAATCACCACAGGAAGTCCCACAGCGGCGGGGCTCTGGACCAGGCAACACGACGATCGTCATGGTACAGAATGCGTCGGCTGACGGCACGGCTGACGAGAATGGCGCTGCTAGTAGCGAGTCCACCTTGGCCAGCGAGCCTGAGGCGGGCAAGAAGAGCTTAGAAGCAGAGCGGTCGAGGTCGGTGGATCAAGCGGACCGGCCGGTATCACCTTTGTCCACGGCGTGAGCGGGCCCGCTTACTTTTCAGTTGTACTGAGGCCGACAGTCCATTCTGCAGCTGGACAGGCATGACAGGCGTTTTTGGGAACAAACAGAAACTGGCGCGACACCGCCTTGAAGGGTCTTGGGCTACTGGGGTGCTGTTTGGGTCGATATGGTGTGAAAAGTAAGCTTAAGCGTGGGAGTTTGGGTGTTGGCCTGAACAGGCTCGAGGATCTGGCTGCGCAACGCATCATTGGCGTTTGTGGCTGGCAGCAAGCTGGCGTGTACGACTCGATATCCATCCTGTTGACTGCAGGACATGTTGAAAGGCCCATTCAAATCTATGCGAGTCACGACTCTTGGCCAGCTGGAATGGCGCAACTTCTTCCCGCAGGTCCCGAATGCCATCGACAATTGTGGGGTTTCTGGCATGCATGCTCATATATTGACAGCTGTTTGCTTTGCCCGGAGCTTGTGACATGTCACCAACGCCGTCCTAACAGCAGCCGCTTCCTGCACGTCTTGCGCGAGACCTCTGCTTCGGCCGGACGTCTTGGACCTTGCAGCCAGGTAGAGTCGGATTCTGCTGGACTGTCGAGTGTCTAAACCTGCGGCACATGGTCGAGACGAGCCCTTGTTGTAAGCGAGAGGCTGCATGGTTACGATCGTGCAGTCCTGCAGCCCAGAACAGAACCGTCCGTGTTGTCTACTTTGCGGGTTCGGCCATCCATCAACAGGGCGCGGTGCCCTTGCGAAGCGAGAGCTGCAGGATGGAGGCATTGACATGGTGTCACGCCCTCCTGAAGTCAACGGGGCGCTTCCCGACAAGAGGTTCACAGCTACTCAGGGCACGCCGGCTTCAAGACCAGAGTGCTGGGCAAAGCTGTGGTTCACCTGCCATGGGGCAGGCAGCGATTGCTGGCGAAGGAGGCTGTGACGTGGGTCCATCTGGACGCTTGACGAGATGGGAGCGACAAATATGAGAAGGATTATAGGGGGTTTTGTCGAGCTGTATGATGACATGCATCGGCACATCCACGCTGCGCGCTTGGAAGAGTGAAAGGCAGCCTGGCCGACGGAGGTCAAGCGGAGGCAGAGGTCGACGATCTCCTGCTCCGAGCGGGTGCCGGAGGACCTTTGCGCACCCGCCATTCCCGAGTAGGAAGGTGAATCCCCAACTCGCCTCGCTTGGCCGACAGTGTCCACATTGCTCGCGGCCAACTCCAGCTGCACGGTCTCAACCCAGCGACTGCTGTCGAGCCGGGTCTCGTCCCAACGCGTCCGCACAGCACAATGGCTACCGCTACCTTCGACGTGAACGCGTGCCGCAAGCACTTCCCAGCCTTGTCCCACGAGCAGATCTACTTTGAGAATGCCGGTGGCAGCCAGATCTTGAAGGAAGTCGTCGACTCGCAAGTGCCCAATTCGCTCGAGCAAACCCCCCCGATGGCATGCTGATGCGTTCGGTCAGGATCTCGGACTATCTTCTCAACAACAACGTACAGCTCGGCGCCACCTACACCACATCCGTGCAATCCACCGAGCTCTTCGACATCGGCTGCAAGGCCGTGGCGACGTACATCAACTGCGACGCGGACGAGGTCGTGCTGGGCCCGTCGACGACGCAGCTGTTCCGCAACCTCTCGCTCTCGCTGTACGACTACATCACGCCCGACAGCGAGATCATCGTCTCGCAGCTCGACCACGAGGCCAACATCGCCTCGTGGGTGCAGCTCGCCGCGTGGAAGGGCTGCACGCTCAAATGGTGGTCGTCCGACCGCCCGACGAACCCGCAGCTCGACCCCGCCGTCCTGCGCCGTCTGATGAGCGCCAGGACGAAGCTGGTGGCGTGCACGCACACCTCCAACGTGCTGGGCACCATCAACGACATCCGCGCCATCGCCGCGGCCGTGCACGAGGTCCCCGGCGCCTTGCTCTGCGTCGACGCGGTCGCGTACGCGCCCCACCGCGCGGTCGACGTGCGGGCGCTGGGCGCCGACTTCTACTCCTTCAGCTGGTACAAGGTCTACGGGCCGCACATCGCGTCGCTGTACGCGTCCAAGGCGGCGCAGAGACACATGAGCACGCTGGGCCACTTCTTCAAGCCGACCGATACGCTCGAGAACCTGCTCGGCCTGGCAGCGGCCAATTACGAGCTGACGGCCAGCATCCCCAAGGTCGTGGGCTACCTGGCCGACGTCGCTTGGGACGAGGTGGCGAAGCACGAGGAGAGGTTGCAGGCCATCCTGCTGGACTACTTGAACAGCAAACCCGATGTGGTCCAGATCTGGGGCGAGCCGACGCCGGATCGGACGAAGCGGGTGCCCGTCGTCAGCTTTACGGTCAAGGGCAAGAGCAGCAAGTCGATCGTTGACGCCATCGAGGCGAAGAGCAAGTATGGCTGTCGGTACGGGGCCATGTACAGCAATAGGTACGTCGGACTCGCCGCGGGGTCGTGACTGGCGCTGACGACCTGCGAAGACTAGTGAAGGGCATCATGGGCTTGGACGAGGTCGATGGCGTCGTCAGGGTCTCGCTTTGTCATTACAATACCGGTGAGTGCGAGTCACCGCGACAAACACACCTTGCTTTCACTGACACCCCCCGGCAGAGGAAGAGGTCCGTGGTTACGTGAAGGTGTTGGATGACGTCATCTCGTCATGAGTCGGTCTATGAGATCCGTCTCCCCCCCCCCCTGAGTATCGCATGCTGCCGCTTGAAGCATGCTGCTCCATATCAGGCAAGTCATGTCGCTTCCTGCTTCCCATCTCCTGCTTCGGCCCGATCGGCGCCCCTACTTGAAGCCTCGCAGACGCTTGTCCTTCTTATGCTCCTCAATCTCCTGCCTCGTCGGCCTCGCCTCCGGTCCATCTCCGCCACGCAAAGGCGTCTGGTCAGGCAGACGCTGAAGACGGAACGGGTGTCTCTGGCGTGTGGACTCCTCAGGATCGAGCCGCCCTTGGCTCACAACCGTGTACAGTCCATCGTACCGGAATCCCAGGTCCGGCGCGAACGTGCTCTTCAGATTGTGAGACCGGATCAGACGGACCGGCTGACCGCTTCGCTCGGCGTCGAGCATCATCTGCGTGTTCTCGGTGATCCGGCCGTCTTTGCTGTCCGTACCACAATAAAGCACCCAATTGCCGTGGTCCTCGTCGGGATACGGCTTGCCGTTCGGGTTCCAGCCCCCCTGACATGACGCACGAGTAAGCGCCTTCGCCCTTGGCGCCAGCGATGCCGGCGATGGAATGTCCGTGGGCGCCATCACGGACCGCCGCGAGCTGTGTCGGCCACCACTGGCCATTGAGCAGCAAGCCAGTGCCGTGGAGTGCCGCGGACAGTCTGCCGGTGTACGCGGGATCTAGTCGGTCTTGCGAGCTGTCGTCTCCCTCGCGTGTGGCTTTGCCAGACCTGGGCTTGCCGGGTATGATGCCACGTAACAATTCCGTCGCGAAGATCTGCTGTGCCCACGTGTTGTAGAGCTCCTCGGCATCTGCCCGGATGTCCCCCGGAAAATCCACGCCTCCCATGTAAGCGGGCTCGAAGAGCTGGGGGAGGCCGTCGCCGTTGTGCAGCATGCGGGTGCTCCGCAAGAGTTGGCCGGACACTTTCTGGAAAGCCAACTTGTGCAATCCCTCCCTAATCAAGGTAAATGCATACTGCTGCTCGGCGGCATTGCCGGGACTTCTGGCCTTCCTGATATAGCCCTTGATCGAATCAATCGAGCCGGAGGCAGCAGACTCCGAAGGGTTTCTGGTAGATTTGATCCCCAATCTGGTGTACCATTGCGGCGGTCTTTCACCGATCTGAAGGGTGGACTTCGCGGTCACGCCGGTTGCCTTGGAAGCGCTCGCTGCTGTAGAAGCGCTTGCTCTTTTGGGAATACGCGGAAGACCTGCAGCCTGTGCAGCAGCAGCATCCGATGGCCGACGGATCTTGTTGGGAGTGCCACCACGACGCTCATCTGCAAATGCGCTGGTCGCTGTGCGTTTGGGCGAGACCGCTCCGGCAGATCGCGCATTGGCGAAGGTGGCGGTGGAGGTCGTGGTCACTTTCACGCCTTTCGTGGTTTGCGTGTCCTGGGCTGCTGGTCTGGCTTTGGGGCGAACGGGAGCAGGCCCGCTTGCTTGGGCCTCCGACACTCCTTCGCTTGCGTCGATGACGTGCGAATGGGATTTCGTCGGCGCTGGTTGTCTTGCAGAGCTGTCTCGCGGCCCGACGGATTGTGCCGTCTGCGCGCGTATGGTTGGCGTATTACTGGACGGGTCGCGGTGTGTTCGAGCTCCCCACCCTTCCAAAGGACTGATTATGGCTGCTGCTTCTCGGCTATCTACATCCATGGCCACGGTCTCATCTGGCGGAGGTGTGGGATGTGCTGGTAGAGAGCGTGGAGCACTGTGGTCGAGTCTGATGGCATGGCCTGTGATTGCGCCAGCTCGCGGTGATGGGCTCGATGGCTGAGGCAGAGACAGGTGTCGCACAGCCGTCACAGCCTGATGGGAGCCTGCGACCGAGCAGAAGTAACAGGGCGGGCGTCGCTGGTGATGTCAGTGGAAGAAACCCGACCGAGATGGTTCATAAGTCGTGTTTCTGTCGCTGTCTCGTACCATGCACCCGCCCCGCACTGCCGCCAGCGTGCCTTCCGCATCTGTGCGACCTAGCAAGCCAATAGAAAGCGTGAGCGGCGGGGAACACCGGCACACCGGGTCTCGAGGGACCCTGTGTGTGGGACAGTCCCCGTGCCAAGCGCACCACCATAGTCTCTGTCGCCACGGACCAGACTACAAGGCCGGACCACAGCACAAAGAAGCCGTGACGAGCAATTCACACGGCTGTCCGCTCAAAGCTGCGGGGAGCATCAGCAAAAGACTTCTGATGGCCGCACAGCGCAATCAGAAGCTGCGGGAGCAGTCAACACCAACCCCAATCACCGGACTCAGCGTCGCCACTGAGGCGCGGTGGACGAGCGGAGAGCGAAGCGGACTCCGCGTCCCAGACAGGCAAGAGCGGTACCCAGGGTATGTGGAGTGCATGCGCAGCACCGCGGTTCCGTGCTCGGCGGCAGCGGGCTATCGTGGAGGGAAGGAAGGAAGGAAGGAAGGAAGGAGGAGTGGATGAAAAGACCGGCATTAATCATTACGGATCATCGAGACCGATGCAGCGGCGAAAAAGCCGCCGCCGAGATCTGGGCAGAAGCGATGAAGTGGGTTTGTGTTGTTTGTTGGCCCCGTCCCCCACCCCCCACCCCCCCAAAGAAGCCAGGACTCCCAGCCCAGAAATGAATTCGATGATGCTCCACCCCCTCGGGGGGCCATCCCAGTGTGCTCCCTGTTCACGCCGCGCTAAATCTATCAGATCCCAAATCCCCTGTCCTCCTCCTCTCCGTCTTCCCCGGCCAGCCCACAGGGAGCTAGTTGTGCGTGGTCGCGGTCGCGCCACTGTCGCTGCAGGGAGTTGTTGCTGCGGGGGTCACGGCAGAGCGCTCGATGGCGCGGATGGAGATGTCCGCCTGTCCGCGGCGTCCGCAGCACCCGGCTCTCGCTCCCACTCTTCTCCCCAACGAATGCCAGCCTTTGTAGAATTTTTGCTCCTCGGATCACGGAACAATATCACCAGCACCCCCCCCCCTCCCTCTTTTTTTCGTCTCTCCAATTCAATCAACCTTGACAGCCCCATAGATCCGCCTGACAAACGCATACGCGGTCAAAAACCCCACCGTCCCCGTCAGAAGTCCGTATACCGCACAAGCCAGGGAGCTGTACGCGAAGAACAGGAGACTGCTCACGAGCCCGGAGATGTGGAGGTGGTTGGCGTAGTAATAAACGCAGTAGGCGAAGACCCAGACCGCGGACGCGGCGCCGGTGAGGAAGGATTGCCACCACCAGTGGTAGTTCTGTTGAAGAGGAGGTGTCAGGCCGGAGGGTGCGGGGATGGAAGAAATTGGGGGGGGGGGGGGGGGGGGGGGGGGGGCGAAGGAGGGGGGAGCGTACCTCAGAGCAGAGCTGGAGATAGACGACCAAGATCGTCGTCTCCATCACCACCAATATCAAGATGATCGACACCACGGCCAAGAACCCAAAGACGTAATAGTAGCCGCTCTTGTCCTGCCACAAACTCCGGAAAACGAAGAAGAGTTCGATGAAGATTACTCCGAAGGGAATCAGACCCGCGAGCAAGGCGGCCGGGACAGTCCGCGTATGCCACGCCTGCTGCGGGATCTGTCGCGGGATGACGGTGGCTTTGATCGGGTGCGTGTACGCTCCGGCGCGGAGGAAGCCGTACCAGCTCCCGACGTAGACGAGGGGGAGTTGGACGAGCAGCCAGAGGGCCACGAGACCCAGGAAGGTGCCGAGCGGGATGGCGTGGGAAGAGGCTTGGGCCCAGACGAAGAGGTTGAGGAGCAAGATGGTCGCGGACAGCAGTCCCGGGAACAGGGTGGCGGTGACGACGGCGTTGGCGCGCCATTGCGAGCCCCCGAACGTCTTGTAGATGCGGGCGGAGAAGTAGCCAGAGAAGATGCCGGCGACGACGAAGAGGGTCAGGCCGACGGAGATGAAGCCGCCGCGGAAGGAAGGGTTGAGGACACCGAAGCAGGACAGGGCGATGAGGCCGCCGGCCACGAAGACGAGCTGCATGCCGGAGCCGACGAGGGGGGCGAGGAGGAGGCCGTAGGCGGGCGAGCGGAAGACGTCGGCGTGCACGAGCTTCCAGCCGGTGACGTCTTCGGGGACGGACTCGTCGTCGGAGCCGAGGTCGTCGGCGCCGGGGGTGGGGTCGCCGTTGACCTGGTCGAGGAGGCCGGTCTTCTCGAAGCTGCGGCGAGGGGTGCGGGGGCCTTTGCTGCGGCTGCGGCGGGAGAGTTTGAGCTTGCCGTCCTCCAGCGCGCCGTCCTTGTAGCCCTTGATGTCGCCGTGGATGGTGCGGGCGAGGATCACGGCGACGACGGCGGTGAGCAGGCCGGAGATGATGAGGGAGTTGACGATGCCGAGCCAGTGGACGCGGGCGCTGTCTTCTTGGTTGACGAAGTAGAGGTCCCAGCGGTTGGCCCATTCGATGTGCTCCTCTTCGCGGAAGTAGACGCTGTAGGTGTAGGGGATCGTGAGGGTGGCGTCCTCCGCTCCGTCGTCCACCTCGGACCGCGCGTACAGGCCGCTGGTCGTCGCGTTCGTCGCGTTCCGCGCCATCGTCAGCTCCATGCCGCCGGTGGGATGCGCGAGATCGGCCGGCAGGCCTCCCGCATCCCTGTTCTCCGCCTCGATGGACTTCGCGTAGACCTCGAAGCCCACAATGACCTTCTTGCCCCGCCGCCCGTCCCTGCCGGGCGCCCGGTGATAGCGGATGGCGATGGTGACATGGTTGTTCAAGAAATACCTCGGCTGGCCGGTCAAGAGATCCGTCTCCTCGTACCCCAGCTTGAAGCCGGCAGCGTAATACTTCCGACTCTTGTCCGCCGTCACGAAGCTCGTAGCGCCGGGGAGATTGTCCACGATCCACTCCGCCACGTATCCGTTCTTGACGATCTCCTGCGCCTTCTGCAGACCGGCGCGGTCGACCTGGTGGCTGCAGAGATAGTGGGCCTCGTCGTCTCTGAGCATCTCCAGGTCGTAGTCCGAGACGGTGATGCGATCGCCGCGCAGGACTTCGCCGAGGTTGAGGGCGATGTTGGAGCCGGAGATGAGGCCGGTGCCGGGTCTCTGTCGGCCGGAGGGAGGGCAGACGAAGGGGAGCTCGGAGTAGGCGTATTGGATCTGGGTGTTGTCGCTGTACGCCTTGTTGACGAAGACGGGGATGGGTTCGCCTTCGCTGTAGGATTTGGTGGAGAAGCCTGGCGATCAAGTCAGCACCTGCCCGAGGTCGCACTTTCCCGTCACCGCGAGCTCACCTGGGATGTAGAATGCGTTTGCGAACTGCACGCACAACAGCACCCACGTCCAGCACGTCGCCCGCCCGCCAATCCGATAGTCTGCCGCCATTTCTGTGTGCGATTGTGTGCGTGTGTGTGCGTGTGTGTGCGTGTGTGTGCGTGTGTGTTCTTAAGATGCTGGGGCGCAAAGACTACAGACCCCTTCTCTTCTCTTTCTCCGCCCACTTTCCGCCTGCTTCTCCCTCGTCCACGTACACTGTCGCACGGAGCAGTGAAGACAGTCCACGCAGGCGCAACTCCGAAGCGTACGCAGCTGCAAAAGGTGTACTGACGCACGAAGCTTGCCTCCTCCAGCAGCAGCAGCAGCGGCAGCAGCAGCAGCTTCTGCAGCTCCTCCACCACCCGTCGTCAGCCCGTCAGCAGCAGAGGTGTTGGGGTAGCCCTCTTTCTCTCCCTCTCTCCCTGTCCCTCTCCCTCTCTCCCTCTCTCTCTCTCTCTCTCTCTCTCTCTCTCTCTGTGTCTCTCTCTCCCTCTCCCTCCCTCTCTCTCTCTCTCTCTCTCTCTCCTTTCCTCGTCGGTCCGCACACTATAACCGCCTGCCTTCAAGCGAGTGTAATTGACACGACAAAGATCGGGCTTGGTCCGTCAGTGTGGGGAAAGGCGTACGGCGTGCGGCGTGCGTGGCCAAGAGACGCAGCAGAGGAGAGCGAGCGAGGATCGGCGGGAGGGTGAGATGCGGCAGGCGTTGGGTGGTGTGGAGGGAGCGCGGACGGAAGCGGGAGCGGAAGCGGCAGCGGAAGCGCAAAGCGTGGGAGGGCGAGCGATCGTGGCGTTTTGGCGTGCAGGGGAGGAGCGTCGGCCCGTCCTCGATTGCGCCGCACCAAAGCGGGAAGGCGTGGCGAGCGGGGCAGGGGGTTCCCCCCGATGTGCCCACCCAAAGAAATCATATCGGACGGGGGCTCGCCAGCCGGGCCCACGCACCACCACACGACCAGAGGAGGCAGAGCAGGGGGCCGAGGGAAACCGGGGGGGCAATGACCGCTGTAGGATGCGGCAGCATCGAAAAGACTCATCGGCTTCGCACACCACCCCACCAAGGACGCGCGATGTGCTGGGTCCGCTCCCTCTCTCCCTCTCCCTCTCTCCATCTCCCCCTCTCCATCTCCCTCTCCATCTCCCTCTCCATCTCCCTCTCCATCTCCATCGCCATCTCCATCGCCATCTCCCTCTCCATCTCCATCGCCATCTCCATCGCCATCTCCATCTCCATAACCATATCCGTATCCATCTCCACATCCACATCCACATCCACATCCACATCCACATCCCCATCCCCATCCACATCCACATCCACATCCATATCCATATCCATATCCAGATGCATGCAGATGGACGTGGGGGGACGCGTGTTGCGCGGCTGCCGCCTGCACCGCGCCATCTCCCCATGCCCAGGGCCACCGTGCATCGGCGCTCCACACGATTTTGGACGCGCGGCTCAAGCTTCCCGGGGGACGAGGCGAGAGGAGATCCCTGCATATCATGACAGTACTGGAACGAACTGGAACGACAGCCGTGCGTGCGTGCATGCGCGAGGCAGAGCTCCGCGATTGAACGGTGCACCACCGCCCGCAGGAGAATCATAATCCATGTCTTCAATTCAATTGTGTGCACCACCGCCCGCAGGAGAATCGTGAGTGTCCTCAATCAAATTGTGCACCACCGCACGCAGGAGAATGATGATGTCCTCAATTCAATTGTGTGCACCACTGCACGGGAAGCGAGTCAGCAGCATCAGAGCCGAAAGCAGTGAGATGGCTGAGACGGGACGAATCGACGTCTTCGGAGCAAGCTTGGACGGACTCCGTGCACCTCAACTCCTGGAACGCCACTCCCACATCCCATTCAAGCTTGCGCCGACTCCCCTCGGACCAGGCTGGTCTGCCTATCCCGGACAACGCCGTCGCAGTAATATACCCGATTGTTCAAAACGGGCTATCTGAATTCCATCCCTTGACTCTCCCCCGCCGTCTCCTCCGTGGCACCGATCCCTCCCCTCCCTCTCCCCCCTCCCCTTCCGCTCCTCTCCCTCTCAATCTCCTCCCAAACCCGCCCCGCCTCATCCGCCCCATCCGCCCCCCGTCCCTCGTACCCCCGCCTCCAACTCTCCATATCCCCACTCACCTCATTCCGCTTCGTCACCACCAGACTCACCCTGCCCCCTCCTCCCCCTTGCCCCGCGTACTCCACGTGCTCCAGATCCACGACCCCGGGCCCGAACCCCGCGACGTCCAGCTCGTGCAGCCTCTCCGCCTCGACCACGAAGCGGCGGATGTCCTCCTCGCCCGGCGCCCGGCCACTGCTGCTCTCGAGCGTGAGGTGGACGGGGCGGCCGGTGGCGAAGAAACGTCGCACGTGGTAGGTGCCGGGTGCGACTTCGGTGGGCTGCAGCGGGAAGAGGGCGTCGATGTCCTCCGGTAGCCCGCCGGAGGGGGGCGCGGTGGTCGTGTGCGGCGAGGAGCCGCGAGAGAGTCGGGCTCGGTGGATTTGCTCCCAGGGCTCCCAGGACTCCGCAGCCGCGGTCCTAACGATAGGAGGACCAGCACGTTCCCTCGGCTGCAGAGCGACCCACGCCCTCGCCAGATCCGCGGGCAACTGGCCATAACTCCCCTCCTCGTCTCTTCCCGCCCCCTTGCCCGTCGGATCAGGCAGCGCGCGTCCTTTCATCGGCGGGCTGCGCGGTCGACTCGGCCGCACCTCGCCCTTCCTCTTCTCCGCCTCCGCCCTCGGCATCCTCCACCCCACTGCATCTCCGCTCGGGGCCGCGGCCGCCGGGCTCCGGAAGGCCGGGTGGATGTGGAGGACATCGTCCGCGACGCATGGCGGGGGCCGCCGGGGCCGGGACTCCCGCGACGACGCTTGGTGGGGCGGGGAGACGATCTCGTCCACGTCCTCAGGCAGAGGAGGCGAGCCGTCAAGTTCGGCGGTGTAGGCCGCGTGGATGAAGTCCGAGAATTTTGTCGTCCGGTCCGCGTTGGGCTTCAGCGTGATCACCCTCTTCGCCAGCTGCTCGTGCGGCTGCTGTCGCGCGGCCCGCTCCGGTTGCGTCTCGCTCGCCTCACCGGTCCCCTCCACCGCCCTCCCCTCCCTCCCCCAATCCTTCCGGGCCTGCTCTCCCGGCCCAGCAGCGGCGACGGCCGGCATGCCGTTGGCATGGCCCCTCGGATCCGCGGCGAAAGCGGTGGTCGCGAGGGTGATGCTTGCCTTGCGGCCGCGGGAGAGGCTGCGCTTGAGAGTGCCCCACATCCTACCCAGCGAACTTCGGCGGCGTGGCAGGCCGGAGGGAGTGTTCGCCATAGACACGGGCGGGGCCTTGTGTTCCCTGGGCGGACGCTGGCGGGTCGTCGGACGGCCGCGTCGCGGCTCATCTGCTGCTTCGTCGCCGGAATCTCTGCGCTCAGGGTCAGCGAACGCTGCAGACGGGACCCCAGTCCGAGGCGATGCAGCAACCACTGAAGGACTCGTCGGGCTGCGACGCGGAAGGAATCGACTCGCAGCTCTCCGCGCACTCCTCCCCGGGGAGAGCTCGTCAAAGGGACTACGACCGTATCGATCCCTCGGGGGACTGGGAGCGTGGATGTCCGGTCCCTTGTACGTTTCCACGCTCCCCGAGCCTCCACTGCCGTCTGCTTCGCCCTCGGATGCGGACGCGGAGGAAGCAGCGGGGACGTTGCCGAAGGAGGCAGCCATGGACTGGACATTGTGTCTGCCTGCGTGGTAGCGGATCGGGCTGAAGACGGGGGCATGATGCGGCACCACTTGGGGGATGAGAGGCGAGAGCGGAGCGGGGCCAGGAGCAGGCCGCGTCCGCTGGGTCTTGCGGTCAAGGGCGTTGACGGTCAGGGTCGAGTACTCACTGGTCAGACTCTCATACGAGGGACGCAGTTGGGAGATTGGGCTGGCGAGGCTGGATGTGCGGAGTGGATGTGGAGCGTTGATGACGGGGCCGGGGCGGGAGAGGCCCTGTTGGTGGTGGGGCCCGGGGGAAGCCATCGCGGTGGCGTGGCAGTAGATGTTAAGCGCCGTCTTGTTGGAAGACAACGCGGCGATGACGATGGGGTGGTGTGGTGTTGCGTACAGCGATGGGGATATTTGGTGCCCAGGTCAACTGCCGGAGCTGACTTGGTTGCTTGGGTGTCGTTCGCTGTCCGGGCGGGTATATGCGGGATCGGAAAGGAGGCCAGGCATGCCAGGGCCAAGACCCGTTCATTAATGACAGGCCTCGGAAAAGTAGACAAGCCATTGTGTTCCGTGCAGACGTGACGGGAGCCTTTGTCGGAGTGCTTCGGCTTTGTTGGTGACCACAGAGGTTCTTTGTGACTGGAGGCCAGGAGGGCGGCCGGTCGACGCCTTCATGTCGAAGATGTAATCCACTCTCGAGAGGTCGACAACTCTGGGATTGACTTCATGGCGAGCCTGGCATCTTCAGCCTAGCGAGCGAGGTGGCAATGGGTTTGTTTGTCAGTCCAGATGCGCCAGGGAAGAAGGGGATCATAATCAAGTGCTGAGAGAGGCCCACGATTTTGGAGACTGCCGAGAAGCAGCTGCTCGAGGTTAAAGGAAGAGGAACGGGACAAAGAAATCCGAAAAGACTTCCCTCGCCGCGCTGATCGAGACTTGACCTGTACCGCTCGAATCTCACGTGACATCAAAAGCACTCATATCGTACCTTTCAGACTGTACAAGCTATGCCCAAGCCCTCTGGCCGTCTACGCCACCTCCTCAGCAACGCTCCCCGCCCTCCACACCCTCCTGATCCCCTCGGTGAGTCCGACATCATTCGTCTCGAACTCATAGTAACCCCATCCCACAACCACGAGCGCAGCCACGTTCAGCCATTCAAAGGTCTTGCGCCATTTGGGTACGCGCCATTTGGGCAGGTAGTCGGTGATGATTGATCTGAGAAGGGGAGGTATGTTAGCGGGGGCGGGGCGGGAGTGGGACCGGGAAGGAGAGGGGTGGGGGGGAGCGGTACTGGAAGCCGACGTAGCTGTGGATCAGCAGGAGACCGATGAAGGTCCCGTCCAGGATCGGGCTTAATGAGCCCGCGGCGAAGGGTGCGATGGTGATCGGGAGGAGGGCGGCGGAGACGACCCTGTAGCCATGTATCCCCATCCGTCAGTATCACGTGGTCCACATCTCTGTTCAGATCCTGCTGGAAGCCACTGACCTCTCCATGGTCCAATGGTAATTGCCATGCATCGGATCGGAGCCCGGCAGCCGGGCTGCATCATTGACAGTCCCCTCGATCCTCTGCGGAAGTGGCGGGAGGATGTCGCGCTTGCTCGACGTCTGAAACGCGGCGTGCTGGACGGCAAGCGGGCGGGCACGGCGGAGGAGGGTCTGCGGGCGCAGGGCGGGGGCGGTCAGGCGGGCGGAGGGCGCGGCGAAGGCATGCCGCAGCATCATGGTGGAGCGGAGGGCGGAGGCGGAGGCGGAGGCGGAGGCCATTGATGCGGGAAGTGCCGACGACGAGCTCGCCGAGGAACAGTCGCACTGATGGGAGGCCGGGAGGAGATTGGTGGTGGTGGTGATGTTGGTGCGGTTGCGGTTGCTGCTGCTGCTGGACCTACCTCGGCGGATGTCGGAGCAGCGGTGCCGAAGCGGCGATTGGCCGGGCGGGAGTTGCCGTCACAGAGAGCTTCAATGCTTCATCCAGGATTGAAGGCCTTCCTGAGGAGCGAAAAGCCGACGACATACCGCTCCGCCACCACCATCACCACCACCACCCACCCTCCCTCTCCCGTCCTCCCTCTCCGCCCACATCCTACACACACACATTACCCATACACACACAGGCAGACACCTCACCCACCCACCCACCACACACACACCCACATACACACCTCCCATGGCTGCCGCGTCGAGGAGGCTCGCCCTGAGCATCCAGCAAGGCCTGCGGGCCAAGCGGGCCATTGGTGCCGTCAAGGCCAGGAACCCGGGTCTCACTCGCAGTCTGGCGACGCCGGTGAGCCACGGCGCGACGACGGAGAGCACGACGCTGAAGAACGGCTTTACGGTAACGGACAATGCAGGTCGCCGAGGCTGCGGAACGGTACACTGACGCTGCGTCATGGCAGATCGCCACCGAACACTCCCCCTACGCCCAGACGTCGACCGTCGGCGTGTGGATCGACGCCGGCTCGCGCGCCGAGACTGACAAGACCAACGGCACCGCCCACTTCCTCGAGCACCTGGCCTTCAAAGGCACCCAGAAGCGCTCGCAGTCCCAGCTCGAGCTCGAGATCGAGAACATGGGCGCGCACCTCAACGCCTACACGTCGCGCGAGAACACGGTCTACTACGCCAAAGCCTTCAACAACGACGTCCCCGCCGCCGTCGACATCCTCGCCGACATCCTGCAGAACAGCAAGCTCGAGGCCAACGCCATCGACCGCGAGCGCGACGTCATCCTGCGCGAGCAGGAGGAGGTGGACAAGCAGCTGGAGGAGGTCGTCTTCGACCACCTGCACGCCACCGCCTTCATGAACCAGCCCCTCGGCCGCACCATCCTCGGCCCCCGCGAGAACATCCTCAGCATCTCCCGCGACGACCTCGAGGGCTACATCAAGACCAACTACACTGCGGACCGCATGGTCCTGGTCGGCGCCGGCGGCGTCCCGCACCAGCAGCTCGTCGACCTGGCCGAGAAGTACTTCGCCTCCATGCCCACGCAGTCCGCCCACAGCCAGGCGCACGCCTCCGTGCGCGGCCTCGAGCAGAAGCCCGATTTCGTCGGCTCTGAGATCCGCATCCGCGACGACACTCTGCCGACCGCCAACATCGCCATCGCCGTCGAGGGCGTCAGCTGGAAGGACGACGACTACTTCACCGCGCTGGTGACCCAGGCCATCGTCGGCAACTGGGACCGCGCCATGGGCAACTCGCCCTACCTGGGCAGCAAGCTCAGCACCTTCATCCACGAGAACAAGCTGGCCAACTCCTTCATGTCCTTTTCCACCTCGTACTCCGACACGGGCCTCTGGGGCATCTACCTTGTGACCGACGCCATCACCAAGATCGACGACCTGGTCCACTTCACGCTGCGCGAGTGGTCGCGTCTCGCATTCTCCGTCTCCGACGCCGAAGTCGAGCGGGCGAAGGCGCAGCTCAAGGCCTCGATCCTGCTCTCGCTCGACGGCACGACGGCCGTCGCCGAAGACATCGGGCGCCAAATCATCACGACGGGCCGGCGGTTGAGTCCCGAGGAGGTCGAGAGGGCCGTCGAGGATATCTCGTCGAAGGAGGTCATGGCGTTTGCGCGGGAGAAGTTGTGGGATCGGGATATCGCCATCTCGGCCGTGGGCCAGATTGAGGGGCTGTTGGATTACGCGAGGATTAGGGGGGACATGAGTAGGATGATGTCGTAAGGAGGAGATGAGGGATGGATAATTGTGTAGGGAGTTGGAGGAGGGAGAACAGGCAGCGAGTAGGGGCGATCTGTAACCGAGCATAGATGAGTAGGGTGTCGGGGGGTCTGCGGTGTTGTACGTGGTCAGTAGAGAGAAAGGAAGAATAGCAGACAGACATTTTGTACATTTAGCCCGATCGGACTCGCTGACTGAACTGCCCCCCTCCCCCCCGCTCTACTGCTTTACGTCCCTCGTACCCTGAATACTACGACATAAATCCGCGGGAAGCACCTTCGCCTCGGACCCGTCACTAACCGCCGGCCGTGCACGAGTCTGCCCCGTCCCAGCACCAGATCCGCGATCAATCTCTCTATTCTCTGTCCCTCGACGGTCCGGGCATCTGTCCTTAGTCGACGTCACCAACGCCACTCAAAACCGTGCCGTGTCCTTGAATGCAGGCAAGATGGAATCCCAATGCCAACAACGCAGTTTGGGTCCGTGGCGGATGCTTCGGCGAAGGCACATGAAAGAGGGTGGGTCGGCATCTCCGCCTGCCATCGGTGGTGGGGAGGGGTTGGCGGAGGTTTTCAGGTGCGGCGAGGGGCCTGGCGTCGTCTCCGGCGTTCATGGACGTGATGGTGGCGGTGGTGGTGGTGGTAGTGGTGGCGGCGGAGGGAATGTTGGTAGTGATGACTGGTGATGTGGACGCGGGGACGAGTGTTGCAGCAGAGTAGGCGCTGCGGATTGTACCATCATGTGGGTATGTGGAGGTCGCGAGAGTGTTGATGCTTGACGGGGGTTGGGTCGTAGCTGGTATGGTAGTGCGGGTGGCGCATTCCATTGTCGCCCCCTGTGAACGAGACTCCATGCTCAAGGCACTCGGCGTCGGAGATGGGATGTCCAATCGGAGCGCGCATAAAACGAGGACAAGCTTGGAGCACCACACGGGTCTTGGAATGGAGGAACTGCTCTGGTAACGCGAACTCGCGCACCAGCTCAGGGGCACAACAGGCGTCGTGCAAAGGTGCCACGACCGGCTACATTGTTCACCTTCGGCCAGAGCAGATGGTATCTCGCTTCGCAATGCAGTGGTGGCGCTGAATTGCGCGCTCGCGTTCGGCTTGGACCTCGCGGGGCGAGTAGAGCTCATGGGCTGACGATGGCCCTTCTGATGAAGCTGGCCACAGCTTCCTGCCCATCTCTGCGTACCGTAGCTCCGGTGTGCAATGCGCCGACGATATCCTTGCGCTCGTAGGGCAGCGCGACGTCCTTGCAAATCTGCTCCAGCTTCCCGATCTCCTCAGATGGCACCACCTCGTCCCGCGTAGCAGGCATGAGCAGTAGTCTCATCGTCTGCCCCTGTACTGGCTGCGCAGCGATCGTGCGGAGAGCTACCTCGCTGTCCCACTGATTCCACAGAAAAGGATGGAGATACCGATACGGCAGCCACTTCTGCGGGTACAGAGCGAGAAGCATGCTTTTGACGCTCGTGAACGGCGTCTCCATGACCAGTGCCTTGATCGAAGGCTTCTTGTGCTGCGCGAGGTGATGTGCAGCTGCCGTGCTCGCGATGCCTGCACCTATGCTCTGTCCCCAGAGAATCAAGGGCGTGTCGTCGCCGAAGTTCTGCTTCATCCAGTCCAGCGTCGCTTGCGCGTCGAGTTCGATGCCTCTCTGCGATGCCCGTCCCGAAGACTTCCAGTAGCCGCGATACGACAGCGCCACTGCAGTGCACTCCATACCACCAGCGCGCAACAACTTCACGACCTGCGACAGCAACGGCAGACGAGGCGGCGTCGAGCTCCCATTGCCCTGAAAATAGCACACCGCAACCTTCGACGCCGCACTCTCTGCCACGGACTGCGGCATGCGACCTACGCATAGACTGATCCTAGTGCCGTCTACGCTCCGTATGCGCTCCTCTCGCCACTCGACCGGTTTGCAGCTGGAAGCGTAGTCCTCGATCTTCGCGGCCCGGGCGAACGGCGGCATGTATGGCATGTAGATGATTTTGTCCTGGAAGATGACGGTCATGAAGCATTTGTAGGCCCAGAGTCCGAGGAGTAGGCCGGTGAAGACGGTTGGAGCTACGAGGACGGTGGGCAGGCTGCTCAGGGACAATGACCGCCTCTGATGAGAATGCCTTATTGGGCCGGCCGTGATGCGACTATCCGACTGCGTGCCTGTGCCGTTGACCACCAGGGGCCGGGCATGCCGGGAAACCTTCGCGTGCATGCGCCTTGTGGCATGGCCGCTGAGACCAAGTCCCACGTAGGGACGGGAAGTGTTCCTCGCGAGCAGCGGAAGCACGCCATGTCGATACATGCCATACTGGCGCACGCTCAAGCAATCACGGCATGCACAAACGCTCCGTGCGATGCTTGACTCGGGATCGCCTTCACAGAGGGGAGTCGGCACTTTGGGCACTTTGGCGCCAGCGTCCGGGAGAGTCCCCGCTTTCCACGCTGGCCCGAAGGCACGCAAGCTTGAAGTCTATGCATTTATGCATACCCATCTTTAATTCTCCGGCTTCAACAGCCTCCATCTCTACATCCACCCCCGATTCTTCCACCCAGCTTCTTTCACTCTCGCCGCAAGATGCGATGGCGAGCTCTCTGTCCCGCCCCGTCACCAACCGCGCCATCCACCTCCGCATCTCGCCCCGCCCATCGAATCTGGCCGAATCCCGCGAGATCCTGCGGCTGCTCTCGCAGTTCGGTCCCGTGGAATACTTTCGACATCTGAAGCACGACACCCTGACGGCGCCGAATACAGCCCTTGTGATATTCCGCGAAGAAGCGCCCGCGCGAGAATGTCTGCGTCGGAGCCCGATTCGCTTCCGTATGGGTCGCGTGGGGCGCACCACAACCGCATCCACGAACCACGACGGCGAGGTGGAGCTCCACGAAGACAACTCCCGCCTCTTTCAACTCTCCACCAACCCCTCTCGAGCGAGTTTCAGAGATCAATTGGACGCTAGTCATTTCCATGGCTCCTTTGCCGTGGATTCGCACAGTATTGCGCAGCAGGATCTGGCGAAGAAAGTTCCGGTCAAGGGGCTGAGTGACGTGGAGTGGAGGGCCAAGGAGAAGCCGTGGTTTGTGGTCAATCAGGAAAGGGAGGGGAGTGCGGGGTACAGGGGGAGTGGGGGGAGAAGGGGGTTGGGCGAGATCTGGCAGGAGGCGCACGGGACGTGATTGGAAAACATCTTTCGAGATGGACTGCGCTTTGAGTGACGTGTTCCATGTTGTTGGGCATAAAACGGGTTTAGCCGTTCCGGAGCGTCTGCAAGCCCGGCCGGCATGACTACACCTGCGCCAATGATCACAGTGGGACATCGCTGGGTCACAACAGCCTTTACCGGGCCAGCGAAATTCGTCTTTCGCATGTCGGTCCCCGTGGCACCACCATTGTCGCTGCAAGTCGCGGCACAGGTGAGATCGGCAGCGTGGAACGGTAGAGGTTCCGCTCTTGGTGTTCAGCTGCGCGAAGACTTATTGGCGGCATTTGCGACCGTGATCCCGTCGGATGCCTCGGGTACAGCGTCCTTGTCGCCGAAACCGCTCTCGTCGATCTCTTGCGGGTACGGCGACTCGAAATAATCGCCCACTTCGTTCATCAATGCCGGCAGGCTGCTCTCGAGCAGCGCAACTAGTGCGACCGATCACCGATGATCCACGCCGGCCAGCTGCAGCCGTTTCAGGTCATGCACAGTCGGATGCAAGCCGCATGAAGGCGTCGAGCTTTGTGACGCCTCTTTCGGTGTCTCTGTCTGGCTTCAGCGAAACGAGAGCGCCAACTGCGATGGTCCCTGAGTGAGGCGAGAAGCCCAGGTACACTCCCTCGGGCGTGGGGGATCCATCTCAAGTGGCTGTGGCCAAACATTACGCCAATGAAGAATATGGCGTTGAGCAGCGCGAAAGGTAGCTGGAAGATATCTGCCGGAACACCTGCTAGGCGAAGGGTTTCATGAGCATCGATCACGGCCTCATACTCTGCTCGCCAATCGGACAAGTATTGTCGTGCCCGCTCGCGTATGCTTCGGTCGTTGCAGCGCTCCTGGCTCTTTCGGATGACCTAATCGACGGGGCGTGGTGGATCGTGGCGGCCTCGTGACAATCCGCCGTCTCCCTTCGTGCGACGCTCCGCCTGGGGTCGGTCTTGTATATATAGATCCGGCCGACATTGCTCGCAGTCGCACGCGAGTAGGGCCTGCGCGGCTGATGAGGATGACATGGTTGGCTGGCCTCGCGTTGCGCATACCTCGGCGATCAAGATTTAGCACCGTCTTCATCATCCGCCGCATCTCCAGCCTGGCCATGCGCGACGGAGTAAGACATCGCACAGCATGCGGCGGCTCGATACCCAGGCCTGAGAGCATCGGTGAATCACTTTCGCAGCGTTTTAGATGAACACCGAGACGAGACGGTCCAATTCTGTTTCATCTCCAAATCTGCAAGAATTCCTTTGACGCTCCTGTGGCGACATCGACAGGTCTGACGCCGCTCTTGGTACCTCTCGTGATTGTGGCGTTGACCTCCACGCCGTTCTCGACCAGCCACTTCACAGTCTCAAGCTTGTCGTTCTCGGCAGCAAGGTGTAGGGCCGTACACAGATGGTAGCTTTTCGCGTTGATGTCCGCGCCATTCTCGACCGATGCCCGCACGACTTCGACGTGCCCGTTAGCAGCAGCGTCCAAGAGCGGAGCGCGTCCTGACCGGCTGGTCACGTTGACCTTGGCACCGGCTTTTACCAGCTCTTGCACTGTAGCCGCATGCCCATTTTCAGCGGCGATGTGGAGAGCAGTCCGACCATCTCTGGCCGTCGCTCCAAGCCAAGGCTTCTTCTCTTTGCGAGATCTTACAATAGCCGTGACTACGGCAGTGTGTCCGCGACCACTCGCGGCCATCAATGGCGTCCAACTTTTTTCCGCGTCCGGGAGATCCAGTCTCGCTCTTCTGTATCCCGCCACCAACATCCTCACGATTTGCAGATGGCCCTGCCAAGCCGCAATGTGCAGCGCAGTGTGTCCGCGGGCATTGGTTGCATTGATGTCCAAGGGATATAGCAAGAGCACATTGACAGCCTCTGTGTGGCCTTGCTCCGCTGCCAGCATCAATGCTGTCCACTGGAGGTGGCCGGTCTTCGCATCGATCGGGCAAGTCTTCAGATAGCTGGCCATATCGGCCTGCTTCAACCAGCCGGAAGCAGCCGCTTCGTGCAGCTCGTTGCGGCCTTTGTTGAACATGGCGACCGGGATTGCATCCGCCTTGAGCCTCGCCACGGATTCGAGGCTCTGCTCACAATCATGATCGGCCGAACGTAACGCATCAAGGTCATCGGACCAGGCGAAGACGCCTAGCATGATCTTTAGTGCCTTGGAGAAGGCGTTGTTGGAGTAGGCAATGACCAGCTTGGCGGTGATGGTCAGTGTGATCGTAAAGAGCGCCACGTAGCGTTTTCTCGAGAATCGCCCGGGCTTGCAAGATTTCGGGGCGGTTGTCAGTGGGCTTGACGGCGGTACTGTCCACCTCTGTCATGCGCATCGCGAGGATATCGATGGCGCGGTCAGGGCAGGCCGCTTGGGCTGCGGCTTCTTCGGCGTACGTCGTATACAGCTGTGCGTCGTCAGAATCTCGCCATTGGCAGGATAGACAGCACCTACGTCCCATGCCGGAACAATCCCGCCACTGCCACCGTCGCCGGCGGACTGGCGGCGACGCCCGAGACGATCAAGCCCTTGGCTTTCTCCCCAAGATGCACTAGTTGTGAGTTCGGGACCTTCATGTCTTTCTGTTGCTCGGACACAAACTGCAACAGGATGCTGCGGCCTTTTGCTGACCGCAAACTGCCGACATGCTTATTGCGTAGACTTTCTTGCTTAAGCAGGCTTTCCCGTAGGGGATTAAGCAGCTTTGAGCCATTCTTCTCGCTTCGTAGACCGTCGTAGGCTTTGCTCCAAAGCTCGGCTTCCGTGTTGATTTTCTTGTCTTCTGCCATGTCCAGTATAAAGTATCCAGATCTATTGAAGAAGAGACTCGCTCTGATGTTGGCGATTCCTCGGACGCCGGGTTGATGTGAGAACTTCACGCCGCCGAGGCTTCGCGCAGCTGGAAGAGATTATTGGGGGCCGCTGCGGCTGTGCAGAGCTGGGCATGAGTGACGCTGCACGGGAGGTATCTAAATTCGCCATGAGTTTTTGGCATTCTGCAGCTCGTCTCCAGAATAGTCAAGACGTCGTGCGGGATTGTGATGTACACTCAATGCGGCTCTGCAGACTTCGGAACATTGTTTGCTCAAGAAGGAAGGCACTGGGAAAGTGGGGCCGCGCACCGACTTGAGGATGTCAAAAGTCGTAGCCACAGGTCACCACAGGAGCGCATCCAAGGAGTGCTCAAGATCGAGACGATACACGAAGACGTTCCTGGATGCAACTCGATCTGTCATGTTCCTCCGACCTGTCTAGAACTCGGAAAACTTCAAGCACATGAGGCTGTGCCGTCGTCTCATTGGGCGCCCCGTTGGCCGGGGCCAGTGCCGCAAAGAATGATGCGAGTCGTCTCGAAACTCGCGGCGGAGCATATACCTTTCAATATGATCCCTCATATCCGCACACCACGTCCGCTCATCGCACTTGTTCGGCAGGAATCCCAGGCTCGTATCTCTCCCACCACCGTCTCCTGCCGGCCCAACCTGCCCTTAAACCCAAGCACCGTGGGGAGCGCTTGTTCGATAGCCGATGCAATCTGCTGCCAGGCACGACCGTGACCACTGCAGCCGACGTTTTTTCTTCGTAGAGCTGGTGGCAGTGGTAGGCGTGGCAGTCTTCGTTCAGGCCTTCGCATGTTTACCTGAGATAGGCGTGTATCATCTCGTGGAGGATAGTACAGAGGACGGCTGTCGGTTGAAGAAAGTGCTCTCGAATCTTCCCGTTCAATTCGATGTAGTCTTGTTCAACCGTCTCACCATACATACCGCAAGGAAGATCTGCCCAGACAAAGGTGATCTTTGGCAGCCTGCCGCCGAAGAAGAAGCCGTTGAAGATTTGCATTGGCTTGCGGAGAAAGGCGTTGGCGTCCGGGATGCTTTTCGAGAGGTCGACTGATCGGAGCTGGCGGGCGGCTTTGGATTTGCCATTTCCCCACCACAATGCCCATTCCTTCTTTGCATGGAGCTGAGCCCAGTTGATGAGTTTGTTGTTCGAGACCATATCGATAGTGTTCAGAGCGAGGGGGCACGAGAACTGAGACACTGTGCCAGTTCAGGGTGAGGCCGTGAGTGCATAGCGTGCGATGTATATCTCGTTCGGTTGGATGACTCTGTCTTTGGCTTGTGTAAATCATCGGCTGGCATGTATAGCAACTGCAGCCCGGCAAGATGACGCAGACGCTCTTGGGACTCGAGGCGAGCCACAGCAGGAGCTGCTTTGCTTTCTTCAGGTCCGACCGCCGAAGGTGTTGGCCTTTCTTATTGCCAATTGAAGTCTTGATGGCGATTACAGGAACGTCGTTGCAAGGGGCGGCGCGTTCCATGATGCCGACTTGTTGGTCGCTGAGGTTGTGCCGCCTAATGTAAGAAATGAAATTTGCGGCTGCAAGGGGATCAGAAGCACTGAGAAGAAGTACAAGAGAGGATCCTGATGTTTTGGATGTGGTATATTTTGAAGACAGGGAGATACGTGCTCCTGCTACTGCTAATCCAATGATGGGGCTCTGATTTTTCTTACCATGGAAACCATCGGATAAGGTTTGGTGACGACAGGTACGGCGATCAGCCAAGCCATGCGACCGTACGGACATGGGACACAGCAACGGTACCGGAGAGCTTTATCTCGGAGTTGACAGGCAACGCGGGATGCCCGAGTAAAGAAGGCTTCGAGTCTTGGTGAAAGTGCGCGAAGTGAAAGTGACCGTGCGCACCGTCAACGTGAAGTCGTCTTTGTAGAGCGACCACTGTCACACTGCTCGTCAAGCGAGTGCACTGCAAGTACTTCGACGGAAGATTCGGTCCCAGAATCCACGGCGCGGTATGTGCTCCAGCAGCCAGCTTTCGCCCTGCCGCCTTCAGTCATTTGGCCTGAGAATGTCCCCTTCGGTGCCGCATGTCGGCTGCGTGCTCATCCGTGGAGCTATGTGCTTGCGACGCGCTCAAATTAAGATGTGATTGACATCGTTGTCAACGCTTTGCAGCGTCGCCGGATGCGACATAGATGACATCCACAGTTGCCGAGCATGACCTTTCGGGCGGCGAATCCGGATTGGAAATTGCGTCGCTGGCAATGCACCCGACGCTGACGCCGGCCGCGTCTATGCATTTTGTTGTTCCGCGGCCTGTCGAAAGATCTCGCTGGTGATGATGCCATTTTGTAGTGCTTCCATTGTTGGGGCGGACACTACCATCGGCATCATCTCCCCCATCCCTGAGTGGAGACGGCCATGGCTGCAGCGATTCCTCCTGCCCGCAGGCGGGCGTACGAAAGCTCCTTACTCTCATCAAACTTGGAGACAGACCTTATCTCGGCGTCGATCGTCCAGGCTCCAGAAACATCCGGCAAGCCTGTCATGTCAGGTTTTCACATACTCCAAATTGAAGGGATATCAGGCATGATGGAAGGATGGCAAATGAAAAACCTCGAACGCCGGCTGCGAGAAGTTTCGTAAAGAAGCCTCATGAGAGAGGGTAGCGGAGATATTATGCCGGCGAGCGCTCTCCCACACAAGCAGGTTGCTCGTCCGTCGCTTGTCACGAACAATCCATGCGCTGGAGTCTGCCACTAAAGCATGACAAACCTTGGGGCGGTATTGATACCAACTGCTGAATTTTGTCGTGGCATGGGCTCCGTGGTGACAACAAGAGCTCCTGCCAGTTGTTTCAGAATGCAGCTTTCGATGCCTGTCACCGATAGACGCAAGGCTGTCGATAGCACGCTTCGATGAGCATGGCTGTAGGAGAGGAGAGAACCGGAGCAAAGATCCAAATCAACAAGGGGATACTTGTTCACGGACTGGAATACAATGCTATTGATGTCAAGCGTGGCCTTGCTCGATTGGCACAGAAAGTCCAGTGGACAGCACGCTTACCCGATCAGGTCACGAACAGCGAGGTGCATAATTCCGCGCCCGCCCAGCTACCCTACACGTAGCCCTGCATCCGTCCCACTTTCGCGGGGTGCTCGGCCCACTGTTTCCGACGACTTCGATAGAGCATTGTGCAGAGATCAGCATAGATTTGCGCAATGAGGTGAGATTCCGTACTGGAGAGTGTCGCAGAAAGAGCACCGAGCATAAGAACTTGTCGAGGCAATGGATCACAAGCCTCAAGTGCCAAGACGATGGCGGTACGGCACTGGATGTAAGGTAGCCAGCGATTAATGCGAATGCGGATGATATTCTAGAAAATGCGGCCAAGTAGAGAATAACTGCCAGCGTCCAATGAGATAGCTCACATCTTATGCCGGCGCTCCTCCGGAAGATGTAATCGATATTGCCGAGCAGCTTCCAGGCCGGAGTGACTGAGGAAGAGGGGCTGCACTTGCCTCTTGGTGGGGCAACACCATTCGCCGACCAACTCATATACACTTTTGCCCTCACTTACCACTTTCCACCTCCTACACCTCGCCTCCTCTCAATACACACCAAACACACATCTCGTTCATCACACACAACAACATGGCTGAGTGTCCGATCAAGCACGCCAACACCGGCGGTGGTGGCACTCGCAACCTTGACTGGTGGCCCAACCAGCTCAGGATCAACATCCTCCGCCAACACTCCGACCTGACCAACGCTCAGGGTGCCGACTTCGACTACGCCAAGGCGTTCAAGAGCTTGGACTATGAGGGCCTGAAGAAGGACCTCCGTGCCTTGATGACCGACTCGCAGCCATGGTGGCCAGCTGACTTCGGCCACTACGGCGGACTCTTCATTCGGATGGCATGGCACAGCGCTGGAACATATCGTGTCTACGACGGGCGGGGTGGTGGTGGCCAGGGTCAACAGCGATTTGCTCCCCTCAACAGCTGGCCCGACAACGTCAGCTTGGACAAGGCTCGCCGGCTGCTGTGGCCGATCAAGCAGAAGTACGGCAACAAGATCTCTTGGTAAGTTGCAACAGCACTCTTACGTGATGACTTCTCGCTAACGATTAACAGGGCTGACTTGATGCTCCTGTCTGGTAACGTCGCTCTCGAGTCCATGGGCGTCAAAACCTTCGGCTTCGCTGGTGGTCGCCCAGACACGTTCGAGGCGGACGAGTCCGTCTACTGGGGTGGCGAGACTACCTGGCTCGGCAACGAGGACCGCTACTCGCATGGTAATGAGGGTGTCGCCCAGAGCGGTGTCGTTGATAGCCAGCAGTCCGACAAGAATCACAAGGACATTCACTCCCGCGACCTTGAGAAGCCGCTCGCGGCATCGCACATGGGTCTAATCTATGTCAACCCGGAGGGTCCTGACGGCATTCCCGACCCTGTTGCTGCTGCTCGCGACATCCGCACCACCTTCGGCCGCATGGCCATGAATGACTACGAGACTGCTGCTCTTATCATTGGCGGTCACACCTTCGGCAAGACGCACGGTGCTGGTCCCGCCGACAACATTGGCAAGGAACCAGTCGCTGCTCCCATTGAACAGCAGGGTCTTGGCTGGGCGAACTCCTACAAGTCTGGCAAGGGCCCAGACACCATCACTTCTGGTCTCGAGGTCACTTGGACTTCCACGCCCACCAAGTGGAGCAACTCCTACCTCGAGTACCTATTCAAATTCGACTGGGAGAAGGAGAAGTCGCCGGCTGGTGCCAATCAGTGGGTTGCGAAGGATGCCGGCGAGATCATCCCGGATGCCTTCGATCCATCAAAGAAACACAAGCCGCGCATGTTGACCACTGACCTGTCCATGCGCTACGATCCAGAGTACGAGAAGATCTCCCGTCACTTCCTCGAGCACCCTGATGAGCTCCACGATGCCTTTGCCAAGGCTTGGTTCAAGCTCTTGCACAGAGATATGGGACCGCGTTCGCGCTGGCTCGGCCCCGAGATCCCCAAGGAGGTCTCGCTCTGGGAGGACCCCGTGCCAGAGCGCAAGGGCCAAGTCATCGACGACAACGACGTCGAGAGCCTCAAGAACGAGATCCTAGCCGCTGGCATCAACACCAGCGATCTCGTTCGCGCCGCTTTTGCCTCCGCTTCCACCTTCCGCGGCACTGATAAGCGTGGTGGTGCCAATGGTGCTCGCGTCCGCCTTGAGCCACAGATCAACTGGGAGGTCAACCACCCGTCGCAACTCAAGACCGTCCTGAGTGCTCTTGAGAAGATCCAGAAGAAGTTCAACGATGGTGGCAAGAGCGTTTCGATGGCGGACTTGATCGTCCTCGCCGGCAACGCCGCCATTGAGAAGGCTTCCGGTGCAAAGGTGCCCTTCAAGCCTGGTCGCACCGATGCCACCGCTGAACAGACCGACGCCGAGACCTTCGAGCACCTCCGCCCCAGCTGTGACGCTTTCCGCAACTACGGCAAGTCGACGAACCGCGTCAAGACTGAGCAATTTATGATCGACCGCGCTCAGCTCCTCACCCTCACCGTTCCCGAAATGACCGTCCTCCTCGGCGGCATGCGCGCCCTCAACGCGAACTGGAACGGCTCATCGACCGGCATCCTCACCAAGTCACCCGGCAAGCTGACCAACGACTTCTTCGTCAATCTTCTTGACAACGAGACCGTCTGGCACCCCAAGGGCAGCGACGCCGAGGTCTTTGAAGGTGTTGACCGCAAGTCTGGCAGCAAGAAGTGGGATGCTAGCCGCGTTGACCTCATCTTTGGTGCTCACCCTGAACTGCGCGCTGCGGCTGAGGTGTACGCGGAGAATGGCAGCCAGGAGAAATTTGTCAAGGACTTTGTGGCGGTGTGGGAGAAGCTTATGAACCTTGACCGGTTCGATATCTCGAAGCAGGCGACGATTGATCGTGCGAGGTTGTAAGCAACGTGCAAAAAGTGGGGGCATGGGAGTAAATAAATTGTAGTGCGTGTAAGTCCCAATGCTGTGCTTTGTTTGCTACGTCCAGTCTTATGGTATCCTGAAGCCCTCGGATGTTGTCGCGCCAACGTCTGGCTTTCTGGTTGCGCCCTCGCCACGAGGATGGCGGACTCTTCCTCGCTCAGTCTTCGTGGACAATCAACACGCTACTGTAAAATCTCAAGATACTGCCTGAACCGTTCAGGCTCGACACAGAACACCATATCTCACAGGACGCTGAAAGGCGCGGTCGCTTCTGTCGTGAACCATCTTTGATTTCCGAGCCTTGAGACGAGGCCTCTGGAGGGTCCAAGTTACAATGCCTCTACTTACGACTTTCCTCGTCCGCAGCCAATCCTTGTCAATGGCACGAACACGCGAGAGCTGCAGGGCTTCTTGACCTTTGTCGCGGAGAACAAAGGGACAGATTTCCAGCCTCATGACAGCAAGCAGGCAAGTAGAGGTGCGGAGTGCTCTAGGCTGCGAGAAGCATCAAAAGTTGTGTAATGACCTCTGATGCCCTTCTGTCGTCTCACTTCCCCGATTAATCGCATGACATGCGCTGATGAAAGTTGTGAATTGCGATGGCCTTAGTCTCAGAAGCGCATTCGGTCGCTTCTGCTGGTCATCAATTTCAATTCTTCTGGTCATCAACTTCAATTACCGTCTTGTGAAGGCGTTCTGCCCGCATTCCTTCCTGCTTTGAACAGTCGACACCCTGCGCAACTCTTCGCTGCCTAGTCAACGTTTGTAGCTAACTCGCCGCACACTCAACTAGACATCGATCTCGCCTCTCACTCCCGAACGCTCGACGCAACATCGATCTCGGCCCGCACTTCCGCCGAACGGCGAAAAGTACCCCTGCGAAAGTCCTACCCCCCCACAGCTGTACATGGCTCAGACAGGTGAGGGCGCATTCACTGGCACGTTCCTCATCGCTTGTGTTAACAGAGTCAATAGAGGATCTCCCCTCCTCCATCTTCCTCCAGAGATACGAAACCGTGTACACGAGTACGCATTCACCAATCGACACCTTCCGACCAAGGTTGCTCTCAGGACAATCACAATTACAAGCCGTAAACCGGGCTCCTACTAATGAGATCTTTGCCGAAGGCGCAGCTTGCTCAAGAAGCCCCCACGTGCTTATGGCGAACCCTTGTTCTTACCATCGACCTCACGGAACCTGGCCGAAGAGCTGCTTGGATGAATCGTCAGGCCACTGTCTGCGTGTTCTCACCCCATGTCATTGAGGTTCTGCCTGTCGGATCGGGAAAGTACGGTTGGCGGGAGTTTTAGGTTCTCAGTCCAGATGACGCGATATCGAGAACGAGGGCATTGTACTCACACGAAATCCCCGCGGACAACTTCAAGAACTTCATTAAAGATAGACTGGGTCCAGAAGTATTCGAGGGCCGAGATTCGGGCGCCACTTCAGCTGAGTTCTACTGCGGCGTGAAGCATTCGAAGGGTGAACTGGATGTCGCGGACATCCAGTCGAATTACGGCTGTTGAGAACAGGAGCATTGAGAGCGAAGATGCAACAACTCGACGCAGGCGGTACTTCGCAGGTACTGAAAGGGTACGTACGTATGTGTTGCGTGACAAACCGAGCAGCCGCCGGAACAACATCAGGTTGGCGTTGTTTAACATCACAGGTTCAGCCTGGGCGGCAATTCGAGTTCGTTACATGTGACAAAAGCCACGGCGTTCCGACGCGGAAACAGCAAAGTGGCAAACGACTGAGATGTTTAACTTCCCCACTGGTACTGTCTTTTGTGCAATATAACCTTCTACACATGCACACACTACCGACCAACCCCACTTCTCCCCTCACTCCATCGCCAACTGCCACCAATAGCCCTGCCGACTCCTCCGAAGCGCCACCTCGTCGAACGGCGTCCCACTCTGCTCCTCCTACACATCTTCCGGCCGCGAATACTCTAGATAATTTACCGGACTCCCGTGCTGTCTCAGCCTAGGATGCGTAACACGCGCATACTCGTTGGCCAGGACATGGTAGCTATCGGTTGTTGTCCGCGCGGTCTCAGAGATGGATCTTCCTGTGGCCACCGTGGGAATATGATGGAGTGAAGTTACGGAGAGGATTGCGCGGCAGAAGGTCAGGGTAGGAGACGGCGGCTGGGTGGCTATGGGGCTCGGAAAGTCCATCGCTTGCAAGTTCCCGATCCAGAGTGGGGATGATTGAAGCCGGAATGGACTCATTCGTATATGCGGCCGCGTAGCTGAGGCTACTAGTAAGTCGAGGAAGCGGCACGCCACTGTGTGCTCTGCCGTGCCGTATTCGGCGGGTCGCCTTGGATCAAGTTTTTGAGGATGCCTCGAAGGTAAGGACCTTCCAACTGTAACTGTGGCCGCAGGTCTGATTCTGCGCTTGCCACAGTTGCACGACTGAGGTTTTCCAATTGCATATCTACAGTGTCCGCGGACATCTAGCGCTCAGGACTTACGAGCAAATCAGACACGGAACGCAGAGGTAAGGCAAGGGTGCCAGAATCCGTACAACGCTCGCTACGCCCGGCGAGATTGCTGCGACCTACGATTGACGTCGTATGCTGAAGGATGCTGTTCCGCAGTGGAGACGGCGTCGAGCGTGCGCCAGACCTTCCGGAGAGATCGAGGATGTTCCTGAGACAAGCTCAGCCTCGGCCCGCTTCCGGTGAAGACGGCTGACGGATGAGGAAGGCACATGACTCCCACATTGAACGACAACCGCATGATCATAATGAAGCAGTATTTCATGGCTACAACTCCAGAGAAACTCCACGCTAAATGCATCTTAGGGTATCAACAACCCAACCATGTCGTTTACCTTGGCCGTGGGGATTTTCCGTAGGACCAGCCCGCCGTTTCACTTTCCTTGCCAGACTTCTCTCCCTCCCTATTCTCCTCCTCCGTGACCACGAGTCCGCGAGTCCTTCTACTCCTCCTTCCTCGCCGTACTCTCAAACTGCTCTCGGCTCCAAATAACTCCACTCGGGTACCTCCCTCACCTTCCTCCAAAGTTCCTTCTCCAGTTTCCCAGCCGCCTTCGCGTACGGGGTCGTCTCCGCATTATACCCCCTACAATTCCTCACCAATACAACACATCTTTGATGAAGTCTTCCACTGATCATATTGGTCCTTCTCGAGTTTCTGTTCCATGGTCGAGAGGTCCATTGGTTCTTTGATGACGCTGTAGTAGTCTTGCACCTCTTCGCCATTTACGGTTGCAAAAATGGCCAGGCAGAAACTGCTTGTTTGAAGGGCAGAGAGAAGGTGACGAGGAGGCTGTGTGAGGGATTGCGGCGGGGTTGTCGTGCCAAGGCGTCCAGTCTTCGCTCCCACCCTGTCGCTCTTATGGCGGAATATCGAGCGGGTTGATGTGCGGTAGGAGGTTCGCCGGGCGCTGCTTTCGTCCATACCGCAGGAGGTTTGTGGATCTCGTAGCTCTTGCTCACGGCCCGGATTTTGGCGTGCACGACTGCTTTCTGCTTGAGTAGCATCCGCGCCGATTCGAGGTAGCGGATTCGCGGCAGCATGGAGCACTGCATGATGGTCCCGCCTTCGTAATCCTTGATATAGCCCATCCATTTGGGCTTGTCGAGGGTGATTTCTTTGGTGAAGCCCTGCTTCTTGAAGAAGCCAATGCGTAATTGTCGGCATAGGTGAGGAAGTACTTCACGTCGCTCGTCGCGCGGACGTAGTCCTTGAAGTGGTTCATGAGGTGTGCGCCGTACCCTTTAACTTGTTGGTCGGAAGAGATGGCGAAGAAGACGATTTCGGCGAACTCACGGCCGGTGAAGGGCCGGTAGGTGATGCCGCCTACGACTTCGCCTGGCATGCCTGCGAGATCGGCGTTGCTGCCTTCGGGCGGCCGTTTGACGATCACGATGCTGAGGTGGGTGCGGTCGTAGACGAGGCGCGCGATGTAGTCTTTGGGCATCTTGGGGAGTTGTTTCTGAAATATGCATTTGAGGCCCGTGAGAATGATCATGCTGCGCGGGTGGTTGTCGTTGTTGACGACTTGGAAGGAGATCTCGCCATTGCGCTCCTCGGCTAAGGCCGGCTTTTCAGGTAGGCCGATGGCGGGTTTGGTGGGTGCGGTGAGGGTGCCGCTGGTGGAAGGGGCGGGTTCGGGGGAGGCGGATGATTTCAAACGCTTTGGAGAATGGCTGTTACCGTTGATTCGGTGGAGGCTTTTCGCTTGGGCCTGGATTGGGCAGGTTAGCATGATATCGCAAGGTGTGTGCTACCGAAGTCCGGTATGCTAGTATGGCCAGATTGCAAGTGCGTCGTCTCCAGCAATATGGCCGATTCCGCGCGCCGCTCTCGCTCTCGCTCTCACTCACGCCGCGCGTAATCTTGATACACCCATGAATATTCACTCAGTATTATATGCGCACAAACAGCAGGGAACATGTCTTGCCTCCGTCTCTTCTCGTGTTGGTCCGGCAGCCAGGCGAGGTTGATAGCCGTTGCTTCTTTGCTCACCCTCGATACGTCTTGACCGCCGTGACAACAGCCTGTTCATCTGCTCGTGGGGTGTCTGAATGCGTTACAGCCGCCTTTGCGCCGGAAAGCGTGCTTCGAGAACCGTTGATCCCAGGCGGAGGACAAGATTGCAGACTCACCATCTTCCATGACAATATTCTGCGCCATGACGCCGGCGCTGTACCTCTGCCGGCTCGAATGGATGTCTCAAGTATGTCAATCGCAACGGAACGCGTGGAGGAAGACCGAACGCGGGGATAAGCGGACTTCGACCCAGGCACGAGTCATGCAGCTTTCGCTTACTCACCCACGCCGCACTGCAAGCTCCAGCTGTTCACTCGGCACCTCGACCTTGCTCCTTCAACCGCGTCTGAAGTCCATCTCCGCCGCGCAGTCATCCGGCTAATCCACTGAACATCACCTCATGTCCGCCACACCACTCCACGACCTCTGGGAGGCCGCCGTCAGCCAGCCCTTCTCCCCGTCCATCGACAAGAACGCCCAATTCGCCGTCGGCTTCACTCTCCTGCTGATCGCATTGGTTCTCAGTGGACTATTCGGGCTGAGTACTTCAACTCAACCACCTGAACATCCGTACAGATGCTAACATGTGAGTTCCTGCAGACAACACTCTCAAGAACATTCCGCTTTATGGCATCCCCGCCTCCCTCGCCTTCGGTTTTGGTGCTGTGTATATGATTTGCGCAGTGGGCGTCTACGTATGACGACTCTTCGCAACCGCAATCAGCAGCTGCGTGTCGACGAACTTGCAGCGTTCCGACCACGTAAGCGGCCGGCCGGCAGCAGCAGGAGGCAGACACGTCGGAAAGAGGGTATCGCGAGTTCCATCCTGTGTCCGGCACGCTTGTGATTCTAGGAGGCGGGACCCTGGCTTCTCTTCGTCACGGTCTTCCTGACGAACTATCTCCTGCGGTCTTTCCGCGACTAGGGAGCCATGGCCGCCGACGATGCTCCCATGTTCACTGCTATCTCGTCGTCGGCCCGGCAGCTGCTAATGCTTCTGCGCTGTCTGCCGAGTACTAAGAAATGCCTCGTCCGCATTACAGCCGACGGAATACGATTCACCACATCGACCGATAGCACAACGGATTCTTTCGTCTTCCTCGAGAAAGCCCTCTTCTCCACGTACAACTTCATTCCATTACCACCACCGTCATCCCAGGATCACTCGCTCTCACCCTACCTTTGAGATCAATCTTCCATCCCTTTTGGAAACCCTCAATATCTTCTCCCTCTCGGACACTGGTCCCACCAAGCGCGGTGGCGGCTACGACGACTTCACTCTGCACCGTCTGAACAGGCATTCTGGCCTTCCAACGCTCTTCTCCACCCACCTCACCACCGGCATCTGCACCCTGACCTACGCCGGCGAAGGTCACCCCCTCAGCATCCACATGACCGAGTCAAACGTCAGCACTACCTCAGATTTGACTACCTACCAAGCCGATGACGACAGTACGGAAGAAATACCCTTCGCCCGCGACGCCCTAGCTCTGAAAACCATCATGCGTTCGTCTTATCTCCTGGAAGCTATCTCCGAACTTTCCTCTCTCGGTCCAGAAACCATGAACATAACCGCTTCTCCGTCCCCTCGCTCACCACCCGCGTCAACACAGCAAATCTCTCCCTCTCAGCTGTCGGCCCGCTAGGAGAAGCACAGGTCGACTTCTCGACGCACACTTCGTCCGAGACTCCTGTATTAGAGACTTTCCATTGCCCGGCCAAGACTTCGGCGAGTTTCCGGTTCGCGGCGGTGAAGGGAGCGCAGAGGGCAATGGCGGCGGCTAGCAAGGGGGTGAAGAGCGCGGGCAATGGCGGCGGCTAGCAAGGTTTCTGTGAGGTTGGATGAGGGAGGGGTGTTGAGTTTGCAATTTTTGGTCGAGGTGGATGGACAGGGAGGGCAGGGGGTGGTGTTCGTGGATTTTAGGGTTGTTCCTGTGTCGAAGGGGATGATGGAGGTGGAGGAGAGCGGAAGTACATGGGGAGAGTACGGATAGTGAATGATCTGGCTTGATCATGGGTCGGGAGGGTCTAGTCGTTCAGACTATGTAGCCGTGCAGTAAGACGCTGCCATCAAGACCCACATTCGATTCGTCCAATCACTTCGCATCGAAATTGTCAACTGCTGCCGATTATGCGCCACGAATTGTGGCGTTCTATATGGCCGTTGGAGGTGGCTGCACGGTGACGTGTCTGGGGAAGCTTTCCGGTCGGCGCTGGAGCTTCTTTCGTGGTTGACAGCTCCGTTGCACTTGAGAGATCGACACTGTGCAACCAGCAACCATAAGACTCCCCATAACTTCCCTGTTACAGTTGACAATCAACTGCGTCGCTACACGGACCATGAGTGCCAATTGAAGTTCGCTTGCCATCAACGACACGAACGCCCGGACCTCCCCCAACGTCGAGCACCGTATCACAACCACCACGACGATGTCCATAGCCGGCCCCCGCGGTCCCCCAGCTACCTCGCCTTCGCAGCGCTCCGCCTTGAAAAGGAGTTCAACGCCTTCAATCCTCATCACAGATACTCGTAGCAACCCGCAACCCGCAGCACAACCTCCTCCTTCCCGCCCCGCCCAGCTACAAAGACAAAATACCCGCATCATCTCCGTTGACAACGTTCTACAATATGCCTCAGAGATCCCTTCCGCCCAGAAGCGTCGAAATCCTCTGGAAGGCGAGCGACCGGCGCGACATACAAGGACGCCCAGTGGAAGACATCCGCTCGAGCCGAAGCTGAGGGGAGTCGGGGTGCCTGTGAGCGGGACAGGAGCGGTGGGATTGGGGGCGCCCATTTGCCTGCGCGCAGTAGTAAGACGAGTGAGAAGTTAGTTTGCTTCCGGAGACGAGTGAGGAGCAGGAAGGTGCAAGGGCAGGGAGCTTTGGTGCCGAGGAAGAGGAGGGAGAGGAAGCGCCGCCAAGCGATGAAGAGTACTAGCTCGACGGAGGGAAGGGAAGGGCAAAAGTGAAGCGGAACGGTTGAATAAGAGCCAGCGCCAGGCTGACGCGCAGCTGGCGAGGGTGACGGCTTATTGTACGGCACAGAGCTATCGGCTGAGGAGTACGGCGGAATTCGTCAGAGAGCAGCATGGAGCGCGGACGAAGATTTATGAGGATTGTTTGTATTGTGTGTATCAACTTCCGTTGCTGGGTGGGAGTGAAGGGTTTAGGATCAGGAGCAGTCCTGTGGTGAAGAATCCGGGCGGGAAGAGCGTGTTGGATGAGCAGATTGAGGCGAATGAACGGAGGGATTATCGGGAGGGGTGGATGGAGGAGAGGGATGAATATTCTGTTCCTGCGGAAGTCGCAGAAGCCAAAGAAGTAGAAGAGGAAGAAAGGCGGGAAGGGGAGAGGGAGCGTAGTAACGGTTGGAAAGACGGAGATGTCTCCACTTCTTCAGCCAAGAGAAACGGCCTTAAAACGGATGTGCATGCGAGGAGTGGGAGCGACGCAGCAGACGCGACGAGCAACTTCTCTTATACGTCACCTCAACCAAGCATCTCCCCGAACGCGGAGACGGTAGCCGAACTCTTCATCTTCTCCTACGGCGTCGCCGTCCTCTGGAACTTCACCCCAAACCAAGAAAAAGACATCCTGGCCGACCTCACCTTCTCCTCCGAACACGCCACCACAGCCGCCTCCCTCTCCCCACTCAGAACCCAGCGCTCTACACCGCAGACCCAGAACCTCTCCCTTAAGGCCGCCGCGTTAGCACCCCCCACACCTTCTCTCCCCCTTATGACCCGGCCACTAGACGAAGATGATTTCGAAACAGAAGAATTCCACTTCCAATACGATAGCTCGGCGGAGAAACCGAGGATCTATAACGACATGATTACCCTGCGCACATCTGATCACATGATTAAATTGGCCATGAGCCATGCGATCGCGCAGAGTACGAAGCTGTCCTTTTTCGAGGAGAGGATGCAGAGGACGATGAGCGAGGCGCAGTATGTGCCGAGACGTCTCGCCCTGGAGGGAAGGCTGGGGATGAGTAGGAAGGAGGTTGTTAGTTTGGTTGGGAGGTTGTTTGAGGGGAGAGTGGATGTCAATCTTTGTGAGTTGTCTTCCCGGCGTTCTGTCCCCGGTTGAAGTGTGCTTTGCTGACAGGATCCTGGTGTTGTAGCGTCAAACATCCTGTAGCCCGCCTTTCTTCTGGACTTCGGAGCCTACGCTGCACCCACTCTACTCCGCTGTCCGCGAATACCTGGAAATCAAACCACGGATCCAGGTCCTGAACGAGCGTTGTAGGGTTTTCTTGGATTTGGCGGAGATACTGAGCGATTCCATTGCGGATGTGAAGATGACAAGGATCACCTGGATCATTATTGTCTTGATTGTCTTGAGCATCCTGGTGACGTGCACGGAAGTCGGTTTGCGATTCGGGATCCTTGCCGCTAGGGGCAAGGGGGGTGGAGAGGGTAAGGCGGTGCTTGGGTTGGTGACGGAGAGCTTTGAGCCGTCGAGCGTCCGGTACAGGAGAGAAGGTATTTAAGACACGTACAGTGTTGCCTTCTCCAAGCTTGCAAGAGTTGAGGCCCGATCCACGGACACCCTACCCCATTTCATTGTCGACTGTCGATATCCTACAGCTCTATCTATCTACCGCTGCGCTACCCTGGTATCATGATAGAATACAGAAGTTTCATCATTCGCACCCAACCGAAAGGCGACGTCCAACTAAATTCTGGGTAGACAGTGATGCAAAGCAGCGCAGTATACTATATCAACAATTGTGCCGCCCAATATTACATTCCTCATTCTTCCGCTCGGTTTGTGGAAGGGACATTACTCTTTCCCTCTTCTTTGACTATCGTTGACAATCAGTAGCCTCCACCGTTGAGCCTAGAGACGGACATCCCCTGCCCAACCGTCGCTGCGCGCTTCAAAAGCTCCTGGGAACTGGTATGATTCGGAACCCCGCCTCCAGTGCCACGACCACGATGCTCAGGGGTGTAAGCGTGCCGACTCGCTTCGCCGCCGATAACGCTGATCGTGCTGCTACTCCACCGCTGCTGCTGGCTTGGTCGTCGCCAGACTCGTTAGTCGCAGTAGGCTCAGCGGCGGGGTCTCGAGCGAAGGAAGAGAAGGAATACAGCGACGCCGTTGCTTGCTCGCGCGAGGCCGGTATGGGTGTAGCAGCTGGGTCTTCGAAGCTGCTTACGAGAGATGGGAGGAACTGGAGCTGGAGGTGTGGCGATAGCTCGGTGGTGGCATGAGGGTGGTCGGTGAGTTCGTGGTCGTGTAGCCTTCGGATACTGTGGGGATGGGTGCAGTCGCAGCGGGGAGGCTGGTGTCTGCGGCGTGGCTGAATTGGTAGCCTAGCACCGGCTCGCTGGACTGCTGGGTCGTTTGCACGGGGGGAAGCGAGGGATATGAGGCCGTGCGCGTGCTGCCGGCTGTCGTGTCCATCGACCATTGCATGGCGTTGCGGCTATGTATGCCGTGGATTGGAGCACGAGTCTCGCTGATCGAGCCCAGAGGCCGCATGTCTGGGATGCTAGGCAATGTCGGCGGATATGGGGTGGGATATTGAATTGTATATGGCACAGGTAGTCGACGCTCCTGCGCCGCTTGAAGCGGAAGCGAAGATTGCAGCGAGCCCATGTTGAGCGAAGACGAAGAGTCGATCGTCACGCTTGGTAGACGACCGGATGGACCAGTCGAGTGGGAGGGGGCAGACAAGCTGCCAAAGTTGTACCCGCTCTGGTCGTAAAAGCTTGCAGTCGTCGCAGGGGCAGACATGGGCCCAGTTGTTGTACTCCAAGAACGATAATTCTCGAGCGCACATACGAGCTGGCCAGAGAGTCGTGGCGTGGTATCGTGGACGAAGCATAGCTGTAGTCGACCGTTGGGCTTTCGTACTGGTCACCGTAATCGAGCCCAGAGAAGCGGGCATGCAGTGTTGGTAACGACGGACGAGAGCGCAGACTGTGTCCGTACGCCCAGCTATTGGATCCGCCTTCTGAGTAATTGCTCGCGGACGGGGCGCTGCCAACAATGCCCGATTGAGGTAGTACCTCGACAATGTTGGCCATCGCAACCGTGCTGCTGCCCACCTACCTGTTGTTAGGAAGGCCATAATGCCGTATATACAGAAGGCTTACTCTGATGAAGTTGCATGCATTGACATCTGCTCCCGCAGATCGGCAGGCACTGCAGCCCGTTCCATCGCCAGGGTCGCCGCTGCACTTGATCTTGCGACGGCGGCACCGCGAGCACTACCAGAAGTCAGCTAAGCCGTCGTTTTGTCGGCTTGGCTCAACGTACAGCCACCGCAATGCGCTTGCGAGCACTGACGCCTGCAGCTTCCGGCTCAGACTCGTGAATTGGCACCCTCGTCATCGCTCTGGGTCCGTAGTCGTCGTAGTCCACTGACAAGACGTGCCTTGGGCGGTTGTAGTACGAATATGGTCCATGGCGGTCATGGTAACAAGTGAGTGTTGATGCTGTGAGCAGCGGTGGCGGAAACTATCATACTCCGCATCTCCAAAGTACCCCGGAGCAGTCATCATGCTGCGATCTCGCGGTCTGATTGTCGCAGAGGCATGAACGTAGGCCACCTAGGAAAGACGTCGTCCAGGGAAGCAGAGAAAGCACCCGAGAGAGCGCTCGAGCGAAAAAGGCTCGTGCTGGTGGAGTCCAGACCGGAAGCAAGTCAAGGCTGGGCCTGGTCTCCGGGCACTCGGTCAGACAAGAGGCGGCGAAAGCGTTGGCGGTCAAGCTTGAGACAGCAAACACTTCGATTTCGGTGACTTGGCGTAGGCTGTTGTTTGTCTGTCGCACAAGATCTCTCTATGTGCGTGTAGAGTCTCGAGGGCGCACAGAAATTGCTGAAAAGCGACTCTGCTTCTCACAAAAAACCACGCCAAGCAATCGTGATCTGATGATCGCCGTTCAGGATGCTGCTGCGTGTCATAGCCTTCAGTTGACATCGACCGCCTCTACTCGTGCCGTTGCTTCTTTATTCACCTGCTCCTTGCTGTTGACGCTGCCAGACGGGCACCTGCAGTGGCTAGCGGAAAGCCGCTTAAATACACTATCACAAGACCAGGTCTGAGCGAGCACAACAGAGATCAGCTTACGATTGTCGCCTTTCGTTGGTTGTTCTTGTAATCCAATTGGTAGATAGCTCGGATGATGTTTGTCGCGAAGGTGATCCAGAGGGAGACGAGTGTGGCAGCAAGCAATCGCATGATGAGGCGCCCAGTAGGTGTTTCGGATTATAAGCAGAGCCATGGCTGGACCGACGGCCTCGGGACTTTGTAAGGAGGTGGTATGGGAATGTACCAGGCGGCTGCGGCGTGAAGAATCAATTGTTGCCGTGTGGCCAAGAGTGCGACCTGTCACTATATGTTCGACCCGGCGCTGGTACTTACTCCGTCACTGGCCTGGTCAAAGGTACTTGCGAGCCTCAGCGTCCTAATGAGAGATCTATGTGTTAGGCTTGAAGCTCTCGTCGAAGTGCTGCGGTTCACATCAAGCAATAGCTACGTGAGAGCAATCTGTACTTGAGCCATGCCTCATTTACACACATCCGTAGCCGTCGTGAGGTCAGGTAGCCACCGCAGGTATCCCAGATCTCTGGTCATTTAGTTTCATCATCATCGCAGTGCCGTTGTCTCGGGTGAAAAGTTTCGTCCACTTGGGCTGTGCCAAAAACTTATCCGGTAGACTCTTGAGAAGCTGTAACTGATTGGCCCCCAGGATCATCCCCGCAAGAAGAGCGGGCGGTGCGACGCCGCAATCCGGTGGCTTGGTGCGTCGCCTGAACGCTTCCAGCGCGGAAACCATGTTCTGCAAGAGGCAGCCGGCACGGGGTCTGGCAGATCCGGGTTGAGCTCGCACAGCCTTGTTGATCACAAGCATAAGTATGTCAGAACAACGCGGTGTTTGTCAAAGTATACCGCGCTCTGAGTTCGAAGTGGAGGGACGACTAGAGGTACTTCTAGATTCACTAGAAGAAGTCGAAGACGCCTAGCAACCGGGTTCTGGATCAGGAGCAGTCGGAGGCAATGATGAGGAAAAGGACATATCAACCAGACAGGTGCCGGATTTGAGACCCAAGCGGTCGGTGAGCGTAGAAGCAGCATCACACCGCACCGATTCAGCTGTCTGTGTTATTTTCCATGTGCATAGAGGGATGGCTTGATCGTGGTAGGTGCGTCTTTCTTCGCCGTGATGCCGGGACTACTTCGTTACACGCGCCGATTTCGCCTCCGTTCACGATTGCAGATGGCGAAGAAGGTCCAGCGCGAGTTCATCCGAAAGTCTGGTACGACCTGCAAACCCATGGCGCTTTCGAGACTGCCGTCGTGCCGCCTTGAGCACGACTGTGCCTTTACACCCTGACCATATCAGTACCCTTAGTCGTCGCTCGCTAGGCACAGAGCCCGATGATTTTCCGCTGCAACTTCGCTCTAAACAAACTACTCCATGAACCTGGCGGAGAAGTGATCCCGATGGCTTGGCGAGAGGGTGAAGGAGAAAGGAACAAGGCACGTTTGATCGCATAACGGCTGTTCCCGCGATCTGCTTAGTGGGTCGACCTCCGCGAAGGTTTCTCTTCATGCCTCCCAGCTCTACCGTTACCAAGTCCTGGCGAGCAGCCAAGACCAAGATCGTAAAGAGGTCGGGTCTCGAGATGCATCAGCTCGCTGTCTATCACGCAGCTACATCGATTTCCCCTTGACCCCTGGTACAAAGCCGAAAATGGCAGCTAGGAACCTTCAAAGTAAATGGTCC